>JALJCO010012193.1:322500-948987 GCA_023101725.1 Atherinomorus stipes | reverse complement strand
TAAAACTAATAGAAGCTGGTATTACTACTATGGAGTAAATAAAATGTGTTTAACATAAATTTAAAGTTGAATATGGAACATTTTTATAAAACTATATTTTTCAAAATAATACCTCCACAGTCGTTTGGGGTGTACAGAATGAAAGACAACATTTCCCAAAAAATTATATTTAGCCTAAAAATAATTATAAAATATTTTTTACGGGTTCGATAATGGCATTTATTTTGTCTATAAGCCAATACACGCCGCCATTGCAGGTTGCCAAATACGACTCTTGTGGCAACAATATTTCAGTCATAGTCAGGCTTGTACAGAACCGTAGCGACCAGTGAAACAGCTGCTTTAGAGCCCTGAATTATCTTTTCTGAGGAGGAGTGACCTGAGAAGAGCAAAACCTGAGAATTTAGGTGAAGACTCACTAAATGGACCCACTAAACGTTTTCCACGGAGGAAGCACTAAATGGCGCTTTCCTGCTGATCGGTAAGCTAGCTTGTTTCTAACATGGCTAACGTTAGCTTCAGTTATAAACCCTCTCGTTACTTTTGACATGCTGCAGACTGTTGTCACTTGCGTATCGGCAGCGAGCCTGGCATCCCAGCGGCTGAGTTGTTTTTCTGCCGTTGCAACTACAACCTAGACACACGAGATGTCGCTGTTCTGTCCGTATTCCATATTCAACCTTTAATGTTGCGTCTGAGAAGAACACACCTCACCTTTACATCTGATGAAATAATGGCACGTCCAGGTCCTCTCTCCCTTTTATGATCCGCCCATTCCTTCCCATTTTTGTTGTACAGACAGCTCTATAATTGCACAAATAATCACAAGTTAGTCTTCACACTTTATTGGTGATTAACTAACACATGTTCATTTAAATAAATGCCAGTTTAAGTGATTTCTTTTGCTAATGGAGTAAAACATAAGTGAAAGCCCTTGCATTTCGGCCAAGAAGCCTATTCATAACATGGTTTTAGTGACAATTTTCCTGGAATTTTTAGAGACTGCCCACAGGTAGTGCATTTTAACATTACCCACAGATATATAAATGTAGAACAGTTCTATCTCACTCAGCAACTTTGTCTCAAAACAAAGCAGATAGAGCAGATGCAACAGACTTCAATTTTCTTGTGAAGGTGAAGCAGTTTTTTGTTTGTTTTTTTGTCCTCAAGCACTATATCACAGAGGCAACACTGTTTAAATCATCAGGTCAAGTGAGGTCAGAAATTACTGTTTATCATCACAAGTGCATCGCAAAATGAAATGCAGATTGAAAAGTTACCTTTACTGTCTATTTTTTAGCTAGCTTCTAAGTCAAGGATGCCCAAACATTCCTATCTCCAAACACTCTAAACCTATGTCTGTAACTTCCTTATTTAGCTTTTAAATGAAGTTAGATGAGAAAGTGATAAGTTACACGTTACAAAGGTCAGAAGCAATGCCAGCTTGCAACATTAGCTAACTGAGTTCAGAGCTTCTTTCCAAGTTAGCAGCCTGACCAGCTAAACAGCCTATCTCTTTTTTTTTCAGTTTAACTTCCCTTGTTTAGAGAAAAACTTTTACCTCTTTGTAGCCCTGCTCTCTAATATAAGAAGCTGTGATGTTCAAAGTCAGGTCCAGGAATATCCCATCACATCTCATCCCAATCTTGAGATGTAAAAGTATCCAAGGAAAATCATCAAAACAGAAACAAACCTACAATTATCAGTGAGTGCTGATGGAAGTGCAAGCTTGTGAAGGATGTGGTCCAATTCCACCCACAGAAAAACTGTATTAACTGTTAAACAGTTTGTTACTACTGTAATTAATTACTTTGTTACTACTTTAATTCTCATGCATTTACAGTTTCATTTTTCGGAAACTGAGAATCCCGAAACAACGCAGTTGGTATTGAGGTAACTGTGTACAAGTTAGCTAACATGTGAGTACAACTACATAATAAACATAACGTGCTGCATAAAGTTGCTAACTATGGCACCGCTCTTTGCTCTACATTGGTGTACCTCTTCCGATGACTCAAGACCAACTTAAGACTCAAGTGGTTTCTCCTCTTCCACTATATCTCTTCACTATCAGCAACCTCTTCTCAACAGTGTGTCAAGCAGTGTACAATGGACTTACAGAGGAAACGCTCACCTGAATGGGCTGGACCATTCTACCAGTTATGAATCATGGCGTCCAAGACCGTGCTGCTCAGTGGAAACGGGCGATTAGAGGGTAACCTTCTTGATATCCTAATACAAAATATAAAAGGATATTTATCATAACCTTGATCCAATTTTGTGATATCACATTTAGAAAAGCAAAACACTTTTCCTTGCCCTTGAGCAGACGTGCACATGCTTGTTTATTTTTGAGACATTTAGCCGGGGATGAGGCCTTCCACACCGTTTTATCACTTATAGGCACCGCTCCTGTTGTATTTTTGGCTTTGAGGATGGAAAAAACAAGACTCCCCCTGACAAACTCTGGGGATGCTAATTAGATAACCCATAGGTGCATTGCCTCACCATTTTGAGGACTGTTGGACCTAGCTTATAGTCAGAGATGGTACTAACGTATAATTGGACAATGACTGTTTGGGGGGCGGGGTTTTGCTAAAGGTAAGTGGGTGCTATACAAAGTGTGTACTGTAGTTTGGTTTGAAATGTAAACATATAATAACATCAACACATTGCACTAGAAATGACATCTTGGTGCAGAGCTGAGGAAACTTCTCTTAAACATTTAGGTGTATTTCATACACCAAAACATACAATGTTGTCATCAACATCATCCTAAGTCACACATAAAAAGATATAAAGGATCTTTTCCAAATTCAACATTCTAGTTTATTTCAAACCCAACAACACCTCAGACAGAGGCAAGTTCACCCAAACTGAGCGGTGACGTATAGTTCAAGGAGTTTACAGATCCCTATAGAGGAGAAACTGAACAACTTCTTCATAAACACATGACACAATGCAAGAAAGAAGAAGAAGAAAAATCTCTGAGAAGAAGAACCAGGGTATCACCTTCCCTTCATCTCCAAGGCAGTCTTGATTTTCCTTCCAAGGTGGTTTCACAACTGACCAAAACATGTTTAGTCAGGTACGTAAACACACAGGTTGAATGACTTGCAGAGGTCAATGCAGAAACCTCTCAAGTTGCAGGGGATCAAAGTTACCTGATTTCACAAGAATGCGTGTGGCGCAGTAATCAGGCAATTCAAGAGATTTATTTGTTATATGTGTAGCATAAATAAAGCCATTTAAAACTGTGCAATGAAATGACTTTGTTTCCATATTCCAGAATGTACAAAAGAAGGCACAGTATTTACAAAACAAGCTGAAACAATAATTAAAAGACAGATCAATAAAAAATAACATATGTGGCAGAATCAATGAAGTGTATACAGTATAAGCAGCAGATGGATGTAAAGTGCGGTGTCAGAGGACATGCACAGACAACAAGACAGTGAGCGGGTCCATTTTTGGTCACTGTGTTTTTTCCTGATGGCCTGGGGAAAAAGAACACTTTGACACTCTTGAGGTACTTAATTTCACACACCTGTAGCACCTCCCTGAGGGAAGTGGTAAAAAGAGTGTGTGCTGTGGGTGTGTGGTTTTTTAATGATGTTATGGGCTGTCTTTATAATCCTACTGTTATAAATGTCCTGCAGTGATGGAAAGGTCATTCCAGGGCTGTTTTTGTGGGGTGTTTTTACACATTGGAGGGCCTTCCTGTCCTGCAGGGAGCAGTTAACATGCAACACAGTGATAGCATCGGTAAGCACACCCTCGACTGCACCTCTGCAGAAGTTACCAAGGATTTTGGAAGGCACCCCAACTTTCCTCAGCCTCCAAAGGGAGTATAACTGTTTGTGTACTCTCTTTATGAGCTCTTTTGTGTAGTGAGACCAGGTCAAATCACTGCTGATGTGTGTACTGTGGAATTTAAATGTTTCCACCCTCTCCACCTGAGTCACACCAATGTAAATGGGGGAATAAACTACCCTGGGTTCACAATCATCTCCTTGGTTTTGCTTGTGTTCAAGGAAAGATTGCTTTCCTGACAACCACGTCATGAGGCCGACCACCTCATCTCTTTTTTGCCTCTCTTCGAAAGGGGGCATCTTTGTGCTGATGAATAAAATATTATGACTAATAGGGACTTAATTAAAAATATGTTTAATTAATTAGAGGCTTTGTAACGAATTAATCTTGATTAATCACATTTTCCCCACATAATAGTTGCCCCAAAACATTTTTCAATTTAAATAAATGGATTTTAGTGGACAACTGAATCAAATAATAGACACAGATATCAATATTGTACTATGAAACTCTATGAATGTCTAGAGAAATTAATTTAATAACATTTCAATGAACAAAAGTAGAAGAAAAAATAGAAAACATCCCTGGGCAAATTGAACAGACCTAAAGCTAGGGTTGGCAATGTTGGAAAAATGGTTTGAGCAACTGTTCTGTGGTGTAAAAAGTCCACATTACAAACATCAACGCCTCCAAGACTTAACTCCAAGATTTAGATATAATAACAGTACTGTGGGCTTCAATTGTCTCCTGTTGCTTTTGCCGAGAGCGAGCGCACTGGTGATTTCTTTAATTGTGTTCTGATTAGGCTGCACGGTGGCGTGGTGGTTAGCACTGCAGCCTCACAGTAAGAAGGCCGCTGGTTCAATTCCTGGCTGGGGAGGGGGTTTGAACAATTCCAACCGTGGCCTTCCTGTGTGGAGTTTGCATGTTCTCCCCGTGTATGCATGGGTTCTCTCCAGGTACTCCAGCTTCCTCCCACCATCCAAAGACATGCACATTAGGTTAATTGATCACTCTAAATTGCCCCTAGGTATGAATGTGAGTGTGAATGGTTGTCTGTCTCTCTGTGTTGGCCCTGCGACAGACTGGCGACTGGCGGGTGTACCCCGCCTCTCGCCTGATAGTAGCTGGGATGGGCTCCAGCAACCCCCACGACCCTGAACTGGATAGAAAATGACATAAAATGACATGACGTGTTCTGATTATTTTCAAAGCATCTGAATTTAGCATTTAGAATTTAGCATCTGATATCAGATTTTTAAACATTTCTGATGGAGCTCGTTAATCGGGATGATGCGGCTTCATTCTGGACCAATATTTAACTGAACCTGGACGACCCGCGTCCAGGTTCAGGACAGCGTGTCTGGAGATAAAAGAGTTGTGTCACGTGCGTAATGCGTAAAGGCGCTTCCCTGTACAACATGAAGGAGACATAATTCACATGTTTTGGCTGGAATTAGTCAGTGACTTTAGGTGTCACCTGCAGCGCCGTCATTGATATCTGTAACTGTAGTTAGTAATATTGCAAATGATGCCAGCGTGCGCAAAGACGCACAGCTCTGTGGGGACATCGTTCTGGTGACAGACTTTTTCTGCTTCCAGTCAGTGATCCTGAGATTCAGACATGAATCTGACATGTTTCAGACCAGTTACATTAATACGTGGAGGCAGATTATATTTCCCATTTCATTTTAGTAACAGATTATTAAGTTGGTTTGCGAGGTTGTGGAGTCCGTCTCCTGTAAAAGCACCTAAAAAATCTGAATGCCGGGGGAGGCATTCAGAGGGGGGTTTTAAAGAATGGTGGGATGGGTTTTTTTGTTGTTTGTTTTGTTTTGTTTTTTAATTTAAATTTAAATACGTCATTCATAGAATGGAAAAAAATGTCGGAATGATGAGACGTTTGCCATTTCGACTGTTGGGGATGTTGGAGTGGAGGAATGTGGGAATGGTGATTGCCTCCCACACCTTTCCTCCTCATCTCTCGATCTCTGTCGGGCCTCCATTCTCGCATTTAGCTGCTGCTCACATCTTAATAGTGCACCAAAATAAACTAAATTGTCGCAGATTTAATGACGTGTGAAACGCAATGTGTAAGAAGATCCGATCTGCCTGCTTACACTGCAGTCGCATTGTCACAGTTCTGATTGATATCCGATTTATTTCCACATATGAATGAGGCCTGTATCCGATCTCAACAGATCCGAATGCATGCGTCTTTTTCCTGTTTACATGGTCAAAAAGCAGATCGGATCTGAGTCACATAAGAGCAAAAATCCGGAATTGGGTCACATTTCACTGACAGTGTAAATCCAGCCTATGTTTCTAGATCATGGGTGTCCAGCTCCAGTCCTTGACAATCCAGCAGGTTTTCTATGCGTTCTGGCTCCGACACACCTTACTCCAACTAACTAGAACTTCATAGGCTGTTGGATCCATTTAGTATCAGTCAGGTGTGTTGAAGCAGAGAAACAGTGAAGACCTGCAGGACAGGGGTACTCAAGGACCAAATGGACATGATCTAGAGGAACAGACCAGGATGAGCTGCATGTGTGTCTATGGATTAGAAACACAACTGCTGCTGTAATAATGACAGA
Source organism: Atherinomorus stipes (assembly GCA_023101725.1). Classification (NCBI taxonomy): domain Eukaryota; kingdom Metazoa; phylum Chordata; class Actinopteri; order Atheriniformes; family Atherinidae; genus Atherinomorus; species Atherinomorus stipes. Next base: position 942,577 of record JALJCO010012193.1, on the reverse strand, counting down.
AGTCAGCAGCTGCTTGTTGGCTGACTGGTGGCTGGATTTGGACACAACAATCCACAGATACACCTGCACTCAGTCTAGGGCTGAGGACGATAGAGAAAAAAAGACTCGATAAAAAAAAAATCTGTGTTGATCAATATCGATATACAGTATATATATATATATATATATATATATATATATATATATATATATATATATATATATAAAAAGCCATTATCAAATTAAAAGCTTTTTTAAGGGTGAAGCCCTGGCCATTTAATCTTTTGCTGAATGACTTACTTATAATAAAGATCACACTGAAGCCATTTTCAGACTTGCATTGCGGAACATGAGCGGTAAAGTCCATCAGTTCCTTAAACGGACCCATCTTTTCAAACATGCCGCTTCCTTGTGGACTTATCGCGTCCCGGGTGCTTTCATACATCAGGAAATGTTGCGGAAAAGTCAGCCATGCTCTCCCTTCAACTCTGTCTAGAACATTTTCTTGTGCTTTCAGCCAAAAAGACGTGCTGCAACATTTCCGCTCTGGTGACATGTAGACCAGACTACATGTCTGCTACATCTCTGAGGTTAAAGACCGTAACGCATGTCTGAATGCAAGCGTTATAAAGGACAGAGTTCGCAATATTACCGCTTTCCAGTGCAAGTCTGAAAGGGACATAACACTGAATTCCGATTCAGCCTTTGCCTGGGTCTCCGTTTGTGATTGGTTTGGCTGAAGGAGTGACTGTAGTATCATGTAGTATCATGCTACATAAGCTTCAGCGGAAAACTGTGCTTCTATATTGAACTTTTATTGACCCTCTCTTTTTTCTATTGAAAAAGTCTCTATCGATCGACATGTATTGATACTGAATTATCGTCCAGCTCTAACTCAGTCTGTCTTACTACAGTACTTGATGTATAATAGACATTGTTTAGATAAACTTTATCATTTATATTTACCGTTTACCATAACCAAGATTAACTGAAACATTCAGTAATAATTTAGTGATAAAATTAACTAATAATAGTGATGACAACATACATGCAGTAGCAGTGATGATGAAGCTACACATCTGCAGCAGCTTCTAGAGCAGGAGCCTGTAACTTGTGGGTTCACAGCTGCAAGTGGCTCTTTGGACCTTCCACAATGGCTCTCAATAACTTTGACTAAAGATAATAAAGAACCAGCTAATATTTTAAAATACTGGAATATACATATTGGCATTTTTATTAACAGGTTTTAGAAGTTTTTCTGGAATAATTACAGGTGCTTTTGTTGGGCTATTTGGCCCCTGGCAGTTTTGTGTTGTTTTTTCTTCTGGTTTCTGTTTTTCTTCCCTGGTTTGTTCCTGCATATTGGCTACACAGCTCAACACTGACCCCGCAGTTTCCAGTGGTATAGCTCCATCTTCTGCGTCGAGTGACGGACCAACAAGCACCAAAACGCACCAAATTACGTACGTAAACCGACACAGATGATGGACCAAACTGTCCGTCCGTCTGCGTATCCGTCTTCTGCATCGAGCATAAATGGGTCTGAAGAACAATATCTCCTTATCCTGCAGCATCAGTGAGCTGAACAGAGTGTGAAAGGATAACCTATCTCAAGAAGAGGATTGATTGACTGCAAGACATTTTGACACTTTCCTATACAGGCTGTGGAGCCTGCAAACACAAATGGACTAATTCAAATCTTTACAGAAGTATTAGGCAAATGAGTATTTTGACCACATCATCCTCTTTATGCATGTTGTCTTACTCCAAGCTGTATAGGCCGAAAGCGTACTACCAATTAAGCATATCAGGTGATGTACTTCTCTGTAATGAGAAGGGGTGTGGTCTAATGACATCAACACCCTATATCAGGTGTATTAGGCAAACAGAATTATTAGGCAACTTCCTTTCCTTTGGCAAAATGGGTCAGAAGAGGGACTTGACAGGCTCCGAAAAGTCAAAAATAGTGAGATATCTTGCAGAGGGATGCCGCACTCTAAAAACTGCCAAGCTTCTGAAGCGTGATCATCGAACAATCAAGCGTTGGTCGGAGTTAGTAACTGCATACTGTTAAATCGCTACATTTTTCAAACAATAAACCGACTTTTTGTTATCAGGAAACACACAGAAAACTTTCACCACACTCTGAACATAAACTGTACGAAATGGAAATCATGTTAAACCAGTAAATAATAATGTAGGTATATATATCAACCCAATGATGGATCTGTATGCCACACCAGCAAGTTGGAGGTGGGAAACTGGTATGGGCTGGTATCATCAAAGATGAGCTTGTGAGCTTTCAGGTTGAGGATGGAGTCAAGCTCAACTCCCAGTCCTACTACCAGTTTCTGGAAGACCTTCTTCCTGGTACAGGTCGGTTTACGTACGTAATTTGGTGCGTTTTGGTGCTTGTTGGTCCGTCACTCGACGCAGAAGATGAAGCTATACCACTGGAAACTGCGGGGTCAGTGTTGAGCTGTGTAGCCAATATGCAGGAACAAACCAGGGAAGAAAAACAGAAACCAGAAGAAAACAACACAAAACTGCCAGGGCCAAATAGCCCAATAAAAGCACCTGAGAAAGAAGACGCCAAACAAACAGAGAGCATCTATAGACATGGCTGGAGCTTTTGAGGAGAGGCTGTGCGAGTGTGTCAGAAAATACACTTATATCTACGTTACTGACACTAAGTGGTGTAAACTCACATCAAAACAGGAAAATAACTATGAACTCAGCACTGCCGCCAAGTGGACAAACTGAGATATGAACCATCGAAACGCAGAGGACGCATGGAAGTATGAAAACGGCGACGCATGGCAACGCATGAAACGGATGTTGCCATTTACATACATAATGGACCATAAATGGGCCTTTTCAGTGCTCTTATGGGAGCTGCTAAGCATTATGGGGCAAGTGCACCATGTTGGCATCTATTGCAATGTAAGTATTAGTCTCTTCCATTATTTCATTCATTCATAGTGAGACAGGACACAGAGTGCTGCTAAGGAAAACATGCTGAAATGCCAGAACAGAAAGGGGATTCACAGGGAGACTCTAACCAACAAGGCCAGAGAACGTCATCTCCAGAAAATTGCCATGATCAAAACCGAGCAGACAGCAGACGGATGACAGCTGCTACATGTAAAGGCATAAAAAAGCCTCTATGTGAAGAAGTGGTCTGTCAGTTACAGTGACTTCTGTCCCCATCTCTGATACTTTTTGTTGTCATGGCGATTTTGTATTATTTTCCTTGACCCATGTTTTACTGTCTTTCTCTCAGATTCTGTGATTAAAATGACATCTGGTTTGTTACCGATAGCCATCTGCCTGACTGCACACGAACGCATGCAGCATCAGAGTAACACTTAACTCTTCCTCACTGAACGTGAGGAAGAGTTAAGATTCTTCCTCACCGCAATTATTTACTTTTCAAAAGTCACCGCTTTTCCAAATTACCTTGACCTGAGCCAAAAACTCCAGTGTCTGGTTAGTTTCCGTTTTTTCCTACTGTTTCACTCCTACTGAACGTAAAAACATGGCAACAAAACATGGTAGCCACCACCGAGCCTGCCAGCTCCATGGAGATATGACTGATATAAATGGCAAATTCAGAGCTTTCAGGAGCACTTCAGTTTATTGATGGGAGTGATTACCGATTAATGTAAAAAGACTTTTGAACCAAATAATATATTTTTGTGAACAGATAACAGGAGAACTTACACAATGTCCCTTTGATCAAAACAGACATGGAGCAAGAACATGGACAAACTCCAGCAGGTTGCAGTGAGGACATTGTATTTTCATACCTGGTCTGTGGTATGAGTGCTTACACGGCAGATCAGTTCAAAAAAATTTAAATCCCTGGGAAGCCTGTCTTATTTACAAGTGGATGTGCAGGACCTGCAAATCTCCAAACCCCAAAACAACAACACACGGATCTGCAAACAGGTAAATGAAGCTTCGGAGGCTAGCAGTAGATAGCTAACATGTAGCAGACGTTTCATTTGATCTTAAACTAGTTAGACAAGTTATATAAAGTTTGATGCTGATATTACACGGTCTAGACATTTTCCTCACAGGTATGTTAAGATAAACTTCATAATCTTATATTTTAGAGTAACATTAGTTCTGATATTATACAGATCTACACATTTGTAGTATGTTTCGATATTGTAAATCTATTTCTGTGGGTGAAGGCTGAATACAGTATTGATGCTGGGAGCACACTCTCTCATCACTCCAGATCTATTGTTGAATGTTATGATTGTCCATCGACGTGCCACAACTCAAGCCACTTTTCGTGTTTGATCTGATCATTTGACGACCGTCCCTCTTCCTCCAACTAGAAAAACAGTGGAAAAGTAGTTCTTTAAATCATGTGAGAAAAAAATATTTTCTGTCTAAATTCTCTCCAAAACAAAGATCTGAACTGATCACAGTAGGATCACAGATGTGCAAAATACTACCGGAAGTTTACAAAGATGCCAACATGTCAGAAATAACCTATAATGCACCGCTTAAGATTTAACATTCCCACTCCCTATGACAAAACGTACCAAAAGAATGTTGTTCCAGTGATTTGTCAGTAGCAAGGTGTTGCTGCTCATAAATTTCTTCCTAGTGAAGATAAGAAAAAAAGTTGAAAAAAGCAAGAAGAAGGGGGAGCAAAGCGGGGGGCGTCCACATGGCAGCAAAGCAGTATCACATAAAAAGAGCATTATAATTGAAAATCATAAATAAACCAAAGAGCTGGAACAAAACAAACAAACAAAAAAAAACCATCAACATCTCTAAATCTTTTAAAAATCAGTTCATAACAAAAAAAAAGTCTTTAAAGAAAAAAAAAAAGGCTAAAACCTGACTTTCTCTCTCTAAATTGCTTGTCAGTCACTCCCTCTGTCTCCCAGGCATGTCAAGCTTTGTTCTCTGTCCATAACTCACAGTGATGCCTACACTTAATTACAGAGTTGTTTTCAAAAGGACCATGATCTTGCACCTTGATAAGATGTGAAGTGAGCATTGAAGATAATAACACCATCACCAATTGGCCCTGTATTTCATTAATAAGATAGAGGCTATCTGAATGGAAATCTGTTGCAGTCTAGTAATCTTTAGATGTTTTACAGATCCTCTACCAATTATGACAAATTTTTGTGTTTTTCTTATTTTGCATGGATCATTACAAACTGATTCTAAAATTACTAAGGAAATTGTTGAAATAGGTGTGGAGAGGTTTACCTTAGCCTTAAAGGGGAATACTTATTTAGAGGAACAATGCTTGCATTAAGAATATTTTGATAAAATGGAATAAAGTTCAGCAAAACTTGGACATTTGTAGCAGTTTACCGAAATAATTTTCACTTAAAATGTGAATAATCACAGTGAATTATACAGGCATTTGATTACTGCTACCAACTTTTGATGTGCATGACAGCTTTTACAGCCTGACAGTGGCACCATTTTTGTAAACCGATCTCAGTTTAAAATCCCAGCAGATTAAAATGAAGTAGTTAAAGGTGGGATGGATGATGTTTTCCAGGAGCATTTTAATTTTTTACTATTTTGCTTAAAATCTCCTTCACACCCCAATTGTAGCCAATTAATTAAATGCTCGGACACACACAAGCACACACACTTAAAAAAAAAAAAAAAAGAAAAGAAAAAAAAAGAAAGAAAGAAAAAGTCACCTGTGGAACTGACAGACTGGGAAATAAAATCCAATCATCTTGATTAGTCCATTCAGGACGATGGACCCTTTTGGTAATTTATGCACAAATCACATGCGCACACTCGTAACTGCATGACGGTCAGAAAGCTTTGGAAGTCCATAGAAATAGAATAGCAACTGGTCTTTACGGGGTTAATTACAATGATGCCGAACACTGTTTGCATTTTAGACTGCTTTAATTGACGGAGGGAGAACTCTCCTAGACAGGGAATAAGTTTTTCTGGTTTCCTGTGAAGAAACACCAGCGGTCAGCCTGGATTTGTGTGGTCACCCGTGTTAAAACTGGACATCTTCGCCGCAACATCCGTTCTGCACCCTCCTGTTGGCATCTGATGACCCCAAAGATGTGGAATATAATCTTTCTGTGGAAGTGAGGGGGACATGGAGTTTCAGCATACATGTCTTTACAGATCCACTTGGTTCAGACATAATTCCTGGTGGTTTTTTTTGTTTTTTTTTGTCCACCATTTTCCTCTATCTCAGTCTCAAATGTGTTTACATTGGATTTGGAATTGATTTGCATTGTGTTTTACTCCAAACACTTGCTTTACATCAGGGACAGCCAAGTCCGGTCCTCCAAACCCACTTCTGCAACTTTTAGATGTGTCTATTTTCCAACACACCTGAATTACCTCATGAGCGTCATGTAGTTCTGCAGAGGCCCGGTAACGAGCCATTCATTTGATTCAGGTGCGTTGGAGAAGGAATCCATGTTAAAGTTGTAGGATGGTGGCTCTGAGGACTGGACTTGGCCATTGCAGCTTTATGTTATCCACTCTCTCACAAACTTTATTAGATGTGTTGTTTAACCTGTTGTTTTAATGTGTTGTTTTCAGTCTTGCATTAGCATGTTAATGCTCTATATCAGCACAGCAAACACAGAATAGTTATCACTGATCAATCTGAATTTCTAAACCAAATGAATGCTACTACAACAGATAATAATGCTGATAAAAAATAAAAAAAACTTTACAAAACCCGGTCACAACTTGTCAACCAATGCACCTTGTTTTCAGAGAACAAGAAAAAAGTTGAAATCTTTGAGAAGAAAGATTCACCATAGTTTAGATCATGAGAATGTAGCTGTCTGTTTCTGTTTCTGGTGTCATGCTAGGCTTACAAGAAACCTGAGAAGCATACTAGCATGTAACAACCCTACAGGAGCTTCAGGATGGGTCATTCTGCACTAAGAAAATGGTCAAACTGTGCATACAAATCCATCAATAATGCAAGAAAAATGTGTTGAGATTTATTTCTGTTATTCTGTTATTCATTAGCGAGTGAGTGTTTTGCCTCAGATATAGCCTGAACACGTGCTATTTATCAAGGGTGAGTTTTTTTTTCTTTTTAATAAAAAATTAGATTCAAGTGGAAATACATCCCCTGCTTTTTGAGTTATTCCACCCATTCCCATTCTTTTTTAAATGTTAGAGGTTTAGAATGGGTATGGGGAATGCTGGGGTGTCACAAGGCACCTCACATTTACTTCTTCTCAAAGGCTTTCCATTGACCTGAAGAGCTGCATGTTCTTTGAACACTGAATGGGGGATTATCACGCTTCTGTGTTTCGAACTTCCGATTAGAAACACTTAGACGGCCCACTTCCGGCCCAGTTCAATGTCCCTGCTTTACTTCGTAGATAACGTGAATAAACGCCAACCCTACTTAAATTTTCACGGATTCCAGACTGAAGTGATACTAAGGAAGAAGTGGATCAAAGCGATTCTCCAGAGTGAAGGGCCGAACTTTATAATAAAACACCGCAGCATGTTTGTTTGCAGCCGGTGGGGCACAACACCGGCATGCTAGCATTAGCCAGCTAGCGTTTACCGACGTGCTTAACTTTGTGAGTCTTAAAACACACATACATCTGAAAATCGGGTCTGTACCTCCAAACATACTTAAGTTTTCATTCCAGACTGAAGTGATACTGGATCAAAAGCTGGATCAAAGCGATCGATTCGCCGCGGTGAAGGGCCGAACTTTATAATAAAACACACGTTTGTTTGTCGCCGGTGGGGCACAACACTGCACAACACCGACACTTCACAGCATGCTAGCATTAGCCAGCTAGCGTTTACTGACGTGCTTTACATTGTGCGTCTTAAAACACACAAACATCTGAAAATCGGGTCTGTACCTTCCTGTTTCCAGTGGAACAATTGGGGACTGCCAAGAAAGGAGACGCTTTCAGATGCTTGTGTGTTTTCAGCCGCACAAAGTTAGGCACGTCATCAAGCTGGCTAATGCTAGCCTGCTAACAGTAGTCCACCAGCTACTACTCTGTTAAACTTTGTAAATCGGATAAACGCCAATGCCAAGTTTTCATTCCAGACTGAAGTGATAATAATAATAATAATGGATTAGATTTCTATAGCGCTTTTCAAGGCACTCAAAGCGCTTTACAGTAGGTCCATTATTCTTTCACTTCCCATGCATACTTGCATGATGCTAAGGAAGAAGTGGATCAAAATGACCGATTCGCCGCGTTGAAGGAACTTTTCGCGGAACTTTATAATAAAACGACACACGTTTGTTTGTAGCCGGCAGTCTGCACAGTCGTGTTGGCAGGCTAGCATTAGCCAGCTCGATAACGTGCCTAACTTTGTGCGGCTGAAAACACACAAGCATCTGAAAGCGTCTCCTTTCTTGGCAGTCCCCAGTTGTTCCACTGGAAACAGGGAGGTACAGACCCGATTTTCAGATGTTTGTGTGTTTTAAGACGCACAATGTAAAGCACGTCAGAAAACGCTAGCTGGCTAATGCTAGCATGCTGTGAAGTGTCGGTGTCGTGCGGTGTTGTGCCCCACCGGCGACAAACAAACGTGTGTTTTATTATAAAGTTCGGCCCTTCACCGCGGCGAATCGATCGCTTTGATCCAGCTTTTGATCCAGTATCACTTCAGTCTGGAATGAAAACTTAAGTATGTTTGGAGTTTATACGATTTAAGCAGTATAACAGAGCAGGAACGTCTGTTGTTAAAATGGCCTGGAAGAGGAAATGCCCAAATACCGGGAAGTTCCGGTAAGCGTGATAATCCCCTATTAGTTCGACACTCAGCTTCCCTCTTCTAGGCGTATCTCAAGTGGTCAGTTTGGAAGGTAACCTCCAAAAAATGTAGATGGCTGCATATCATTAGTCTGCTATTTATGATATAAGCATAATAACTGGATATTGTTCTCTGGTAAATTGGCTGCACTTAAATACCTTTTAGTCATATGCTGACCACTCAAAGCGCTCCACGTCAGATTCACCCATTCGCAAGAAACAAGCAGAGACAACAGTGGGTCATTTAAATGGCTGTTTTCCATTGAAATGGAGGACCACCCATACTCTTTGCTCCACGACAGAGAGGAAAAAAAAAAATAGCCAAGTCAAGAAAAGCACTCGGAGACCTCCACCAGGCAGCACATTTACTGTTTCCCCCTGTTTCCTACCTGCCCCCTGGTGGAAGTATAAAGAAAAAGAAAAAGAGATACATTGGCAGCATTAACCAGATAAAGACAACTGATGAGGGAGTGGGACTTCAAAAATGACGCAGAGATTGCAGGCTTTCAGCTGGACAGGTACAGCAAGACTATAAACTACCAGTGAAGTTTATTTTTGCATCTGTTAGAAACAGGGCAGGGTAGTCCAGCAACTACTTTATCCTCCTGTTTAACGCTAGGGTTGGCAATGCTGGAAAAGCAGTTTAAGCAAGCGACATTTAAAAAAAACATACCACCTGAAACCATGCCTTCGGAGCGCAGGGACATGTGTGCCGATGTTTTACGAGCAGGTTAACGATAACAGCCGAGTGTATAGCTCGTTAGCTTGATTGTAAACAGCTGACAAACCACCTTTTTAAAAGCTGTAATCCACTCACCTCCAGCTCCTTCTGTGGTGTAGAAAGTCCACACTGCAAATGTCAAAGCCTCCAAGATTTAATCCTTATCTGTTGTTTGTTTTTTTGGTGCATCAGCAGTTAGCAGTCCGTTAACTATATTTGTTTACAGTGAGCGGCACACAGGGGGGCTCACGTGGGGAAGGTGAGAGGAGAGGGACAGAGACGAGATATAGAGGCATCAATTCGTTCTTTCTATAAGTTGCAAATGACCAATTCCTGCCGTTCGGTGCGAATAGCAGGGGTTGGTCAGAGTTTATACAGAACTGCAGCTCTTACAGAGGTTTGACTTTTTTCCTTCCTTTTTATGAATACATGATGTAGCCTATTGACTACTGTCAGGATGGAAGGACCATTTCACCCAGTATAGCAAAAAGTGTTTCTGAGCCGGATTACCAACTCTGGCTTTAAGTCATATAATTTACAGTTACTTGTGAAATAAAACAGCAGTGAAAAAGCTCTGTTGCAACAGTTTTCAGTGGCTGGTTACTCTTCACAGAAGTCATACCAGCAGTTTTCCGCACTTTCAGCCCTATTCTCTGAGAATTTTTCCGTGTTTATTATAATTTGTTGCAGCTGATTTGTCAAGCTGAGGCGCCAGAGGGCACTACTCTGTTGTTTGCAATGAATTAGTGCACCACTAGATGGGAGTAATTCTCACACAGTGGGGCTTTAACAGTCTTTCATGTCAGCAAACATACTCTCCAAGAGAAGTCTAAGAACATTTAACTGGTGCATTGCAATGTTAGCATTGGCATTTATAAAAAACAAAAACAGACTATATCATATTGTAGACTTACAGTAGTATGATGAGACGGAAGGTTCTTGGACAGTGACAGAAGAAATTCATTTCAACATCTACACTGCTGGAAAAACTCTTGTGAAAAGTGTATAATCCAAATCTTAATATTTTCTTTGGTGCATTCCTAAGACTGAGTTTTCTTTTTTTTGACATTTAAAAGTCTCAAACAGTCCCAAAAATACACCTGGTTTGAACCAGTAGGTGGCGCTTTGATCCATTTCAAAGTTTAATTTGATTTGATTAAATTTTTTTTATGTCAATTTTGACAACAGTAAGTGGTTTTCCTAACAATAAAGGCATATAATGTTGGAAACTAAAAAAAAAAAAGCAAGCAAAAAAGTGCATTTCTCCTTTAAATTCAATCTGCTTTTATGTATTAATTTAATTTATTTCTTGCCTATTTATTAAATTCTTATTAATCTGTTTCATAGATATGATTATTTAATAAGAATATTTAATTGTTGAAGTATTTACTCATTTATTTAATATTGACCAACATTGACCAGCATTCCATAAACTTGTAGTTCACAAGTGGTAGAAATGTAAAATGTAAAATTATTTTGATGTATATTATTAAATGTTGTCTTTTACTGAGAATGAATGAAAACATACATGCCAAGGTAGCGTTACTGCAGTTTGAGTCATTCATTCTTTGTGTGAGGCAGACAGTCTTACTCTCAAAGCCATCAATATCCTGTCCAAGAAAAGAAAAAACTCAGACTGTCAAAGTCACGTTTTTCTTTTACAGCCTAGTAAATTACTTTATAAGAAACAGCTAGAGGTCCCCCTTGTGGCTAAAATACCATCCATGTCAATTAGGTAACCCTTAGGTAAGCCCAAAACATAAGTCCCCAGCCAGTCATTCTAAAAGGTCTATGCTGCTTAGACCATTTCTCACTTAGCAGAATGGCAGACTCTCTGTGCAAGCTGTGTCATCCCTCGACAAAGACTTCACAAACTACTGCGGAGCGTGGCAAGTGGGGCAGTAAAAAGGAGTTCATCCTGTCTGTGGCTGGTGCTATTATAGGACTTGGCAATGTGTGGAGATTTCCATATCTTTGCTACAAGAACGGTGGGGGTGAGTATTTCTGTTTTGTGATTTTTTTCTTTCTTTTATTATACAAGGATAGAAATGCTCCTTCTGTTTTAAAAAACCAGTAGAATCCTGCGATAAAAAAACAACATATTTTGCAATAAAATAGATGAATGTGAGAATGGCACATAGTAGGCTAACTGTACTTTTGGTTGTTCAATGAGGCATAATTTACTGAAGCTGTTACAGTTCTCTGTACAGTAGTTCACAAGTCTTTGAAAATCTTTCAAGAGTTAGGCTGACATAAAGAATAGACTTTTAAACAAATTTTTGAGGTATTTCTAGAGATGGTGATCCAATGTACACAGAACTTCATAGATTGATGAAGGTAATTGATCAATGCATTGTTAAAAGTTTTACCTATCAAAGTTTTTTTTATTTATTTATTTATTTATTTTTTATCCCTTTTCACTTATAAAAAAAAAGCTTACTGCCTGTGACTTACTCTGGTCCAAGTGTAGTTAAGGACAAGAACATATATAAATGTGTATTTATATATATATATATATATATATATATATATATATATATATATTTGGGGGGTTTGTGTGCGTGTGTGTGTGTGTGTGTGCGTGTGTGTAAGTATATCTCACAAGATGTCACAGGCTACAAGTGTATCTTCTTTCATTCACATGCAGTATACTATAGTATTACAGTAAACTTGGTTAACATCTTAATAGTGCATCAAAATGCTCTGATTTGCTTTTATCTAAACTTGTAGTGGCAACATATTTTAATCATGTGGGTGAGAATATACACACAATAAAAACAAGCTGTAACTGCAAATATTACACACAAAAAAGTTAAGGTGCAAAGATGGTTCATAGTTTTTTTCCATTTATCTGGGGCACATGCCCCCTACCTTGAAAGAAGCTGCTTTAAAAGAACGGTTGTACAGCCTCAGTGGCAAAAATCTACATTTATGTGACAGAAATGTACCTGTTGGAAACAGCAATCATGTTTCGTTTAGTTTAGAATCACCAGCCAACCTGAAATGTTTTGGATTGTGGAAGGAAGTTGAAGGACTATGAGAAAAGCCATATGCACAAGAAGGCTAAAACATACAGTGTTCCTGAATGAACTTTTCTGTAATTTGCATCAGGTACAAAAATGTAACTTCTTTGAACTGCTTCTGTGAGCCATTATATTCTAAATGATTTGATAAATAAGTACTGAAATAAGTGAATATGATCATGAAATCAATTAGAAACAGAAATTAAAATATAGATTTTTCAGTGAACTACATTTCATGGTACTTTTGCTTTATAAGAGCATATTCATCTCCTTTATTTAGATGCAGAATTTATCCAGTAGCAATGCTATCAGGATGAAATTGTTATGTGTCACACTGCCTCTTATTCTCCTTGTTCAAGTTCATAAATGTTGTTCAACAAAAGAATGCCCTGTCGTTTTCTCTGGAGATTCCTCATGTATCTCTGCAGATGGAAATACTTCTTTACAAGGACAAACAAAATGTATCTATCATCTAGTATAACATACTGTATATGCATTTAAGTTTTATCAGATGATGCTGCAGTGGCATGTGAGTTCAGAGAGTTGGAAAAAGCTGTGACATTAGAAACTAAAAGCATCATCAACTAAATCAAGGGGTCTACGCACAGCTCCACTACTTCCTGAACTTAAGGTGGCTCCTTTGTTTCCTGTCTTTCATTACTGGATGAGCTGATTGATCCAGGTGTGTCTGACCTCAGTAACTGGCCAGACACACCTGGATTAATCAGTCTGTCCAGTAATGAGAAACAGGAAACACAGGACTTACCTTAGGTTTAGGAAGTAATGTAGTTGTGTATATAGAGCCAATTGTGGGGAACCTTGGCCTTCATCCTGAAGGCTTTCCATGTTTCCTTGCTACTACACTCCTGATTCAAATCAAGGAATTACTGTGCAAAACTTGATAGGCTGTTAGATTCATATGATTTGAATCAGCTGTGCTGGAGTGGGGACACATGGTAGACCAAAAGGGACAGCGGCGCTCGAGGCTGGGGTTCCCCACCACTGAATTAAATAAAGGTTCATTAAGTAGTCATCATGTCATTTTCTGTACCGCTTATCCAATTCAGGGTCGCGGGGGTTGCTGGAGCCTATCCCAGCTATTATCAGGCGAGAGGCGGGGTACACCCTGGACAGGTCGCCAGTCTGTCACAGGGCCAACACTGAAAGACAGACAACCATTCACTCTCACACTCATACCTAGGGGCAATTTAGAGTGATCAATCAACCTAACACGCATGTCTTTGGATGGTGGGAGGAAGCCGGAGTACCCGGAGAGAACCCACGCATACACGGGGAGAACATGCAAACTCCACACAGGAAGGTCACAGTTGGAATTGTTCGAACACCTTCCCCAGCCGGGAATCGAACCAGCAACCTGCTTACTGTGAGGCTGCGGTGCTAACCACCACGCCACCGTGCAGCCCATCAGGTTCATTAAGTAAGAGTGCAAAAAAAAAGAAGAAAAAAACAAAGAAAACTTACCATTGAAATATGTGCATTAATTTTGGGGGCACGTTTATTTATTTCATTACTTACTGTACTTTTATTAATGTGACAGTTGACAGTCCTGTCACTGTACCTCCAAGTGGTCATGCACCCCGGCTACTTGGCCACATGGATACCCCTTCAGCTGACTGGTTAGCTTGCGTGTGTGACTCTTATCTGGGAGGCTGGGTTTCAAAGCCTGCCTGGGCCATCCTTGTGTACTGCCACATTAATTTTTCATGGTTCCAGGTGGTATAGGAGCCAAATCAGAGAACAGAAGTAGGTAGCTCTTGATAGACAAATAAAATCTGAGTGGTGAAAATCATCTCAATGAATTCCCAATTACCGGTGGAAGAGAGGAAAAGAAAGAGGAAGCAAGAGAAAAAGAGTCAAGATTAGACTGTCTTTTACTGGCTGGAGCGAATCACAGTACAGGCATGATGCAAGATGGATGTTAGTTTAGTGGTCTATAGGTGGCGCGTCACTAAGAAAACTGCTAAAAGTTCCATTGTGGGTCATTAAAGGAGTGTGACACTATAGACCTATTAGTACATCCTTCGTGTGTATGGCAATACTTCTGTTTTGGCAAAGTCCCAATTGGTTTGTGCATTTGTAGTTGATAACCAAAAAGCCATCTTTAGTGAAATCAAAGCACTCTTCCACCCATCTGTTCCATCTGTCTTTTTCTGTCAGTTTGTATTTCTTGATCCAATATTTATAACAGCTTGTAAGGATCGCATTTCTACCTTCCTCTCCTTGGTTATGTCTCTGATCACTTCCAATTTGAATGTCTGGACACTGCAGGTAGGTTGCAATAATAAAATATGGTAGAAAAAAGCCACCAGATAACTTCATTCTTCATGAGTTCATATCTTCATTCTTTATAGTTTTAGGTTTGATTTCTGTCACATCTTAGTTGCACTATTCTCTTTCCAAAGCAACAAAAACTTTGCAGTTTGTCAACAATTTAGCCTACTGTGAATATTTTTCTTGCATAAGTGGCTTTTTTTCCAGTAGCAAGGTTTTGGAAAATCTATTTTGACTAAATTGTTTGCTTAAAAGAATGATTTATTTAATAACGCTGTTCCTTATTTCGCTTACTTTCTCTTATAAATCTGGTTTAAAGATTCTTGATATTAAGATTTTGTCTGGTACACTGCAAACTCTAACAAGTTAAGATTACTTGAACATATTTAGGAAACTGCCGTGGGAAAAGTAAATAATCAAACTTAATTGTGGAAAATATTGCAAAATTATTATATTTGAGTGAGCTGTACTGTTGGAAGATTGTGACCACTTAAAGTTTGGATATGGAATACGGACAGAACAGCGACATCATGTGTGTCTAGGTTGTAGTTGCAAGAGCAACTATATTTATGATCATAAGGAAAGAACAGTATATTGTGCTCAGTACAATCTCTTATTCCAGATATGCTGGACAGTTCATTTGTCTTCATCAAGGGTGAGATGTCAGCAGTCTAGATGGGCAAATTTTTGTGACTGATAGACAGGGAGGTAGTCATGGTATTACATGAACATTTAACTCATGGTGCAAAACAGAACAGAGGGTGCAGCAAAGCACAATGGGAAATATGTAAATGAGCTCATCACGGGAACAGGTGTGTACAGTATAGGTGTTGCACGCATCCAGAAAAACCAAGTACAAACTGTAGTACTTGATTACACAAGAAAGCAAGTAGAAAGTACAGAAACTCAATGTGAGGAAGTAAATTTGAAAAACTATCATGAATTAAGTTTAATGCTGTACATAATCTTTAGTTAGGACATTGTTTGCATTTACAGTGTACCTCACTTGAGATGACAAGAGCTTCTATGTTGTATTAACAGGAAGTAATATTCAACTCTACTAGTTCAAAAATGTGCATGGGCCTCATCTGTTACAGTCGTCCTCAAAATTATTCAAACCTTCCAATTAAAAAAGAGGCTAAATTCACAATAGTAATTCAAATAAACTCCTCCAGTTTAAGTACCTCGGGGTCTTGTTCACGAGTGAGGGAAAAATGGAGCAGGAGATGGACAGACGGATCGGTGCGGCGTCTGCAGTGTTGCTGACTCTGCATCGGTCCGTCGTGGTGAAGAAGGAGCTGAGCCAGAAGGCGAAGATCTCGATTTACCGGTCCATCTACGTTCCTACCCTCACCTATGGCCATGAGCTGTGGGTCATGACCGAAAGAACGAGATCGCGGGTACAAGCGGCCGAAATGCTCTCCCTTAGAGATAGGGTGAGGAGCTCGGTCATCCGGGAGGGGCTCAAAGTAGAGCCGCTGCTCCTCCGTATAGAGAGGAGCCAGATGAGGTGGCTCGGGCATCTGGTCAGGATGCCTCCTGGACGCCTCCCTGGTGAGGTGTTCCAGGCACGTCCCACCGGGACCAGACCCCGGGGGAGACCCAGGACACGCTGGAGGGACTACGTCTCCCGGCTGGCCTGGGAACGCCTCGGGATCCCCCCGGATGAGCTGGCGGCTGTGGCCGGGGTGAGGGAAGTCTGGGCTTCCCTGCTTAGGCAGCTGCCCCCGCGACCCGATCCTGGATAAGCGGAAGAAGACGGTACGGTAATTCAAATAATGATTGAGACACACTGTTCTAGCTTGTAGCTGTTCCACATTTTCCTGACTGTCATGAGGATCATATGACATCAGACGAATCTAGCACGCCCATGCATTCGTTTCGCAAGCACTGCTGGATTGGGAATGCCCATGTGTCAGGATTGCTGTTCTGGCCCATGGGAAGAAGTGAATTCCCAATCCTCTTTACAACTTGCAGAGATGAAGAACTGCAAATGCAGATGTTTCACAGAAGAAATCAACTATTGTCACTCATGTCAAAAAGAGTGATCCCTGCTGAGCGATTAGCACATAGTTTTTTTCCTGTCTGATTATCCTATGTTGCCCACTAAAGCCGCTTATCTAAAATACGGCTTGTATGATGCACCTTATACTGTAATCCAAAGCAAAATGTTGTGAAGGTGTATTTCATTAATAAAACACCACAAACGCACTAATTTAAAACAGGTTTAATTTTAAAAAAAAAATCTTCCTAATATTTATTTATGTGTTTTTATCATATTTTCTTTTATTTATTATTTCCCAGTTGTAAATGATACAATACAATAAACACTGTAAGACATTAGCCTACCACCTTAACAGTGCAGCAGTGCAGAAGTCATTCATATAATCCTAACTCCATAAGGAATCCTTTATACTAATTATATCATATAAAGTCAAGACAACATTGTATCTAGCATAAACCATGAAACATTTATTTTGCAAGTGACAGAAAAGGAATTAGTATTTGTTGTACATGATCCAACACTTTTTAAATAGCTGGGTGCTGCATCATATGTGAAATCCAATTCAGGCCATGGGGGAATGGAGTTCAGCTACTTTCAGATGAGTACTGGACAGTGACTGCAACTCAATATGAGGTGAAAACATCTGGAAAATCCCATCATTTTAGTTGTGTGCAGAGAAATTTCTGTTGTCTCTGGAAAAGCATACAGCATGTTGGAGTAAAGGATTTGGCAGGTGTACAGACACCAAAATATCCCAGTTTGTTTGCGGTTTTTTCCAGTCGGTCCTGGGAATGGAGCAGATTTTTTTTTCTCCTCCCTCTTTTGCATGGATATATTGGAGTATTTTATTTAGCTATTTTGGTTCATTAAGTTTATTTTGATCATAACAAAATAAAAGAAAAAATCTTAAAAGAAAAAAGAAACAAAAAAAAAAACAAGAGAAGAAGAACATAAACAAAATGGATCATAGGGGGAAAAAAAGCAAAAGAAAATACACCTAATAGCATACTTTTCATTTGTCCAATTAACTATTGTGGTCCAAGAGAATAAATTCACTCTGAGAATGAGAAACATTTTATGGGTAAAAAAATATAGAAAGCAGTTTGCAAACGGACATTTCTCAGACATGTTGGATTTGCAGCCATCATCAATTTAAAGACAGAAAGGTTAATATATTAGGGTAGGGTCACATGGACACTTTTGTCACGAATAAAACGTTCTCAAGTTCGGAAAAAGGGATTAGATCTGTATTTTTTTTTGCGCCATGCGACCCTGCCAAAAGTCCGGAACAGTTGTCAGAACAGAACGGTTGGAAGAGGCCGTCTGCACGATTGGAAAGTCCGGAACATTTGACGCAGGAGGGGCGGGTCCTGTGTGTCTCATTACCGAGTAATGAGACACGTTTCTCAGAACTTCGTGCTGGCGCTCTCTCGGTCAGCATGCTCGACACATACGCGTGCCGTATGATTGTCTATTAGTCTATTAGATTGTCTATTAGTGACATCGCACTCTAACAGGTAGTAACGCCACCAGCTGGACTGGAGTTTTGCTGTCTCTTTCTAATTGCATCACGGCGTGATGGTGACGGTTTCGACCTCAAAACGTTTCAGAACACAATCATGAGACCGCGCAGAGTTGTTGGACCCCTGCTGTAAGAATCCAGTTCGTTCAAGTCTAGTTCATTTGAGGAAACCCTTAATGTGCCCTTAATGTGCTTTACACACAGGCACATACCATGAGCTCTAGGGTGGCAGGCTGTCACAAATTGCGACCAACACCTCAATGACAATATGTACTGTATGTGTAGGCAGGTGTGTGGCTGCTGAACAAATAACAAATTAAGATTGTAACAAAGCAATATTGTAAGACACTATTAAAAATTAAAGGCGCTGTGGAAGATGTTTCAGCATTTCAGAAAGCAGAGACTGTTAGCGAGTTTTTGAATAACGCGCATGCGCAAGACCAACCTGCTAGATTCACAGCTCCCTCCTCCGGCCACAGAATAACGTGCATGAGCCACTCCGGTGTTTAGCAGACAGCAGGTACAGATTCGCCCATCATGTCACAAATGCAAGTAAACAGAATGTCGTCTAAATGTCGCTAACTGATAGCAGAATGATTGTTAGCTAACTGCTGTAAACATCAGACAAGTGCGTGCAGCTTTCAGGTCGCAGTGTTACTCTCGCCAATCAGCCACTCTCATTGATCAGTCTCGTCTATGACCCATTGAACTGACCGTCAGTCACTTTAGTAGTAAATATGATTGACGAGCCAGTAGACAAATGAAAAAGTTAAGGAATGCAGAGATGATTGGCAGATGTTTTTTTCAGCACCATTACTTTCACAGCTGATGTATAATATTTATATATTTAAAGCTTTTGATAATTCATAGCATCTGGGGTAGTGAATCCAATTTTACAGAATATTGCAAAAATTTTTGAAAGAAACATCTTCTGTAACACCTTTAAAACAAGTTTTCACAGCGAAAACACAGTGATCTCAAACAGTGTCTTAGCGAGATCATTTAACTTAAAGGTAGAGTCCGGAGTCCCCCCCAACGTTTTTGTTTTTTAAACAACACTATTGAAACTGAGTGACCCTCCCTTTGGGCGAATGGGCGCATCGCTCTTCCTTTTCTCGCTGCGTCCACCTTTTTTTTTCTTCAAGAGTGTGAGTGACTGCATCTGCTCCAATCATGAGCTTATTCCCACACAGCGTCTTGCCCTTAGTTCTGTCATGGCTGGCTACATATACAAAATGCACCAAAACAAAAGGAACATGCGAATTACAGAGAGAGGGAGAGGAAGGTGAAAACAAACTGACCACCACATGAGAGTAGAGGCCCAAAGGTGCGGATTGAGACAGATTTCACTTGCACAAGTCTAACGTTTATTTTCAGGAGGGAACCTCCAGACTCTACCTTTAATATGCAGATAAAATATCCAATTTTAAGATTCATTTACTAAGTAAGAAATAAGACATTTACTCTCAAAACTAAATAAATAATCTAACACATTCCAGTCTTGTCAATTACTTTCAAATTATGACAGTTTTTGCTTAATATAAGACTGTAAAACTTGGTCAGATAGACTGTTTTCACAGTGTAAGTTGTTGATCACAGCATTGTTAAACTCCTCTGTTCTGGTCTTCAGTTTGATGAGGCTCTCCAATTTTAATGAGCCAAAAATTTGACATTTTTCCTCAAAAGAAAGATGTGAAAATTGTTTAATCCTCTCTTGTGCGGTCATTGTGCCAGGTAAGCCCGCCAGCTAGCTTGTATCAATTCACAAAAGCTCTGTGAATATACGTAGCACATTGGCATAGGACAGAAACATAAAAAGGCAGCACAGCAATCTGCCTTTTCACGTAAATGATTTTTTATGGAGAAACTGACTGCGCATGCGTGAACACACATCATTGCAATAATATGAGGTAAAGGCAGTGCCCCACTGTGCCTTCATTAGGGGGTGGTATTGAGTCATTTTATTGAACAATGAAAAGCCCTAAAAGCAATCACTTTGAAAATGATTGGTAAAACAGGCTTTTGGGAATCATAATTTGAAAAAAAAAAAAAAAAAAAAAACCCATATATGATAAATAACAGCTATTAAAGAAAATAGGGGGGAAAAACCTAACTATTAAAATTGAATTATTTTGTGTATTCCTTTCTGCCTTGGATAGGTAGTGCCTGCCCTGATTGCACAACACAGATTATATGTAAGATGTATGCAGCATCTTTGTTTGACACTCATAATCAGGAAACATATCTAGTGAGCTCCCTGCTGCAGGGGTCAGTAATTTTCTCTAGTACTGGTTGTAATGGACATCATCAGTCACCAGTCCAACTTGGTTTACAGTTTTTCTCAATAGCTAAGACACTATTTTTGAAATGTTCGTCAGTTTTTCACAACTTTAAACACGAATCCCATAACTCAAACTACTTTCCCAAAACCTCTTTCTTGTTTCTTGCTGCAAAAGGAAGTTATTGACTCAAAACTGGATCACCTGGCCTCAAAAAGCAACACTATTGTCAAATCATGCCCCAAGCACAGCAAAATGTTGAACATTACAGAGCAATCAGGAAACACTAGAAGGAAAAAAAAGGAAAACATCGTTCTCAGAACATCATGTTGTCAAAATGTTTTTTTTTTTTTTATTCACATCAGGCCAAAAGCATCATCTCACAACATAAAGTACTAGAAAAGCACTCGGAGAATGCAGACCTCCGCCAAGCAGCTCTGACAATGATAAAGAATCCTTCAAAACATTCCCAGATCCAGAAGGTGATCCAGATCATCACTAAAATGTAATGGATTCATCATTGGGCTGAGGCACACGGCTGGTGAGAATTTCAGGTCAATCCGTCCAGAACTTTTTTCCGTAAAGTTGCTGACAGACAGACGGACAAACCAACGCCAAAAACACTACCTCCTTGGCGGAGGTAACAACATGGTTGACCACAGTTGCATGGATTTTATCTGAAATGAAATACGTCAGATCTGATTTTGCCCCCTTCCACGTCCCCATCCTCGACCACCTCTGTGACCATCTCTTATGCGCACTCTTCCTCTCTGTTTTCCTCTATTCCTTGCAAAATCTTGACCTCCCACCGCTTTCTAGACTGGTTCATATTGGTTCCCTCATCATCAGCCAAAGGTGAAATCAATTTTGAGTCACTGTGTTTACCTGTTGACATCTGTGTTTTAGTTGTGATCAGTGTGCAGCATTTGTTTACCATTTTGCACAGCAAGTGCATCACAATGCAAATGTGTTTGCAAGCAGTGTCTAGTGATGTGAATCGTGCTTTAGGTTTTGATCACAAGGGGACTGATTTGATACCTCGGTTTAGGCTTCTGAAAAATTGGCTTTGAGAATGAGATTTAGTGTTTTAGCAATTGAGAAAAACTGTAACACTTTCTGCTTGTGCAACACCAAGTGCTTTACATGATCAAAGTAGCAGCACAACAAAAAAAAAACCCTCCAAGAGCCACTAACAACACAATCTGTTTTCACACACACCACCACACACCTACAGTTGTTGTAAAGTTTAGAATAGGAGCCAAATAGGGGAAATAAGATTTAGTTGTAAAGGTACATAAATAAGTAGACTTAAGAATAAATGCATTAATTTGTCAACAATTAAGTGCTAGGGTCAGTGCATACAAACAAAGGATAAAGTAGTACAGAATTCAGAGATTGCCATAACAACAGCTTTTTCTTTTAAAGCTGCAGGAGGCAGAGTAATTTCTGCAGATAGAGAGAAAATGACAGCAAGTTGATGACTTGAAGATAAAGAGCTTAAAAAACTGCTAAATGATTTGAAAACGCTGAACTAAACTGAAGGCTGAAGAAGCAGAGCCTTTAACCAAACTGATCTGCATCACCACGTTTGTCTGAGACAAATACCCAACACAGATAAATAAATAAATAGGATGAGAAATGTAAACTGTGTCGATTTTTTTTTTTTATGTAAACAAAGAAAAGAAAACTGATCTATCCACTGTGAGCTGTTTTTCAGTTGGAAGCATAATTAGCACAAATTTGTCATAGTGAATATTGTACAAGTTCTTTTCGAACTTGAGTGTCAATTCATGCTCATAAACATTATTGATCAAATATTTGTTCATTTAGTTAGCAAACAGTTACTTATTTTTAGTGATTCAATGTGCTTATGCATATTCTAGAGTTGATTACATGTCATGTGTAAAGCCATCGTCTGAGTAAACTGTTTACATGGTGTTCCCAACCAAGGACAGAGCTCCGCAGACAACTCAGAGGAGCAAGTCTCTCTGTGTGGCTCTTCGATTGCAAAGTGACATGTGCTTATGTTCTTATTAATTTCTTTGTCAACAAATTATTCTTTTATTTTTTCTCATCAGGTTCTTGGCAATTCTTTATTTTTCTACAAAAGAATAAATACTAGTCTATAGTAAAGGTTTACTATTTTTTATATACACTAGTTTTAGAGTATATAAGGTCATGAAAGTTTTAAAAAACCAAGAAAAGTCGTGGAAATTTATGGTAATGATGCCTACCATGAATACAACTGACAATGATATGAAATTGAAAATATTACTACTATATGAGAATTTATTTATATATTTTATATTTTATTTCTGTTATATTTGATATATTTTATATATGTTATTCTGACTATATACAGGTAAAGCAATACTACTTAAGTTTCCAACCTTTAAGTGGCCCTTTATAACTTTTTCACCTTTAAAATGTAAAAAAAAAAAAAAACATAATGAAATTAAATTTTAAAAAAATGTGCTTCTAACATGTTGATGGCACAGACACATTTATTATGTACATTCCTGGAGCTGTTGTTGACAAGCAGGTGTGAGAAACTTTATGACTTTGTTTTCTAGCCAGGAGCAACATGTGATGGTTGATTTTTTTTTTTTCTTGATGGTGCTGCCAGAAACCATTAACTTAATATTAAAACTCTGGCCCTTCATTCAGCAATGAAACCTAAGAGAACTTATTTCAGGGAGGAAGAGAAAGAGAGAAAGTGACTGAGCAAGACAAAAGACAAGGGTCAACTACTGACTTTTTTTTAAGCTCACTGGAGAGAGCTTATTGAAGAGACGGGATGCAAGATGGACGCAAAATTAGCCTTCGTTAGGAGCTGCCAAGATGTGAAATTTTGTCCAAGGTCAGAAGTGCCACTTCAACAACATGATCGTTTCAGCCAGAACAATTTAAGTTTCAAAGTTTAAAATCTAAAACAATCTACTGAAGACATAAACCAGAAAAGCAGCTGCAGTTCCCCCATATGGCCCCATCTCACATTGATAAAGAATCCTTCAAAAAAATCCCCAGATCAACAACAAAACTTTATCAGTTCACCCTTGTACCATTTTCAACGTTCCCTGAAAATTTCATCCAAATTCGTTCAGTAACTTTATGAGTTATTTTGCTCATGGACAGACAGACAAAAGCCCCCTGGGGTAATTACATTACTTCTTTGGCAGAGGCAATGAGCATTATTAATGAGCTTGCACTTGCCGATAGAGCATTTATCTTTATCTGTTAATTTGGGCAAATTATGCACTGTGTTGCCCCTGACTAATGACATATTGGAAGGTAAAGCAGATTGGTCTAACTTAAGGATCTTGTGATATTCTGATCGGTCTGTGTAAATGCTAATTTTAAGTACTGTATGCCTTTTATTTTGATACAAGGAGTGAAGACACAATGAGATCATATTCCCTTGGAAAGACAATGGAGAGCAGTTGTGTAAAAGGTTTCTGGAAAGATCTTTTTAATTTATATAAAAAAAAGAATAAATGCATCCTTGCAATATTGATGGTGTTACTGTTCCAGAGGAGTTATCCTCATGTGGCATAAACCTTAGTGTGACATATTTGACTGTGTCAGAGGTTTCTTCACTGGAGGGGATGACATTGACAGTTATGGAGATAGATGTGATTGTTTCTTCACAAAAAAACTATGATGCAATTAGAACATTAAAAGACAATAAGGCATGTGGGATAGATAAGATATGCAGCAAACATTTGTAATTTGCTTATAAAAAAAACTTTGTCCTCTGCTTGCTAGTTTTACTGGGTTGTTCACGGGATTCTGCCTGGCTCTGTTCTGTTGGTCATGTTTGCACCCATCATAAAAGACAAAGCTGGTAAAATAAACAGCTGGGATAATTATCGGCTTTTGGCCCTGTCTTGTATTTTATCCAAGGTCTTTGAAAGGACTATTCTAAACAGAATGGAACAGTTTGTCTTGACTTTGGATATCCAGTTGCCTTTAAATCAAAACATGGTACAGAAGTGTATTTTTGCCATGAGGGAGATTCTTGGTTTGTAGAATTTTGTCTGTTTGGTACAAAGGTTTGTGCTCATCAAATGTAAATGTGTGTCTGTACCATTTCATGTGCGTATGGGGTTAGACGGGGAGTATTTTCACTCCTCTTTTGTTTAATGTCTACATAGATGGTGTATAAAAGCCATTGAAATAATTGTTTAACAGAATATGTTATTTGGTGATACCTCATTTAACTATCGGATTTGTATGGATAAACAAGTGATCTCCTCTCCATATAGTGCTGGGCTTCAACAGTTCCCGTACCGAGGGTCTGCTCTCAATATGATTCTGCCATGGGTCAGGCAGAGAGGACTGTAAGGCCGAGCAGATGAAGATACAGAAAATAATTTATTATCATGTTGTCCAGGTCAGAGAGAAAAGATCCAGGCATTCCTACGTCAGACAGGCAGACAAAAATCCAGGTAATCCAGGAGTTCCTTTGGAATACGGGGAACTGGACACTGTAGGGAAGACGACAGACAATCTGGCGCTGTGGAGGAAGCCCCATCCTTAAATAGCAGCTTGTGGAGATCAGGAGGATAAGACTCAAGTGCACAGGTGGTCACACCTCTTCAGCAGGCATGACAAGTTTAGAGTATGAAAATAATTATAATGCAGAAAAGGGTGATGGTTTGATTGCCAGAAGTAGGGGGAACTGAAATTTATTTCCTAACTTCTCTCTGTCTGGTACTCTTTTGTTCTGTGATAAAATACTGAGGACATTATACATCAGGTGCTCCGTCTGATATGGACATTTATAGACAATGCCTCCTTATGTATGTATAAGTCAATATGTTGAGATGCAGATTTAGTATGTGCACCATTCCAGTGAAGATTGGACTATTTAAAGGAGTGATTACATAGCAGTAAAAACTAGTTTATGTTTTTGGCATTACTGCATATGTAAATACTCCAAAGAAAAAAACAGCATTTTTTACATTGGGGATTGTTTTGAAACGCCAGACCTCACTTCCTCAGTAATACAGTTGGGTCCGGTGATGATATGGAGCTTTACCCGGAGACAACGTTGACTTCATTTTGATTGGCTACACCTTATTTGGCTATGACCTTATTTAGAGAAACTAGGCCAAGCTGCACTAGCGGAAGTTTGCTAAAGGCTAACTGCTAGCAACATGGGCACTCCAGACAGTGAGCTACGTTTATCAGACAAGACAGCATTTAGAAAATAAATAAACTTACAGGTAATGACAAGGTTGTGGTCGCCTCCCTCAGTGTTGCTGCAGAAGTTTTCTTTTAAATCCATTTGTTTGAAAACCCAGACCTGACTGCACAGCAGTTACTACTCAGCTACACAAACGCAGCTGAATCAGATAGGGAGGGGGAAGCGGGTGAGCGAAGCAAACGGTGCATGGACCGTTAGGAGGACTCATTGTGTACCTGCCACATATGGTAACGAGAAATAGGTCTACATGGGATTATACAGGAAGATGATTATGATTGTTATATTTCATGAGTGTGTTCACATTAACTTATTGTTGCTTGCAGGTGCATTCCTCATCCCCTACACGCTGTTCCTTGTTACCTGTGGAATCCCCCTGTTTGTACTGGAAGCAGCACTGGGCCAGTACACCAGTCAGGGGGGAATCGTGTGCTGGAGGAAGGTCTGCCCATTGTTTGAAGGTAAACTAGTTGACAGGACTGTGGCACACGTTGAAGCTAAGGCAAAGTAACTGAAGAAATGCTATGGTTCACATTATTTCCAGGGATGGGATATGCCAGCCAAATGATCATTTTTTATGGAAATATCAGCTACGTGGTGATTTTAGCCTGGGCATTCCTCTACTTCTTCTCTTCTTTCTCTGGAGAGTTGCCATGGGCCACTTGTAATAACACATGGAATACAGGTACATGCATTACAGTGATTCATCTGTTGGCTTCATAAACACAACATGACTTTATTGGAATAAAAGTTCAATATCAAAGGTGGTACAGAAGATGTTTGTGGCAATTCTGAAAGTAGACACTGTTATCGAGTTTTTCAATAAAGCGCGTGCGCAAGACCATCCTGCTAGATTCACAGCGCCCTCCCCAGTCACGCCTTTAACAACATACACAAACCAAGTCCAAATAAAACACTTGATGACAGCAGAAATGATTGACAGATGTTTTTAAAGGAGCCCTATCATGAAAAATGGACTTTTAAGAGCTTTTCAGCATGTCAGTGTGTTATTTCCTCATCAAGAAATGATTTAAATCGTTATTTTTCTTCATTCATGCATATTTGAGTAATCTACATGAATATTTAAACCAAGCGCTACCTCCCTGCAAACGACTGACTACCCACCGCGTTACGTATGAACGTGGCACCGATCACAAAGTGACAAACAGGCATGCGCAACATCTGGCAAGACGCCCTCTGTTGAACAGAAACTCAGAGAATCCTATACACACTCTCTGAGGAAGAAACTAACACCTGCAGGAAGATTTCCTCAGAGACAAGCAGCCATCAGCTAACAGACGTTTGCTCCAGAGTTCAGGAGAATTTTCTTCCTTTTTTTTTCTCTTTTTTTTAAGCTCTAGAGGACAGCAAGTTGGAAAAAATGCAGTTACGTTCAGCGTGGTTATGTTCAGCGCGGGAGTTTATTTGTTGTACTGGATGAATCGACTTGCCAGAAGTGGTTGGATTATAACTTAAGGAGCAGGGAAAAAAAAACTCAACTTTGTGTGTGAACTTCACTCCTGACAACTTCATGAATCTTGAGCAGTAAAGTGTTTTTTTCTCTGGGATTACTTCTGAAACCTGACGCAGTTCCTACTATAAAAACGCGCATGGACAGATGACAACACTGGTGAGTCAACACATCTCTCAGCTCAATGCTAACTGTTAGCCTATGATTTGTTCGCTAATTTACTTACTTGTCAGGGGTCTCTGTGGTACTTCTGTGGTACTGCATGTACTTCAAACTCCATATCAGACTCTGGGTCGAGCGCATGCAGCTCCATAACAGGCTGGTCTGTTTTATCCCGTCGATCGGAGTAATTATCCATCAATGTTTACCACTAACATCCACATGAGAGCTGCCGGTGCCGGTGCTACAGACAATTCTGTGACCCTTCAGAATAAGTGTCTCTTCCGGGGCGACGTCATGAAATGGGCGTAAAACATGCTGCAATTGGTCGAGAGCTCCGCAGTTCAGTACAGTCAGCCATCTTACTTCCGTGTTGGAAATTAGATGCATCGAAAAACTAATATTTAACACCAAATTAGTTTCTTTAGTAACGATGGGAACATATCTAGCTTATAAATGCCTATATTTGACTTTTGGAACATTTAAAAAAGCATGATACAGCTCCTTTAAGTCACCTTACTTTCACAGCTGATGTATAATAATATTTATAAAGGCCTACTTAAAGCTTTTGAATAATCATACGTTATGGGGCAGTGAACCCTGTTTCATCAAATATTGCAACAATTATTCAAAGAAACATCTTCTATACCACCCTTAAAACAAATTTACCTTAATTTAATTCTGAAGAAAATGTTTGTATAGTTTCACTTTACAATTTTCAGTACCTTCTTTTAAAATAAATTACTGAAATTGAGTAATGATCTTGTATTTTAAAACAAAACTTTGTTATATTTCAGATCATTGTTTAGAAATAAACAACTATAATGCCACTGCTAACTGGACCTCACCTCTGAATGCATCATCATCATCTGTTATAGAGTTTTGGCAGTAAGTTTGGGTTTTTTTTTAGTTTTTTTAGTCAAAGTGACACTTGATTTTAAATGAAAATTATTCTGTTTGTTTTTATCTGTAGCAATCAACAGCTGATACACTTCTACCATGAACTGATACACAGCAAATTTTGCAGTGTTAAATCAACACTTATAGAGTTAAATTTAACACTGTATCCGAGTGTATTTGGTCCTTATCAAAATAGTGTTGAATTAACTCTTTCCATAGTGTTGAAATTTCAGAGTAAAATTAACTCATAATTGAGTAAAAATTTAACACTGGCTTACACTGTATAGTGTTAATAGAACTTAACACTGTAGGTTAATAACACTGGATAGAGTTAATCTGATTCTCAGCAGTGTTAAAGAGTTACTCGATTGTGGTGATAAATCAACTCAAGCGTAAATACTTTTTGCACCTGTATTGAGTTCGTGGAGGTGTACACTAAGCGTACAACAAAGGTTTTGATAATAACATCCATCCCCTTATGAACTGAGCTATGGACTGGGCCACCACTCATGCTCATAACAGCATCTCAGACTTTGGGACTGTTGTGAAGAATAGCTTTTTGCTATGACAGTTGTCAGGTGTGTGCTGGTGACAAACTGTCGACTTCAATAACATATGCTGTAACACAATAACAATAACACACCAAGGAGACCCAAAGGGATCACATATCTACTTAACTCGCGGTGCAGGACCATACAGAGAAGTCACAAAGCATGATGGGAAATATTCAACTAAAGAGGGCGGAGTCATCCTGGGTGCACTTAGTTACACTTGATAGAGTCAATTATACACTGACAGAGGAAACTTGTTTTAACTCTGAAAATTTTCACCTGCACTGGTGGTCATTTTACTCTCAATGGTGTTAGAATTACTCTGAAAGAGTTAATAGGATTTAACAACTCAAATTTAACACTGAGGATTTTACTGTGTACTTTTTGAGGGAATTCATTGTGAAACACAGATAACTGATACTACAGTCTAGACCTGAACAGCCATACATCAGATATCTAGGCCTAGTCCACACGGAGCTGAAGCCGGTTTAGGTGTGAAACCGATAGCAGAAATCCAAGGAAAGGTTTCACGATCCCTATGAAACCGCTGTAGCACCTCATACAAGGCTGTGGGTGGCGTTATGTTGATAAGTGTAACTTATCATCATAACTTATCAACAAAAACAAAACAAAACAAGGGGCAGTTCCAAAACAGGTTTAAGTTTTCAATAAAAATCTATGTTAAAAGTTTTTCAGGTGTTTTGGAGCAAAGTGATTAGAGCGAGCCGTCTGCTAACGCCCTGACTTCACATTAAGGGGAGATTCAATCAGCCAGAATAATTTAAAACACCTGTGTACTGAAGGTATGAAGGCCCTTTAATTGCACATTCAGGAATAGACCTCCTGACTCAGCAGTCAAATTTGTAACTAAATAGGCAATGCAGGTGCAACAGTGCCAGGGGGCTTTAGCATGCTTGATGGCCGTCTTTCTTTCCCTTTTAATATAATTCAAACTTGGCATTTTAATGTTCCTATAACTTGTAATTGCGTAGTCTAAATCTGCATTCTGCTGCTGTAAATGGTGTTTCATAAAAACTTGTGTTACAGGCGAAGAGTGCTAAATATTTCAACCGGCATAGAGACTTTGGGAGGCATACGGTGGGACCTTTCTTTGTGCCTTCTTCTGTCTTGGGTCATCTGCTACTTTTGTGTCTGGAAGGGAGTGAGATCCACAGGAAAGGTGAGTGCAGAAAACAAATACAAAACATACAGAAAAATCTTTGGATATGTTTTCTACTAGACTGCACAATGGCGAGGTAGTTAGCACTGCAGCCCCACAGCAAGAAGGTCGCTAGTTTGAGCCTCGACTGGGGAGGGGCTCGAACAGTTCCAACAATTGGACAAGTGGTACAGAAAATGAATGCTTTATACTCTAATTTATCTAATCCATATGTGTTAAGCTTTTTACAACATTTTCTTGTCTGTCATTGATTATGTGCCTGCTGCTCACCTGTGTCTGTGTTAGCCTTCTGTAGCCCTATGTGAATGTTAAGCCGCTTTCCCACGCCAGTTTTTCAAACGCGGATCAACAAACTCATGATCGGCATTTCGCTCCTTTCCCATTGACAAAAAAAGCCGGGTCTGATCACCTGTTATCAAGCTGCGTGGCCTTTTGCTGCGTTCCATTTTCATCGGAACTGGGAAGTGGGAACTGGGGGTGACGTCACACCCGACCAACTTGCGTTCCAGCTCACTGGTCGGAAAACCAGTTAGCAGCCTAGCAAAACAACGTGTTTGCTAAGGCTATTGTTATTAGCCGTTGTTGGCACAGCTGGCGTTGTAGTTCACATATACGACATGAAAAATGTGAATTACTCTACAGCAGCGTCCCCGTACATCTGTATAAACCAATACTACGTGTACGATTGATTTATGCAACAAAATATAAGTAAGAAGTGTAAATAAATGTAACATTACAGAAGCTTCTAAAACTGCTAACACAGGGCGCGGCCATCTTTAAATCTGAACTCGGAGCTGCGAGAGTTGTCCGACTTTCCGAGTGGGAAATCCGACTTCAGGGCGGCGTTCCAGTTGAAACTTCCTACTCGGAACTGGGAATTTCCGACTTCCGAGTTCAAATGGAACGCAGCATTTGTCCCCACTGCTGCGTGTTGCATGTTGATGATGTCAGCTGTGCGACAGAAATCGGGAAAGTAAACAATGGAGAGCAAGTCAGGCTGTAGTCAGCGTGCTTTCTTGTTGCACCTTTGTCCATCCTCAAAATGGAGGAAAACCAGCAGATGACTTTCTTGTACAGATGGAATGTAGGCGACGTGAATTTGTGGCCGAAGCGGAGTTGTTTTGGTACTTTACATGATACGCGACTGACGCGATGTCACAGTGTGGCCACATACAGCGTGTCACGTGTCAACCAGGGTCTGGCGTTCCCACTGCATGGCGATCGGAGGCGATTCGATGGACAATATTATGGATAATGTTGTACTTTAGAATGAAAACTAAGTCAGGAATGCTGGCCTATAAAACAGGATCGTGTTTAGGTGCAGAACTTAGGAAGAATACAAGAAAACACTTAACATGTTATATGCAGTCTGACAGGCTGCTCAGCCTCATAACTGGGACGGTGTTGGACAGATGGGAAAATAACAGGCCAATGGTTACTGAATGGGATCTAGACTTTAAATGAAAGAAAGAAGAAAACGGTACAATACTCTACTAGTCAGGACAAAGAGGCAAACTCCGCTGGAGAAGAGTGAATCCTGAAAGTAAAGTTAAAAAATTGTAGTTCTTTCTTCATCTGTTAGAAGCTGGCTCCAAAACAGAGCAAATCCCCATAGACTCCCATGTTAAAAAGGCCAAGTTCCCTGCAGAAATAAACATGTTTACAGCCATGGTTCAAAAAATCATTTTCAATTCAATTCAACTTTATTTGTATAGCCTCCATTCATGACAAAGTCACCTCAGGGCGCTTAAGAAAAATTCAGATCAGATTCATAATAGCCTAGCGAAGGAAACCAACAGATTGGATTGAATTTTAACTTGACCAAGTCCAATCCCCCATCCTGGGCAAGCACGGAGTGGTGGCAACAGTGGGAAGGAAAACACCCTTTTAACAGGGAGGAAAAACCTCGGTCAGAACCCGGCTAAGGTAGAGCGGCCATCTGCCTCGGCCGTCTGGGGTGGAGAAGACAGAAAGGGAGACCAACAGGTACTGCAACTTTTACCCAGCCAGACCTGCTGAGAGAGGAGAAACACAGTTAATGATGCAATACTGTCACAAGTTTCTACATGGAGACACAGAGATGAGTGGGAAAGAAAGCCCAGTGCATCATGAACGTCCCACAGCAGTCTAGACCTATAGCAGCTTAACTAAGGGAAGGCTAGCCATCCCTAACTATAAGACTTATCAAAAAGGAAAGTTTTAAGCCTGATCTTAAAGGGAGAGAGGGTGTCTGCCTCCCGAACCTGAATTGGTAACTGGTTCCATTATAAGGGGGGCTTGATAGCCAAACGCTCTGCCTCCCATTCTACTCTTGGAGACCCTTGGAACTACCAGAAGACCTGCAGCCTGAGAGCGAAGTGCTCTGCTTGGAATATATGGAACTATGAGATCTCTAATATATAATGGAGCCTGGTCATGGAGAGCTTTATATGTGAGAAGAAGAAATTTAAATCATATCCTGGATTTAACAGGATTTAGGTTTAATATGTCAAGTTCACCTTCATGTCAACTGTGAAGGGGGTGAATTTATTTTTATGGCAGCTGGCAGACCGATTTTAGCCGTGGAGGCTAATAGTTGGCTCCCTGCTTGCTCCCAGGAAGGCTTCAGTTTGTAGCAGAGTTGCACAATGGCCATTTTTTAGCTGGTTAACAAGTCTGAGCGTGCCTTACATTTTGACCACCTAACTTGTTCCTTTTCACTTCGGATTAGCTTGGTTAGCATTAGCTTGGCTGTCAATCATTTGCGCCACAGCTCAGAATGACCATGCCTTTTCCCGTTTTAGTATTGTCCGGAAGTGACTACGCACGCAACACAGCAAGATGGGGACTGTGAGAAACGTCCAACTGGCTTCACTTTTCCTTCTTCCGACGTAACTGGATACTACATCCATTTCTTTTATTAGTCATATTGAAGCTGTTACTTTCTGAAAAGGCTATGTTGTTGTCTGCTTGAAGGGATAACAAGGGATAACAGAGTGAGAAAGGGAAACAGTAAAATGCTTGTTAACTGGATCAGGCCAACAACAACAAATCAAAGAAGTAAATGTCTGGGTCTGAACATACCATCAGAAAGCTGAAGCTACCTAGATGAGTAGTACAAAGCTAATGAAATTAACTTTTGTAAAGTGAAGGAGTGGCAAACAGAGGTGCTCAGTGTACCTAGCAGCTTAGGCATGATTCATTCAGAGTCTCTAGGGGAAGGTTAACAGGAAACTTTAAGGTCACATATAAAATTAAATTATAGTCTGTTTCTCACACCTAAAAACTGGTTCCACGAGACATGAGTCGTGTAGTTTATGGTTTTGAACCCACAAGGAGCCATCTAGACCAAGAGCCTTAACTGTAACATTAACTATAAAAGATAACTTGAAATATGGTTTATATTTTTGTCCATACCAGGATCCGCACAACAACCAAAACAATAATGATGGTGGTAATGGTCATTTGTACCACTTTCAGAGCAATTTGATCAGAGAAAAAAAACTAAGAGTCGATTGCAATACTCAAAGATCACCTTTCATTCTCTAGGGTGCTAAAATATATTGTTAAAGATGAAAGCTGCACCCCACAGCATTTTTTTTAATTAAACATATCCTTAACAGTACTGTAAGCATACTTATTGTAAAAAAGAAAAAAGTGCCTAAAATGTTGTCTAAACTTAAAAAGTAAGGCAACCAGTAACAAAACTTTTTTTGAGGAAACTAAACTAAGAGGGTGTAGAGGGGAGTAAACCCAACTTCTGGTGTTGTGTGAACCTAGATCAATAGGGTAACTCAAAGTAGGATTTCAAATCTAATTAAGTTGGGAACCTGCTGCAAAATGTTTGAGTAAACTCTAAAGCAAATAGTGTTGTCAACCTACATTAAGAGTTGAAATCAAAATGAAAAAATTAAGTTGGACAAACTTGAGGCTACTATTCAGATTCACTCACCCAGTCAAATAGAAGTAACTTTATGTTCTTTGTAAAGTTGAAAGTATCTCAGAAAAAGCTGAGTTGTTTCAACTTCGACACGAGTAGATCTAAATATCTTTGCTACTTGAAAGATTCCACTCTCAAGTTGTAAATTTAGGTAACACCAGAATGCTTGAATAAAGTTTTGTAGCTGGTAATTTTGAACCACCTCTTTTATATCAGGAAATTGATAGTGTAGGACAATCTTTTCCCCTGAAATCACTCATGAGTTACCGCTTCTAAAATCCTCACTTAGTGTGAGGCCTATAATTATCTGTGACTCCCTGTTAAGTCGTCTTGGCAGTGAATCACAAGGTAAAAGTTTGAGTTTTAGTGATGCACTTTTCCTCAAACTGAAATTGCAGCATCCAAAGGGATGCATGAAATTATTTTTCAAAACTCAATAGCTCTTATAACAGAGTTGTAGATACTCCTACTCCTATCTTTTTTTTTTTTTTCTGAAGTTGAAAACAGAAAAATAAGAGGTCATCCAGTCCCTTATGTCTTAGAGACACATAAGCAAACTGATGTGGTGGTCAAAGTTCAACCCTTTAACTTGAAGATAATCAATAAAGTTGTTCCCTCTACTACTACCAAGATATGTGCAAACTGAAGAGATTCAAAACAAACTGAATATATTCGGAAACATTCGGAAATGTTCATCAAAAACAGGAGTCTCAAGTGTTGCCCAGCTCACTACAAGCTTAAAATTCAGGGAGGAAAAAAAAAAAAAAGGTTTCTCAGTGAAGCACTTTTTCCCTCTTTAGGAACAGCTGAGAAAAAAGGATGCTGGCAGCTACAGTATGTAGACACTTGACTTGAAGTGAATTTAAAACAAAATGTTGCAAACTTTAAAGAGTCTGAAAACTTTTCACCATAGTTGTATTTGCAGCATATTTGTATTTGTACTTGTTGAATTTGTGTCTTCCTTTTGTTTGCTTCACAGCAATGCCAATACGATTTAGTCAACACTAATTGTCACTGCTTGCTACCTCTGATACTCAGCAGGTTTGGCCAAGTCCTTTTGAGTTTTGCTGTTGCAGAGATTTAAATATTGGCTAATATTTCTATTGGTCTTAAAAATAAAGGTTACAGTGAAGCTTTAATATTAAGAACAACTTGCAGCTCATTTAAAGTACTTTTCTGAACTGTAACTCTGTGACAGACATTCAACAGTTTTTTTAAATTCTCAAGA
Source organism: Atherinomorus stipes (assembly GCA_023101725.1). Classification (NCBI taxonomy): domain Eukaryota; kingdom Metazoa; phylum Chordata; class Actinopteri; order Atheriniformes; family Atherinidae; genus Atherinomorus; species Atherinomorus stipes. The sequence continues at coordinate 907,362 of JALJCO010012193.1, read as the reverse complement.
CTGTATTAGCAATAGATGTTATGAGTATAAGCATTTGTAAATAGAAACATGATGATTAGGTGGCCATAAATAATCTGAAATGACTTTATAACCATCTGCCACTACTTGTGAGCCGAGCAGAGCACTTGAGGTGTGGCATATATTGGCATGAAATACAAAACACGCATGAGTTATTTTCCTCAGGCTACCAAAGCAATATTTGTCTCTCACGTGTGCACATGCCTGGCCCTGTTACAGTTTTTTTTTTTTTTTTTTTTTTTCACATAAAACCAGTTCAGAACTCTTAACAGCCTGAGTCTTGGTGTATGAGGTTTATGAATTCAAGTTTGCAGCAGTAAAGGGATACAAACAAGTTATACTGTTATGCTAGACTCCTTGTTATTGTTATCTTTTCATAACGTGCAGCACGTGGAAAAGGTGTGACAGTGGACATCTCCTTTAAATAAAAATGCTGTCATGTACTTGTGGATACATTCGACTAGCAAATACATGCAGAAAAAGTGTTGGAAGACTTGTTGATGGTTGTTTTTTTCCTCTTTGTTAATGATGGCCATGAGCCATCCCTCTCACGTGTTTGTAGTTCAGTGAATAAGCAGAACTGACACGAGGTCTGCGATTGTGAGAAAATTAAGTGGAAATGGTGACTGGCATACTGCCATGTGAGACAGATGTGTGCAATAGATCCTGTCTGTGCCACATAGCTGCCTACTGTGGCGTGACACAGTTCCAGCACCTGTGTTTTTCCTCAATAACTGAAGATCAAATTGCATTCTTATATACTTGCACAATTACTTTGTATATTGGCAGCTCTAATGTAACCTAAGGAAAGTTCTCAGGTCATGCAGGATGCGTTTTATAATTCTCAAATAAGGGGTGTGTCAAAAAAAAGAGAAAAAAAAGACAGTTGTTAAATAACAGTAGTTTCCTAACCCAGTCAGACATGATATAACAACTGCTGCTTTGTTAGGTAATGTCTTGTCTTGCCATTACCAAACTAACAAAACTATGTGCAACTGGCATAACTGTGCTTTATTACCATGTGTCCCCAGAAAACTTTTCATCATGGTGAAAACATTTGGTTATTGCAACATATCTTTTAATTAATAACTGTTTGTTTTTGTTTTGTTTCTCAGGCTACCTACTTTACAGCCACATTCCCATTCGTCCTGTTAGTAGTGCTGTTTTTCAGAGGGATGACCCTTCCTGGAGCTTTCCATGGCATCAAGTACTACCTGTACCCCAATCCTTCACGCCTTGCTGACCCACAGGTATCATTTAGTTCTTTTTTTTTTTGTATTGGATTTTGTATTAGATTTATTTTATAGTGGCAGCGTTTTTGGATGAATAACTTGTGATTGGTTTATAGGTCTGGATGGATGCTGGAACACAAATATTTTATTCCTATGCTTTATGCTTGGGATACCTGACCACATTTGGGAGTTACAACAAGTACAACAACAACTGTTACAGGTGAACACTTGATGGAGATATGACTGGGGATGTTTATGAATTCATTACAAATTCAAATCTATCAGCCTCTAGAACTTTACAACAAAAAGCAGTTTTTTTCTTAAAGAGATAAATACATATATATTGCAGGAAATATGAAGAAGCAGCCATTGGATCACCAAAATTAGTTGTTTTGTTGAAAACTGGATATACTCTTGTCCCCTGAAGCTGATATTTCTTCCTGCAGATATTTTGCATGATTACACATAACTCAATAACATTTTGCCAAAGGCTAAATCCTTGTTTGATGTTATCTTTCACATATTACCAGCTCCATGAACACCCCTGTGAGATCCAAATCTGGGTTTTGCATATGTCATTCTACAATTCCTATCTCTTTCCCTTCTTACTTCCTCCATGGTGGATATGCATGAGCGCTGAGGATCATTAACCTGTGTGTGTGTGCGTGTGTGTGTGGGGGGTGGGGGGGTGTGGGATCTGGGTTATACATCAAATTTTAGTCTATGACATCTATCTGTTTTTCTAGCTTCTGACTCACCCGTAAAGGGGAAGTTCAGGATTTTTGACATAGGGCCTCATTTTGGAGTGAGTGATAAGTCCTACTTATCACTGGAGATAGTTTAATCTTATTTAATCTCATATACTTTTTTCCGGTGGTCCCCGATGCTAATGCTAGCATAAGTCCACAGGAATCTGCTAGCCTGTCATTAATAACAATCGTATCCACTCCACAGAACACCCGAGGAAATCAGTTATAACACCAGACTATCTGTGGAAATGCCGTGTTAACAAAATAATGTTACAATTAAAACATACCTTGTATTGCGTTACATTTTGATAGTAAAGTGTCAGCGGCAACACATTTACTTCCAGTATATGGCAGTGGAGTGATATCATCTGCCGTTAAGTGTATGAAGGAATTTGTAATGCTACTGTAAAAATGAACACATAAATCATGTTGCCTATTAATGTTCTTAATTCTGTAAACAAACAAGTGATTGAAAATGTGCGTAGACTGTGGCACTTCTGTTTGTTTTGAACCGCATCGCTCTCCTATCTTACCACCTGGAAGCAACGTATCATTCCTCTCCTGGTGAGAAACTAGTTCCTCAAAATGTAATGTGTAATTTGTGATGCAACGTAAGTTTTATTTGTAACATTATTTTGTTAACACGGCATTTACACCGATAGTCTTGTGTTACAACCAATTTGTCTCAGGTGTTCTGTGGAGTGGATACGATTGCTATCAATGACAGGCTAGCAGATTCCTATTGATTTATGCTAGCATTAACATCGGGGACCGCCGGTAACAAGAATATGAGATGAAATAAGATTAAACTGTCTCCAGTGATAAGTAGGACCCTGCCTCACTCCCTAGGTCCTATGTCAAAAATCCTAAACTTCCCCTTTAAAAACCGCTGATGATTTCTCTACCTTTAAAACTGATGAGGTCTTTTGCATTGAACATGTGTGACATGGGAGAGGCATAAGGGCATGCAAAAAACTGTCAGCCTCCCACACTCAGAAATTATTTGCTATGTTACAGAATAATTAAATTGAAATGATCTAATCATTGTAAATCACTTGCCAGACTCATTGGACCTTTTTTTTTTTTTTTTTTTTTTATATGCCTCATGACGTCTTTCAGTTTAAATATAATGAAAGTGCACGCTCCCAAGAGAAAATAGAACTCCAGAACCTCTTTTAAATGTGACATGCTCCATCACACCTTATGGACTTATTAACAATAAATTTAATTTTGAATCCCTGATTTTAATTCTACACACCTGAACATGTGATTAATATAGTGGTTTATTTAAAAAAATGTTTTTATCATGACTGGTGGTCATTTTTATGTTTGTTTTTGTTTTGTAAGCAAATGCTGACTGCAACAAACGTCCCTGCTCCAAAGAGGGTTAAGTGTTTCCTATATTGCATAAAAACCTAGTAAAAGTTGGTGAATAAAGGAAAACCCACTTTTTCTACAAAAGTGTAGAACTCAGTCACGGTGTATATTCTGTCTTTGTGTGCCAGAAAGGTCAAGGTAAATAATGCCTCGCCAAGTCTCCAGAGAAAACAATCGATAGTGATAGCAGCATTTTTATTATTTACATCAGGGGTAGGCAAATCTGGTCCTTGAGGACTGGCATCCTGCAGATAATGGCTATGTCCAAATTCAGGGGCTAGGCCCTTCGAAGGACGCGTCCTACCCGGTCTATGCAGGCCGGGTCCTCCTTGGACCGCATAAGGCAGAGGTGACAGGCTGTTAAATTCGGACAGTCTAGCTTCCTCTGCATATCTCTCATTGTCTAGCAACTGTGACAGTGCTAAAACTTAAGCAATGGAGCTCCAACATATCAGCCTTACCGTTGTTCTACTAATTTTACAGTTACAGCAAGTTACAGCAGATTTAATGTCATCAGCGGCATTTTTTATTACACCGGCTGAGAGAAAATTAAATCCAGGAAAATGTATTTAGTGAAGTTTACAAGATTTCAAGAGTCTCATGCTAATTTTAGCTAATTTCATGGACAATAGCAAATGAAGACCGTAATATTAACTTGTACACAATAATAAAATCATATCATGAATAAAATGAAAATTTCTCTTAAATTTAGTCACCTCTGCTGTAGAATGTCCTGAACGACCCACAATGCATCTTGGGATAGGATTCGTCACGAAGGATACATCGGACCATCCTTAAAATCTGGGAAAAATAAGGCTACATTTGTAGGCTGCATTTGAAAGAACCTTTGACTCTGGACAGCCTTGGTCGCATCACTGTGATGTAAGCGGTCTACAAATCTGGCCTTAGATGGACATAGCCCTCAAATTTGGGCACAGCAATAAGAGTTATTATCAACTTATATCAACAGGTAATTATGCAATACTTGTCAAGCTCTGCACAAGTCTGCAAATAGATTCTGAGTTAGGTGTTTTTCAGCAGGGAAACTCCTAATACCTGCAGGATATCGACCCTCGAGGACCCGATATGCCTTCCCTTATTTATATCCATCAGGTCTTCTGTTCATTTCTATGGGTGCAAGTTAACTATAACCCACTATTATCAGTCTGCAATATAGCTGTTACAGTACAGACAAAAATACTGACACAGTTCTTCTTTTGATTTGCAGAGACTCCTTCTATCTTTGCTTGCTGAACAGTGGGACCAGCTTCATGTCTGGATTTGCCATTTTCTCAGTTCTGGGCTACATGTCACAAAAGCAGGGTGTAGACATTTCCACTGTTGCTGAGTCAGGTACACACATTTGATGCCAAAGCTGTCAAACTGTCACATGTTCTCCACAGATGTTAAATGGAACTTTTAATTGCAAGATGAGAAATGTGAAAACAACTAGTCATCTTTAAATAATTTATCACAACTTTCATTTTTCAGTCATGATTGTTCAGCTTGAAATAATCAAATTAGCAACAAGCATGTTAGATAATGCAGCTCTTAGACAGGTGTTGTTTTCACAGAGAAATTGTAAATGAAGACACTGTGGCAGCCAGAATGATTTGTTGTGCTTTTACTGTGCAGGACCTGGTCTTGTCTTCATAGTGTACCCACAGGCTGTGACCCTGCTGCCTTGGCCTCAGCTCTGGTCCGTGTGTTTCTTCACCATGATCATCTTGTTGGGAATCGATGGTCAGGTCAGCACAATCCTCCTTTTCCTCCTGAAACAATGTGGCACAGATCTTAAACTTGATCACTCATCTCTACACTGGTCTGTCTTTGGTTCTTTTTCCAGTTTGCTGGGCTTGAAAGCATCATGACATCTTTAGCAGATGTCTACCCGCAGATCCAAAAGGGATGCCGCAGGGAGCTTTATTTGATTCTGATCTGTGCTCTTAGCTATGTGTTGGGTCTGTTTTTGGTGTCAGAGGTGAGTTGTCAGACATTTCTAGATCACTGAAACAAACTGAAGGAAGAGTTTTGTGGTCTGATTAAAAATGACCAGTATTTTCTTTCACTTAAACTAAATGTAATATGAGATTTTTGTTGATCTGTTTGTTTCCTTTGAATCCAAACCGAAATGACAAATGATTGATATTAAATGCCAGCGCTTTGGCTGTCGCATTCTAGGCTGGCGCATACATCCTGCAGATCTTTGATCACTATGTGTGCAGTGGTCCAACTCTTCTTCTGATGGCAATCTTCCAGTCAGTGATTATTGGATGGATTTACGGTAAGACACAGTTGTCAGTGGTATAACTTACTTTGGTCATAATATTTTACATTGACAACATGAGCTGAGAAGCTTAGTCTCAATTCAACATGGAATGTAAGCTAGGCTGAGCAACAACAAGTCTTACTGCCTTTGGAAGACAATTACAGCCTGTCAAAGAGGCTGAAATCTGATTAAGATTTTTAACTATCCCTAAACTGTATTGCGTTTTAAAGGTTTTCAAGCAAATGTGTATCTTGTAAATAAGTGTGTAGGATTTAGCTATTAAATTGGATCTTAGACAGATACAGCCTTTAAAATGTAAAATAAAACACATTTTGATATACACTATATTGCCAAAAGTATTCGCTCACCTGCCTTAACTCACATATGAGCTTAAGTAACATCCCATTCCTAATCCATAGGGTTCAATATGACATTGGTCAACCCTTTGCAGCTAGAACAGCTTGTTTATGTGTGAGTGTGTTTATGGGAATTTTTGACCATTCTTCCAGAAGCGCATTTGTGAGGTCACACACTGATGTTGGGCGAGAAGGCCTGGCCAGCAGTCTCTGCTCTAATTCATCCCAAAGGTGTTTTATCAAGTTGAGTTCAGGACTCTGTGTGGGCCACAGTTCATCCACACCAGACTCTGCATCCATGTTTTTATGAACCTGCTCTGTGCACTGGTGCACAGTCATGTTGGAAGAGGAAGGGGCCAGCTCCAAACTGTTTCCACAATGTTGGGAACATGGAATTGTCCAAAATGTCTTGGTATGCTGAAGCATTCAGAGTTCCTTTCACTGGAACTAAGGGACCAAGAAAACAAGCCCACACCATCATCCCCCCCTCCACCAAACTGTAGACATAGCACAATGCAGTCAGACAAGTACCATTCTCCTGGCAACCACCAAACCCAGACTTGTCCATCAGATTGACAGATGGAGAAGCATCTGGCAAACATGTCATCACTCCAGATAACGCCTCCACTGCTCTAGAGTCCAGTGGCAGCAAGCCTTGCACCACTGCATCCTATGCTTTGCATTGCACTTTGTGATGTATGGCTTGAATGCAGCTGCTCTATCATGGAAACCCATTCCATGAAGCTCTCTGCGCACTGCTCTTGAGCTAATCTGAAGGCCACATGAAGTTTGGAGGTCGGTCGTGATTGACTGCAGAAAGTTGGCGACCTCTTTGCGCTAGTTTACACGTAGCCGACCACTACGTGGCTGAGTTGCTCCTTATAATATGGCTTCTTATAATACGGCTGACAGCTGACTGTGGAATATTTAGGAGTGAGGAAATTTCACGGCTGGATTTGTTGCACAGGTGGCATCCTATCATAGTTGCACGCTGGAATTCACTGAGCTCCTGAAAGCGACTCATTCTTTCAGAAATTTTTGTATAACAGTCTGCCTGCCCAGGTGCCTCATTTTATACACTTGTGGCCATGGAAGTGATGGAACACCTGATTCCCATAATTTGGATGGGTGAGCAAATACTTTTGGCAATATAGTGTATCTTGAAGATTGCTTTTTATCGTCAGAATAAAACAGGAATAAACATTAATTCCAAGTATATTTACCTTAGTATGGCAAGGTACACAACGGCGGGCCCGGGTGAGATTTGATCCCCAGACTCCTGGGTGAGAGTCATGCACACTAACAGTTCAGTCAAAGGGATATCCCTGTGGCCAAGTAGCCAGGGCACATGATCAATCGGAGGCATAGTGACAGGACCCCACACTGTCACATTAGGTATATTTACCTTACATAAAAAAATGTAAATTATCACATTTAAACCACATTGAACAGTGAACCACTTTTTTCTCTTTTTTAAAGACACCAGCTCACCTTAATCTTTCCAGAGATCTTGCAGCCTGCTCATTCAACTGGATGTGAAAACATGTCAATTTACATGTTTAAGATCCGCATATCACTGGCATATATCCTGTAGCTTGTGGCGTTTACTGACTTGCAGAGTAATTGGCAACTGGGAAATGTGAGGGTTGGATAAGATGTATGAGTAACTCTGAAAACAGTTGGATTTGGAGTGTGTAGGAACAGGAAATGACAGATGCCAGAGGCTTTTTAAAGGGATATTTAGTTTTTCTTTCTCTCTTTTTTTTTTTTTTTTTGTAAATGATGCCTTACCTGCAGTAAACAGCAGTCATGCATTCTTAATTTGGAGAACTGAGGAGTGACGATAAATCAGCACAATCACCACAAATCAATCTATCTATATCTCTCTATCTCTCTCTACTATTTTCACATTTCCCTGGAACTCTTTGATCTCTCTTTCCTTTAGAGATATCCCATCTAAATGTGCGCTCTTCTATCAAGTTGTGCCTTGTCAATACAACGGCATAAAGACTGCTGGCTTGAGTTTTGCTATTTTCATCAGTTTTTCTTTTACCAAAAAGCCTCTGTATTGCAGGAGCTGATCGTTTCTATGACAACATTGAAGATATGATTGGTTACAGACCTCTGTTTGTCTTCAAGTATTGCTGGCTGTTTGTCACCCCTCTTATGTGCAGCGTAAGTATTTAACATAATCTGTTACAATGACGCAAACAGTTTTTCACTTTCATCCAGCATCATACACTGTATTTTCTTTTTTTTTTAAGGGAACCCTTGTCTTTTTGCTCTTGAGATACACCCCAATGAAATTCAACAACACCTATGTGTATCCATGGTGGGCGTACTGTATTGGCTGGTTTCTGGCCATGTCATCATTGTCTATGATCCCACTCAACATGATCTTCAAGCTGTTCAAAGAAAAAGGGACTTTCTGGCAGGTGAGTGTATAGCTTGTGATAATTAACAGCTTAAAGAAGCATTTTAAGTTTAAACTATTTTTTAATGAATACCAGCTGCTACATGAGTCATTCTATACCAATATTAATGCTTTCCCCAGCGCATCAAGACAAGCTCACAGCCAGCAAATGATCTCCCAGTGATGGCGAAGGAAATGGCAAGCACCAATGTTTCACTACGCGTTCATAATGGTGGAGAAAATAACCCTATGCTGTCAAAATGCTAGTCTTCTCCTTAAATACACTGCACAGAGCCACAGAATAGTGATCTCTCCTACAATCCCCTTGATAATCAGTGTATAATTATATGGTGGTATATTTGCAGAAACACTGTCTTTTTACTATCTTTCTATTTTTCTATGTTTGAAATGTTTTGGACTGCAGCCTTCGTGCTGTGTGTCTGTGTAAACACCAGCCAATCAGTACATACAATGCGAGGACTTTATAAACATGCAATGACAGGTTACAGTGCCTCATCTCCAATACTGTAACTGTTTGTTTTCTGTGTCAAACAGTTTGACACAATGGGGCAAGTTACATAAAATGTAAATTCAGGAGAGAGAAGGGACAGCAGAAATTTTCACAAAATTCCTGTTGGGTTGTGTGGCTTTCATTTGTTTTTTAGAACATTACCATTGTGAAACGATGGAATAAGCTTCCATTTCTACAATTTACAGCTTTGCTCTCACTAAGCAGTCTCTCCATTATACGTACAATTGAACATGCTTACTTTAAATGATATTTACAAACTGTAAACAGTTGTGGTTTGTTACTGCCTTTAAATAACGATTTGGGGGATTTCTTTTATGAGAGCAAGTTGTTTAGACTGATTCAATTAGGAATAATTGTGTAATTGTGAGATGATCTTAGCATAGTATCAAATGTCTGAACTGCAAACTTTGTATTAATTTGATATTCTACAATTTTCATAGACTTTATTAACAAAATGCTAAAACTAATTTTCTCTATAAATTGCATTTGAAATACCTCAAAACTGAAAGTTAAATAAATAACCAATGCTCCTAACTGAGGGAGAAATTAGGTAAAACACATTTGGCATTAGTATGTCGCAAAATACTCAGAATGTAGTTCACTAAAAGCCTTACTCGGCTAAGCCAAAAGTATTCATACCCACGCCAAAATGTAGTGTTAAGAGTAAAAAGTTTACTTTACAAGTCTTCCTGGCTGGTAAATGCATTAGTCAGTGATGAAAACTTTGAGTTTAGTCCTGTGAAATGACCAAAGTAAACAATGTTCCTGAGATCATTGCAAAATGCTCCCGTCTTGGATGAGTGCATTGTCTTATGCCTGTTTAAAACAACGCCTGTTGGCAGTTTATCTGCACCCTTCAGATTTACAGATCCCCCATTTTTGTATGTCTCTTTTTATATTTCATAGGTAAATCAGGTTACCTCCCAAAAAATTACACACATGATATGCTGCATTTGCCCCCACTCCTCTGATCACTGCCTCAACAGGAAGCTCAAATACTTTGGAGAAGATGGGGTCCCTTGCTGAAACTGAATGTCCTAAATTCTTTGACAGGAATGTTGAACCTCCTCCCAGGTTAAACCTTGAAACCTGGCAAAAAGTTGCTGGTGCGTGCTCATGCCAAGACACACAAAGCAGGAATTGTGTGTATTGAGGAAACTGCAAGAACTAGAGCATCAGTAAAAATTGTGACTGTTAACTTTGCAAGACTCACAAGGATTTTTATTTTTCAACTCAATTTCTATTTCAATTCCAACAACTTCATTCATTCCCGAACGGAAATTCAGTTTACAGTCTACCAGACAGGTAACATATAAAAACAGCAATCACAAACATGAGCAGAAACATTCAGGCACTCTTTCAGTGACAACCAGTAAACGTGCAGGGACAAAGGGGTGAACACAGGTCACCGTGGAAGTATTACATAGTGAATTGTAGTAAATAAGTAGCTAAGAACAAGTAGCCTAAGTACAATATCAGGCCATTTCTACTTGCTGCCTTTTTTTTTTTTTTAACCTCCTTTACCTCCTTTGCCTCCTATACCTCATTTCTTCCAGTTAAAGGTTGGATATGGAATACGGACAGAACAGCGACATCACGCGTGTCTAGGTTGTAGTTGCAACAGCAGAAAAACAACTCCAGCCGCTGGGTTGCCAGGCTCGCAGCCGATGCGACAAGGGACCAGCAGCCTGCACCATGTCCAAAAAGTAATGAAGAGATGTTTAAAACTGACAGCTACTGTTAGCCACGTTAGCAAGTGAGCTAGCTTACAGATCCAGGAGAAATGTCGCCATTTCCGTGTTTTGATGCCGTGAAAAATGTTTATATGGGTCCATTTAGTGTAGGCTTCACTTAAATTTACTCCAGTTTTTGCTCCTCTCAGGTCACTCCTCTTCAGAGACGGATAACAATATCTCCGGGGCTCTAAAGCAGCTGCTTGACTGTAGCTGTACCAAACATACTATTGCCACACAGAGATCATATCTGGCAAGCTGCATTTGCAGCCTGTGGCTTGTAGGTGCAAATACAGCAGCCTATAACTCTTTTGTTGATCCCGTTAAAATTGATTTTACATTTACTTTCAGGCTAAACATAATTTTTCAAAGAAATGCTGTACTTTCATTCCAAACTCCTCCAAACGCCTCATGGAGGTATTATTAAAAAAACAAAACACACACATTATATATATATATATATATATATATAATACATATATACACACACACACACACACATACATATCTTAATAAAGATGTTCTATATTCAACCTTTAATTCAATGGGGGAATTGTATGCAGGGTTTTTAAATAACAATTTTCTTTTACCAATAGTAAAAGGTGGGGTAGAAATTTAATTGGTGAGCCAAATGTACAAAGTGGTTAGGCTTCATATAGTGAACTTTTTGAAAAATGTCTATTTTGCCAACTGGGCCTCACGGTGTTACGGTAAATGCAGCTACTGTGAGAACTAGAAAAGCAATGTCCACCGCAAGGTGTTACATTACCTCACCTCAAAAATGGAGCTTTGCATTTTACCATAGTTTACAAGGGGAGGCTCAAGTAGGTTTAGGAGATTCATTTATCAGACAAGGCTGGCTGCACACAGATTGGTCTGGCCTTAAGCTGTAGCTAAATCAGTGTTGTGTATATTTCAAATAACCTATCGAGAAAAAATATGTTTTCAGCCCTTTAAATCTACCATAAATCAATTTTTCCAAAGTTAGGTGCAGATGGATTTATTTAAATCATTTAGCATATATTTGTGCCTTATGGAGGGGAAAGCTTCCAGGGCATGCACAACATTGTTGAAAGAAATTCTTTGTGTGTAGTTCTTGCCATGACACATAAGGTTCTATACTGACACTTGCTGACTGAAAAAACATAGATAACAATGTCATTGCATCTTTTAGTCCACTCAGTCCATGTATATAAAGCTTTACATTGTTGATTTCTCTTCAGCAGAAATCCTCAATCCTGGTCTTTGAGGGTCGGAGTCCTGCAGGTTTTAGAAATGTCCCTGCCTCAATGCACCCGACTCAAATTGGTGGGTGATTAGCAAACTTGTGCAGAGCTTGACATCAGGAATCCACCAGGATTGTAGATCCCTACAGGGTATTTAGAGTTGTAGCTTCAGATATGCACCACTAGTGCTCATGTCATAGTGCTAGAGGGGGACAATCCAGGTGTCATGAAGTAAAAAAAATCCTGCCTAGTTTCTGAACCTGCCTGTACATTTAGAGCAGGTGTTTTCACAAGTTTATCTACCTGGCAGAGGAGCTGTGCTAAACAAATTCTGCTGGTTTAGTGATTGGTTAAAACAAGTGCCGTATGGGATTTTTACTTTCTGGACAAGGGATGTCCACCTCTACCCCTACAGTATGCTAAGTAAGCATATAAGCATAAGTGTATAGCATTAGTGAGGTCAACACAGCAAGGTTGTCTTTGTTTTAACTGCTCAACAAAACCTATACCTCCACTGAGACTTAATGGGTAATTTAAAAAAAAAAGAATCACACTGACCAGGTTTTCCTCTTTAGAATTTGCACATGCTCACATAAAATGATGCATTATTGATGCTGTAGTTTCTTTTGGTGCATATGCAAAGCATGTTTGGTGCCATGTTTAGCTCAACAGGTTTTTGAATGCTACTTATTTGCTCGCCTAAAATTATAGCAAGCTTTTTAATTCAGCAGTCAGTTCAGATCAGCCTTGTTCATCTTTAGTTCACATTACAAATTATACTGTTGCCCACAAAGTTGGAATAACGTTTACCTCTTCTCATGAAATGGTTGTAACAAAATATATATATATTTTTTAGTCTATACCCTCTCAATTGTTCCTTATTGATCCTGCTGATTAGTGATGTGTATAAATAAGAATATAAAGAGAAAATATTCTGAAAACAGACGTGTGTGATAGACTAGGGACATGTCCAGGGTGTACCTGCCTCTCGACTGGTAGCTAATGAGGTATTCCAACTTTATAGGCAATGGTATATTTAATATGATTTATTTGTGCAATTAGAGTTATATTTGATCAACTTCTAAATTAGCTGACCAGCTTTTTAAGTTAACTTTTTAAATTATTTTTCATTTATTTCACAATCACGCTTATTCAGTGTCGAGAGCTTTCATGTCAACATTTATAAATTGTTGTGATACTGTAGCAGGTTGAAAAAGAGCCACAGTCTTGACACTAAAAGCTCTTGCCTTTAGGCTCCTCACTAAATCACAAATCTCACATTGCAGTACAACCCCCTGCCTTCTAAAATCACCTAATCAAAAACTGAAGTAGGTTAACTTTGTGTGGAGCCACATCAGATGCATCTTCTCAGTTCCAGTTTGAGAACAGCAGACCTTTCTTTCTTTTGTTCTCACCCGTCTCCTGTTTCCCTGATAAACCAAACCTAAGCAGCAACTTTATACAACTGTTAACCAAGAAGAGCAATTACATGAGTGTACTCAACTTCCTACATTTGAGAAATTCAAGAGCTAGCACTTTGTCTTGTTTTGGTTTTAAACCTGTGTATATTTGGCTAATTTACATTTTGTGTAAAACTTCAAACATATTTTGTCATTATTGATTTTTACATTTCCTTACAGATAACTTTTTAGGTATATTTTTGGGTATGTTTTTTGACTACTTCATTGGTAAAGGCTTTTAAACTTTTTGTCCAAATTTTGAACCTTTAAGTTTGTATATTAAAATATATTCTTGGGTAATAGAACTTGTTTACGTTCTTTGTGTTGTATATGTGTAAGCTGTGTAAGGTGATTTACAGCTTGATTTTCCATATTAAGACAAAAACATGTAAACTCTTTATTTTTTTAAATTTTGTTTATAAGAAATGTTAAAAAGAAACATGAATGCAGTGAACCATTCCATCATTTCTTCCTCACAAATGTCTAATTAGGTCCACTTTTATATAAAAACATTAATAAATCAAATTTGCTTTCCATTCATGTCGTCTTCATTATAGCACTTTCTTTGCTTTAAGTCCTGTTTGCTTTGTTCATCATATCTTGTCTTACAATAGAAAAGATTTTGTGTGGGTTGACAATTTCTATAGCTTGGCTTTATGAATGATGAAGGTATAAAAATACAAATTTGAGACACTGATATTAAATTTCCATTTATTAAAAAAAAAACAGTAAAAAAGGAAAAAACATTTGTCTAATTAGGTACAGTGGCTCTGACTATTTTAATATCATCAACTGGACGATCTTGAGAGTTTGTCTCCACCATGCCAATCCGGTTCAGCACTCCGATCCCCTGGTGAACTCTTCCAAAAATAGTGTGCTTTGCATCTAACCACTGAGTGGGCCCAAGAGTAAGGAAGAACTGACTTCCATTCGTGTCTGGCCCAGCATTGGCCATCGCCAGAATTCCAGCACCTGAAGGACAAACAAAAGAGATGAGGATCTTTTGGTTGTGAAAGATCAACCACCTTCAAAAATCAGCTGTTGATCAGCAAAAACTATACTAAGACAGAGGATACAGTCAAAGCTACAATGAAAAAAAATAAATGTGGAATTGGATATATTTCTGTCTGAATAATATACATTCTCTTTCATACCTGTAAACTTCAGCTCTGGGTTGAGTTCATCTTCGAACTGTTTACCGAATATGGAAGCACCACCTCGACCTGTTGAGAAATCAGAAATTACAAGCGGTAATTTTAGGTAAAGCAGCTTAAGAAAAGTTTAACAAATAATCCTCCCAGAGTCCAGGCTTCAATATTACTGAAGTAGTATGGCATCACTGTGACAGAAAAGAAGAAAAGGCATCACCCATTCTCCAGAACTGGAGAACCATCCCTGGAAACCTAACATTTGGCAAGAAGCTTTACAACGGTGGATCAGACCGTGTTACAGAATAAGTCGGTTGTACCAAATGACAATCTTTTTAGTTATCATTGTTCACTTGCTTTTCCAAAAATACGCTGAAGCGCATTCAGTGGTTGAGTTCCTCCTGCTGTGACCTTTGGCACGCTACTCCTCACGCACCGTTTGTGCCACTGTGGCCGTTCTGGTATCCAAATGTTCGGCGTGTTCTGCAGATGCTTGCTATATCTACTCGCATCTCTAACTTCTTCACTTTTTGAGTTATTCAGCATTTTGTGACTTCATATACATTTTGCTGGACATCTTCTGCCCCCCTACAGGCCAAGCTGAAAAATTTCAGCCAAAAGCATTCAAAATCCCATTCACCACAATTTTCCTGGTTTCATCCAGCTACATGTATATCCTGCTATGATGATCTAGTGATTAAGCAGACATTCTGGAATCATGCAGTGATTGAGGTCATGAGGTTGTGGGTTTGAGTCCAGCAGGTGCATTATGCAAAAGTCTTAAACTTTTACACTGCTTCATGATTACACTCAGCTGTGCCACCGTCACAGTTCTCATCCAATCAAAGGGTTGCATTTAAAATGTCTAATAGAAGAAGAATAAAAGCTACAAATACCATGAGATATAGCCTCAATCTGCAGAATGAGCTGAACATTTTGATATCTGACAGGTTAAAGTGAGCACAAAAGGTGCAGGAGGAGTAGCATGCCAAAGTTTGGCGGAATAAAGAGAGACAGGAATGCAGTACTAAGCATAGTACAACCCATGACCACATTTCAACTGTTTTGCCTCATGTTGCAAATGTGACTCGGTGGCGTAAGTCGAACGCAAGCAATGCGACCGGCGCATCTTAGCAGTCAATTAGTCACAAGTTCAAACCCAGCAAAAACTCTGAATCGGTTAGATCAGTACCCCTCCTGAAGGGTACCGAAAAAGTAGGCCGGGTCGTATATAAGGGTACCCGTCCCAGGTTTTATCTGTGGAGATGCAAAAAAACGTGGACCGATCCGGCCAGACCCGCTGGTGGAAACAGGGCTATAGTTTCTGTGCTGGTAGTTGTGAGTTCAAACCCCGCTCCAGACTAATTTAGCGCACCAATTAACCACACCCACACTTTTCTGCTACTCTGCCTTTGTCTTGTGTGCCCTGGTGGCACAGGGGGATAGTTCAGGAGCTGTGTAATTGGTACATCTGCCAAGGACTGGATTTGAATCACTTGCAGGAACAGACACTGTTTCAGCTTAAAACATGTGGTGCCATTTTCAATCTTTCTTTAACAGGGTTTTGCTACTATGCATCCCAGTTTAATAGCTTTTGCATTGGCGCATTCACAGCACTGTTATGCAATAACAGCAATTTTCTAGTGTGTTTTTGTTTTTCTTCTTCTTCCCCTATTTTGAGTACTAGAAAACATATGTGACCAGTAGTTCTAGTAATGTGATCTCATCATGACCTCAGCAAAATAGAAATAAACTATTCTTCGTATGTTTTTGTCAATGAGATTTCACCTTTTACTCGTCTTTTCTTCTGTACAAGAACATTTCTGTGACCTGCAGTATTTTAAATGCATCATTCACACATCAGTGGACAATCATAATCTGGTCTTCATACGTCAGCGGATGATTTAAGCTGTTTACATGCACCAGCAGAGCTGGCTGACCAGCCCGATCTCAAGAAGAAAGTCTATCAGGAGATAGACTTATGATGTGTGTGCCTGCTCAGGAAACGGCCCCTCTGACAAACTTTTGCTAAAGCATCTCTGCTGAGATATGCGAGCAGAGTCTTTTCAGAACTTTGTCAGACAGCAAATCTCTCAGATATTCTTTATAGGCTCTTTATGGGTTTGGAAAATGACACCCAAGATGTTGCATCCAAGATCAGGCGTGAACTACTCTAACTGCAAAGCAACATGAATCCAACTGTTATATTAAAAATGCATGACTCTCCTCAAATTCTCTCACTTATAAAACCTGGATACTGATTACCTATTGTTACTGTGCTCAGATGGCACAAGCCAGCATTTCTAATGACGTTACTGTCAGCATTTTACAATGACATAAGATGTGGGGAGGAAAATACATTTTAGATTAACATTTTTTTGTGAAAAAGGCATCAGTTCAGAGTAGAATGTTGCTGTTATTATGTTATATGCTTCAAGGTGGTCCAGTGAAATAAATGAATGTCCTCCTTTAAACCAAAATTTAATTGGTCTATGTCTATATATCATAAAGAAACCAGGAGTTACAAAATTTTGACATTTTTGGAAGAAATGAGAAGCTGACAAGCTTTATGAATCTGATAGAACTGAGCCCACACACAATTCTGGTAGTCTAGTCACTGTATTCAGTCTGCTCACAGTGACTCAACTCCATTCCAAATCATAATAAAAACAACAAAAAAATCCAATTACCCTTGTTTAGCAAATAAATAAATACTATCAAATTACTCTCTTTAACAAAAAACATTTTTCCCCCTCAAACTGCTAAAGAAATAAGTGAGTTGAAGTTGATTTAATGACCAGGTGCACAGCAGCAAAGTACATGAGCAGCAGAAGAGACATCTAAGTTTGGCTGTGTGCAGGGAAGGCGATAAGAGGAAGGGGTGGTTGACACTACTAGAACATGTACAAGTCTTCCATGTCAATGTGTGTCAGCAAGCAGTAACTTATATCTGGTAAGGAGATGTGCGATCTTCCCATAGGCTACTGCTAAGTAAAATGAGACTTAACAACCAAATGACATAATGTGTGATCTAGGTCATTTAAAAAAGTAACACAAACTGATGTGCAAAAACAAAATTTAATTGTTGAAAATTAGTCTTTTGCATCCCTGCAAGTAAAAGTGAACCATAAAGAAGTGCTTTTTTGCAGTTGTTATTCTGACTTCATGAATAAAATGAATGAAAACGGGTAGATTTGCTAATTCATCCTCATTGCAGCTGAAAATGTGAATTGAATGTGGATGACAGATTTGCTGCAGCAGCTGAGGAAGCGATGTCGGCATATGTCTATAACTGTACAAGTTGAGTAAGATTTGTGGAAAAGTAATGAATAATGTTAGGAGTGAAAGCTAATTTATGATGGTTGAGAATAAAACAAAAGTAGTTAAACTTCCAACATGTCAAATTCATTAATGTACGCGCGCGCGCGTGGCACTATTTAGCACACATAGCTTCATAACGCACTGTCACTATGTGGTATATCATTTAAGTGATGAACCAACCTGTTCCTGTAGGATCTCCACCCTGCACCATGAAGTCTTTAATTATCCGGTGAAACTTTGTGTTGTTGTAGTAGCCCCTTCTGGCGAGTTCTGCGAAGTTCTTGCAGGTTTTTGGTGCATGATTCCAGTACAGCTCCACGACAACTGTCCCCATCCTGCAATTAAATTAACGCACAATTATTTGTATCATAACCCTCGGTATTAAATTATTTTTCACCATATGTTTTATCACAAAGAGGGGGAGAGGACAAAGCTAAGTTTGCTTTTTTGTTTTGTTTTTTATAAACGCTCACTTCAGATATCAAAATTAGCCGCGAGCTAACATGGTTAACATTCGGAGTTTTAATAACAACTTACGTTGTCTCCAAAGCTACAGTGGGCGGCTGCCACGTATCTGGAGGTACCCCTGACATTATTCCGCTAAGCTGTAATCTTCAGGACCCGCAAAATAATGTGGTTTTGATTTAAATGAGTAAGTTTATCAGCACAATGAATCAATCAAACTTCTTCCTGGAGGTAGTTCTTCTTCTACGGTATCATTCATTTCTTTTGTATGCTGGAGAAAGCGCACTGCACTCTGCTGGTTAAACGGCGTCGACGTTACAGTGAAGAGCACGTGAAGGTGTGTAAAATGTCCAATTTTCTTTCTTTCTTTCTTTCTTTCTTTCTTTCTTTCTTTCTTTCTTTCTTTCTTTCTTTCTTTCTTTCTTTCTTTCTTTCTTTAACTTTTTCTTTTGTTAACTTTCATTTCTCCCTTGTCAGGCCCAGCAGTATGATATGGAATGGTGTAATAGACAAATGTTTAAATAAAAAAATAAAATGAATAAACATGATATCAAGTGGAGCCTTATGTTCATAAAGCTCCGCTTGGTAAAAGCAAAACTGTTCAACAGAATAAAGCAATCAGATTTCCATTCTGCTTGCTTCGATGCTGGACAGGACAAGTAAAAAAAAAAAAAAAAAAAAAAAAAAAAAAAATGTCCAATTTTCTTTCTTTCTTTCTTTCTTTCTTTCTTTCTTTCTTTCTTTCTTTCTTTCTTTCTCTCTTTCTTTCTTTCTTTCTTTCTTTCTTGCTTTCTTTCTCTCTCTCTCTCTCTCTCTCCCTCCCTTTCTTCCTTTCTTTCAGTGGCCCACTTTTGTTTGAGGTTTGATTACAGCTGCAATCAAGAAATTAAGGAATGGTGACACATCTTAACAGTAAAGAGTAGGAATGTATATTATTTGCAATACACACACACACACACACACACACATATATATATATATATATATTAAACAACCAAAAGCAATTCAGTGGCAAGTAATTAAGTGCCACTTAAGTGCTTAACAAAACTTTGTGTCACAACAAGTAACAGTGTATTGTGAACATTTATCATGAATGACACCTGGTAGACCTCAGTTTTCAAGTTAGAAGTTTCAGGCGTTATTGCCATAGAAGCTACAGTAACAATGGCAGCCATACATCATTTCCAGCTATGGAATACTTGGTAAATGGTGAATGGACTGTACTTATATAGCACTTTTCCAGTCATACTGACCACTCAAAGTGCTTTACACTACATGTCACATTCACCCAGTCACACACACATTCATACCCTGATGAATGCTCGGGACAGGAGGCAACGTAGAGTTCAGCGTCTTGCCCAAGGACACTTCGGCATGTAGTCTGGGGAAGCCTGGAGTCGATTCCCTGACCTTCTTGTTGAAAGACGACTGCTCTTCCACCTGGAATCAGTACCCTTTCAGTAATGCATATAAGAAACAAATATTGGACATAGTACTTAGATAAAATTTGAAATAAGAAAATTCAAAACTATGTGAATAAAGAACAAATAAAATAGAATATGATATAGAATCTAAAACTACACAAAGGGTGTGCAGGTTGTCATGCAGACATGGGTTTGTGAACTGTTGTGAACAATGGAAATAATTCAGACTCAAAAAAATGAACAAAAAGTAAAATAACAGCATATTGGTGTAGGTGTTTTAATGGATTGCAGCAGCACAGCCACCTCGAAATTGCTTATTCTGTTGTAAAAAAAAAAAAAAAAGTGCCATTTCAAAAAGCATTAGTAAGAAAAGTCTACAGAAAACCTAAGTAGTAACAATTTAGAGTTAAGAGACTGATGATTAATCTAGCTAGGAAAGACCAAATGCATTTGGTACTCGGGCTGGGTCATATCATACCTCACGGTAATACCGGTGTAACATGAGGGAATGATAAGAAAATGAAATATCACGATATAATATGGGTGAAACGTGCATGCGCACTGTCGTTTTGATACTGCCAAACGCAGATGCAGCCAGTCTGGCAGAGACGGCCGAGGAGGAAGAGGAGGAGGAAGGTAAAAGCAGAGCCTTGACTTAAAGCTTCTCCATGGGAAGTGAGAACTTTCTTCTTGTTCTCAAGGCCGCTAGAACAAGAAAAAGGTTTGTTTTGGTCATTTCAACCTCCACCTGAAGCTTCTTCCACGGCGGGGTGGTTATTAATGCGTAAAAAAACTTCATTCTTCGCAGGCAGGTCAGGTGCACGCGGCGGTGTCCGTGTATCTAAATGCCACTTGCTGTATATATTTCATTCTTACTCACCCCCTCGATTATTAAAGCTACCTGTTTAACTTTGCATCAGTGGAAATGTGGAAGTGACAGTTTTCCACTTCTTTTTTTCCAGTTTTTTTTCTTTTCACTTGTCCTGTCCAGCATCGTAGCTAGCAGAATGATGATCTGGTTGCTTTATTGTGTTGAACAGATTTGCTTTGCCAAGGGGAGCTTTATGAACACAAGGTTCCCCTTGATATCCTGCATTTATTCATTTTATTTCTTTAATTAAACATTTGTTTATGACAGCATTTTACATCATATAGCTGGGCTTGACGAGAAAAATGAAAGAAAAGAAAGTCAACAGAGGCAATGACAGAAAGTGAAACAGAGAGAAAAGAGTGAGGAAAAGAGAGAGAGAGAGGAGAGAAAAAAAACGGATACACTTACACAGTTCACTGATGCTTCTATACAGAAACCCCTAAACAACATCCTAAGGTCTTTGTTGGAAAACAAAACTAACAATGCACCTGCAGGTGGCTTAAGTATCATAAGACATAAGACATCAGGTAAAACCTAGTCAGTGCAACGGGAAGCAGCATCGCAGTGTCATCATGCAGAATAAAGAGTGCTCTATGGTGATGCAGTCATGCCGATGCAACCTTGTCTTTGCCCCCCCCCAAAAAAAAGGACAGACATGCATCCTCTCTAGAGGCCGGCAGAGTGCAGCCGAAACCCCAGTTTTCCACTTCAAGCTTGTCTGCCTTAACCTCGCCCGCCTCGAATGTCCGACTGATCACTCAATTCTTCTCATAGCCCCATGAGATGAACGCTCTGCTCATATAAATATGATCACGCTCTGTTTAGAGACTCGTTATTTTGAATAAGGTGTGCTAGAACAAGGAAACACTGAATACATGCAGGACAAGGGCCAAAGTTCATGGTTCTGCTCAGGATATGCAGTCCATTTCCTCTGGAAATGCTTTTTGCTTAAACTGACTGACAGTAGCCTATAAAGGATTTGCAACATGTGCTTTGTTGATTTTATACAAAGTTTTAACTTTATTGCAGTTAAACAGCTGCTTGTTAAAGTAAAAGAAGTTGTAAATTATCATTTGCACAAATAAAGTTGTGCAATTTTCAAGTATTTTGCCTTATGTCAATCATATCGCCAGTTATATCGTTATCGCTATTTTTATAATTTCTTTTTATAAATATTTTGGGCCTGTTTAAGAAAAAAAAGAAAAACACATGACATGTCACAGTTACAGCAGCTGGCTCAGTTTCATATAAGCTATAAACGTCACCAAGCATAGCATTAGGACTCTGGACTGATCTTACCTCAGTGGAATGCAGTTATGTTTATTATTAGCCAATATACATGTACTTGTGCTTTGAAAAGCAAAAATGTCTCTTCACTATCTGTGTGGGATCATCAGCATCTCTACAGCTGAAATATTGGCTTTTCATGCTCAAATACAGTAGTTGTAGTGTATCTGTTAAATATCAAACCATCATTGTATCTCATAAATGGTTATCCCAAAAAGTACTTACCACTGTGCAAATGCAATCTGAATGCTTGGAAAATTTTGTCCCCGTTAATTCCTCGATGGATTTTCATTATTTGTAAGTCTGTCAGCAGAGTGCATTTACTAATAATGAACTGCAAAAAGCAGTCCTGTAGACAGAGCAAAGCTACAGTTAAAATACTAACTAGAGGGAATGTTAAATGCGTTGATATAAAGGGAAGTTGTTGGAGCCATTTGTGAGTGATATTGTGGCCAAAATTGCCAGTCACTTTAAACACTCACTACTCTTTGGGCTTGGAGGACAGTCAAGTGGAGATGGATATGCTGCCAAAGCGTCTGCAGTGTGAAGTGAAAATTATGTGGAACAGCACAAAGACTCTAACTTTTTCTGTTTCTCGCTTTTCTCACTTTTTCTCAAGTTGACTTACTTCTAGAGCCACTTTAAACATTAAAAGTCTGCTCCCTTCAGTAGGAAACTAGCACATAGCACTACGCTCATTTCACCTGATACTACTTCACAGAGACTTAAAATACAATACCCTTTTATTTTCTCCAAAGGGAAATTTGTCTTGGACTTGACGCTGTTATTCTTGGTTCCATATATCAGTAAATAAACAACAGTAAGTAACAACAACCAACATAAAAAAGCACACATTAAAGAACATAAATGTGATACACAACACCATTTGCAAATTAAAACACTGGTAAAGACATGACACTATTGGACAACCCGCAACCCCGAAGGAAGATATTACACAATCAGGGTTCAAGCTGGCAGTGTGTGGAGTTTGTGTGTTCTCCTGGTTATGCTTGGGTTCTCTCTGGGTGCTTCAGCTTCCTCCTAGAGTCCAAAGATTGTTAACTCTAAATTATCCCTTGGACTGAGTGGGAGTTGTAGTTTGCATCTCTGTTGGCCCTGTGATGGATGTTTTCAGGTGTACCCTCCCTCTCACCAGTAGCTGCTGGCATACTGTAGGCTCCAGACCCCCATAACCCTACATTTGAATACGTGGGTATAGAAAATGGACGGATGTAGGTTTAAAAATGTCAGTTCATTAGAATTTTCACAAGTGCCTGTTATCATAAAACTTGATTGAACATTGTGTAATTTTGAACACTTGTATGTGTAATACATGGTTTGAAACCATATATGCCGTTTTGTGCATAACTTTAGATACTTGCATATAATGCACACACAAATATTTAGAAATTATGCTCAAAATAAATTTACATATGTACAAATGTGCAGGAATGGTCTGGTACACCTGGACAAAACTGCATTTATGGACAGATCAAATGACAAGTGATCAAGAGTTTTTGTACTCAACTTTTTATCTAAACGCATTCTTTAAAGGAGTCAACACCCGGAAATCCCACTTTTTCACGTTAAAACATGTATATTGGAACAGGACCTCAGTTAAAACGTGCCAGAAAGTCCGGAGAGTGAAAGTGACTTTGTTTTTGAGTGCGGGCTCTCTTTTCTCACCAGAATCGGCCACAAGAGCGCGCTCTCCACAGTACGCGATTTAAATTTCTTTCTCCGGATGACATGAACTAGAGAGGCTGCTAGCTGCTAAGCTAGCCTCTTTAGTACCACCTGAAAGCAGCTGATTACCTGCCGTGGAGTAACGTTATGACCAGCTTTGTTAGAGAGGAGGACGACGACAAGGAGGAGGAGGAGGAGGAGAAGGGGGGATTTCCGTGTTTTGTTGCTTCGGCAGAAATTCTGCAGTTTTCAGTGCTTTGACAGGAGGGACAGCAGCACTACCAGGAAGCAGTGGATTATATTTATCAGTGTGCAGTCGGTAAGTGTTGCTGCTTGTGTAACTTATTATCTTTTGTGTAAGAGACCAGTAAACGATGGTAGACGAACGGACAAGCTGCTAATGTAGCTACAAAAGCTAACACTGTTTGGTTAACTTCACGTCAGACGTCCGCTCCTTATATTCTTTAGAGTCCAGCCCTTTTACTCCGCGGATCGTCTCTATCAACCGTACCGTTACATTTTTATCACGTTTTTCTCTGTTGGGACATCATTTCTTTCACTTGGTCTGTCCTGCTAAAACTTTGTTTTTGACTTTGACGTTTGCCTCGTGAACGCGCTTACAGACAGGTCTAATTCTTGTGCGTATTCTCGCGACAAACAAAAGTTGGGGATAAAAAGAGGTTAAAATGAGCTCATTACATTTTTGTCTCACCAACTATAATTAAAAATTAATTTGAAGATAATTTAAGAAGGATTGTGTATGGGTATTTTTGATTATTATTCTTTATTTTTTTTTTCACCGCATAAAAAAAAAATTATTAAAGAATAATTTTTATAAAAAAAAAAAAAAAAAAAATATTTTATTTTATATAATATAAAATATTTTTCCCCCTCCTCCCCCCCTTTTCCTCCCCCCCCTTTCCTTTTTTTTTTTTTTTTTTTTGTTGTTATTCTTATTTTTTATTTCCTTTTTTGTAAAACATTAAGTTATGACACCGTTAACCACACAGCTTTATGCATACAGAAGTGCTGGGAAATAGCTGTGTTATCTGGATTTTCATCATATTTAATCACCATTTCTTTGAAAGTTTGGAACACGCTTTCTATGACAGACTCCATCCACCCTACTGTAGGATCTGAATGCACAGAAGCCTTTTTGAACATGAAATTATCAGATTTGTGAGGCTGAAGGTAGAAAAACTATGTGGGATTGTAATTTTTGTGCATTTTTGTAATTTGTCCATGCATTAATTTATTCTGTGGGTAATTTTTAAATATTTGTGTGTGCATTTAAACATAAAGTACATTTTCAAGTATCCCAAGTTATGCACAAAACGGCTGATATGGTTTATAAATCATGTGTTGCACATTCACTCAACAATAAGAGTTGATTATCTCTTCATATTTTAGAGGTGAACATTTCAAACGTAAACTAGGGTTTTAGAAAAGCCACAATGGATTACCCAACACCAAAACATACTTGTGCCAACTGAAGGCATAGTGGTGTTTTCTTAGTTCCATACTTAGCTATTAATATTAATCAAATCAGAACATATAACCTACTGAACCACTGCAAATGTTTGTTTTTTTTACTCTGCATAATTGTGTCACACTGCAACCGTACAATTAGTAACTTTCTTTATTGCAACTTTCTTTTGCTCTCTATTTCAAGGCAGTTTGCTGTCCAGAGCACAGCTCTGTAGTACACTTTTTTCTCATTTGCAACTTTCTTCAAGCCCATTCGTAAGCCACTCAGAGACTTACTGGTTGTGCAACGAATTGGGCAAGTCCCCAGTTTCCAAGGGATACACTACTTTAAAGACAGATTTACTACAAAAAATTAGATGCACAACAATCCAAAAACTTCTTTATATCATGAGTTTTGTAATCATCTACCAGTGTGTCAGGTGATGGAGGATTGTTTGGGACTAAGAGGGAGACATTGTATAAAACCTAAAGGGCAAAGTCAACCAAACAAATGCATGGCGCCAGAGGAATGGTCACAGAAAGTAGGTTGATCCCAGAGCCAGATTTTAAATACCCCTGGGAGGCTGGCCAGGTACATCAATGATGTCTGCCTGGAAACCTGCCAGACAACATAGACACACAACTGACAAGGACTAACACTAGCACAGCAGGCCAGTCACAGTATACAGCCTTCTCACGGGGTGTAAAGTTGGACCATGTGAGAAAGTAATTTGTGTGCGTTCTTGGAGTGGTGGTTGACATACCGCTGGTTATTTTTGATATTGTTGTGATCGGTTGGTGATAGGTGTCAGCTAACAGCATAAAAGTGAAGGGGTGGGGGGTTGGAACGTAATTCAACACGGATCAGAGATATCATTAACACCACTGACAGGTGAAGTAAATTACAGTGATTAACTTGTTATATTTGTGGGAAATTGTGGGGGACACTGCTCCCAGTGCTCCAATGGCCAAGGTGTTTTCCTCACCTTCAAGGCTTTTTCCTGCTCTTAAAGGGATATTGTGTAAGTTCTCCTGTGTTTTATTCACAAAAACTGATTATTTGGTTCAAAAGCGTTTTTTTCATTAATCAGTAATCACTCCCATCAACAAACTGAAGTGCTCCTCTAAGTTCTAAATTTGCCGTTCAAATAATTCATTTACACATCGAGCGGGTGAAGGCTGCCATGTCGTATCGCCATGTTTTTGCGTTCGGGAGAAGCGTGACAGTAGGAAAACACAGAAACTCACCGGACACACCGGAGTTTTCAGCTCAGTTCGAGGTAATGCCTTTGAAAAGTCACCGCGCTGCAGTGGGGAGAAACTAGCGTCTCACTGATGCTGGGTTCACGTGCAGTCGGGCAGACGGCCGTTGGTAACAAACCAGATGTCATTTTAATCAATGGAGCCGAGCGAAAGACGGTAAAACATGGGTCAGGGAAAACAATACGACATCGCCATGACAACAAATCAGATGTGGACTGATGTCACTGTAACTGACGGACCACATCTTCACATAGAGGCCGGTGATAACTTTACATGCATCTGCAGCTGTCGTCGGTCTGCCCGGTTTCACACGAATGCAGCATGAAAAATACGAGGGAGCTGCTCCCGATTACAGTGTCCCTTTAAGTCCTTGTTCATTGTTCAGGATGACTACATCATCTTTACTCTGCTGCTTATCAATGATCAAAATGTCTGGTTGGTTGGTCATTACTATTTTGTCGGTCTGTATCTGGAAGTCTTAAAGGATCTTAGCTCTCCTATTCTCCACCACTTTGGGAAGTGTTGAGCATTGTGACGTAGAGGTCTCCAGTCCATATTCTACACAGATGTTTTTGTATGGTAGCTACTTGGTTATGGCACTCCATGTGTTCTTTTCCTGCCAGTATCTTACACCCTGCTATAAGGTGCTGGGTTGTTTCAGGGGCCTCTTTGCACAGTCTGTACCTGGAATCCTGCCTGGTGCAGTAGATCGGGGGCTCTATTGCTCCGCTGCTTGAGACTTGCTATGATTGGTGCCTCTATGCCATCCTTCACTCCAGCCCTCTCTTGCCATTTGGGCTTGTTCATGTCTTTCACTCCAGCGATTACTTGATGGTACATCTCATGCAGGGTTTTTTCTTCCATCTCTTTCTCCACTTTCCACTGCCTGAGACATTCACCAGAGAAAACATATCAGAATCAGAATGTCTTTATTGTCATTGTAGCAAGTACAAAGAAATTGCACGGTATCTTCGCTAAAGGCGCCATTAAAAAACAAAAATAAAACAAACAGGACTGTATGTACAGTCGTCCTCAAAATTATTCATACCCTCCAATTAAAGAAAAGGCTAAATTCACAATAGTAATTCAAATAATAAGAAACTAAGGAAACTAATAATAAATAAAAATGTACTAAATTATAATTTAATGAAATAAAATACTGCTTTTGAATTGTGGTTGGAAAATAATAATAAAAAAACCCCAAACAAATAAAACTGTTCCAGACACATTAAAGCACCTTTCCCATTAATAGTGGACCAAAATACCTGTCAACAGATGCAGAAGAGAAAACACCTGATTGCAGTGATTGTCTCAAAGTGTTGCTCAACAAAATCTTAGCTTTGGAGCCCCGTTAAGCTTGTTTTATTGTTTTATTTTTTGTGTTTGATTCTGAATTGTGGTTTAACAGAAATATTAAAAACAATGTAATGATTTTCATAGAATTATTATTTGTCATTAGTTTTGTGAATTTCATCTTATTTCACAGACAGCTGATTTTTCTTTCTTCTTTGATTTGAGGGTATGAATCATTTTGAGGGCGACTGCATATATATGTATATATATATATATAAATATACATTCATAGACATGTATACACATAAACATATATGCTTAAGCACACACAACACAATGATAAAAAAGTGCACAGCCGAAATAACATTGCATATTCACTCAGACAGCAACCAAATTTAAAAGTCTCGAAAGGACACGGCAGCAGTTCAATACTGTATCAATTTAGTGCAGTGATGGGTCTTGCATAGAAACTATTTTTCAGTCTGTTTTTGGTTTTTAGTGTCCTGAAACATCTGCCAGAGGGCAACAGTTAAAAAAGTGCATGTCCGGGGTGGGTTTGCCCTAATGTGTTGTGCCTTCCTGAAGCTGTGGAAACTGTAGAGATCCTCCAGGGATGGAAGGGGCAGTTGGTGATTTTCTCGGCTGTGCTGATGATTCTCTGAAGCGCCTTCCTGTGAAGAGAAAATAATAAATATACAACAGATGCACGTTATCAGATTTTTGGCCAATATCCAATATGCTGATATTTTACAGCTCATTTGACCAACAGTTGAAACTAATATTAAAACTGAAAACGATGTAAAAATTAGAAAAATACATCCGCTGTGTCTGCTGCAGATCAGTTAGGTACCGCAAATGTCATAATGTTGCACTGGTCAGCATTGGAGGTATTTACTCAGAAAAGATGATTACATTACTGTACTAGGTCAGTCTCAGATCACTTAAGACTGATATTTTGATAAGTAAATCCATTTAATTCAAATCATTGGTTATTTAGCTGGCTGTGATAGACTGGCGACCTGCCCAGAGTGTACCCCAGGACTTGCCAAATAGCTGCTGGGATAGACTGGATTAATTTACCAGGTCAGATTGAAAATAAAACTCTTCAATCAGTCCTGTGAATGGGCTATGTGCATAACACCACTACTTCCTGAACTTAAGCCAGCTCTTTTGTTTCCTGTTTTTCATTACTGGACAAATTGATTAATCCATGTGTGCCTGACCTCAGTAACCATGTTGACAGTGACCAGACACACCTGGATTAATCACTTTGTCCAGTATTGAAAGACAGGAAACAAAGGAGCTGGCTTAAGTTCAGGAAATAGGGGAGTTGTGAATACAGCCCATACTAAACTGAACCCAAAGGTGGCAGAAGGGCTAAATAAAATCTTTGAAATGACTATGATGTACTTGTAGCTGGCGGCCTCAAGCACAGTTTGGCGCTCTGTTTATATGTTGACGCTGGAAGTCAGCATTTACACGTTGTTTTTCCCTCTCTATTTAACACAATTTTCTTGTGTAGATTAACGTAGAATGTTTGGTTTTATTATTATAAATACTCTGTAACATGTAAGCATTGTTTATTGCTGAACTATTAATATGAGAAAGCATTTGTGTCACACGTCATGTGACCATGACCCGGAAGCTGTTAGTTAAGCACCAAAAACAGACCAGAAACAATGGTGGAGATGTCGGAGGAGTTTTACGTTCATCTTAAAGGTGCCATGACATCAAATTTCACTTTTCTGGGGTTTTGGGTGTATAATATGATCTGTTGTGCACTGATGAGGCCATGTGAATGTCCAGAGTGAGAATCAAAGTTCCTGTTTATGGTCTGTCAGCTTTGTCTCTCTGCTCAGAAACAGTTGAATCAGACAGCAGGCTATCATTCTACGTAGTTCTATCATTCTACGTAATTTAATTGCTCCAATAAGAGCACACTATCAAGTAAACAGCGCCCCCCCCCCTCTCTCTCTCCTAACGGTTTATGCACCGTCCGCTCCCCCCCTCCCCTCCCTGTCTGATTCAGCTTCGTGTATGGAGCTAGTAGTAACTTCTCTGCAGTCAGGTCTGGATTTTCAAACAAATGGATTTAAAAACTTCTGCAGCAACACTGAGGGAGGGGGCCACAACCTTGTCATTACCTGTAAGTTTATTTATTTTCTAAATGCTGTCTTGTCTGATAAACGTAGCT
This sequence comes from Atherinomorus stipes, assembly GCA_023101725.1. Lineage (NCBI taxonomy): Eukaryota > Metazoa > Chordata > Actinopteri > Atheriniformes > Atherinidae > Atherinomorus > Atherinomorus stipes. Next base: position 877,578 of record JALJCO010012193.1, on the reverse strand, counting down.
CTCACTGTCTGAAGTGCCCATGTTGCTAGCAGTTAGCCTTTAGCAAACTCCGACCGCAGCTTGACCTAGATTCTCCAAATAAGGTCATAGCCAAATAAGGTGTAGCCAATCAAAATGAAGTCAACGTGGTCTCCGGGAAAGCTCCATATCATCACCGGACCCAACTGTATTACTGAGGAAGTGAGGTCTGGCGTTTCAAAACAATACTCTGCTGTAAAAAATGCCGTTTTTTTCTTTGGAGTATTTACATATGCAGTAATGCCAACAACATAAACTAGTTTTTAACTGTTATGTCATCACTCCTTTAATAATTCTACTGCTGGTCTACCAGGCGAACACGATATGTTTGTCAAACCATATGTTTAACTTGATGAGAATTAAATTAATGTGTGTTTAGAAATAAGAGAACAATATAGCCAACTGTACGTTTGCCATCAACAATTACTGCTTGTGATGTCTGTTTGAGCCTTATACTGAAGGACATTTTGTTTTCTTTTAGTTTTCACGGTGTTTCGTGGTTTAATGGAATAAAGAAACCCATTCATCAGGAAGAAGCGTGGACTATTTGTGACCAGAGTAGTTACAGTACTGGCAATGATCCCTGGGAAATAAAGCCTGTTTTCTGTGCAATTAGAAACAACATAGGTGACATTACATTTAAAGAACGTGTCTACCCCCATCTTTTTACACAAAATCCAGCACCAACTGTTGGTGAGATTATATAAAGTATACACACAATAACAGGTGCACAATTTCAGCTGTTAAACAATATTCTGATGTCAAACACATGCAAAATCAAGAATTTTGTGTCAGACAAAGTTAACTCCAAAATAAGAGCTCAAAGGGGATGATTTGGATCAAATGAGGCTTACGGCGCACTGGCATACAGTACATCCATGGGGTTTGCCAAACTACACCAATATGTAGTTGACTTTTTAAATCTCCTACTTGGAACTCAGGGAGATCACTTTCAAGTCTATAAAGTCTGAAATTATCTCTAGGGTCCACAATGAGGTAGGCAAGACTGAAAATGAATGGCTGCAAAACATTTTCACAGAATCAGATTCTTTGTGTACTAGCTAACACCTTCATAAAGTGTTATTGCTTTGGAGTAGTGAGATGTATAAAACTCTGAAATCAAGATTGGCACCTTCCACATTTTTAGGTAAAACTGAAAAAGCTGGAGGGCACTTGAGTCAGAGTACAGTCCTCCTCAAAATTATTCATAACCTCCCATTCAATAAGGGGAAAAAAAAATCAGCCATCAGTAAAATAAGTTTAAATTGAGCTGATTAATCCAGGTGTGTCTGACCTCAGTAACTGCCTAAACACACCTGGATTAATCAGTCTGTCCAGTAATGAGAGACAGGAAACAAAGGAGCTACCTTAAGTTCAGGTAGTGCAGTTGTGCATAGAGCCTATTCACAGAGTTGATAGTTTTCTCTCTCTTCCTCACAAAATAAACAAACCAACTTAATGGGGCATCAGAAGGGGGAGCTCACCCTTAAATGCTTAAACAACAATCTCACCGTATCTTTGCTCATATTTAACTTCAGCCTCATCTTCAGAAGAACCGCCAGGACTTGCCACTGCTGCTCCTGCTGTGCCAGCACCACTTGTTTCTGAAACTGGTCAATGTTGACAAATAACGTTAGCTGGCTCACAACTGTCTTTATTCTCACAGCCACAAGCAGCCTGGTTAGCAACTAGCTTAGCAACAGACTTAACGCGAGCATACAAACACAAGTAGCAGCTGTCTGGAGTGGACTATGTTAACTCAGACTTTGCATAAAAATCCGTTCACCTTTGGGGAACAAAACAAACAACAGAAAAAAAAAAAAAAAAAGCTGAGGAGTTCTAGCTGCTGCTTTCTCTCATATTTTCTGTCCATCTCTGCTTTTATCCTCTGCTGATACTTTAATTTGACTGCTGCTCTCCTCTGCACATGCGCACACGGAGCTGACAAACTTACTTTAGCTTCGTCTGACATCAGAAGGGGGGGGCTAATGGGCTCTATGCACAACTCCTTTACTTCCAGAACTTAAGGTAGCTCCTTTGTTCCTGTCTCTCATTATTGGATGAGCTGATTAATCCAGGTGTGTCTGGCCAGATACTGAGGTCAGACACACCTGGATTAATCAGCTCATCCAATAATGAGAGACAGGAAACAAGGGAGCCACCTTAAGTTCAGGAAGTAGTGGAGCTGTGCATAGAGTCCATTGGATCTCGGACTTCATACATACACACACGCACACACGCTCACTCACCACACCAACGGGAGCTAGGCTGGACCTTGGCACATTCATGGTGCGTTCAAATGCTGGTAGAAAGCTGGGTCATTTGGATTTTCATCGGATTTTTTTTTCAGGAAAAGGTGGTTAAACAGTAAATTCATACCCGGGGCTCGACTCAAAACATCCGGGGCTGAAGCCCCGGGAAAATTGGCTGGCGACGCCACTGAAGTCCACTATCACTGCAGCCCTCCACCAGTCAGGGCTTTATGGCAGTGCAAGACATATTAAAGCCCACATAGTTTGCCAAAAAAAAACACACAAAGGACTCCCAGACTGTGAGAAATAAGATTGTCTGGTCTAATGAGACCAAGATTGAATTTTTTGGAGTTAATTCTAAGCGGTATGTGTGGAGAAAACCAGGCACTGCTCATGACCCACCTAATACCATCCCAACAGTGAAACATGGTGGTGGCAGCATCATGCTATGGGGGTGTTTTTCAGCTGCAGGGACAGAACGACTGGTTGCAGTTGAAGGAAAGATGAATGCGGCCAAGTACAGAGAGATCCTGGAAGAAAGCTAGTTCTAACCACTGATTTGATATAAATGCCTTGGGCATGTGTATATTTATTGCACCTCGCCTGTTTATCATAATATGAAAGTCCATGGTTATAGCTTGCTCAGCTCTGGAATTGTTAGTTCAAAACCTTAAGTAGTTTCATATCTACATCTCTCATGTTTACAACAAACCAGACCGATTGAAAATCAGTAGAAAATTGAGTAAGTTACAGTTATTCAAATAGTACATCACCATTAAACCCAATGCTGTAAGTGAGCGAGCTGTGGTAAGATGGCGGACATTCGGCTCCATTGGACAACAACGCGGGTGATTTATCTAGCCATTATATATAGATACTGTATCTATGGACGAGCCCCCATTACTTTTTCCACCGTCTAAGAGGACCAAGTCGGCTGTTTGGGATTACTTCGGCTACCATAAATGCCAGACAGCTACGGCTTGGAAGAAGAAGGTCGCCTGACATGCCAAACATGCTGGAGGACAGTCGCAGCCTGAGGACACAATAAATCAAATATGAAAGCTCATCTATGGAAGCACCACCTGCATGCTAAATTCAAGGTAAAGTTAATGCTGTCTTGAAATGAACGAGCGTATTATCATCTGACATTTGTGAAATGAGCTTGTTACCGAGGCAGATTCGGTAACTACCATATCTTTTTCTCCATCTCTATCTTTTAGTTACTTTTGTATTACTTGAAGCAGATATGCTGCACAAGCTGATGAAGATGATGGAGGATTCTTCCCACCCTCTCCACAATACGGTAAAGAATCAACAGTGTGTTCAGTTGGAGGCTGCATTAGGTTCGCGGTAGGACGGAGAGGTGCAGAAATTCATTCCTGCCTGCAGCCATCACTCTGAAGAAAAGACTGACTGATTGATTATTATTGTTGTATTGTTATTTTGTATATATGTTATTTTGTTCAAGAAAGAAAAAAAAAGAGAGAGCGAGCCTATTGCAATATTGAATTTCGCCTCTGGGATAAAGTATTTTTCATTTCATTTCATATGGTAGCTAGCATGCAAAGAATTTATTTTAGGATGCTAGTTACCATATTATAAAAAAAAAAAAAAAGTAGCACAAATTTCTTATTTCATCAGTGTTGCTAAGATGGATAACATCAGCTAGTTTCCTATACCTTGAAACTGAGATATTTTTGCCAGAGTATATCATTCTATCTCATACCAGCCTATGCTTACTGGCCAGCCCCATATCCAGGAGAAAGTCTGCCAGGATATAGACTTTAAGTTATGTGTATTACACTATTAGAAAATACTGTAGGCTACTGATTCATATTTTTTTTTTACACTTTCTGACTTACTGTATACAGTATTAATAAAAATATCCTTTTTCATATCTTAACGAATGACTTTAGTTTTTTTTTTTTCATTTTTTCTTGGAATCTATATGTGCATTTATTCACCAGTAACATTTTTGACTCAGTCTGACTCCTTTCAGACTCTAGATTAGTTGCAATCCGCTTATATTCATATAATGGGAGTGGAGGGGGCAAACTGAATGGGCCTCAACTGTATAAGTCATTATCTACAGCAAAACTCTATAATTTCACCAATACTTTAAGACGAATGAACAAACAAACAAGCACTATTGTCCTCTGAGTTCAGCTTTAACTTGCTGTAGTTACTGGGGCATTTTCCACACATCTACTGGCTGCACCCACCAACTGACATGCCGCCACAGCACAGCTGAAGAGCAACAGTTAGCCAGACAACAAACCGAAATCCACGAAACTCTGAGATATCTTTCACCTCATTGTGGCTCTTGGTAATGCTTTATTTTTCTAACACAGCAGAATTATTATTTCTGTATTATAGGATTATTATTCTTTTATTCAAAGACTATTGAGTGGAAAAAATGTTTCCCCCACTTGTATTTGTGCACATAATTTGACTAAAATTTTTGACAAATGACAGCAGATTTCAACTTTCTGTTTCAATCCAGTTGGTCTTTTTTAACCCCTTGTCAGAGATGGTTTGAGATCTAGTGTGATACTGCAATATTGCAAGACCCTCTGTTTTGCAGGAAAACAGTTTTGGTATACTTCTCATATCATCTCAACATGACTGATATTTAAGTGTTGAATTGGTCAAATTAATTAAATTTTTTCATTTCCTTTCACTAACATGATTTTTTTGTTGTTGTTGTTAAAACTAAACCTTAGACCCTTTTAAATATAAAATCCACCCAGTTTAACTTTTCTGAATGTATGTTTCTTATTTTCTTTACACCCTGGAAATATGGCAACCCTATCTGGTCTGAGTTTTATCATGTGCCCCCTAGTGGAGTGGGCTCCACCAGGAACAAGCAGATACACAAGCAAGCATGTGAACAATGACGCTCATGATGGACCTGCTTGTCTAAACAAATGCAAGGTTAAAAAGCAAGTATCGTCTTTAGAGTAGAGGGTTTCCACACAAAGTGTAAAAAAAAAAAGAACAAAAAGCTTCTTCTTCATTTTGACATGGCTGTTATGACAAAATAAGCTGCACACAATGAGATGGGGGAAAAAAATGTACAAATCCATGGAAGATTTCCTTTCTGTACTTGGGTTGTCCTAATACAGTAGACCAGGACAGCCATAAACCCACCATTAGATGACTATATAAAGTTATATATTTTTTTATTTATCATCCCTCTGTAAACAAATGCAAAATACAGAGCATCCGCAGAATTATTAAAACCATCCTGTGTGTGATATTCAGACCATATAACAAACAAGTTTTTACAAACATTTCCATAAAAACTTCAAGTTATTTATCTTGTAAGCCTGAAAAACCAGGGCATCAGGCACAAATACAAGATTATAACATTTCTCCACCAACTTGAGATTTGAATTAAATGTCAACAAAAACTAAACAGATAAAACAGGTCAGTTTCTCTTTGAAACAAAGATACATGAAATGATACATTAGACACTGGAACAGGGCAACATACAGTCCCACAACAGACAATGCAAAGAACATTGAGAATGCCCTTAGTGAAATGACTAGACTGGCGCCTGAAATCAAGTGCTTGGCCAATGCTGTAAACTTTGAAGCCAAGAATGTCGTAGAAAAGTCAGGAAAGTAGTAACCTTTTCCTTAAAAATAAAGAAAAAAAGGCAGCAGCTGTTGGTGTCCTAAGATCCAAGAGGGAAATGCTGTAATTGCTGGTTCATAAACCATAAACTTAAATATTTTACAGCTTGCTAGAGCACCATATATGAAATGATGAGGTGTTATGTGGAGCAGCTGACTGCCATTTATTCTGACCTGAAAGAAATTAATGTCAAGAAGAACGTCAATGACTTTAGCTTCTTGACTGTAAGGCAAAACTGGCAGGTTGGGACTGTTAAGGCTCCGAGGACCGTGACAACCCTCATCAGCACAGAGACACCCCCTCTGTGTTAATGACCTGAGGAAAATGATATGGAATCCATAACACTAACGGATGAGATCAGCTCCACCATCCACCATCAGTGGTCAAGGGAGAAAACACAAGGCCCCCAAAAAAGGAAAGGAAAAAAAAAAAAAACAGGGAGGGGGAGGACTCTCAGCAGTGGGGTAGAAAATAGAATGAATTGACCCATTTGTCTTCAGTTTACGCTGGAGCCGATGGTCTAACCTCATGCTGTGCTTCGTCTCCAAAAGTACACTAGTTTTAAACATATTTATTATAGTTATAACATAAATGTTTAGGCTTGGGAGTTACAAAAACAGAAAATATTTGCCATTCATGTGGTAATTAATGTGGATCTGTAAGATATGTTCTTCTTGAAACAAGACACAGAACTCTTTAGGGTGTGACCTTCTATCATTGTCCCAAAACCCCCCTCTTTAAAATAGTGGACTCTTTCACTTCTCACGGCAGCAAAATTCTGAAAACCATTTTGTTCCCACAAGGCAGATACTGTAAAAAACAAAAACTGTTTTTCATTTCCAGAATTTTGGCCTGTAACGGAGAAAATGAACATGTCAAATATTTATTACTGAAAAAGACAGCCACCGCCCCTCTGAGTGAGCTGGAGATGGGACTGATTTAGGAGCTGACAAAGGCATATTTGAACCCCAACACAGTAGGGGAAGTGTCCCCCTTGCTGTGAGTGGAATTCACCTCTATTCCCCGTCTTCAAAATAAATGGAAGTCAGCACACATGGGAATTACTTTAACAGATTCGAACCTGCAGAAACCTCACAACACTGGAGTAATAAGCCAAAAATCTGGAATTAATAACTCCTTCAACCTCACCAATCAGAAATGAACAATTTGGAGCACATTTACAGGAAAGACACAGATATTCGGCAGCTGATTCTCTATCTTGATGTACTTAAAAGGAAAAGTTGTGAATTTTTAATAATATTTTATAAATGTTCCTTTTATTTGACTGTTCAAACCCGCATCTTAGTTAGTTGTCACATAAAATTGTGAGTTATACATTTTTTAACACATACTGTCAATAATAACCTGATTATGAAGAAGTAACTTGCGTGAAATAAATTACTTGTTCACTGCAGTTTTTCAGGGGCAAGATGCAGCTGTTAAGAAATCATATTGAAAGTTTTAAAGGCATGTGGCCTCTGACTGTTCTGAGTCATGCTCAGAAGTAAAGGAGGAGGGGGGGGGGGGGGGGGGGGGGGGCTTTAGATACCGCCCCTAGGAACAGGGATGTCCATTGAATGGTTAAATGCTACTTTGAATTTTTCTCCAAAACCCCCCTTTTTTTCTTTTTTTTTTTTCATATGACGGAATCCAAACACTGGATTTTTGTTTAACACCGATGAAGAGGTTGCCAAATCTGTCTCCGTTTTTTAAACCTATCAAGTGAATCTGTTCTGCCACACCCCTGTGCAGCTACAGTGCGTGATCCAGAAGTTGACACACGACCCAACACCACCTCCAAAAACAAGCAGGTAATCTTCAGTATTTATGCTGTTATTAACATTGTACAGCCATCACTGCTTCCACTCACAGTAATGGGTACTTGCTTAATTTTTCTGTTGAACATGTCACACTGCAAGGCTTGCCATGCAGTCCTTCCTTCAAATTTGATCAAGTTAGCAAGCTTTTTATTTATTTATTTTTTTTACTTTAAATCATGCCAAAATAATCATAATTTTCATGTTTTGTAATTCACTGTCCTATTTTAAAATGAAAATTCTTCTCATTAGAATTTATTTTATGTCTTGGCTGCCTGATTTTAATTGAATTCTTTGAGTTAATGTGTAAACACTTTTTTCTTATTCCCTTGTGAACCAGGACCATCTGGTTACTGCTGTAATCAGAAAATGCTATCAGTAAATTAACAGAACTTGGTCTTCATATTTATACATAATTTATCTTTATTTTATAGTACTGCCATATGGCAATGTTACAATAATATTAAAAGGCAATGATAATGCGCTTATATTTTGATGTTTACTTTTAAACATCAAAATATACACGTTTTTAAGAGTAGGCTCAAGACCCACCTTTAAGTGTGGCTTTTAGCTGACTTTTACTGTTTAAGTAGTAATTAGTTAATCTAATATTTTGTATTTATTCACTGGTTGTCTTTTGATTGTTTTTTAATGACTGTTTGGGCATTTTAGATGTTTCTATTCAACGTTTCATTGTATTTTAGACGTTTATTTAATGTTCTAATATTACTTTTGTTGTTCCTGGGTCCTTAGGTCCCTCCAGTGCTTCCTTAGTGGGGGCCGTCTGTATCCAGGGTGGCGGACTCGATGCAGTGCCGCTGGTGCCTTGGTGGGGGTTGGAACACCAACCCCCACCAATAGCGCTTCATAAATAAAGATTGATTGATTGATTGATTGATTGATTGATTAATTGATTGTTGATTGATTGATTGATTGATTGATTGGTATGTTGTAAATAATAAATGCTTTTACTGGGCAAATGCACTTTTATCTGTAAATCTTATTGTTGTATTTGTGCATTTAAGAGAAGACATTAAGTAACCCTGAGACTATGTTTGAAAAACATGATTACATTTGAAAAAATGAGTTTTAATTTGTTTTTGGCAACTCTTTAACCTTTTTAGGTAATACATCATCTGGATAATAAAAAATGCATCAGAGGAAAAACAGTTTCTGTTACACCAAGCTAGTTGAACCCAAAGAAGTGATTAATGCAGAAGGGAGGCTTTACAGATTTTGTCAAATTAACTTGACCAGAGCTAAACATGGTTTCTAAAGTTTAGGGATCCAGATGGTCTAGTGAGCGGGCAGATGGGTTCCAGCAGAGAGTCGGCTTCGGCTCCCAGGCAGGAAATCTTTAGAAGAGCAGGACAATCAGTTTAGTTGACGGGAAATACATAATAAGTAACTGAATGTAGCTGGTGTGTCGCATAGTAACGATCCAGCGTGGAAAAAGACCAGCTTAGAGTATATAAGCAGGCAAGGTGTAATTAGTCTGATTTACTACAGCTGCACCAAATACACACTGGACATGTCTCCTGCACACACCAGGGGAAGACAGCCCGATACAGGAAAGAGGAAGGAGAAACACAAAAAGGGGTAAAAAAGAAAAAAGCCAGTTCTTGCAGATCCATGACAGTTTCACAGAGGCACTTGTGATATCTGATTTAAAGGTGATACAGGACCTACAACTTTTTAATTTTTAAAAAAAGATAATAAATCTACTGAATGTCTAGAGGGATGCCGAATAAAAGTATTACTTTTACTCAAAAAATTATTGCATATAAGTAATTGTTTTATCAATTTTGATCGGTCCCTAATAATAAATATTTACATCTGATTACCATGCCAATGTCAGAATTCCTCCCCCTTATCATTAGCTTGGGAGTTGCTGGCACAATATGTGTAGAAATAGCATCTTCCTTGCCTTAAATTTCTTAAATTTAAGCAAACAAAAACAAATCAGGATCAGGGTGAAAGTAGCAAAGGGGCTCAAAAGCCCCGTGGAGGTTCTTGCTTTCCTCTTGCATGAAACTTAAACATTTGTTAATGCTAATTAACGGCTAGCTGGTTTTGTGACAATTGCTAATGCTAAATGAATAATTTATTATGATTAGTTTCTTTGTTTTTAATTAACTGTTTTTTTTTTTTAAATGATTATTTAAACAAAAATTATCTATATTTCTGAATTAAATAATTCCTTACTGCAGATGGCCCAAACAAATTATGGAGATAGATAGATAGATAGATAGATAGATAGATAGATAGATAGATAGATAGATAGATAGATAGATAGATAGAGTAGATAGATAAATAAATAAATAAATAAATAAATAAATAAATAAAAAAAAAAAAAAAAAAAAAAAAAAAAAAAAAAAAAAAAAAATTGATTGATTAATTAAAAAAGAGGAACTATTTTCCTTTAAAAAATCATTTCAATTGAGAAAATAGAACTGTAAATTTTTCATGTTAATTCAGAAAAAGTCGAAAACTGGTTTGTGAGGAATACAATGTAGACTTCCACTGGAATTAAAACAGTGGCAGTTTCACAAGTTCCAGTTAGAATAAACATGCCATGGAGACCTCTACATCATGTCAGTAAAATACAAATGAAACCACATGGTTCACACTGAGAACATATTGTGAAAAACAAAACATGACAATTTCGCCTGCTCATCATCAGTGACCGAAGGTGAAGCATTTACAACAGAGAAGGTGACTATTCCTCCTTTAATCTTGCCTGAGACAGGATAGTATTCCAAAATGACTGACATTAAGGCTTAGGTAGTCAAATATTTAGCCTCTAGACAGCAGGGAACATGTCTCCCTTGCTGTGAGCAGAATTCCACCACAAGACCCCTTTTCACTATAACTGGAACTTAATGTGCAGGAATTGCCTGAGCAGGTTTAAACCTGAAATCTACTTCACTAATGAGCCAAATGTCTGGAATTAATATTTCCATCAATCCTGACCACCAACAGGATTGGAAAAGGAGGTAACACGTGGAGCTGAGTGGGTGCGGTGTAGAGGGCACACTATTCTGCAACTGACGTTGGTTTATTAAATCATTCAAAATTAATTTATAAAGCATCTTTCATGCCAAAACAGCGCCAAGTGCTATACATGATAAAATCAATAAAAACAATTTCTATAAAACATTTTCTACAATTTCTATAAAAACAAATGCAATACACACATACACATATAAACATACATGCAAGAACACACACCTGATCACACTCATGATGCACAAATACCTTAAATGTTTTTAGATTAATAAAATTTATTTGAAATCTGATTCTGTAACTGCCTGTGTCAGTTTGTGCTGCCACTTAAGCACATGCTGGACAGAAGGAAGACAGACATTTTTAATACTGGAACAGCAAGTTTTTCCTAATTTATACTGACAAGTTGCATGATATTTTTATCACATGTGATTACCAAACAGCTTGTGGTTTATAAATATTTAAAGATTTTTATGTAAAAACTTCATATTCATATTAAAACATTGTACAGCACTACAGCTAAAAGATTATTTATGCTAACTCTACCATTTTAGAACAGTAAGCTAGAAACTGTAAAATGTCATTACAACCACATTTCATTACCATCACACTTGTGGTGACATTTCTGTGGGATATCTGATTAAAAGTACCATTTCTTAAATAAAATCGTAAATTAATGTATTTCAACAAATTTAGATTTTGACTCACAGAAGATTGACAATTTGGGTAAGTTCGTTAGGTGAGGCAAGGAATTGTAACATTTAATTTTTTAGTGACATTTTATTTTTTGAGAAAAAGAAAACTCAAAAGTTCCTGAAATCAAATAAACGCCCTAATTTAAAATATGACTTAATAAAAATATAAAATTTAACTCAGAGAAAAATTTACTTGAACTCAATATTAACACAATCTACTTGTTGTAATTTCTAACAAGATTTAACTATTTAATTTGTTTAATATTATTTCAGTATTGCAAAATTAGTATTTTTAACTTTTATCAAAATTATTAGATGAAAGGAAATTATGTTTAATTGCAGTAATTATGAGGTAACAGTTTTCAAATCTCAAGTGAACATCGACAGTGACAAAAATGAACCAATTTACCAATGAACAAATGCACCAATTTTAATTTCCTGAATCCATTCCTGTTTTACATATTTACCTCTGCCAAGGAGGTTATGTTTTTGGTAGCATTAGTTTGTTTGTCTGTCTGTCAGCAACATTACGGAAAAAAGTTCTGGACAGACTGACCTGAAATTTTCACCAGCCGTGTGCCTCAATCCAAGGACAAATTCATTTAATTTTGCTGGTGATCCGGATCACCTTCTGGATCCAGGAATTTTTGAAGGATTCTTTATCATTGTAAGATAGGCCAAATTTGGGAATTTTTGCATATAACTCCATAAAAATGGCCCGAGTGTTTGGTCAAAAAAAAAATTACAAGAAAGGGTCTCAATGACTTCTGTAATGTACCAGGTACATAATGAACTGTGAAAGCTGTGAAATGGTTTTCCTGATGATTAGAAGTGAAGAATTACACTTTGTGGGACGTGACTGCACCCTGCATGTCATCTGCGGGTGGAATATTACAGTTGTGCTTGAAAGTTTACACCCCCTACCGTTAAAGAAAAGGCTAAATTGACAAAAGTTATTCAAATAACAAGAACCTGGAAAAGGTAATATGTATAAAAATTTAATTTAGAATAAGGTATTGATTTTTGAATTATGGTTAGTAAAAATAAATAAAAAAGAATAAAACAAACAAACAAAACTGTCCCAGACAGACAAAGTGGAGCACCTTGCTCACGAGCAGTTTTATTTAACAGTACAGAAAACACTTGACTGCCTCAGTTTTTCTTAATGAAGTTTTAGTTCAGGAGCCCCGTTATTTACTTGTTTTAATTTTTCTTTGTTTTTTATATTTCTGTTGAACCACAATTCAAAATCAATTTCATGATTTATATATATTTTTTAAAATCACTTTTACCAGTTTCAACTTATTTCACTGGCAGCTAAGTTTTTCCATAATGGAAGGGTTTATAAACTTTCAAGCACAACTGTATATAAATCTATTTATTTAGTTTATCATAACTATTAGAAAATGTTCTTTTTGCATTTCTTTATATTATTCTCTAACAACAACACTATCAGTTGATACAGATACACTTGGTATAGTTAAAGATTTTTTGTTATCAACTTTGTCAACACTGCCAAGAATGACACTGATTAGTGAGCAAGCCAGATGGATGTTTCTTTTATGTGCATACACATATGGTTCTCCAATTGCAACCCTGAAACCGCAGAGCCCCCTCCTCAGAGTAAATCCCAACTTAACCTCTGAACACAAAAAAACAAGTTGTCCTACAAAGCGAGTTTGTGTGGCTGACCCATGATACATGATCGGACTGGGGGCAGGGAAAAAAGGGGGTAAACGTCAGTTCAAAACCAAACCAAAGCAAGCGTAGAAAGTAATCTGGATCTTACATCTCTCACTTTCCTCCATGCTGGGAGTACGTCTACAGGTCTCCAGTCCATATTCTACACAGATGTGTCTGTAAACTATGCCAGCTACTTGGTTATGGCTTTCCATGTATTCTTTTTCTGCCTATTCTACACCCTGCTGTTAGGTGCTGGATTGTGTTAGGAGTCTCTTCGCATAGCCTGCACCTGGGATCCTGCATGGTTCAGTAGATCTGAGCCTCTATTGCTCCAGTGCTCAACATTGGCTCAGCAGTGCCACTTACAGGCCTGGCATAGAAATGATTTGTCTCAGTGTGGATGTGAGTGTGACCTTAGAGACATACATACATACATACATACAAGCATACATACATACATACATACATACATACATAGGCCACTCTTTTCCTATCAGGCTTTCAGAAATGTTTGGTTAATTCATTTTCATAGAAACAACAGACATCATTGCTTCCATGTGTTGACAAATGGACTAAAACATTCTTGGTAAACAGGCCAAGTTGCATGTGTGTCTGATGTGAATATTGCAAGTTATTGTAAATTATGAGTATTATACCTAAAGTGTATGTGAATTTGGTCTTATTGAGATTAGAAACTACAACTGCTGTAACAATAACAGAACTCAGCTGGTTCAAGGCAGCTGTTCTTCAGTCAAAACTGCTGCTGTTGGCTGATTTTTTGCAAAGTACAGAACATCCACATCATCTGTTGTGTTAGTCTACTTCATATAAAGTAGACATTGCACAAATTGTTTTGACTATGATCAACATTTAAATAGTCACAAAATTGAACTGTAACGGTCAATAATAATGATGGTATGATAATGAAATTAATGACATACTATAGTGATGATAAAAGTAATGACAACATGCAGCACCAGTCAAATGTTGATTGGTTTGGACATTCTTTTGTTTTAGATTGATAGAGAAAATGTGTTCAAACTTTTGACTGGTACAGAGACAAAAAATAACTGTCTTACATACATTTACTTACATTTTTTTAGCAAGTGGTGAAGATATTAATAAGGGTCCATCTGCAGCAGCTTCTAGAAATCTATGCACATACTTTCTCAGTGAGTCTGGACAGATGAAGAGTACGTTTACCTGTTACTGTATAGTACAAGCAAAACATGCAGCTGCAGCAGACACTCAAACTTAATATGTTAACATCAATCATCATCCAGCTGTGATTCTGTAGCTACAGTATGTGCAACTGCTAAAAGAAGGCAGGTATAGGGGATTATCACGCTTCCGTGTTCTGGTTTCCGGAACTTGAAACACTTAGCCGCTTCCTCTTCCGGGCCAGTTCAATGTCCCTGCTCTGTTCCACTTCGTAAATTGAATAAACGCCAAACCCACTTAAATTTTCATGGATTCCAGACTGAAGTGATACTAAGTGGATCAAAGCAATTCGCCAGAGTGAAGGGCCGAACTTTATAATAAAACAACGTAGCACGTTTGTTTGTAGCCGGCACTTCAATGATGCAGACTACACAGGTAGCATTAGCAGGCTAGCGCTAGCTGATGTGCCTAACTTTGTGCGTCTTAAAACACACAAGCATCTGAAAATCGGGTCTGTACATTCCCGTGTCCAGTGGAACAACTGGGGACTGCCAAGAAAGGAGACGCTTTCAGATGCTTGTGTGTTTTCAGCCGCACAAAGTTAGGCACATTATCAAGCTGGCTAACGCTAGCCTGTGAACACCATCTGTGTAGTCTGCCGGCTACAAACAAATGTGCTGCTTTGTTTTATTATAAAGTTCGGCCCTTCACCGCGGGGAATCGATCGCTTTGATCCACTTCTTCCTTAGCATCACTTCAGTCGGGAATCAATGAAAACTTAAGTTGGAGTTTATCCGATTTACAAGTGACCGCAGCATTGTTAAATGGCCCGAGAGCCTAGATTCTGGATGTTCCGGAGCGGAATCCCCCATTACCTATAAGCCCAAACGCAACATTTTAATGAAACTTGAATATCAACATACAACTTGTTTTACAGGCCAGTCGTTTGACATAAGTTTTCCAAGCTTTATTTGTACTGACGTACCTGTGGATGCATTGTGAATATGTGAGGCTGTGCGGTTTTTTTGGTTGGGGGGGGTGGCCCACTTTCCAAGTGTCTTAAATTATTTACATCTGAATCTAAATCTAAAATACCAATGCTCCAAAAACATCTTACAATAATAAATACTGTAGATGTGCACTACAACTAATAATGGAATGTCTCACTCATGCTTCTGAGTGAGAGCGGAATATCAAAACTGACATGCAATCGTACTCTTAAAATTTGGGCCCAGGGCATTCAGACGTAATTTATCCTTCATTGTCCTCAGGCACATTTCTACCTACATTTAAATAGACTCAGGTGACACCTGTTCATGACACCTAATAAAAGAATATCACCCATTCCTATCTAAGGTTAAAGAAAGGGTGTTTTTTTTAAAAAAAAAAGTCTCACATGTCTTCTCACGGTAGGACATCCTTGATCTAAATCAGTCTGGCTGTTCTGTGAAAGGGGTCCTGAAGGCAGCTACAGCTGCAGCTTAGTCTTTACACTCATCATAACTCATAATAGGTTGTAATTACTTCAGATTGAGGAGGCTCAAGTAGCTAGCTGGGGTAGACATGCCAGACAACCCCAGCCCTGGCATGTCGCCACAACCTGATAACACCACCCACCATCACCTACGTGCTACGCTTAACCTATTTTTGAATGTCTCTGTTAATCTGTTTTTCTCTGTCCTGCAGTAGTGTGATGCATTATAAGAGGACCAGCCTGTGCTGCACAATGGGCAGGCAACCACCACAGAAACCCAACTAGAGGACACCCTCCCTACTAGAACGTTGCTCGTCATTTGTTTGTTTGTTTTTGTTTTTTATGTGTATACAGTAGTTTTGGAGTCTGGTATGTATGGTTGTTCATATTACTGTGATGCATTAAAATAAGTGTGGAAATGCCAAGTGATTGGGGGAGGGGACAGGTTGCTTGGCTCTAGGGATGTCACAGTTGTTTAATTTCATATTTAATTGTGGTAGTATACACACAATACAATGATTAATTAACTGCAAGGATTCTTCAATATCACTGCTTTCCATAAAAAAATTATGTCTGAACAGCAACGGTAGGTCAGAATGAAAACAAAGTTCTCAGTGGCATCCTTAAAAACATTTTCTAAGATGAACAGAAGCAATCTACAACAGGCAAATTGATTAACGGCCGGTGATTCAGCTTTATATAGAGTATCAGGTGGAGCTGAGCTTAATGGGCTCTATGCACAACTCAACTACATCCTGAACTTAAGGTAGCTCCTTTGTTTCCTGTTTTTCATGACTGGATGAACAGATTAATCCAGATGTGTCTGAACTCAGTAACTGGCCAGACACACCTGGATTAATCAGTTCGTCCAGGGATGAAAAAAGGCAACAAAGGAGCTACCTTAAGTTCAGGAAGTAGTTGAGTTGTGCATAGAGCCCATTATCTGACACCTGTCAGGACCTGGGGTCTCATTTATAAACGTTGCGTACGCACAAAACGGGGCCCGAAACTGGCGTACGCCAGTTTTCACGCAAAAGTTGTGATTTATAAAAAGCAAACTTGACGGGAAAATGTGCGGTCTCTCACATTTACTCTGACCCATGCGTACGCAGGTTTTGGAGGCTGGGGAAACTGGCGACACAGATGGTAAGGTGGGGAACTGAAACCACACGGCATCATGATTCCCCTGCTGGCAGCGCGGGGTCCTGTCACTTGTATCTTAAAGATATCGTGCCCTGGCAGCTTGCCTGCCAACTTTTCCTTTGGCTGAGTGATTAGTGCACATGACTTTTACACAGTAGACTTGAGATCAATCCCCGTTCAAGATCTCCTTTTGTCCTGTCACACTCAAACGTTTATTTCCCCCTTCATATCAAATTTCAATTGTATTGGCTTTATAGGATTCAAACCAGCAGCGCTATTTATGTTGCAGGTGAGCTGAAACTATAAGAACCTTTCAAATAAATAAAAAGGTCCGTAAGCAAACTTATATGTTAAATCAACTTTTCATCAAAGTTTTCTCACTATCATCGTCATCTTGATCATCATTGTAATATATTTACCACCCTTCCCCCCCCCTCTTGGATCGCTTGTGTTTGTCCCGGTTTGTCTGCAGCTCTGGCGCTCTTAGCAAAATGTAAACAGCGAATTTCTTCTTCTATGCTTGCATTATCGGCAGAGTAGGCTCTGAACACCAAGGCTTCCATAGTTTCGTGAATGCGCTTATGCGTGCTTCGCGGAAGTAAGATTTACCACTGTTTAGGAGAAATGAAGGAGAAATAAAGAAATGTGACATCACTTCATGTCTGTATCTGACGCCTTAAAAATTCCCCACTGTCCCTTTAAGAAGCCTCCTGCTGTTTCTGACATGCCCACTCCACTCATCACAACACTCTCATGCTATCATAGGGCAGGGCTCAGCAGGAGGGAGGAGCTTCATGGTATGGGAGGTGCTCTGTGGTAGCAGCCGTTCTGGCAGTTTATGGGAACCCCTTTTAGGGATATATAAAAAAAAAAAAAAAAATTTTTTTTCTCCCCCCCCCCCCCCCCCTCTTTAAAAATCTAATGTCCACGACAAGCAGCAGTTTACGAAGCTGCTGCGCACCTGACCAAAACAGCGGAGAAAACGTAACTCCCTCTTCTTAAAGCATCTGGTGGACTTTCCATGGGGGATAAAAAGCCTGTCAAACTTTGTAGAGGTTTAACTCCCTCACTTTCCTTCAGACGAGGCGTAATCAGTTCATGTTTTGGACTGATGGCTTTTACGGCATGGGGGAGAAGCTGTCTGTTTTAGATCTAAGTGCCCAGGACCTCTTAAAATTCACATCACAGAAACAAAAATCTTACTTTCATCTTAGTGGTGATAAATGGGAAGCTCAATGCATGATGCAGTCTAGATGAAAGGAAAAATGAGAGCGGTACAGGAGCAGAAATCATTCTGAACAGGAGCAGGATATGAGTGGGGGTCCTTTTACAGGGAGTGGGATGGGACAGGATATTTTTTTTATTTTTTTATTTAACACTGGTCCGGGATTGGGCAGAACAAGATTTTTTCCTGTGGTAGTGGGATGGGACAGGAGTGAAAATCCCCTCCTGTGTCACCCTCGACTACATGCTTCTAGGGCTGGGCAATAATGGCCAAAAATAAATATCATGATATACTGAGCAGTTCACCTCGGTAACGATAAATGGACGATAAATCTACCTATAAACCAGCCAAAACAGACAAAAACTACTTTTATTTTAGTTTTAATAAAACAGATATTCTGCCTTAACTGGAACTTCACGTGACTTCTTGTCTGACAGATAGATTAACAGGTTCCTCAATAAACACCCAGTAGATATTTTGGACATATGAGAAGTAGTGTGAAACTGAAATACAAACACACAAATATACAAATAAATGAATGAATTATTAATTATTAAATTAATAAACTAAAATGAGTTAGATTCTTATTTACATATGAGCAAATATTACTTTGTGTCAATGAAAACCAGTGCTGATGCTGCGTTCCATTTACCTCGGAACTGGGAAGTGGGAACTGGGGGGTGACGTCACACCCGACCAACTTGCGTTCCAGCTCACTGGTCAGAAAACCATTTAGCAGCCTAACAAAACAACGTGTTTGCTAAGGCTATTGCTATTAGCCATTGTTAGCACAGCTGGAATTGTAGTTCACATATACCACATGAAAAATGTGAATTATGCCACAGCAGCTTCCCCCTACATCTACTATATAAACCAGTACTACTACGTGTACGACTGATTTATGAAACAAAATATTCGTAAGAAGTGTAAATAAATGTAACAGTACAGTAGCTTCTAAAACTGATAACACAGGGCGTGGCCATCTTTAAATCTGAACGAGGAGCTGCGAGGATTGTCCGACTTTCAGAATAAGAAATCCGACTTCGGGGGGGGGGCAGTTCCAGTTGAAACTTCCCACTCGGAACTGGGAATTTCTGACTTCCGAGTTCAAATGGAATGCCATGTGAGTCTCCTATTAAATGCACACACAACTATGGATTAGCATAAATGCTAACTTAACATTGAAAAACCCATAGACAGGCTAACGCAATTAGCATCACTACCGTTGTCAAAACGTTTAACACAAACAACGCTCCTTCAAACATTTATCACTTTACACTGACATCAAATAAACGTCACTGATCATTTACAGACATATGTTGTACAGAAAACATGCAAAAGATGATGAAAAACACAACGCTCCAGTGCAGGAATGTCCCCAAACAAACTACGGCAAGTTTGAGAGAACAAAAACGTCCCGTGCGGCAATTCCACTCCTTAGGGGGCGCAGCACCAACATCCGACATGGGAAAAAAATGACGTTGGTTATCATTGTAAATGTCGGTGTTGGTAAATTTTCGGTTTATCGCCCAGCCCTACATGCTTCCAACAGTTTGTTAGTCCCACACAAGCCTCTTAAAAACTGATTCATTTGAAGTCAGGTATTGTATTTTGCAGCAGGGAATCATTGAAAAGCTGCATGACACTGGCTCAAGAGGTCAGGAGTTGGTGATCCCTGCATTATATGGATGAGAAAAACTAAAATACATCTTTTTTTGGCAGCAAGTTTTGCTGTTCATACCTAACTGGCTCAGCATGAGATTGATGCTTGGAATTTTTTTTTATTTTTCCCTTTTTTTTTTTTCTAGGGGGAGGTTCCCCCATTTTTTTATTTTAAAATTTTTATTTTTTTTTTTTTTTTTTTTAAAACCTTTTTCCTTTTTTTTTTTTAAAATATAGATTTTATTTATTCATTGTTTAAAGAGCAGAAGGAATTTAGTTACAATGAGACTTTACTTTTTTTCTATATTATTTAGTTCTCTTTGCATCCAAAGGTAGAAATGAAGGGAAAACCTATAAGGAGTGTGTGTACGTATGATTTTTTTTACATATATAATGTGAAATTAATCAATGCATAGTATTCATAAAATTTTGATTATTTCTCTGACAGTGATTGCATCAGGAAAGTCTGTTATCATGACATTCCTACTCACCACAGGTCGCCACCACAGTCACCCACCTGCTGCAACAAAATTAGAAGAACATCAACTTAATTGTTTACGCACCTGAAAAGGTATCACCATTTTTAAAAAACAAGTTTTCACCATAGTGACAATGCAAGAATCATAAAAATGTGGCCAATGTGACTGTGCGAGTGTCAAACAGATCAACATCATCTTATTTGTGGTTGCCACCCCATGTGTGTGCATTCAAAACAAACTATAAGATTAGAATAGCAGTTTCATATTCCATAGCGAAAGACACAATTCCCCTGGTGGTCATTAGTGGTAGACTTCTAAATTAACAGCATTAGCAAACTTTATTCGTATCAATTAATATACGGTAGCAAATGTGAATCATATTTTTTCCCAGATCCCCTCAGACCTATAGCTCTGATACAGTCATCCTCAAAATGATTCATAACCTCCAATTAAATAAGGGGGTAAAAAAAAAAAAGTAGCTGTCAGTGAAATAAGTTGAAATTGAAAAAAATCAATAATACATTAAAATTATGTGAAAATCATGACATCGATTTTGCTCTAAAAATATAGTAAGTGATGTTTCGAGTAAATTATGGACGTTACCCACTCAGGACACTTGAATTACATTGAACGAGCAGTATGGAGGAATATTGACAAGTTTTTGTGGACTTTTATGGACCTTTTTGGCTCGGTAATCGGTGAACTCCATTATATGAAAGTTGGGGGAACAAGAGAAGCCTTCCTGATCACTGGATGCATTTGAGGAATTAAAAAAGTGTTCCAGAGTCTTGCTCACCATGAGGGTAAGTGGAAAATAAAGTTAAATCATTCTGTGGGTGAACTATTCCTTTAATGCTGAGTAATGCATACATAATGGTGACTAATTACATAATTCAACTTTTATTATGGCTTAATAATGCATTAAGCAAGGTTGGGAAGTAAGCATTAATTAACTGCTAAATAACGTAGTAACCAATATGCAAACTAATGCAAAGTAATAGTGAATAAAAGTTGTTAATGTATTATCAAGCAGTTAATTAATGCTTAATAATGCACTAAGTAATGTTAAATAAGGGACCCTTATTGTAAAGTGTTACCAAAAGATCTTATAGCAATTTGGAAATTAGATACGAAGAGGCATGTCAGTGGTTCTCAAACTGGTGGGCCAGTCAGAGAAGATTGAGAAGAAATTGGGGGGGAAGAAAGAAAAAGAGGACTTCATCAAATTAATATAAGATTTTAATAAGGGCTATAATAATCAACATATTAATGAAGAGATTATTCATTGAAATTTGCATGTTAGTTTTTAACGTCATAATACATAAATAACAAAGTTATTACTTGTGCCATATTGAAAAATGAATCCACGAAAAAACACTTTATCTTCCCTATTTATAAAGACTATAGTTCCAAGCCTTAGAGGATGGCCGCAGGATGACCCATTTGATGAATCGCACAAGTAATCACTCGGCCATTAAGGGGGCTAGGGGTCACGAACAACTGTGTTATCTTGGGGGCTCAAAAAGTTTGAGAAGCACTGATTAATGTTACTGTAATTACTGAAGATTACATAAACACCTACAGTTAGTAAAGGCTAACGATATTATATTTAATGAGTTTTGCCTAAGGTTCAACGGCTCATTTGGCACCTGCCTTTCATCTTTTTTATTTTACCTACTGTTATTAAAGTTGGCTTGTTCTACTGAAAATACACATCTTATGTTCAAATGAACACAAACATTTTATCAGAACCGTTGTTACACACCCATGCACTCACAAAGCAGTCTTTTTCCTGAGCACTCTAGTGATAACAAGCTTAAAACATGGCTATGTTCAAATATTTCTTTCAAAGAATATATATAAATATATAAGCATCTCTTTAAAGTAGCATGCTTTCAGGGCAAGATGATGCCGTGATTTTAAGCCGGTGTACAGAGAAGCAAACTCATGGAAAGCATGATAGAAACAATTCATCAATCTTAAGAAATTAAGATTTACATAATCATCTAAAACTGCCATTATCTTGTTTGTAGTCAACTGTCTGTGGAGGGAAGCATAGGTTATCAAATACTGTACTTATTAATCATTTATACCATGTGTAAAGCCAAAAATCTGTTGTCAAAACCATCATTATCATGTCCAAGTTAAGCTATTCCTCTCATTGAGAGCTGGATTACTATTTGTCGTCTATCTTCCAGTAAACTACTTTTTACGAAACAGCGAGAGGTCCCCCTTGTGGCTACAATAACGTGCAATATGTCAATTAGGTAACCATTAGGTCACCCCTGAATCTGCATGATTCTCAGCCAGACAATTCAGAAACTACAAGATCTAAACGAGTCTTCCCATCCCAGCAGTTTTCACTCAGTAGGATGGCTGACTTTCTGCGCAAGCTGTGCCATCTTCCAACAAAGACTACTTCACATACTATTGAGGAGCGTGGCAAATGGGGTAGCAAGAAGGAGTTCATCCTTTCTGTAGCTGGTGCTATTATTGGACTGGGCAATGTGTGGAGATTTCCGTATCTTTGCTACAAGAATGGTGGTGGTGAGTATTTCAGCTTGTGATTCAAATGAGGGGATTTGACCGTTGATAAAACTGTAAGAAAATATAGTGCTGGTGTGTTTGTGGACTGTGCAGAGTAACTTTCTGCGCTTTTTATTAACACCGGTGCCTTCCACATGTTTAAAAGGACTGCAAATAGAAGTAACGCTTGTTTAAAATGTAAACAAGAACTATAATGTGGTCAGAAAAGTGAGTTTCATAATCTCATCACAGTGTAAACTAGTGTTACACTTAACCTACTTGATTAATAATTCAGTTTGATTGAAGCAAGTTTATTTAGTTGTGATTTACTTGTCTCGGAGGATAAGCAAAAATAAACTACTTGTAACATTTCCCAAATCGACTGGCACTTAAAACGCTGAACCACTTTAAACTAAGACAATGTCAGGTAAAAGCTGCACCTTGTTGTTACATGTGGTCATAAAATTCCTCTAAGAACGAGATTTGGTGAGGAAATTGATCAATCTAAATGCAAGCTCAGACTTTTTTCAGTCACTCAAGAAATTACTCCAATGGAAAAAATAAACACCTGCAACAAGCCAACCGTCAGTCAAGTTAAAAAAAAACAAAAACAAATGCACTGAGAGAGATTAGAAGAACAGAAACTCGTTTTAGTTTCTTCAAATCAATACAATATAATAATTTTATGTCAGTCTCTTACCTCTTTCTGTCTTTCTTTGGTTATTTTGTAGGTAGAGGGTATTCCAGATACCATTACTTACCAAAATATATCCTACTGTATATTGGTCAAATAAAGTGCATGTATCTTTCACATTTTGTCCCAGTTTTATACACTCCATGTAACTATTAAACTTCAAATTAAGAGTATGCTTCATAAACAATCGTAACATTAAAGGGATTTGTTTTACTATTAAACCACATAAATTCTAGTGATGAGCATTCTTAGTACTTTATTAGTATTATATCTCTACCCCCCCCCCCCCCCCCCCCCCCCTTAATAAATGTTTTTAGCACTATTTTAAAAGATTTCTAGATGGGTCCTCAAATGGTACAAATACATGCAAATGTATCTGTTTAAGCAGGTTACGTTGTAGAATGTAAAGGTGTGTGTGGACATCATTCAACAGTTTGTCAAGCATGACAAGGTAAGCCACAAAAGAGAAGAAGGTAACAATACAAATCTTTTTTTAGGGTTTTACTGGTGAAGTACTTCCCTGGTTTTAGGCAGCTTTGGATAAAAGTACAAATGGCTAGATATAGGCTACATATTTGGTCACTTGCCCTGTTTCAGATAAAAAAAAAAACTCCTTCTTCTCAGCTACAGCATTTTTTTTCAGTTTTAAGTTTTCAAATCTTTGAACTTATAGATATACGATTCCCATAAAACTTCCACTGCTGACATCCACATGGAACATGTGCATTGTGCATCCGGTGCTCACGTATCAGCAAAATGCCATTAAATGGACTTGAGCAACAATCTTCACTCGTGCCAAAACATCAATTATCTGATTAAGATTTTCTTAATTAACAAGTTTTTACACAAAATTATAATTATATCACAACAATTATTAATAGCACTGCACCAAACATTTTAATCAAAAGCATTTCTAGGCTGTAGGTAGTCAGATCATTTTCTTCATAATGGTCTGTCCATTGCAGCTGATACAGAAAGAATAAGAGATTATGAGACCATTATTGATTGACCTATTGATTTAAAAAAAAAGGATTCTTGTTTAAATTTGATAAGCTGTTTACAAAAATCAGTTTAAAGCATAAACGAAAATATAAATTATTTTTTGATATTATTATTAAGCTTAATATTGATAGCTTAGACCTACAGTATGTGGTAGAGCATTAATAAGACTTCTTGACTACTTACTGTTTTCTCTTCTGTAAGGTTCATCCACAAACACTGCGTTGATCCTTGCATTCATTTGCATCTTTGATCTGCATCTAGCTGTCAACGTGTCATCTTGTTGCTTGTTTCTATGCTATAAAATGCTCTTAAACAGCTTCATTTCGAGGTATCATGACTTTCCAATATAGGCTAATAATGCTGTGTGATTGACAATATAACGATGAAAACGATTGACAATTAAAACACTTTTGGAAATTTGTCATCTCAAAAGGCTTCGCGTTTTTTTTTTTTTTTTTTTTTTTTTTTTTTTTGCCTTTCTGAAGTCCAAATTTAAACTTGGAGGCGGGTGTGTTACCCCTTTCCATAGAAATCATATGCTGATATTCCCACATCAGCATCGAACTCGTCGTCCGGCTGAAAAAGCTGTGCAGCCACAACTGGACAACTTTGTAAGCCTACTTCACTATAAATGAAAGATAAACAGCGGAAAGGTTGCTGCTCGGTGACAATGACAAGAACAGTTAGAAAACGAAAGCCCGCGTTTCATACGTCGATTTATTACTTACTTGCCCACTCGGTGCCTCTGTGCTAGGAAGAGAAAAAGCCATGAGTCTTGAGAGGTCTGAAAACAAAGCTTCTGTCAGCCAAGTTAAGTCCATCCTTTCACTCAGCGCCCCGTTTCCCAGGATAAAGAGTTGAAAGAAGATCAGCTCTGGGTTTTAAACGCGTAACGGCACAGACCCCCACAGACTTTTTTAAAGGTATGAAACCTTATTATAAAAAAAAAAAAAACGTGAACAAAGCAGGCCTAAACTACAGTAATAGCTACCACTGAAAACAGCCTTAAACACGGGCAATAGCAAATGAAAACATGAATTTAAAATTATCAAGAAATTTAATTTTTCTGCATTTTAACCATGAAATTTGCTGAATGATGCAGTTTTAGGTAGAGCTGATCCTGTTAAATACAATGTTATAGTCCAGTTTGGACTTTGAGAGAGAACAGAAAAAAGACGAGAATAGCTACATTCTCTCTCCCAAGTCTTAGAAATCCTTGATAGCCTACATGAAAAAAAAAATTGAATTAGTGGACTATAAAATAGATTGACTTTTTTTTTTCTTGTCAGATTGTATTTTTTATTGTATAGACTGCGAGTTCTCCTCATCTGTCTGATTCTTTGGGAAAAAAACAAGAAATTTGATCACTCTTTTATTTGTTTGTTTGTTTAAAAAAACACAGTGTACCAATACAAAGAGCATTTTCCAGTGGATAACCCCATGACTATTTTGACTAGAAGCATGATTATTCAAGTGGCATTGTGATGTTGTTTCAAATTTCTCTATCTAACAATACTGAAACTTTCTGAACTTACTGAAACTTAACACCTAAATGGACAAGCAGAATGACTGGACTTTATTAAACCCTTTACACCTCTTTTTTCTGTACTCCTACAGTAAGTAATTCCCAACCCGAGGTCCCCAAGGCACACTATCCTGAAGACTTTCCACTTTGCCCTGCTAGGACACAGCTGATTCAAATCAAATGGATCTCTGACCAGCTTTGCACCAGTCTGCTACGAACTCATTAATGTGAGTCAGCTGTGTTTCAACAGAGGACCATGGAAAGTCTCCAGGATAGTGTGCCTTGAGGACCAGGGTTGGGAATCACTGTTTTAGAGAATGCTTTTTGTAAATATTGATCTGTCACTGAAATTTAAATTACTCTTTTTACTATAATCATCTACATGCACCAGTCCTTTAGTATTTAATTATTTTTTTCTCATCAGCATTGCACAGCATCATGTTTTCAGTGTTCCAATGGGTGATGCAACAGCTTCAAATGGGGAAAAGTTACTCCAAATGAGCAACAAATACTAAAAGTTTCACCATGGCTCAATATAATGTTGAGGAAAAAAAAGACTTCAGGGGAAACTGTAATATTGTCAAAGAAAATAATCCATTTACAGTCAAAATGTATGCTGTGTTCCATTTGATCCCAGAAATTGGAAATTCCCAGTTCCGAGTCGGAAGTTCGGCCCTCAATTGGAACTGCCCTCGAAGTGGGATTTCCAACTCGGAAAGTTGGAGAATACTTCCCACCTCTGAGTACAGATTTAAAGATGGTCACCTTCGGTGTTAGCAGCAGTATTAGTTCATGTAATGTTACAGTTATTTACACTTCTGACTAATTTCTGTTGCATTACATCAGTCATACATGTAGTAATGATTTATATGGATGTAGGGGGAAGCTGCTGTGGTGGAATTCACATTTTTCATATGGTATGTGAACCACAGATGTGAATTACAACACCAGCTTTGCTAACATTGCCTAAAAACAATAGCCTTGGCAAACACGTTGTTTTACTAGGCTGCTATCTGGTTTTCCTTTTTTTTTTCTCTTTTTTTTTGTTTTTCTTTTAGTTTTTCGTTTTTGCTATCTGGTTTTCCAATTAGTGAACTGGAACACAGTTTGGTCAGGTGTGACGTCATTCCCAGTTCCCAGTTTCGAGGTAAATGGAGAGTGACAGTAATCTCAAACAACAGAATATCGCTTAACAACAAACAATTCATGTGTACAATTGATCTCTTTACTTTCAATAAATTTGAGTATGTTTTATTTATGTAGCTTAGCATTTAACTTAAATTTTTTTAATTATATTTCATTTAATGTTCTAATTTTTTAGTATTAATTTATTTCTAAGATTTTATGAACTTCTTTATGTGTATTTTTGTTCTTGTTGCTCTTATCTGTCTCTTATTGTTTTACAGCTCTTTGATCTTTGTTAATCTGTTAAACATTTTTAACTCCAGTGTTTCCTCATGGGGGTCCTTCACTCCGGGGGCTTTGGTGTGAGTGGATCCCCAAAATACCATTTCCTCACAGCAGCAGATGTTTATCGCTTTGTGTTGCCTTTAGCAGGAAAAGTACTTTATAAATAAAATTTGATTTGATGTGATCAATACCAAACATAAAACATTTTATATAAAGAAACTCGAGAATCTAAAAGCTACAATGTCACTATAATTTTCTGAGGTATAGTAGGCCTAAACAAGCTCAGATCAGTTAAACAAAATGCATTGGCCAAAGGGTCAGACTTATCCCACCGTCTTTGACGTCTCAGATTATATGCTCACATACTCAATATGCAGTAACAGTGTATCTATAGGTCTGCTTTTCTTATTCATGGAAAACATTCTTTGCATGTTACCAAAGACAAGTTGCGCACAGTTGCTACCTCATCCTTGGGCTTGTTTCTCTGTATCCCATAAAACTATTTTCTTCTACTTCAGTGGAACAAGACTCTCTAGGCTGGTGATATAAATAATATTAGGCTCATTTCCAATCTGGTGATCCTGAGAAAACGAATGGGTTATTCTAGCCATCAGACTTCATGATGGCTTTCTTCCTTTATGCCAAACATTGCACAGTAAATTACTAGAAAAAAAAATCACATTAAAACAAAGAAAATAACCAAAAGAACTCAACAACACTAAGATTTGAATATTTGTGTTGCCTTTACCAATTCTTTTTAATAGAAACGGTGCAACCCCGATCTCCAGGCTCTCAGACAGCCTGGACACAAAAAGCAGAAGCAACTCAAAGTGCTTGACATAAAACATTAAAAACATTAAAGCAAAACAATACAAAAAAAAAAAACATTAATTAAACAGAATAAGAAGAATAAAAAGGATTTTAAAAAAGTAAAACAAACTAAAAAGAGAAAAAAAAGTGAAACAGAAACAGAACAAGCTAAAATAAAAAGATATTGAGGTACATATGAAACAGCCATCAGTCTGAAATACACCATCATTATCAAGATTCAAGATTCAAAAAACTTAATTTATTTCATAGGGTTCTTCATTTTACTGATATGGGTTGCAGCAAAGGATGCAACAATACCCACACGTTCCACATAAATAAACCAGTCAATGTACAGGACAGAACTTCAGCAGTTAGAGGATCCAGCTACAAAGTGCAGCAGTTTCACCATCAGTGACAAAGTGCAACAGTAGAAATAAATAATAATTTATTATATAATAATAATAATATATAATAATATTTTTTAAAAAGATTTTTGAAAAATTAGAATCTAAAAGACCACATATAACATCTTACACTAAGCACTGTCACTAGAATTTAAAGCCTGAAGGCAGAAGGAATAAAAAAATTGATATGTGTTTGTTCTGCAGAGAGCGAGGTGACGCCTCCAAGAGGTCATCAAACCTCTCCTTCAGGACTTGATCTGACTGATCAATAATGTCCTTGCTTTCTGGAGTGTCTGCCTGCTCGATAGAAATTGTAGATCAGGGATCTGCACACCCATGATCTTGGCACAAGTTTTTACAATACATCAATATTTTCAAAATGCATAATTACATCATTACCATTATTGTCTTCATCATCACCGTAATCATCATTATTAACACCATCAGTGTCAATATTTTAGAAAATATATTCAGAAAGAAAAAAAGCAATGAGAAATAAAGGTTATTTTAGGCTTGATTTCAAAGAATTAAGGTTGGGATCATCAGGTTGTTTGTTCCAGATGTTGGGTGCGTAAAAACTGACTGCTCATTCTCCAAGTTTATTCTGGTGCTCATGATGAAAAGAAAACTTGGCGCAGATGATTTTAGATGTCGTGGTGGGTTATATGGTGTTAGCAGATCATATATATTTTGGACCAGAGCCTTTCTGTGCCTTGTACACCAGCAACAAAATTTTAAAATCAATGCTTTGGCACACGGGAATGTTGAAACCTGAGAACAGGAGTGATATGTTCCAGGTTTTGGACTTTGTGAGGACACCAGCAACAGCACTGTGGATTAGCTGCAGCTGTCAGTGAATTTGTAGAGAGACCTGTGAAAGCTCCATTTCAGTGGTCAAGCCCACTGAAAGCAATTGTAAAGTTTTTCTAAATCTTGCTGAGCTGTCAGCCCCTTTATTTTAGATATATTCTTGTGATAAAAGGCTGATTTGGTTACTTCTTTAATATGGCCATTGCTGTTTAGTTTAGAGTCCAAAATGACACCAAGATTTCTAGCTTGACCTGTCATCGTGAGTTAACTGAAGCTGGGGACTAAAAACACAAAAATCAAAACAGTAAACAGTGTAATGTAAAGGGGGGAAAACTATGTTGGAAAAAATATATAGAATAAATAAATCAAGAGATGCCACAAGCATTATTTAAGATGGACTTGGACATGTAAGAAGCTTGTCCGACCGTTTATTGTCACTTGCAGGTGCATTCTTCATTCCTTACACGCTGTTCCTTGTGACCTGTGGAATTCCCATGTTTGTACTGGAAACAGCACTGGGCCAGTACACCAGTCAGGGGGGAATCGTGTGCTGGAGAAGGGTGTGCCCATTGTTTGAAGGTAAGCGATGTTGCACAGTGAGTAAAGTGTTGCTAATTAAAGGATAACGTTCTTTGTTTTTCAACCTGGACTTTATTTCTAGGGGTTTATACGTGCATTTACTCACCGGTAAAATTTCTGTATCACTTTGACTCCTTCGGACGATATTTCGTTGAGTTTCCATCGGACATGCTGAATATAAAGGGAGAGATGGGGCAGCCTCTATATCAGGCATTAGCTGCTGCAAAACTCCTTCATTTCATCAATACTTTAAGACAAATAAATGAACGAACAAGTATTATTGTCCTGTGAGTCCAGATTTAGCTCTCTGTTATTGGGGGCTTTTCCCACACTCTACAGGCTTCGCACGCCGCCGCAGTACAGCTGAGATCAGCGAGCTGCCCAGACAACAACAGTAATCCGGGAAACTCTCAACTCATGAGACAGCAGTACTTGTTCGTTCATTTGTTCATTCATCCAAGCACTGGTGAAATGGAGGAGTTTTGCTGCAGATAATGCCTTATAGAGAGGCTGACTCCCGCTGCCCTGTCTTTCCCATTATATGGATATACGCCCGAGGGTGACTTAATCTAAATATCATCGGAAGGAGTCAAAGTGATACAGAAATTTACCAGTGAGTAAATGCACATATAAACTCCTAGAAATAAGGTCCAGGTTGAAAAAAAGAAAGTTATCCTTTAAGGTGAAAATATTGAAGAAATGCAAACGTAACATTTATGTTATTTCCAGGGATGGGATATGCAAGCCAGATAATCATTTTTTATGCAAGCATCAGCTACATTGTGGTTTTAGCCTGGGCGTTCCTCTACTTATTCTCTTCTTTCTCTGGAGAGCTGCCATGGGCCACTTGTAACAACACATGGAATACAGGTAAATTCTTTATAATGAGACAGTTCTCTCCACACACTATTTAAGGAATAGATTTGCATAGTGTCTTTTAATTTCTTATTAACTTTTTTTTAAGCAAATATAACCTTTCAAAACCTTTTGTTTCAGCATATCTTGCATGTTAAAAATACTTGGATATATTTCAGATCAATGTGTAGTAATAAACAACCATAATGCCTCAACTAACTGGACGTCACCTGAGAATGCATCATCATCATCTGTTATGGAATT
Source organism: Atherinomorus stipes (assembly GCA_023101725.1). Taxonomy (NCBI): domain Eukaryota; kingdom Metazoa; phylum Chordata; class Actinopteri; order Atheriniformes; family Atherinidae; genus Atherinomorus; species Atherinomorus stipes. Next base: position 846,444 of record JALJCO010012193.1, on the reverse strand, counting down.
TTGGCGGTAAGTTTTTAATATACAGACACCTTCAGACTTGTTGCCTTCATCAATTTTATCATGTCTTTTTGCTGGATCTGTCTGGGTGGGACAGTTTACACGTAACACAACTGTCAGCATCGCTTTCCCTAACTTCTCTCTAAGAAGCCAGAAGCCATTCAATCAGCCAGAATAACTGATAGCACCTGTTAACCAAAGGCATAAAGATCCTTAAATTGCACATTCAAGCATATTTAATCCTTTCTGTTGTACTGAGCTTCAGCATCATGACGCAAGTATTCAGGTTCTTTTGACTCATCAATTAAACACAACTAATAACACAAACAATGACTGCATTCCCCAGGTGAGCCAGAGCTAAGGAACTCTTTTATGACTCCACTTCATCTATTGCTGTGCCTGGAGGTGCTGTCCATCTGCCCATCTGTGGATTTGTTCAAATGTACATTACCCCCAAGGTTCAAATTACACATGGGCATTCAGGGGAGCCTTTCTTTGAGGTCTGTACCCACGCAAATATAAAATTGGATGGTAGCACGGTCAAAAATATGGTTAGAGCCAAAAACATTGCATCACCAAAAATCTGAACTTGGAATTATCTCAGTGGGATAAGATGATTTTGAACAAAGGTGTTTTGCCAAAGTGGTGAACCAGATCCACCAAAACCCACTTTCCCCTCCTCATTTATGATGTTTCTAATCATTTTCAAGTTTTCATTGTCTGATGTCCAGAAACAAACTTATTACTAGTGCAATTTAAAAATCTGGCTTATTCTCAGTGAGAGAAGCAGATTTAGGGCTTGTTATAGTGGTGAACCAAAATCCATGAAAACCCACTTTATCCTGCTTATTTACAGTATTGACATTAAAGGTTTCAGGCCTTAGATTTAAAATGTTTATCATCGGGTACAGAAACAAAGTTATGCTGCTGGTACTATTTGAAATATCCTAGTTTCAGTCATGCTCAGTATCAGAAGGTTTCCTTGTACTCTATTTGGAAATATGGGGTATTGATACAGCCCAATTTTAATTAAAAAAACACACACACACACACACACACACCAGGAACCTAATTGTGGCAGCACAAAGGAGGGCCCAGGCAGGATTCCATCCCCAGACTCCCGGGTGAAAGTCATACGCGCTTACCAGTCAACCAAAATGACATCCCCTTGGCCAAGTAGCCAGGGCGCATGATCACTCGGAGGCATAGTGACAGGACCATCAACTGCCACATAATGTTAGATTTACATGTATCCTGAAAGTGGACTATTTTTAGGGGTTCCCTAGAGAGTATCAGCTGAATGTCTGTCAATTTCAATTTTTCAATTTATTAATGGAAAAACCCCTTGAGATGCAACATCGTTTTCAAGGGGGACCAAAAAACATCGTTTTCAAGGGGGACCAAAAAACAAAACATTGACAAAACAAGACCAGACACAATATATCACACATAAACAAAATGTAAAATAGAATACAAACAAACAAAATAAACCATACAATAAAGTTTAACACCAGACAATCACAACCCTCATCACATTGCATTACAGTTCAAATAACCAAAATCTAGGTCCATCACAATTTATACCATTCAGATTTATAGAACATAAGGAGCAAGAAGAAGAGAAGAAGCAGAGAGAAAAAAAAAACAACTTTTCTTCCCTTTTCCTCTTCCCTCTGTCCCTCTTTATAAAGTAAAATCACAAACAAAGGCAGGCTTTTTTAAGGTGAGTAAAAAGTGAAGATCTGAAGTGACGGTAGAATGTAATTGACCTTAGAGATGCAGGCAAATGGTGCTTGCTTCTGCTTTTCTGAAGAACCAAGCTCCCCTCTGTTCCCCTGTAATTCGAAACATGATTATTCCATTCTTGAATAAATATCTTCAGATTCAGAACAGGTCACTGGGGGTCAGGGATGAATCGATTTATTTTCATAGAAGTTTAATATCATAATAATGTCAAGTTATGACCATTATGACCATCCATTACTTTGCTGTGAGCCCAATACCTTGTTAAAAGCAAGTATGTTTATTTAAGATAAAAGTAGATAAGAAAAAGAATAAATTTAAACATCTTTGCTACTTTCTCATGCCTACAAATATGTTTTCTTAATGATCAAATGGACACATTTAATGTATTTGTTTTTAAATTCCTTTAAAGTTCAGCAGTCTATGTAAGTGTTGCAACTGAGTGGTTTCAACAATATCCTCAGTTTTCAAAGCAAGTTTTACTATTGCAATGAAATCTGCAAAAACAGTATGTTCTGTATATGTTGTTTTAAATGATTGCCCACATTCAGCTTATAATCTTACAGGCGGAGGGTTTTGAATATTTCTACCGGTATTGAGGCCTTGGGAAGCTTACGGTGGGACCTCTCTTTGTGCCTTCTTCTGTCCTGGATCCTCTGCTACTTTTGTGTCTGGAAGGGAGTCAGATCAACAGGAAAGGTACGACTTAAATGACAAATGTGTTTCATGCAAGATCAAATGTATTCCTGAAGCAAATTTGAATTAAATTTTCTACGGTAACAAACCCTTGAGCTTACTAAGGGCAGTAAGGATGGTCGCTGGCTTGCCATATAGGCATTTTAACACATAATAGGACTACAAAACAAACCATAACTTTTAAGTAAAGGGTGACCACTCTATTACGTGAGCTGTACACCTGTGTACAACTGAGATATAATGCAATTCATCCATTGTTTTTGATGCCTCCAAAGCTGAGTTTCAGTAATTTTGATGCTGCAATTACAAATAAACTAAAAGGGTTTAACAGTTGGTCTGAAGTAATCCATTTGCATGTCTGCATATAGCCTGTTACCACTGTAACAACTCAAAACTCTTAACATTCTAATTTGTGAGAAATAAGTCCAAAGCACTTATGCAATTCCCACTTATAAGGGTAGTTTGGCATTTTTTGACATAGGACCTCATTTTTCAAGTTAGCCAAGGTACTGGAGACAGTTTCAACATATTTCATCCCATTATTCCAGTTGCAGGAGTTTGCTGATGCTACAGCTAACGCAAGTCAGTAGGATCACCTAGCCTGTCATTTAAAATAACCTTATCCACTTCCCAGAACATCAGAGGCAAACCAGTTAAAACGCAAGACTATCTATGCCAATGCCCATGTCAACAGAATAGTGTTACAAATAAAACTATAGGCTTGCATCACAAATTATGCATTACAATTAGAGGGACTAGTTCTCACCAGCTGTAGATTTTGCTTCCTGGTGGTATTCACGGTTCATAGAGATATGGTGACAGTTTGTTTAATGAAGCAAATTAGAAATCATCTTCAAAATGCGACACTTCCTCATACTTTTTAGACCTGGCCATTTCTTTTTACTGTATATTTGGGTAATCAAATTCCTTCGTGCATGTAGCAGCAGATAATATCACTCTGCTGCCAAATACAGAAAGTAAAACTATGTTGTAACATTAACTAAGTTGTAAGATTATTTTATGAACACGGCATTAACATTGATAGGTAGTCATGCATTATAACTGATTTGCCTCAGGTTTTCTGTGGAGTGGATAAGATTGTTTTTCATGACAGGCTAGGTCAGGGGTGTCCAGCTCTGGTCCTCGAGGGCCACAATCCTGGTTTTCCATGTCTCCCTTTTCCAACACACACCTGATTCAAATTCATAGGCTTTTAGATTAATTTAATTTGAGTCAGCTGTGCTGGGGCAAGGAGGCATGGAAAACCATCAGGACAGCGACCCTTGAGGACTCACTTTGGACACCACTGGGCTAAGTGGGTCCTATTGACTCACTGGTAACCTCCTGCACAGGGATCACCAATCCTGGTCCTCGAGTGCCAGTATCCTGTAGTGTAGGTAGTCAATGTCTCACTGCTGCAACACACCTGATTCAAATCAAGGACTAATTAGCAGAGTTGTCCAGAGCTTGTCTGAGTCTGACTCTGGTGTGCTGCTGCAGGGAGACTTGGAAAACCTGTAGGATACCGGCTCTTGACGACAAGGATTTGTGATCACTGCTGCTGCAACTAGACTAACTGGATGAAATACGATGAAACTGTCTCCAGTGATAAATAGTACCCTGGCAAACTCAAAAATGAGGCCCTTTGTCAAAAATTTCTGAACTACTCCTTTAACCCTTAAAGCCTGACCCAAGAAGAAATGGGGAGAAGTTTTTTTTTTTTTTTAAATGAAGTCTGAAAGTCGGAAAAAATGAATAAACTCACCATTTATTACAATATGTCAAAATTATTGTAGTAAAGTCATCTGCCCCAAGTATGTCAGATTGTGTACAACAGAGTTTTGAGCCAAGTTTTTACAATAAAGTGATGAAAAAGATATCAGAATCAAAAGATTTCAGAAATTGTATGTATAAAATATGATGCATACGTTATTTACATTGTAGGGGGAGTGGGTAGCCTCGTGGTAATGTTGCATGCTTTGGCGCAGAGGACCCGGGTTCTAGTTCCCGTCACGCCACTCAGGTGAACCACTCTGGACCCCTGAGCAAGGTCCTCAACCCCCACCAACAGCTCCCTGGGCACTTTAAGTAGCAGCCCACTGCTTTCTGATACATACAGTACAGAAATGGGTAAAATGCAGAGCCCTAATTTCCCCTCAGGGATCATAACAGTATCTAAAAAAAATAAAATAAAATAAATATAGTGTTAATAGAACAAGTAACGTTGTAATATCAGAGTTAAACTTGAACTACTGTAAATGGCAACAGTGGAAACTGTCTTTAAATAAAATGCTGCCATGCTCTTTTGGTAATTTCAAATGGACAGATACAAGCAAGATATGCACAAGACAGCACTGTCAAAGGATGTTTTTCACATTGGTGATGACTACGAACCATCACACTAATTGAGCAAAACTGAAATTATCACTGTGAAAACATGAAAGTGGAAGTGGAGACTAGCAAACTGTCCTGTGAGTAATGGATCCTGTCTGCGCCACACCTTCCTACTGTTAGCGTGACCTTATTCCAATTCACATTTTCCTATTGACTGAAGATCAAAGTACATTCGTATATACTTGCACAATGAATGCATCATTGAAGCCTCTTATGGTCAATAATAAAACAGAGACCCAGCACTTTTGAAAAACAAGGTATATTTTAAACAGTTACTAGATAATGTCTGTTGAGTTGGTAGATACTTGGCTTTAAAAGTATCGATCTGACAGCTCATTGCCTCATCATAAGATTTCACTTTTCAATGTGACAATGATGGTGGTAATGGTAACATGTTCTTTCAGTTGTGATAAGTTATGTTTTTCTTTCAATGCAGGCCACCTACTTCACTGTCCCATTACCCTTAGTCTTGCTGGCAGTGCTATTTATCAGAGGAATGACCCTTCCTGGAGCCTTGCATGGTATAAAATACTACCTGTACCCTAATCCTTCCCGCCTTGTTGACCCACAGGTATCACTCAGCTTTGATATTCTAATTTACATTAGATTTATTTGGAATGTTTTTCGATGAATAAGCTTTGAATGGTTTTTAGGTGTGGGTGGAAGCTGGAACACAAATATTTTACTCCTATGCTTTATGCTTGGGATTCTTGACTTCTCTTGGGAGCTACAACAAGTACAACAACAACTGTTACAAGTGAGTACTTTGTGATAGTATAAACCATGTATATATATATATATTATATACATACACATACGTGCATAAAGTATGCATATATTTGAGAGATAGTTTGTTCGTTTTAACATCTTAAGGGCAAAATGTATAATACACCCAATGAGAGCTGTTCAAATTGTGTTGCAAAGAAAATATTTAGCTTAGTTTATGATGTTTACTTGTTTGATGTTTATGTTGTTTGCAATTTCTGTCCATTCTTCCACCAATCAGCTACCAAAAAGACAATAAAATCTTTCAAAATTTAATTGCTCAAGCAACTGAAAAAAAAAAAAAAATTATACAGGGAGTGCAGAATTATTAGGCAAATTAGTATTGCTGGCATCTGAGTCGGACTGGAGCTCTCTGCTCTTTACCAATCCACCCACGGGCCCATCCATCTGGCCCATCAAGACTCACTCTCATTTCATCAGTCCATAAAACCTTAGAAAAATCAGTCTTGAGATATTTCTTGGCCCAGTCTTGACGTTTCAGCTTGTGTGCCTTGTTCAGTGGTGGTGGTTTTTCAGCCTTTCTTACCTTGGCCATGTCTCTGAGTATTGCACACCTTGTGCATTTGGGCACTCCAGTGATGTTGCAGCTCTGAAATATGGCAAAACTGCTGGCAAGTGGCATCTTGGCAGCTGCACGCTTGACTTTTCTCAGTTCATGGGCAGTTTGCGCCTTGGGTTTTCCACACGTTTCTTGCGACCCTGTTGAGTATTGTGAATGAAACGCTTGATTGTTGGATGATCACGCTTCAGAAGCTTGGCAATTTTAAGAGTGCTGCATCCCTCTGCAAGATATCTCACTATTTTTGACTTTTCAGAGCCTGTCAAGTCCCTCTTCTGACCCATTTTGCCAAAGGAAAGGAAGTTGCCTGATAACTCTGTTTGCCTAATACACCTGATATAGGGTATTGATGTCATTAGACCACACTCCTTCTCATTACAGAGATGCACATCACCTGATATGCTTAATTGGTAGTAGGCCTTCGGCCTGTACAGCTTGGAGTAAGACAACATGCATAAAGAGGATGATATGGTCAAAATACTCATCTGCCTAATAATTCTGCACTCCCTGTATGTATATATATATATATATATATATATATATATATATATATATATATATATATATATATATATATATATATATATGTATCAATGTCAAAAAGGAACTGAGAGAGAATTTCAGATATTTTCCACTTTCCACTTTATGTTGTGGTGCTGTGAAAATGATCAGATCATGTCTAAAACCCTATTCTGATGGGATTAATTTTACCCAGGGACCGCATGTAAGTTGTAATAATTACAGAGATTGTTTGTGATATCAATACCGTGCAAATTGGCCATGTTGGTAAGTTGTAGTGTAAAAGTTACCCTGCAAATGACTTATTATGCTTTGCTGAACTCCGACATCCTAATCAAATGCAAATAGTGTTGTCTGCGATTTGAACAGAACTTGATGGGATCTGACATGTAATTTGGCAATATTTTGGCCAAACATAAATAGAACAGTGTACCTTTTTATGGATGCTGTGGAGTATAGACAGACGTGGGTGTAAATTGCAACTTGAGTAATAGAAGAATACACTCATAAATCCTTGTTGAAATATTTATATTCATGAATCATTATAGTTGTTTTGCTTGTCACAGTGTGATCACTCCATCATGAGTGTGTTTTAGAGGCAGAAATGATGACACAATTCTTCTGATTTGCAGAGACTCTTTCTATCTTTGCTTGCTGAACAGTGGGACCAGCTTCATGTTTGGATTTGCTGTTTTCTCAATTCTGGGCTACATGTCACAGAAGCAGAATGTTGATATTTCAGCTGTTGCTGAGTCAGGTATGGCTTTATATATCACTTACTTTTTCAACCTTTATGGCTTTTGAAGTGTCAAAGATCCAGATTTTATTCACACAGTTAAATTATTAACACAGTTTGTTTTTCATTTTTGTCTGCTGCTGAAATTTTTTACATTAGCAACAAACAAGTTTTATAATATATTAGCTCTCTATATAGCTTTTTTAAAAAAAAGATACAGCCAGAAACGGTTAATGTGTTGGTTGCACCCTGCAGGACCTGGCCTTGCTTTCATAGTGTACCCACAAGCTGTGACTCTGCTGCCCTGCCCTCAAGTCTGGTCCGTGTGCTTCTTCACCATGATCATCTTGTTAGGAATTGACAGTCAGGTCAGCTTTAATCTCATGTATCCTGAAAACTGAATGCAGAAAATATTTTTGTAATGAACTAATCTCTAAACCACCCTGTTTTTGTGTCGTTCTGCAGTTTGCTGGACTAGAAAGTCTCATGACATCATTAACAGATGTCTATCCTTTCCATATCCGAAAAGGATACCGCAGGGAGCTTTTTCTGATGCTGATCTGTGCTGTTGGCTGTGTATTTGGGCTGTTTTTAGTGTCAGAGGTGAGTTATGAGATACATTAATTCTCATGACTTGTGGTCAAATTGTATCCACAACACAATATCAAAATTCTTCCCACTTCTCTTCATGTTTTTTTTTTTTTTTACATTATTTCATTCATGATTTTTATTTTCTTTCCAGTGTCACTAAAATTGTCCTCTCAATCCCAATTCCATAAAACTGGATACATCATGCAAAATGTAAATAAAAGCAGAAAACAGTCACTTGAAAATGTGATAAAGCAACATTTATTCATAACAGAACATGAACGTTTTAATGATAAAAGTTGAGAGTGAGATATTTTTCTATTTCATAGAAATATCTGCTCATCTTGAACACAATGGCAGTGATATGGTTAACTCTTTAGTTTGTCAGGCACAAGTGTATCATCGTACCTTTAGATATGCAGTCATGTCACTGATCTTTCGCTAATAAAATAAATTAATTGTGACATGTTCCTTCAGCTTTTTCTTTTTTAGTACACCAGCTGGGATGCTGGGCTTTGTTGCACAGCATCCTAACTTTATTTATTTCGATCCAAATTAAAGGTTGAATATGGAATACGGACAGAACGTCACGTGTGTCACTAGCAGAACTAGTGTAATATATCTTAAGTATTAATTAACTGAATTCGGGTCATGGGTGAAAGAAATAATTCAGGGAAACTTGTTGCTTGGAATATGATACTCTTTTCTTTTTTCTCCAAAAAAATTAATTAAGAGAACACTTTAACAACGCAATGTAACTCTGAGTACATCGTAATACACTCATGTACATCACAATCGGGTGAAATCAACCTTGTTAGAAAGCAGTTAGAAAGCAACAATAATTGTGAATCAATTTCACCTGTTGATGTGCAAATGAAACAGACAACAGGTGGAAATGAGAGGCAATGAGCAAGACAACCCCTGTAAAGAAGTGGTTCTGCAGGTGGTGACCACAAACCTTTACTCTGCTCTCATCGTTTCTGGCTGATCTTTTGGCTACTTTTGAATTTTGTTCGTGTTCTCAGCCCTAGAGATAGCATGAAGCGTGTCTACACCAACAGAAGTTGTTCAGGTTGTGCAGTTATTCCAAACTGGGACATCATTGTGGGCGGTGGAAAGAAAGTAACAGGGGGAATGCTGCAAGAGCCCTGCAAAATTATCTCCAGCAGTCCACTAATGTGCATATTTCTGCTCCGACTGTCAGAAATTTCACCAGGGTGGTATTTGGACCCAGCGTTCACAAGTGGGGCCTGTTCTTATTGCACAACACTGTGCAGGGCAATTGGCATTTACTAGAGAACACCAATATTGGCAGATTCACCAGTGGCACCCTGTGCTTTTCACAGATGAGAGCAGGTTCACACAGAGCACATGTGACAGACGTGACAGTCGAAAACCACGCTCAAAAACCATGGGTTGATATTGGTTTGGCTTTCACCAGCTTACCAGCTTTGAAGGCAATGCATGGGGCTGAAGAGCATTGTGGCCTTTAGCCCGAGGGGAGGGGCTCTCAGTTTGAATAGTGTTTACAAACAGAAACGGGGTGGAACTCCGGACTCTACCTTTATTAGGCCTCATGTGGCTGAAGTGTTAGAACAGTTCCTCTATGGACTGGTCTACCCATTCCCCAGACCTGAATCCAACTGAGAACATCTGGAATATCATGTCTTGGTCCATCCACCAATGTCACCAAAGACTGTCCAGGAATGGGCTGATGCTTTAATCCAATTCTCGGAGGCAATCCCTCAGGAGAACATCTGCTGCCTCATCAGAAGCATGCCCAGGTATAGGGGAGGTTATACAGGCACACGGAGGCCAAACACACTACAGAGCATTTTCGCTTACGTTTGATCGGGCTGCAATGTCACTTTCCTCTTTTATTTTGAGTATGGTTCTGAACCTGGACTTCCATGGGATAATTTTGATTTATATTTATTATTTTATGTTATTTTGTTAAACAAACTCTACTATATATTGAATGAAGATCTTCAACTGGAAAATCTCATTAATTGAGATCTAAGATGTGTTGTTTATGTGTTCTCTTTACTTTTTTGAGTAGTGTACTTACAGTAACTGCATCCGTTATATGAAATTCTACATCTATTGTATCAACATGCAGTTGAAAAGTCTGTTTTGAGCCATTATAAAAGACAAAAGAACATAATCCAAAGTTTTTTTCCTTTTTTTGGAATTCAGATTGTAGAATAAAGGATGTATTTCAATCCTGATCATAATTTTTTAAAAATAATCCCCACCCACCTCTCTAACTGCTGAGGTAATGTTATTGTTTCAAAACTATTTTGTTACTGTAAGCAACTCTCAACTGAAATATTTTGTCATACTTTGTTTTTTTAATCAATCTTGTATCCAATTTAAGGAAGATAGTAGAAAGCAGCATGATGTGTGAAGACTCATGTATCACATTTTACCCCCTTCAGCCTGTAGGGAAAGCATTTTGAGAATTCCCATTAGTTCAGAATTAAAGCTATAAAACTATGGTTTGATTGAGGACCTGCATGCTGATTGTCATCAATTTGAAAGCACAAAAAAAAAGTGAATAGTATGGATAAGTAGGTAATAACTGACTTTTTTTGCTTTCAGGCTGGTATATACATTCTGCAGATCTTTGACCACTATGTGTGCAGTGGACCCACCCTCCTTCTGCTTGCAGTCCTCCAGTCAGTGATTATTGGATGGATTTATGGTAAGACACAGTCGTTCATAGATGGAACTTATACAGACATCATCCATATCACACTAAATATACAAACAATCAAAACTTTTCGCACACAAATACATATTCTTATTATCAAGTAAACAACAGTCTCTCTGTCCTAGGAGCTGAACGCTTTTGTGACAACATTGAGGACATGATTGGGTACAAACCTCTGCCATTGATAAAATACTGTTGGCTGTATATCATACCTCTGGTTTGCACTGTAAGTGCCAGGAGAAACTGTTATTAATCTCTATTCTTACCACTCAGTCTTCATTATTAATGTGTTTCCTTTTAAAGGGAACCATTGTGTTTTTGCTCTTGAGATACTCACCAATGAGGTTTGACAACACTTACGTGTATCCATGGTGGGCGTATTGTATTGGCTGGTTTCTGTCAATATCATCGCTGTCTATGATCCCACTCAACATGATCTACAAATTGGCCAAAGGAAAAGGGACTCTCTGGCAGGTGGGCGGTTGACTTGTGATATTTTACAGATTGTATTTGTGAATTTATTGAATTGGAAGCTTTTTAGTTTTTGGTTATTTGCTGCTGGAGGAGGCATTCTGTGACTTCATATGCTTTCCCCAGCGTATCAAGGCGAGCTCCCAGGCCGCAGATGACCTTCCGGTGATGGCAAAGGATATGGGAAACGTCAATGCTTCACTCACCGGAAATCCATGATAATGAGGAAAAAAGAAAAGGAAAAGAATCTGTAAAATGCATTCTTTAGAGATAGTGCTTGTTTTCCATTGTAAAGATATGTAGGGGAGTTACATGCATACCAGTGGGTAGTACTGTTTTTACAGTATTTGCCAGCATTTCTTGTATGGTGAGGTGACCTTCTGATTACTGTAATAATTTCTAAAGCAGGAATTGTTCACTTATCATTTTAAATCATTATTGAAACAGAACAAAGACCAATTTTCAACCTCTTTTCTGAGTGTGACAGTGTGGGGTCCTGTCACTAAGCCTCCAATTGATCATGTGCGCTGGCTACTTGTCCAGAATGAGATTCCTTTGGCTGACTGGTTAGCATGTGTAACTCACCTAGGAGTCTGGGGATCAAATCCTGCATGGGCCATCATGCGTACCTGCCACATTTGATTTATATTTCAAACTGGTTACCATCTAACTGAAAACATTGACTCATCTTCATGCCAAAAGCTTTACTTATTGCTGTCTTACAGAAAGGCCATAGGGCTGTTGTAGTTACATGCTGCTAATGTTACTCACATGAGAGAGTAGAAATTAACAGGGTGCGTTCACACTCTGGCTGTTTGGTCCGCTTCAAACGGACCGTGGTCCGATTCCACAGATAGTCTGCTTTGTTTGGCGCAGTCTGAATACCAACCGTACACTGGTGTGCACCAAAGAAGTGGACTCTGGTCCGCCTGAAAGCAGGGAAAGCCAAGGGTCTCGGTTCACTTGCAAACGGACTATTGGACTATCCAGCGCATAGACACGCAGCGCACCCAATGGAAGTGATGTTTGTTGACCGCAATAAAGCAGAAGAAAAAGAAGTAGAAGAAAGTGAGATAGGTTATTGTTTGGGTCGGTGGAAAAACAAAGCAAACAGCGCGTGTTTGAAGAAGCCGAGGTCAAAACAACAACGAAAAACAACTGGAAAATGTCTAGACAGAGATGAAGTAGCCAAATATGAAACGAAACTCGCGACTGCCGTGACTGGCCCTTCAGGTAACTGCAGCCACGAGCCAAGCCGTCACGGGAGCGTGCACAAACTGAAGCTATAATGTTGTTTACTCACCTTTTTCTCCATAGTTACACTTTTTAGTGGTCTTTCAGTTGATCTGGATCGTTTGCTGACGGCAGAATAATCCATAACAATCCCTTACAGTGTTTGAATTTACCGCGACCGGCTTCGTCCTATATCAAAACAGCGGATGTAGCGTCATGTGACGTCACGTCCGCATGGCAGAGCTGGAAAACTATAATGTTGTTTACTAAGCTTTTTCTTCGTAGTTACAATTTTTAGTGGTCTTTCAGTGGATCTAGATCGTATTCTGACGGCAGAATAATCCATAACTATAGCTTACAGTGTTTTTATTTAATGTGACCGTCTTTTTCCTGCATCAAAACTGCGGATGTAGGTCATTTGACGTCACGTCCGCAGGGCAGCGCGGTAAATTCGGACACCGAATTGCAGCGCATTTTGCAGCACACAGCCTGTTCAAGGCAACGGAGAGAAACGTGGGTGGAAACGTTATTTTTGGTATTTAGCGCTTCATCACCCATTAGTATGAAAAAAAGGGACATTCGTGTTTGGTTTTTTTTCAAATTCCTGCCTCAAGTCCCTTTAAGAAGCGGAAAGATTTCCACTTTAATCACAGAGTCCGGGTTTCTTCTTCTTCCTGCTTTTTCATCATTCTTCAGTGGTTGTATTGGGGAGCGTCGCCTCATAAGAAGCAGTTTTTGTAACTATGGTGTTTTAACCAGGTGGTTTGGTCCACTTCAGTTACCGCAGTTTGAACGCAAACTGAAGCACAGAAAGACAAAATTTTCCTGAAACCCCTGCCCAATCGGATTGAGTCCCCAGACTATCCTGGTGTGAATGCACCCTAGACATATACATACAGTCTGTTACATGTCAACTCTTTAGACATGAAGTTCACATGACACATGACAGCATTGACGTTGACAAATAATGCGTCATAATAATCATCACATTCTGAATCTGGTTTTCACTTTCTAATTAGAGTAAATGTTCCCTGGACCAAATTGTAATGTCCGCACATTCTACAGAACCAAAACAAACAAACAAACAAATTAAAAAACAAAAAACTCAAGACAATGTGGACTTTGCAAGGTTTAAAATTACTTTAAAACTGATAGCATGTTCAGCCGTTTTAAACTCATATGATAGTTTTTGTTTTAATTTCCTTTTATAATGCTCATGCTTAGGCCATTCTCAGTGTGTTTCGTGACAGCACAGTGTTTTGATGTGGCAGTATGTAAAAAACAAATGTTTTCAAATAACTTTCTGAGAGAAATTGGTGGGAAACAGTGTCTTTTTTTAAAGACTTTTTATTATTAAACTTTTATTCAAGAAGGAATAAAACTCTTAGAAATTATACTAATTTCATACAGAGTACATTTTTTCTAATTTCATAGAATATATAATCAGAGGTGGAAAGTAAGTAAAAACATTTAGGCCTACTCAGTGTAATTGACTTGTTTTTGTTTTTGTGAGTAATTTCGCTATAGAAACAAAAAAAGCACAATTTGTTAATAAGAATTGCTCAGTATTTTCACCATCTTGAATATTCTGATTTGGTTTTATTTTCTCCTTTTTAATTTTACTTTTGTAAAAGTTTGTCAAAAACCGCGTTGGATTATTTTGAAACTCGTCCTTTTTTACGGGAAGTAATTGAAACTAACTAAATAACTTTTACTCAAAGTAAATTTTTTGATGGATACTTTTACTCCAGCAGAATTTAAACAAAGTTAAGAAACTCATACTTTATTACAATTTTTCAGTACTTTTCCCACCTCTGCATATAATAAATCAAGTAAATATACCTCTTCATGGTTCTGAAAATAAAAATATTGAGCTACCTATTGCTTCAATTTATAATGAACATTGTGCCTTAAAGGAGTGATGACATAGCAGTAAAAACTATTTTTCAGTACTTTTCCCACCTCTGCATATAATAAATCAAGTAAATATACCTCTTCATGGTTCTGAAAATAAAAATATTGAGCTACCTATTGCTTCAATTTATAATGAACATTGTGCCTTAAAGGAGTGATGACATAGCAGTAAAAACTAGTTCATGCTGTCGGCATTGCTGCATATGTCAAATCTCCAAAGAAAAAAACGGCATTTTTTACAGTGTTGTATTGTTTCATTATTGTTTTGAAACGCCAGACCTCACTTCCTCAGTAATACAGATGGGTCCGGTGATGATATGGAGCTTTACCCGGAGACCAAGTTGACTTCATTTTGATTGGCTACACCTTATTTGGCTATAACCTTATATAGAGAAACTAGGTCAAGCTGCCCTAGGTCAGGGTTTGCTAAAGGCTAACTGCTAGCAACATGGGCACTTCAGACAGTGAGCTATGTTTATCAGACAAGACAGCACTTAGAAAATAAATAAACGTACAGGTAATGGCAAGGTTGTGGTCGCCTCCCTCAGTGTTGCTGCAGAAGTTTTCTTTTAAATCCATTTGTTTGTTAACCCAGACCTGACTGCTTAGCAGTCACTCTCCCACTCGCAGTTGAAGCAGGCAGGGACGGGGGGAGCTAAGCGGACGGTGCATAGACTGTAAGGAGAGAGAGAGGGGGGGGGCTGTTTACTTGGTAGTGTGCTGTTATTGGAGCAAAGGAATTACGTAGAATGATAGAACTACGTACAATGAGAAGCTGCTGTCTGATTCAACTTTTTCTGAGCAGAGAGACAAAGCTGACAGACCATAAACAGGAACTTTGATTCTCACTCTGGACATTCACATGGCCTCATCAGTGAACAACAGATCATATTATACACCCAAAACCCCCAAAAAGTGAAATTTCATGTCATGGCACCTTCAAGAAATGTCTGTGATATTTTTAGTACATGATATTTGATTACTGTATTATTAAAACTTTTTTAGATAATAAAACATTTTCTGGGTTACAAAACTTATATTATTGTTTTGTTTTTGTCAGTGATGAGGTTATTTGCAAAGTGATGAATAAATAATTACAAGGAATCAATAAGTGTATAGCGTCACCTTTTAGTCACCTTAACTTACTTATGCACAACTTCCCATTCCTCAGGATTTCTGGGACACTCTGAGAAAGAAAAGTGAATTGGACTCATGCCAAAATATCCACCCCCACCCACCCCCCCCCCCCCACCCCTCCATGAATTAATCATTAATATGCTGCGTTGCTTCTCTGAGGGGGCTTTCAACACAAACTTTTGGAACGTGGCTGTTTTACTGACATCCAGCCAAAAGAGCAGTTACGAGGGGGGATGCTGATGTTGGCAGCTAAACCGCGTTCCAGTTTAAGTTCATTTTCAACATTTGGACTTTACCATACTGTCCACTGACAAAGTTCAGGTCAGAACATTGCAGCATAAAGCATATTAAGTTTCAAAGCTGATATTTAGATTCACATAATTGTGTTAAAATGGCAAAGATCAAGGAATCTTTTTTTTTTTTTTGTACGTATTTCCACTGAACATTTTAAAGTTAACATCAAAGCAGCAGTTTGTGTTTGGTATTGCTTGTCTTAGGGATGCCAGTGAAAACACTGCTACCATGAACGTGTGAATCTTGGAGCTGCATGAATTTCATGGTACTATTGCTTTCAGTTATTTCTCTGTAGAGTCCTTTTTCTGAGGCAGTGGCTGGATGCCATAGGTTAAAATGATAATAATAATAAAAAAAAATGGAATCTAGGACACAAATTTGAAGTTATGTAAATTTTCATTCCTTTTCAAACTTAACATGGGGTCCATTTTAAACAGTGCCATCCTCATTCAGGATCCCATATCTCCTCCTTACTTCTCACTTTGGTGGAAGTATCGTTACTGCCTGTTTGTTTGTTGTTGTTGTTGTTGTTTTTTTTAAAAAAAAGCTTAATAACACCTATAGACATATTTGATGGTGGAGAGCTGAGGCATGGGAATATGAGCTTCCTTGTTTGGAAAAGGTTTTATTTTCACAGCCAGTGATTAAATGGATCTATATTGTTCACGTAATTATTGGGGAAGTACAGTACCGGTAGTTGTCTAGTGGTTAGGTGGAGGACCAAGGTTCAAGTCTTCCAGCTGGCAACATAAGTGAACTACATGTGCAAGGCCTTTTATTAAACTTCCGCTGTTGTGTTGATTTAGGTCAGTTTTAGGTCACTATAATTTTTAACTGCATTTCTGAAGCTGTTTTTATTTTGTGTGAAAACAATCTGAGGGACAACCACCAGATCTTTTTGATTGTTCCATCAGATTAAATTTAGTTTACTTTCTTAGCTATTTTTAATCAGATTCTTATTTTCATTGTTATCATTATTATGTTTGGGGTTTTTTTGTTTGTTTTTTTGTTCTTTTGCTTTTGTTGAATATTTTGTTATAGTGTATATAGTGTTGTTGCTATTTTTTCCCAAGATGTTCAAAATAAACGAAAACTAAACTAAGCACGTGTTTGTAATAAAGTGTGACTGTTTGGTGAGGTTTTGCTTGTGTAATAGGGAGATCTTATCTTCTTTGGACAGTTGGCAATGAAGACGCCAAGAATTAAGACTGAACAAAAAAGTACAAAATTCAGCATGTTCAGATTTGAACTTTTACTGGAGTTCAGTGGTGTCTGCTGCGATCACTGGGCTACCAAAGCAAGTACAAAGTGTGTATGCTTCAAATCGCAAATGCCAAAGAATAACATAATTTCCAAATGATGTACTGTATGTGCCATACTGTGATGGTGTTAAATTACCTCAATTATGTCCACTCACAACATTTTATCCACTATGGCATCCATCCATCCATCCATCCATCCATCCATCCATCCATCCATCCATCCATCCATCCATCCATCCGTATGTATGTATGTAGGCCTATATATATATATATATATATGAATGAAGAGTTCTTTTCCAAAAACAGTCTGAATGGTGGTTAACTGTTTTTGGAAAAGAACTCTTCATATATATGTATGTATACATATATATTTATATGTGTATATATATATATATATATATATATATATATATATATATATATATATATATATATATAAGTAGACACATGTACATAGACGTATTAAAGACAGTAAATAAAAACAATGGTAAATGGTAAATTTAAAAAAAATTATGAATTGTAGCAGGCTCCAAGAGTAATGCAAATTTGCTTACTTAGGCTGTTTTTATGGACTTTTTAAAATTTTATATTGAGACAGCACTAGAATTTTCTCCTAACTCAAGCTCAAGATCTAAGATCCGAATTAAAATCAAAAGTTGTGAAGACATGTTGAAGCAACTGTTTTTTTTGTTTGTTTTCGTTCTGTTTTGTTTTTTTGTTTGTTTTTTTTTAATATAGACCATGATTTTGTTTGAAATGAAGAGTGCAATCATTTGACTCGCCAGATTTGAAGTTTTTCTGGTGTAGGCTAGTTAACTCTAAAACCAGTGGGGGAGCAACACGGGCACGCACGCAACGTGCAGCGTGCTTGTGTTTCCAAACAGCAGAAGAAGAGTTTCAGCTTCACTCCTCACTTTACTTGGCCCAGTTTCCCTGCGTCCCTTACTTAGCCTATGGAAGCCCATTTCCGCCACTCTAATGAAAAAAAAAAACATGCTGTATCTCATAATTATGACTTAGCTATCTCATTATTATGAGAAAGTATCTCATAATTATGACTTAGCTATCTCATTATTATGAGATAGTATCTCATAATTATGAGATACTATCTCATAATTATGACTTAGCTATCTCATAATTATGAGATACTATCTCATTATTATGAGAAAGTATCTCATAATTATGACTTAGCTATCTCATTATTATGAGATAGTATCTCATAATTATGAGATACTATCTCATAATTATGACTTAGCTATCTCATTATTATGAGATAGTATCTCATTATTATGAGATACTATCTCATTATTATGAGATAGTATCTCATAATTATGACTTAGCTATCTCATTATTATGAGATAGTTTCTCATAATTATGACTTAGCTATCTCATTATTATGAGATAGTTTCTCATAATTATGACTTAGCTATCTCATAATAATGAGATACTATCTCATAATTATGAGGTACTATCTCATTATTATGAGATAGTATCTCATAATTATGACTTAGCTATCTCATTATTATGAGATAGTTTCTCATAATTATGAGATAGTATCTCATAATTATGAGATACTATCTCATAATTATGACTTAGCTATCTCATAATTATGAGATAATATCTCATAATTATGACTTAGCAATCTCATTATTATGAGATAGTATCTCATTATTATGACTTAGCTATCTCATAATTATGAGATACTATCTCATAATTATGACTTAGCTATCTCATTATTATGAGATAGCTTGCATTGACTCCCTGGAGTTCTAAGGAGATCATTTGGCACATTTGGTTTGAAATCAAGAAATGGATGTTAATAACCTCATTGAGCATTACTTCAGGAGTGGTTTTACAAATCTTGAAATCTTGAAAGTTTTGGAAGAATCCCATACTGTCAAGTTAAGCCTCCGGACATTGGAGAGAAGACTGCAAAAGAAGCGCCTTTGGCGGAGAAAAATAAGACCGATGAAGCAGAGGTGGCCTCTTTCATTGAGCAACAACTTCAAGGATCTGGAAGACAGCATGGCTACAGGTGGATGCACCAGAAGTGTTGGATGGCTGGAATAGTTACAGATAGAGAGACAGTGCGTCTTCTTATGCGCTTAATGGATCCAAATGGTGTTGACCTGCGTGCACGAAATCGCCTGAGAAGACGATCATATGTCAGTCGTGGACCAAACTATGTGTGGCACATCGACGGGTACGACAAACTAAAGCCTTATGGAATATGTATTAATGGATGCATCGATGGCTTTTCAAGGAAAATGATCTGGTTAGAAGCATATAAGACAAACAGTGATCCTCGCGTTATTGCTGGCTATTTCATTGATGCTGTGATGGAGTATAACGGATGTCCACAAAAGGTCCGAGTAGATCATGGCACAGAGAACACTCATATGACGGCGATGCAAAGATTTCTGCACAGCACAGAGGAGGAAAATGCTTCTGACTCTGTTATCCTCGGTCCAAGTACTGGAAATCAAAGGATAGAACGATGGTGGTGCACCTTGAGACATGAATGTGCCCAGTTTTGGATGGACCATTTTGACCAGCTGAAAGCCAATGGCTATTTTGTTGACAGCTTCCTGGACAAATCACTAATCCAGTTTTGCTTCTTACAAACCATACAGGTAATAGAATTGTATTTCTTTCCATTTGCACACAGATTTGAAATTGTTAAATAAAAAATAATTGTTTTGTAATAAATCTCTTTTCTTTTTCTCTCTTATAAAATCCTACAGGGCGAGCTGGATGAAGTTGTCCATGCATGGAATGACCATCGTATACGATCTGCAAATAATCCTCGGGCTCCTCATGGTCGTCCCACATTAATGCATGCTGTTCCCAACATGTATGGGGTTGCAGATTTTCTACAGCCAGCCAATCTAACAAAGCTGGAAATATGTCTAGAGGAATGTCATTTCAAGGACTTTCCATGTGATGTAGACGTGTTTCACTTATGCACTGAACTTATGACAGAGCATAGACTGGTGATGTCAGATGATGTCTACGAAATTACTAATCTTTATGTAAGACTCCGTCAAATGATTACTGATGGGTTGGAGGAATAGAATATCTAAACAATTCAGCCCCACAAATACAGATTATAAGGCTATTATTTCTATATGGCCTTATGGTAAACATTGTGACTGTAAACAAGCTAAATTGATATACAGTTCATTTCTATACATTTAATTTTCCTTTAAAGTAGAGGCCAAGGTCGACCAACTTGTTCATCTGTATTTAATCTAATTTGTGATTGCAACATAGTATGGACTTTTCCAAATCAGCAACAGTGCAAAAATGTTCAAGTTATCCCTTTTCTTATTCTTACCTGTCCAGGACACGGTTGGTTGTAAGGACAGCAGTGTTAACAGGAGTTTTTACGAACACCAACTGTCCCATCTACATTTTGTTGTTTTGTTACTGTTGTGTTTGTTTGATGAGAAACCATAAACGTAGTCATGTATTACTCTTCACATTTACATTTCAGTATTTGTGATTCACCATTTACAGTGCAACAACAAATCAAAAATAGATTCTGCATTGTATTCAGAATGTATTTATTTTGTAATTTGCTAACAATGAACAATCCATTATTTTGACATTCCAAAAAACAAATAAAAAATGCTTAAAAATGCTGGTCTTAGTGTGTGCACATTTAGTAAGATCAACATAATAGAATACACTAAGATTGTTTCAGCAAAAAAGAAATCTTCCCCCCCCCAAAAAGAAAAAAATATGAAGTGCAAATTGATACATTTGGAAAATACATTTAGTATGAATTTGAATACAATGTAACAAGTGCAACTATCAACACAGTTCAGAAAAGAATAAAAAAAAAAAGTTCACATTTTTGTTTGTTCTGGCTGTGAACTTCTCAACAGTGTTTTTCACATTACCTCTGATGAATCAGCTAACAATTAACATGTTAACTTTGACTGAACAAATATCAACTACATTATGCCAGGCATTGTGGCTTTCCAATGACAGAATTTTTCACTCTTAGGTGCTCCTCTGTATCTCAGCAGGTCTGAATAAGAACTTGTGCATAGTAGAATGTCCCTCTTCTTTAAGATAAAACTTCTTTGGCAACAATATTTAAGTATTAACATTAACTACTGCATATTTTACAACAAATTTTTTTATTTTGCCCAGTGATGGAGCAAAAGAAAAAGTTCTGGGCATCCTTTTTTTCCTTTCTTTGAGATTATGTGGACAATGTCAATTATGTGCCAACAATCTTTCATTAAAAATGGTAGCCTGAATAGGATTCTGCAGATAAAGGAATACTGAAACTATTTTTTTTTTTTTTTTGTTTGAGAAGAGTAATCTTTAGAAACCTTGTTGACTTTTGATAAGCTGCCTGTAAACAAACAGTTCTTGGAGGACTTCACTTACACATCTGGCAGCGGGCATTTGTCTGCAACTGTGGTAATCAACTATCTCTATCAATTCTTCTTGTTCAACAGTGAATTTTGTTGAACAATCCAGCATTCCTCTGGCACATACATCGAACCCCCCTTTTTTTAAAAAATCTGAATAAGGGTGGTGTGTGTTTCAACCCCCCCCCCCAGTAACCTGAACAAGAAAACATCTCCTTTGATGTTGATGGGGTTTTTTTTTTCCCTTTTGGGTGTCAACTGTGATGCTGGTGTAACAAACCCACCCCCTAAATAATGTCCATGACCCATACATTGGACTCCAAAACTTTGTTTATTTCAGCACTAAAATCTGGATAGCTGTCATAATAGACTGACAGCTCAAGGACACAGCTACATGTGTGAGCCACAGGTCTTCTCAGAAAGCCTTGGATCTTGGTGAAATCAATAAGAATTCTCTTATCCAGGAACAGGTCTGAACCTGTGCAGAATCTTAGAAACAACGACAGATGCAGCAAATCTGCGTTCCTGACATATGTGCCAATGTACCTTTGAATGTCCTTCTGATGGACATTCATTTCCTGGGGAAAGACAATGGACTTCAAAACTTTTCTTGCATTTGGTTGCAAGTTTTCATACACTGACGCAAGGTCCTGAAAGCTGTTCCCGGTGATACTGAGTATTTTAGCCCACTGTTCAATAACATAAGCAGGCTCTTGGACAAGTGTTTTGTGTGCAAGCTCCTGGAGGACTTCATTTACATTTCTGGCAGTGGGCATTCGTCTGCAACTATGGTTATCGAGAATCTCTATCAATTCTTCTTGGTCAACACTGCTAAAGTCAGACTGCCATGACTGAAACACACAACGCTCAGATTCAGGCATGTACTTGAGAAAATTCTCCACCACATCACTTTTTACCTGTCCAAAGGCAGCTTGCTCTAATATGACAGGTGCAATCTTTACAGGTAGATACTTCTCCCTTGTCCATCCAAAAACGATTATTCTGCCCACACTCTCCCACTGCTGCTGTCCATAATCATGCCTGAGAAAGGGCACTTTATAAGCACTTCCTGTAGTACACTGGTCATAAAATTCTTTCCAGAATTCAGAAAGACAGTCTCTAACAACTCCTCCATCATCATATGCCATCTCAGGTGTTCCATTTGGTAGGACAAGTTGGATTTTGAAGTCACAGTCTAGAAGTCTATCATCACAGAAGTGTGCTATGAGCTCAGGAAGTACCTGTCCTCTATGTACAACCAGTATCTTCTTCACGGCCTCAGTAGATGATGTGGTTTGTGGGGACATTGGTAGAGTATCATCCAAAATCTGTGGCTCACTGTCAGAAAACTCTCCAAGAAACACTATGTTACTGCTATCTAAAATCTCCTCCCCAAGCTCTGTGGAATGAAGTGAAAAGTTAATGTCATGATTTGTGACGCTTTCAACCAATATCAGGTCAGGAGTGACCATTTCAGATATTGTAGACTGGATGGTCGCAGCAACATTTAGAGGAGAAGAAGAGGACGGCTGACTCAGAGAACTGTCCTGATCCTGAGAAAATGGTAAAGACAAAACTTCATCATGACTGTTTGACTGGTCATCCTTTTTGCATGTGGTCAGATAAAACCTGATAATAGGGAGTTTTGTATCATTATACAGTTGCCCAACTGTAATTTTGTCATCAACTGCCACTTCCTGATAATCTTTGAGATCTACCTCAAAATCTCCTATGGGCCCTTCCTTATTTCTTCCATTTGGAAAGAATAGTCCAATTGCCATCTGGATTATCTCACTCTTTTTAGCATCCTTTGATACATCGACCCTCCTTGTTCCACCGCCTTTTTTTGCTCTCACTTGTTTAAAAGCCTGCTTTGCTTCATCATAAGCCATCCAGCCTATTTCTATTTTTCTCTTTGACTTCAGAGCGTTCTTCTTTACAGTTGTTACAGATTGCTCTTCTTGTTCTGTACTGCTGCCATCTTCATCAGAAGTTCTTCTTTTGCCCAGTTTTGATTTCAGGCGCTCAAACAGCTTTGATTTGCGACTGTTTGGGGTGCCATTTCCTCTTCTTTTACAATATCCTAACAGGGCTAGCCGGTCTCCATATGATGGCAAATAAGTCTTTAACTGTTCATCTGTCATCAGCTGGATGACACTGGTATCAATCTAAATGAGAAAAGTAAAATATAATTAGTTTAGAAAATACAAAGACGGCAACAGAATCACATGTAAGTTTTCAGATTTCAATTAAATGTTGCAAGACATTCTTAAAAAGATAAATTTTTTTGAAATACTGTGATTTTTCTTTTTTTTTCCAACAAACTACCTTCTCTTTCAACATGGTCTCTATAGTTTCCTCAGGAACATTCCTTTGTCTCAGGAATTCACCCAGGTCATCCATTCTGTGATCATACACTGAAAGATACAAAAGCCATCAGCAGATATTTCCAAGATAATGTAAACACAGTCATACAAAAATTATAGTTTTACCTGAAACACTAATCCTCTAGTCACTCATAATGCCCTTCAGCACTGTTTTGTGTCAAAGGTTTTACAGGTTAAAAATTCAATTTATTTAATTTCAATATTTCAAATAAAGAATCCACTAAATATTTAGGTATTTATACGTTTGTTTTGTAAGGACTATTACCACAGTAACTTTATTCTTTATAATTACTGCAGTAGAGCCTGGCCTGCATGTTGTATAAAGCAATATCATCCGTCAATCCTGAAAAGGGCAATGCCAGTGTCTGAAATCATAAAGCTGTGAATTTACAAGAATTTTTATGTTAGCCAGACGATAAGGATGCAAGATCAAACATATTCCCTTGGGAATTGGGGGGTGGGGAAGGGGTATTATTTGTTTGTAAGCTGGGGAGAAAGCCTGTTACAAACTTGCGCAATAAATGTTAAGATATCCTTTTAAATTCACACAAAAGATAAGCAAATATTGCTTGGTAATTACAAAGAACTGTACATCTCTATATTCACCTTCTGTTTATCAACAGACAAGGAAATACCCTAAAAAATTAAGCCATTTGTGGAGCATGTAAAGGCCTTTCAGTAGAGGAATAGAGAGACATGCTATAGCAGAGAAATAACTTGGTACCTTGTCTTATGTGATCAGAAAAGGCTCTTTGAAATGCAGCTGCTCCACACCTTCCTGTCTTCTGTTATTATGAAACAACCCACACTCTGCAAAAGGAAGCATATATTGTTTTGGTTTTTTTTTTTTTTTTTTAAATTGATTAAATCAATATTTGTACACAGAGAAAATGTTTTTTTCCCCTTTCTTTGGGTTATGAACACTTAAAAATATTTTTAAATGTGTTATTAAATGGGTAAGAAAAAGTTGCACTGTAGTGACAATATAAAATGACCAACTTGTGAGTGCTCTGCAATTTAGTGTTTTATCTCTGTCAGGCATACATTATTGGTACACTTTAATCTATGGGTTATTACAACAAAAATTTGAATTTCTTCCTGTACATTTAAAATCAAATACATTGACATTTTTTAGTTATACAACAGTTCTGGCCAAGCAATTTGAATGGCCAAGAAACAGTTTGTGGACTATGAATGTCTTACTCCGCATCAAACACCTAAACAATGCTGTCAAGTTGCTTGGTGACATTCAAACTGCCACTCTGCTCAAGTGTTGAATGATTGTTTTTGTTGTCTATTTTGCAACATTTCTTCAGCATTTTGTTTGCCATGTACTGTCGTTAAAAAGGGCACCAAACTGGTTTCCTCCTTATTCTTCTGAAGACTACGTCCTGTTAGCAGCAGGTAACCTCTTCATTTAAACTTTAATGGTGATATGAAGAGAAGTTGCTGTGTCGTGAAATGTCAAAACTATTCTCATGAAAGCAAAGATAAACCCGGGATGAATTATCTGTTTCCAACATGGAGGAAAAAAACAGTAGCCATGTCAGTGATGTGTAAAGGATGTGTTATGGGCATGGATTGCAGCTGTAACCGCACATCACCTTCAATTCAACAACAATAATAATAGTATTGTCATTATTAATAACAACATTAATTATTACTATTATTCATGTATTTAGAAATAGCTTTCAAAGGTCCAAAAGGAAACTTTACAACATTGAAAATGAACAAATGAACATTTCATCCATTTATTTTTATTGGTCATTTACTTTTATATGCATTTTCATGAACAAAAGAATATAAGATAAATCTGGTAACAGGGCCTGAAATTCACACCGGGATTGCGGTAATCGCGCATAACACCATCAACTACCGCAAACTTCGCTCTTATAATGCGGGAAATTCCCGCTTGCAATTGCAGCGACGTAATGTCCAGTGAACGTTTGCATCGGAGCCATAACGTAGCATAAAGGGCTCGACACATTGAGGCGACGTCGCTCCTTCTCCTTTCATTCAGGAGGAGTGACGTGCGTCGGCCCTTTACGCGCGCTCCCTTTCTCTCCCTCTCTGACCCGTCAGATGTCGCAGCTTCCCTCTTCTTGATAAACCAACCATATTTGGAGGATTTCCCACCGGTAAGACGATACTTTCTGTGCGCTGTGGCAGCGCCGGTATCGGTCTCGTTTACGACCCAAATTCTCCGGATCCTCAGGTAGCGCCTGTGCTGGTCACAGCAGCGCCGAAATCCAAAAACGGCAAACGGCCTCTCTCCCTGGTCACGGTACCAAGCAGCCCAAAGAAAAGTTTTAGCCTGGCTCAGAATGTCCGTGGTTTGATCATAATGATGGAGACACGAGCTGCTCAGTTTAATGTTGGTGTGATGAGACCAACATCAGTGCTGCGTCACCGTTTCTCACATGGCAGCTGAATGTGAGATCGATTCATAGATAAAGATAATATTGATAAATAATATTTTGATATTATGAATACATTTTATATTATGACGCATAGGCTAAACAGCATTAAATGCCCTATTAAAAATCTAAATTTGGTGTTATTTTGGAGAAAGAAGCTGATTTGGGGAATGTTTCCTCATGTTCTCACATTCTCACATGCTCTTAACTTGTTCTTGTTTATCTTAGTTTCTTTATTATATTTTCTTTCCTATGTCACTTGGGGTGTTCTTAAAGGTGTTATTATATTCATTAAGTTTCTGACAGTTTTCTAGCCTTGCATGTACGCTCTGTCCTCCCCAAGACCGGTTTTATTTTAACAGAACTTTTATCAAATGCAAGAGATTACGTAGAGGAGAGAGAACAGAACAGAGCTGAAAGAAAGAACCATCAGAACCACTAATTATAATTATGCAGTTGAAAGATGCAACAGATTACTGCAATATAGGCCAATATAGGGACGTGAGGTCCCGCCCCTTAATTGCCACACCGCACTACCCATGGGCGCGGAGAGGTGACAGAGAAATCACACGATCTAATCAGAGTTTAAATCTCTACCATGGGGTTTGATAAGAATGCTTAAATATGTCCACCATTGTTCCACTCCACGGCTGCTCTCAGCTCGTCCTACGATGGGATGTTGGCTGAGCATCAATGTTGACGCCTTGAAAATCATCTCTAAAATCTAGATTATTTAATGATAAAGTCAAAGCAGGAGCTTTTGAAATTCATCTCTAAAATTTAGATTAGGCTATTTAAACTGCTAAAGTCAAATGAGCAACTTTTGATTAAAAAAAAAGGTATATTTAATAATCAAATAAAATCCCCACTTTCGGCCGCGCTGCTGGTTTTTCAGCGTCTCTGACCTTATCGCGCGCATTTTGTCATCTCACAACCTTCCTCGATAGTTTCTCCTGGAAGACTGGCAACTGATACAAAGAATTTCACTGTATGACGAAAATTTCCAAGTTCATGTTGCTGATAATCTGTGTGCAGAGGAGGCAGTGATCTGCAGCCGGGGGTTTCTAGCCGTGCAGCCTCCATCAGTGCTCCCCGTCATACACTCTGCTGAGCGATCAAACCCAGAACCGTGCTGTGATGCGTGAAGCGCGAGACTTGATGCGCCTTTGTAATGTGGCTTCGGTCGTTACGCGCAAGAACTTCAAGCTGCCAGTTTCACGCAGCGAACGAGCTGCACAGAGAAACCTTTTAGTCTGTTTGGTTAAATGAAAAGCTAATGGACACCGAGGCAACAAGACTTTGTAGGTTTGCCGGGACACCCACGCTCTCATCAGCAGTCTGCGCGCAATGACGCCTCCTCAGCATTCAACTTTTATAGTTAGTTCCCCTCCGCTGTCTCCAGAGAGGTCCACGAGGACAAGAGTGACGAGGCCGGCGTCAGGCAGGGGCAAGAGGAGGCACTGCCCCCCAAACAAAAACTGTGCCCCTTAAATCAAATCTGACGAAAAGGCAAGCGATTGCTATTTTCCCCGCACAACTCCGCATCACGCTGTGCGCCCCGCGCCAGGTGTCGGTTGCAGGAGGACCTACGGTCTACAGAGCTCTGCTCAGGCGCTAGTTCTGCCCCCCCCCCCCCCCCCCCCCCCGGTCGGATGGCTGGGAAACTGTCTAGGGATGGGCGACGCCGAAATTTTTCATGTCGATATGATACCAGTAGTTTATGGCACTTTTTCAGCGATACCGATTTCGATACCAATACTTTTTTTCCTTTAAAAGAAAATCACGTGATTGTACATTTTGAAGTAATATCTTGAATGCAAGGGCAATATTAGATATAAGTAAAACCTAAGAACAGAAGCACTGGAAAGAAACGCTTATAAAACAAATAAAACAATAATAAATTATAGTGATAATAAAATTAAACAAAAATAGATTAAAGTCGTCTTTCAGTTATCAAATAACATAAATTTGATTATTTTAGTGAGTTTATATTATTAAGTGGAAAATGTAGAAAATGTAATAGTAATGTAAAAAATTTACCAAAACATAATGTGCAATAACCTGAATTAAACCACTGAAAGACATCAAAACATCATCATCACTAACAGTAGCAGCATCATCATGGCATCTGATATACCATCATCATGTGATACAGAGGCTAGAATCTGGCTGCTTTCATCATTTCATTGCCTAAAACTATCAGAAGTAGAAAGAAATTGCATGTTTTGTATCTGTACAGTGGTATAGTGGTACAGTGATAAAAATACCCCCCCCCAACCACATTGTTCTTCACCACCCCCAACAACGGTTTTGTAGGGGAAACACTGTAGGCCTATACTTTTTATACTGAGTTGGTAAAAACTGATGATGGCTGATAAAGAGAACGGAGACGGGACGAGATAGCTGTCTAAGATGGAAACTATGAAGGACGAAAAAGACAAATTAATGCTCCTAGGACACTAAGACCTGTGGTAAAGAGCCCTGTAACGCAGTTCATTCTCATGATGTATCTTGCTCCTATTCTCATTTATCGCTTAACTCTTAATTTTCCTGTAACTTCTGCTTCCTCTTGGCCAAGACTCCCTTGAAAAGAGGTTTTTAATCTAAATTGGACTTTCCTATAAAATAAATCAATTTTTTTTTTTTTTAAATCCCCTTCATCTTCCACTTCCCCCCTCTTGCCTGATGAGCTGGAAATGTGGACACGCGCAACGGCTGGTAACGTTTTTTTTTTTTTTTTTTTTTTTAAATCCCTTCATTAAGACTATTCGTCTGCGGGACCCGGCCATAACATGCGTAGTGTGGTATTAGGTCAATCAGGACTGGAAAAAAAAACCACACACATCGCCAAAAATGAATTCTATATAGCAAAAAATATTGTTGAGCAGAATATCAAAAGCATCACAAAGGTGTGTCCACCTCCAACCACCCTCTCAGCTTGAGGTGTGTTGGCCGTCTGGCCTCCTCCACATCCGCCATATAAGGCTGACGGCGTCGAAAACGCAGCTGCTTGGACTTTTCCCTTGTTAGTACTTGTACTTGGCTGACAAGAAAATGTTAACAGAACATCCCTAAAACAAATCCACTTTCACTTTCTCTCTAAATTTCTCTAAATGAGATCGCCACTTGACTGTCATTCAACTTCACAAGTGACGGGAGCGTGTGTGCGTGACAGGCGACAGTGGCGAAGAACAAGAGCAGAGAACAAGAGACGAGTGTTGGGGAGTTTTCTAAAAACATTTTTTTGGGGGTGGGGAGAAAAAGTCGACACATGGGCCTCAACAATCGATCTCCCAAATCCCATGTCGTTCCCATCCCTAGTTTGGAGTCTGGATATAAAGATTAAAACAGTATCCAAGTTCTGGATGTCTGGTGGAAGACAGGTCTGGAGAGCAAGAGGAATCATGGTCCTCATGATTCATGCTGGTCTGCATTCTGCATTTATTATTTTTTATAAATTACTCGGACGTAATGAAGCGATGTGGTGATGGAGATGCTGAAGCGGCAGCAGTGGGTCATAACGGTCACATGAGTGTAAGGTTAAGGGGAGATTCCCGTTTTGCATAGCCTAGTTTACATGAAATTGTGCCCCACCATTTATTAGCCTACAGAAACAACACAATGGACAGATCAGACTTAGGAGGAAAATAAACGTTAATTACATCGGCGATCGATCTGATAAAGTTACCTGTGGTTGCACAGGTGGCCGCCAATGTTACTTAGCACAGCTGCTGGTTCATGTTTCTGTAGAAAGGTTTTCCTTTAGAGGTTTGACAGTAAATTCACGTTGGATGTCCACCCGACGTCCACTAGTTGTGTTCACGCGAGTCCAGGGCCCTTCAGCTCCCCACGTTTTCTTTGTATATCTGTAGTGGTGTTTTTCCTTTGTTTTTCTGAACTGATAGACATCTTTTTCCTGCACTTGATTCAAGTTTATTTAGGTCGGTGTGCCCTGATTAACAACGATGCATTGCTCCACAGGCAGCGGACACGTGAGACCCGCGAGCTCTTTAGGGAGCGAGAGTTCGATAACTAGGCTACTACCAGTTTTAACACCACAAGTCTGTGGTAAACTGAATAAGTATCATTTCAAAAAATAAAGTACCAGATACGCATGGCTCATGGCATGGCAGATATTAACTTTGTTAACGAAGGGGCAACACACCCTTTCTCCACCTGGCTGTGGACCGAGGAAGTAAAGAAAAAGAAAACGTTAGCTTTGAAAAATAGCAACCCTCCTCTTGAGCTATCTTAAAGACTGGCTGTCACCAGTAAGCCAAATTTATACTATGCTAGCTTTAATTATGTTACAGATCCAGCTTCAAAACCATGTTTCTTACCGTTGAGAACGGCGGTGCTTGACTTGAAGTTGCAGCGCGCGACTGACTGATAGCAAAACGGTTTGAGTTGGATTGGACCAACTCAAAAAGGTGTGTTCAGACTGATTGGAATGTACCATTTTGTCCTCTTCAAAAAGTAAAAAAAAAACCCAAACAAATAAAATAACTTCAGTGACGCACCATTCAAGCATCATAAAAATATTTGCTGTCACACGATTTACAATTGTAATACAGGGCTTCATTTATTTACACTTCTTTTATGTAATGCAGTAGGCCTAATGTTTATTGTTCCGAACTATTTTTCCCAGGCGGAGGGATTCGCGTTCTTGTAAAAGTCTGAGTGAGAGGGGAGACATACGAGCTTGAAAATCTATTCCGTCTTTCTTGTGCCATGGTATAGGCCTACGACCTTTTACAAATCTGTAACACCGATCAAGACAACAAAACAGAGGTATTATAGCCTACTAGAATAATATAACTGTTTTGAGTAAATGTTTTGAGTCTAAACAGGATAATCGATCCCCAGGCCTGGGATTTAATCATTTTAAGGCCAAGGTCATGGCCTTGGGTTTTGTCAACTTTTGAAAGGGCAGGAAAGCCATCAAATCAAACAACGATTTTAAGTCTACAGTCATACTTAATTTAGCTTCTGAGGTGGAAAAATACTGAAAACTTGGAATTAAGTATGTTTACTTTGCTTAAATTCTACTCAAGTAGCCTAAAAGTAGGCTACCCATCTGCAAATGTAGCCTACTCAAAAGTGAAAAAGTATGTAAAGTTTACTCAGTAAAAGTTACCCAGTTGGTTTCAGTTACTTGAAAAGGAAGAGTTATTAATCCTGTCCAACAATGTTTTTGAGAAGCTTTTACAACACTAGGCCTACAAAAAAGAGAAAATAACCAAATCCTTATTAACAAACTGCTCTTTTTTCTTTGTGTAGCAAACATAAATCATTAATTCAATTGTCTTAATGAACAAACGAGTAGACCACACTGACTGCTTATTTAAAAATTAAGTGCCATGCTCCTCAGAATATTCTGTCCACTGAACACCAGCATTGGACAAAGTTTGCACGATGAAGTTAGTCCTCCTCCTCCATCTCTTGCTCAGCATCAGCCATCATCGGTCATATTTCATTCAATGGACAATGCTGATACAGCAAAACTAGGAGGGCCGCCGTGGGCTAAACTCGGGGTTACCATCTGTCAGACGCGCGCTCCAAGAACAACTCCAATAAGCACTTCTGTCAGTTAACGATGACGTTTGTTTCCCTTGTCTCCAACACAACAGATTGTCCAGTTCAATCAAAGAACAACCGCCGGACTAACAGACTGCACAGAATAGGCTATATAGCCTATGCGCTCTCGGTCAACAGAAATTATGACTACCGCCGGGCTCAGCCCACTTCCTCATCCATTAATCCCAACCAAACACGGTGAATCAGAAGGTGCACTTTTCAAACCTCGTGAAGCACACACGCCCACAGCGACACACCCACCACCCAGGTGCTGATGCTGCATGTCACCTGTCACCGAATGAATGAATATCCAATAGCCCTAATATGGCTCTTACAAATGTGCTGAACGTTTCCAAATTTGATTGGCGACGTGGATGAAAAAAAAGAATCCGCAACATTCAACATAAAATCCATTCAGGCTGATTATCCCCGTTGTATTGCATTTTTCACTAAGTAGGTAATGGGGGATGTTTCCAAAGTAGTGACTTGGGTCAAAATGTGGGTTCTCTTAAAGTAAAATTAACTAGCTATTTCAAAAACTTCTCAAAATTTCAAATTACTCAGAAAAACTAGCCTACTCAGTTGCAGTAACTTGAGTAGCCTAGGCTTATTAGTAACTTTCCACCTCTGGCTTTTTAAGGGCAATTAAATTTTTTTGATAAAAATAGGCTCCTTTCCATTGATTACAACAAGTAGCTGTTTCTCTGAATTGTTTTAATCCTTGATTGATTTTTTTTTACAGCAAAATATTTGGGTGGTCCTTGATGTGAATGTTTGAGAATGACTTACATATAAATAGTTTTTAAGAAATCTGGAAAAAACATAATAGAAACTGTTTCAGGTCTCAATTTAATGAACCCTGCCTAATCTGATTCTGAATCCTAATCAGAATCACTGCTTGAAGATGGAATTGTGGAGTCAGGAGGTGTCACATTGTTGGACCCCCCCCCCCCCTTTTTTTAATCTATTATTGTGACATCTCCTCTAATCTAACACATTCTTTCAATCATATTCTAAAACAATATATTTGCATTTGAACACCAAACTAACACCAAATTGATGAGGTATTGATCATTTATGAATATAGGCCTATATCGAAATCACACAGAAAACAATTTGATTAGCTATTATCCATTTCTCTTAAGTACCTGTATGGATACTTTTGATTCTTGATCTGTTGGACAACAAATAAAACCAACACCGCGCCAGCGAGGCTGGTAACAACCTTTCACACTCTACCCGGGGAGTGACATACATCTATTTTAATGCTGACGCGCATCCTGTCCCACACGGCTGGCATGGGTCGGCTCAGGCGAGACTGACGACTTTTTTTTTTTTATATGAAAGGGCACTGCCCGAAACGTCACTAGGCTACTTTTGTTGGTGGATCGGCTGGGTGAGGAGACAGATGGATGAGAGAGAGAGAGCGAGCAAACCAAGATGCAAGCAACACATCCTGGGAGAAAACACATCCAGCAGTTTAGCAGCAGCTAAATAGCCTAGGTCACAACCTGAGGGACAAAAAAACCCCAAAACACCTGATTGGCCCACATCTGCTTCTTTTTCTTATGTATGTATGTATATATATATATATATATGTTAGTTAGTTAGTTTAGTTTATTGTCATTACATGTATTTCTACATGAACGAAATGAGAACTCAGGCCGACTCCATAAAAACACAGTTCCCCTAATTATCTATACAAAAAAAAAACAAAACACATTAGGTAATTTTAACAATAAATTACTCCTAAGTAGTATAAGATTTTAAAAAATTAATTAAAAAGATAAAATAAAATAAGATAAATTAAGTCCCAGTCTCCATCACAAAAACTCTTTAAAGTGACAGTAGTTAACAGGAGCACTGCAGTGCTTCAGTGTCCCCTGTTCATCAGTCTGACAGCCTCTGGGAAGAAGCTGTTTGTAAACCTGGTGGTTCTGGCCTTAATGCTGCGCAGCCTCTTCCCAGAGGGGAGGGGTTCAAACAATCCACAAGCCGGGTGGGTGGGATCCCCCATTATGCGGGCCACTCTGCTCCTGCACCTGCAGACATACAGCTCCTCAATGGAAGGAAGACTGCTGTGAGTGATCTTCTCTGCACTCCTCACCACTCGCTGCAGCGCCTTCCTGTCAGAGATGGAGCAGCTTCCATACCAGGTGGTGATGGAGTAGGAGAGCGTGCTCTCCACTGCGCACCTATAAAACGCTGCCAGCACTGAGGCGCTGAGGCCAGCCAGCTTCAGTTTCCGTAGGAAGTATAGGCGTTGGTGGGCCTTCTTCACTATGGCAGAGGTGTTTAAGGTCCATTTTAAGTCCCTGGAAATATAAACCCCCAGGTACTTATAGCTTTGGACCATTTCCACTGTCACTCCATTGATAACCACTGGGGGTGGTGTGTGGCTCCTCCTCCTAAAATCCACGACCAGCTCTTTCGTCTTCCCCACGTTGATATCCAGATTATGCCTCCCACACCATTTCACCAGATCTTCCACCTCCTGCCGATATGACGACTCGTCGTCGTGGGATATCAGACCCACCACGGCTGTGTCGTCTGCAAATTTCACTACATGACTGCCAGGATGTTTTGAAGTGCAGTCATACGTGAACAACGTGTACAGCAGGGGGCTCAGAACACATCCCTGGGGTGAACCAGTGTTGAGGATGATGGGGGAGGATGTGACACCGTGGATTCTGACAGTCTGTGGCCGGTGTGTCAAAAAGTCCAATACCCAGTTACACAGGGAAGGGGATAATCCGAGCAGCAGCAGTTTATTCACCAGAACCTTGGGGAGGATCGTATTAAACGCAGAGCTGAAATCCAGAAAAAGCAGCCTCACATAGGAATCCCTGCTCTCCAGGTGGGTGAGAGCAGTGTGGAGAACCATCGACACTGCATCTGAAGTGGAGCGGTTCCTCCTATAGGCGTACTGGTGCGGATCCACATTGATGTCAATACTCTTCCTTATGTGGTCCATAACTAGCCGCTCAAAACATTTCGCGACTATTGGAGTTAAAGCCACAGGGCGATAGTCCTTCATGGACTTGGCTGCGGCACTCTTGGGCACAGGAATGATGGTGGAGGTCTTAAGACATACAGGCACCACCGCCTGGGACAGAGAAATATTAAAAATGTCTGTCCACACCTCTGTGAGTTCATGAGCACATTCCTTTAGGACCCTGCCTGGTATATTGTCTGGGCCTGCTGCCTTCCGAGGGTTAACACGTAGTAGCGCCCTCTTCACATCTCCAGCAGTTACACTGGGGGGCGGCTCCTCTGTTGGAACAGTGAGCCTGGAGCAAGGGGAGGAGCTGGGGGCCTCAAAACGGGCGAAAAATGTGTTAAGGGCATCTGGAAGAGATGGATCTTCGGGGCACTCAGCATCTGGCTTGGTGTGGTCCATGATGGTCTTAATGCCCTTCCACATGTTCTGAGTGTTGTTGGTTGTAAAATAACCCTGAATTTTCAGAGCATACCCCGCCTTTGCCCTTTTTATTCCAGCCTCCAAATTCCGCCTTGCTGCACGCAGCGAAGATGCGTCCCCTGATCTGAAAGCTGCATCCCTTGCTTTCAGGAGACACCTCACTTCTCCATTCAGCCATGGTTTCTGGTTGGGGCGGATGGTGATCTTCTTGGTGACTGTGACATCCTCAATACATTTGCTGATGTAACCACAGACAGCTGAAGCATAGTCCTCCAGGTCAACGCCGCCCTCGTTGGTCGCAGCCTCTTTGAAAATCTGCCAGTTGGTTCTTCCAAAGCAGTCCTGAAGCATGGGACCAGCCGTAGGAGGCCACACCGTGATATTCTTCTGTGTTGGCTTATTGTTTTTTTTAAGCACCGGTCGATGCTCAGGAATCAGCATGATGGATATATGGTCAGAGAGACCCAGGTGGGGGCGTGGCACCGCTTTGTATGCCTCTCGCCTGTTGGTGTACACCTGGTCCAGTGTATTGTTCCCCCTGGTTGCTATGGTAACGTGCTCGTGAAACCGAGGCAAAATGTCCGTCAGCTCAACATGGTTAAAATCTCCCGCTACCACAAAAAAGGCCTCTGGATGTTTATTCTGAAGCTCACAGATGTGGTCATGTAGTTCTCCAAGAGCCATGTTAGTGTTGGCGTCCGGGGGCACATACACAGTCACAATGAACACAACTGTAAACTCCCGCGGCAGGTAGTGTGGCCGGCATTTCAGCGTCAGGTACTCCACTGCTCCAGAACAATGGCTTCTTACCAGGTCGCAGTTTGTACACCAATGTTTGTTGATGTAGACTCCGAGTCCTCCTCCTCGGGTTTTTCCGGACAGCCGATTACGATCGGCTCGAAAGAAGAAGAACCCCTCGATCTGGTAAGCTGCATCGGGCATGTTGTTGTTTAACCATGTCTCTGTAAGCAGTACCGCGCAGCATTTCCTCATCTCCCTGTAGCTCCTCATACCAACCCTCAGTAAGTCCATCTTATTATCCAGTGAGCGGACATTAGACAGAAATAACGTTGGTAATGATGGTCTGCTGGTGGCCTTTAGTCTGGCCAAGAAGCCCGCTCGCTTCCCTCTTTTCTGACTCCGAGCACAGCGTTTCCTCCTTCCTCTCAGTTGCTGTGTTTTCCTCCTCCAGCCCAGTGATCTAAGCAGGCCGAATCTGCCCAATACTGCCCTAAGCTCTGGTTTAATCATAACGTTGGGATTCGCAAGTTTAAATAAATCCGAAGAGCTAAACTTTACTCTGTTATTTAGTCTTGTAACAGTACTGTATATTAAGGACGCCGGGAGCTGAGAAGCCGCTGCACTGCTGCGCGCCGCCATCTTTAGAATCTTGTGTGTATATATATGAAATGAAATGAAAAATACTTTATTCATCCCGGAAGGGAAATGCAGTATTGTAAAAGCTCACTTTTGCTTTTTTTTTTCTTTTTTTAAATAAACAAAAAAGTCAGTCAGTCTTGTTCTTTAGGGTGATGGCTGCTGGCAGGAATGAATTTCTGTATCTCTCCGTCCTACATCGAACTTGACGCTTGAAGCACCCACTGAACACACTCACACGTATATATGTATATGTATATATGTGTATATATATATATATATATATATATATATAAGTCATATACATTTATTTATATAGAGATAGATATATATTCTCTGCTGTTAACAGCAACGAAGAGAAGACTAACGGTTCGACAAAACGGGTTCAGGGCGCTCAGGGTTGGTGGCGGGCAGAGAGGTGTGGCTGTCAGGAGAAGACGGCCGCCAAGAGATGCGGCTGCCCAGAGTCAGAAGTCCGGCTGTGGAGTCCGGACCACTGGTCTTGACCAGAGCCAGGCGCCCTCTGGTGGCAAGGACCACTAATTAGATGGTCCGTTGCACGGACCAGACCACGGTTTTCGCTACACCCCCTGCTGTTCAATGATCGCATAGATCAACTTATAGGCGTCCTCACAGATTAAGAGGACCGGTAAATAAATAGGCCATTAAGTGCATTTTGTGTTCTTGCTTCTATTACATGTTTTTAATCAGATGTTTGTGGGCTTAATGTTCCATTTTACAGTTTCCATCCATTAATATTACATGGTTCTCACTCTATTGTTGCAATTCAAAGCAGAAGTGTGCCAGCGAGGCTGTAACGACCTTTCAGACTTTACGCACGGAGTTACATAGTTATTAATCCTAAATGCTGCATCCTGTCTCACACCGCTGGCATGGCTCGGCTTGGGAGCAACTGGCAAAATCTCGATCGATCTGCCAGCTTCCTTTGGAATGTCCCTTTTGCCAGGAATCCCAGCGTGGTCAGCACCTGGAGGGAGCATATGACTCCTCGCTTTAGTTTCCTATCATAGCCTGTAAAAGTGTTGCCATTAAGTTGACGGCGAAGCCCCGCACATTTCCACGGTCATTTCACTCTAATACATCTCAACTTCACCGACAATTATCGTACACTATGCTTTTGCGTAGATTAACCCTTTGTACTGGGACCTGTGGTGCTTGTAAACTACAGGTAGGCTAAAGTACTGTAATCATAGCCCACATAAACTCCTCAGTCTCCCAAAGGCCAGGCTATCTCATAATAATGAGATACTATCTCATAATAATGAGATAGCTAAGTCATAATTATGAGATACTATCTCATAATAATGAGATAGCTAAGTCATAATTATGAGATAGTATCTCATAATAATGAGATAGTATCTCATAATTATGAGATAGCTAAGTCATAATTATGAGATAGTATCTCATAATTATGAGATACTATCTCATAATAATGAGATAGTATCTCATAATTATGAGATAGCTAAGTCATAATTATGAGATAGTATCTCATAATTATGAGATACTATCTCATAATAATGAGATAGCTAAGTCATAATTATGAGATACTATCTCATAATAATGAGATAGTATCTCATAATTATGAGATAGCTAAGTCATAATTATGAGATACTATCTCATAATAATGAGATAGTATCTCATAATTATGAGATAGCTAAGTCATAATTATGAGATACTATCTCATTATTATGAGATAGTATCTCATAATTATGAGATACTATCTCATAATTATGACTTAGCTATCTCATAATTATGAGATACTATCTCATTATTATGAGATACTATCTCATAATTATGAGATAGCTAAGTCATAATTATGAGATAGTATCTCATAATTATGAGATACTATCTCATAATAATGAGATAGCTAAGTCATAATTATGAGATACTTTCTCATAATAATGAGATAGCTAAGTCATAATTATGAGATACAGCATGTTTTTTTTTTTCATTAGAGTGGCGGAAATGGGCTTCCATACTTAGCTGCTCATCCGTGAAGGTAAACTTTTCTCTTGTCAAAATTAAGGTAGAAATGTATATTTATTCAGGTTGCAACAGTTGTTGACAAGTTTCTGTAATTAGTTTCTTCCCCGTGTCGTCTCACAGGCGCGTGCTCTCTTTAGCGAATGTTGAATACTGATGCACATGCACACATGTGTTTACTGTCAGGGGAAAGCAAAGCAATTAAAAATTTGGATAATCCACTCTTTTTAAAAAAATAAAATTTCCAAATCAAGAATAAATAAATACCAAATTATATTAATATGCACGCTGCACAGCGATTAACAGAACGTAGAAGTATATTTAAATATCTCGTTTTGCTATTTAAATATACCAAGTACTAAAACCACTAACATTTGAAAATTATTAATGCTGATTGTGTCAGGAGGTACGAAGAAATCAGGGTTCGTGACATTTGCATGATGGTTCTTTCATACATTGTTGAGGCTAGACACCCCTCCCAAGCCCAGACATAGACAACTATTATAAACAAAGATAATCACAATGCACTGCATTTACTGAGTTTCTGCTTATATCAGCTATCGCTTAAAATTTGATTAGGAAACATTTTACCTTTTTTAATTGGATTTATTCCTGCAAACTCTCAATGATGTTGTCCGGCTGATTGAATGGGTCAAAGTTGGACCATGCAGTAATATAGAACATTTCTCATTAATAAAGTGAGAATTTAGCACGATTTTCAACAATCTGAAGGTCGAAATACAGTATAATCTTGCAAAGGCATACAGCTCACAACTGGAATTTTATTTTTTTAATGAAAATTAAGACTATTACTGAGTATACATGTGTAGACAGTGGATACAGCGAAACTGGGTTAAGAAAATCTGCAACTTGGATAAAAGAAGTTTGTGTCATCCTTGATTTTCAATTTAATGTTATGTTGGGAGCTGTATGATCTGTCTGTTGAAGTTCTCTCTGGAGTGCAGTTGTTTACAAAAGGAATTGCAATGTTTTGCTTTGTAGCTTGTCTGATGACGATATATGGCTATCGTGTCATGTGGTTGATTGCTTTGCAGTGAAAGAATTTCTAGTATAATCATCATCATTATAACTCCATGCTAAAACCTAAATTCACAGCTTCAAGTAGATGCTACTGCAAGCTTAACAATGCTCAGGCAGACGCAGCAACTTTAGCATCTCAACTGCCATATGATTAATCAGCTGAGGAGCCCTAATCCAATTAGGATAGTCGCAGGTCTGTTAGCGCTCCTAAGCTTGCAGATAGGTCAGGATATTTTTGAGCAAGCTCCAGCAAGAGGAGAGTAAAAGGTGTACAGCAGACGTATTTCGGTAATAGAAATGTAGACTTTTAGATTGCCTCAGCTTATCTCCTCGAGATGCCATTATGCATTTGCCTGAAAACATTTTCGCTACATAAGAAATTGCATGTTTGTCGCCAGATGGTGTAATGTTAAACTGTTTAAATCTCCAGGTTTTACAACATGTCGATTGTCAAGATCCACGCAAGAGAGATCTTTGATTCTCGTGGAAACCCCACAGTGGAGGTTGATCTTTACACTGACAAAGGTAGGATTTGATTGCACACACTTCAAATTAGCAACCATTTTTACAATGGTTAAAATGGTGCAGTTGTAAAATGATAATGCCCATGTAGCTCAGTAGCAATTACCCAAAAAGTTTAGCCATCTCATCAAAGTGTAATGGCATTTTTGTTCTTCATCCCATTAGTCAACAGCTGTATGTCTGATTTTATGTTCTGTTCAGTTGTCAGAACTAGAGGGAGTATAGAGCTAAATTAGTCAGATTTACATGTTTGGTAGATTTTGGCAACACAGTTTTTGGCTTTATTTCTCACTAAGACCAGAAAAGTGGACCACATCAGTCCAGTTCTGAGGTCTTTACACTGGCTGCCGGTCCATCAGAGAATAGACTTTAAAGTTCTGCTGTTGGTCTATAAAGCTCTGAATGGTTTAGGCCCAAAATACATCAGTGACCTCTTGACCCAGTATGAACCTACTAGACCCCTCAGGTCATCTGGATCCGGTCTTTTATCAGTTCCCAGAGTCAGAGTCAGCTTAATGGGGCTCCTAAGCTATAATTTTGTTGAGCACCACTGTCAGAAAATCACTGCAGTCAAGTGTTTTCTGTAGTGTTCAGTAATATTTCTTCACCTGTTGACAGCTATTTTGGTCCACTGTTCATGAGCAAGGTGCTCTAATTGGTCAGGGACAGTTTTTTGTTATTATTATTATTATTTTCAACCACAATTCAAAAGCAACATTTTATTTCACTAAATTATAATTTAGTAAATTTTTGTTTATTATTAGTTTCTTTAGTTTATTGTTATTTAAATTACTGTTGTGAATTTAGCCTTTTTTTTTTTAACTATGTTAAAGAACAAAAGTGGTTTGAATCTAAGTTGATTTTTTTTATGTAAAATTCTCATTTCCAATGTGACTGTTTTTAAACTTCTTTGCATAATTCATCCCATGCTGTATTTCATGTACCTAATGTTCGCTGCTACCTCTGTTTTACTTGTGTTTGATTGTTTATGTCTATTTATTTTGTGATGTATGCTGTAAACTTTTAGGTTGCTTCTTTTTTTCATTTAGAATTTTTTTTCACCTATATTTATACAGGTAAAGCTGAATGATTAATGCAAAGCAAGCTTCATTATAATCATGTAAAAACTGCCTCTTTTTAGCATTAATGTTGTTTCTCTGGTTCACTTTATGCATTTTATATTTTCACCACCTCTCACTTGCTGCAGCTGAGCTAGTTTTTTACTCTTCAGGAATGATGTTTGTATGGATGTCATCAGTGTCTTAATGTGAAACATTTATGAGTTATGGGAAAATTGTTGCATCTTCAGTTCATGTCTTGATTCGTTGATGGTGTTGTTGACACAGATCTCGGTCAAGTGTTAAAGACAAAATTCAAGTACAAGTTTGTTTTTTTTTTTTTCATGGAAAAAAAAATCACAACATTGGCATGTTGTCAGTGTGTACCACAGATACTTTTAATTGTGATGTTTGCATTTTTTGTATTTGTAAAAGTCTATCAAATTTAAAGACCGTTTGCTTTCTCTTTTTCTTCAGTATCGCATAGAAGCTGTACACATGTTAATTCTCCCTCCAACACAGCTAAGCTGTGTTTGTCTGATTCATGTATCTGTTTTTTATGGTTTCTGTAAAATGTATTTTAATGCTTGTGTCATGTTTTTGCTCTATTGCATATTTTCCAGGCTTGTTTAGGGCTGCTGTACCAAGCGGTGCATCCACTGGGATCTATGAAGCCTTGGAGCTCAGGGACAATGACAAGTCCCGCTACCTTGGGAAAGGTTTGGAATTTAAGTATTTCATTTATGTAGGGAAAACATTTAAAGATGTATTTTTATGCATACATTTTCTTATTTATTTTCTGTATTCCCTGTTCTTTTTTTCCTCTTTGGCAGATATGAATGGATTAGTGAGTTTCCTTTGTCCTTAATCTAAAAACTAACATTTGCTTGTTTGACAAGAATTACACAATCAGGATATGTGATTGTTGCATGATTTTGCAAATCTGTTACTTAATTTGCATGGTGGAGTCACTCTGAAGCATGCTGCCAATCCATTGTTGATATTTTGACTGTTGAACTTCTTTTTTTTTTATTATTTTGAAAAAAATTAACCTTTGAGAATAAAATTGGAAACAAAGTGACACACAAACAATTTGGTCTAATTTTCATGCATGGGAATTTGAGAGTAAAGGTTTGCATGTGTTGCCTATTCTGTGTTTTTTTTATTTATTTATTTTCCCTTTTTCTTCATTATGTTTTGAAATAATACGCACTAATCTTTCCATTAAAGGAGTCTCACAGGCTGTAGAACACATTAATTCAACTATTGCGCCTGCACTTGTTGGCCAGGTAAGATAACAATCCTGTTTCTTTGTGTCTGTTCAGAGTTTTGCATGCTAACCATAAGTTGGAAGGGTTTTCTGCACTGGTGTAATGTAAACATGAACTTGTCTTTTCCCAGGATGTGTCTGTTGTTGAGCAGGAGAAAATTGACCAGATGATGATTGACATGGATGGCACTGAAAACAAATGTAAGTAAAAATCAAAATGTCATTTAATTTATAACTATACATTAGACAACATTCATAACAAAGTTTTGATTCCTTTAGTATGTTTTTATTAACAAATGAAGCTCCTGCTCAGTGATGCTGAGTCCAAGTGAATCGATGATTTTATGGTTTTCATACTTTGCCTCAATATTGAGAATTACCATTGTGCTTCAACTGTAAGCATTTTTTAAAGGAGTGATGACGTGGCAGTAAAAACTAGTTCATGTAGTTGACATTGCTGCATATGTCAATTCTCCGAAGAAAAAAACAGCACTTATTACAGCGGGGGGGGCAGGGGAAGGGGGCTGTTTGCTTAATAGTGTACTCTAATTGGAGCAAATGAATTACGTAGCATGCTAAAACTACGTAGAACGATAAGCTGCTGTCTGATTCAACCGTTTTTGAACAAAGAAACAAAGCTGACAGACCATACATAGGGACTTTGATACTCACTCTAGACATTCACATGGCCTCATCAGTGCACAACAGATCATATTATACCCCCAAAACCCCAGAAAAGTGAAATTTGATGTCATGGCACTGACACCTTTAACAACTGCTGGATGTGCTTGGATGTGGCTGTTGGGCTTTCCTCTTCTGCTTCAATATTAAAGGTACACAGTGTAACTTCTGACCCAAACATCAGCCTAATGTAAGTAATAATAGATGATTTCTGGGGTCAATGTACAGCAGTTGATGCATGTCATTACTCCGAGGGGGGCTGCTCTCCTCAAAAAACAGTGATTGTAACTTTGCAGGAACAGGTCTGTCTCTCATTGGATCATGTGGCTGGAGTGCTTTGCTTTATGGCTCCATGACTTCACTATTAAATGCGTTATAGATGGGGGGGGGGGGAGTTTTCAACAATTTTTGCAATATTCGGTAAAATTGGGTTCACTGCCCCATACGCTATGATAAATTAAAGGTTGAATATGGAATACGGACAGAACAGCGACATCTCGTGTACCTAGGTTGTAGTTGCAACTGCAGAAAAACAACTCCAGCCACTGGGTTGCCAGGCTTGCTGCCGATACGCAAGTGACCAACAGTCTGCAGCATGTCCAACAAGTAACACAGAGGAGTTTATAACTGACAGCTAACATTGGCCATGTTAGGAAACACGTTAGCTTACTGATCCAGGAGAAAAGTCGCCATTTCCGTGTTTTGACACCATGGAAAACATTTATGTGGGTCCATTTAGTGTAGTCTTCATCTAAATTTACTCCAGGTTTTGCTCTTCTCAGGTCACTCCTCCTCAGAAACAGATAACATCTCCAGGGCTCTGAAGCAGCTGCTTCACTCGCCGTATCCACTGTTTCCCCCTGTGCCAGCCTAACTGTGCCCAAAATACTAATGCCACACAGAGATCGTATTTGGCAACCCGCAATGGCGGCATGTTTTGGCTTATAGACGTAAATGTAATGCCATTATCAAACCCTTAAAAATGTATTTTATAATTATTTTTAGGCTAAAATTTTTCTAGGAAATATTGTTCTTTCATTCTGTACCTCCCCCCAAAAGACCTGTGGAGGTATTATTTTTTAAAAGATATAGCTATTAATAAAAATGTTCCATATTCAACCTTTAAAAGTTTTAAATATATGAATATTATCATACATCAGCTGTGA
Source organism: Atherinomorus stipes (assembly GCA_023101725.1). Lineage (NCBI taxonomy): Eukaryota > Metazoa > Chordata > Actinopteri > Atheriniformes > Atherinidae > Atherinomorus > Atherinomorus stipes. The sequence continues at coordinate 802,093 of JALJCO010012193.1, read as the reverse complement.
AAGTAATGGGGTTGAAAAAACATCCACCAATCATCTCTGCATTTCTTAACTTTTTTATTTGTCTACTGGCTCGTCAATCCCTCTTTCTACGGTAGTAAGAATGGGTGATGTGCGAGACTGATCAATGAGAGTGATTGATTGGCAAGAGTAATGCTGCGACCCGGAAGCTGCGTGCACTCGTCTGACGATTACAGCAGGTAGCTAACATCATTCTGCTAGCAGTTAGCGAAGTTCAGACGACGACATTCCGTTTACTTGTGTTTGTGACATGATGGGAGAATCTGTACCTGCTGTCTGCTAAACAACGGAGTGGCTCGTGCACGTTATTCTGAGGCTGGAGGAGGGGGAAGCTGTGAATCCAGCAGGTTGGTCTTGCACATGTGCATTATTCAAAAACTCGCTAACAGTCTTTGCTTTCTGAAATGCCCAAACATCTTCTATAGCACCTTTAACTGATCAAATTGGTCTGCAAACTCGATTCCAAAACACGAATAGAGACCCCGTTTCATTTTGAGACGGTTGTGTGGCCTGTGAGAAGTTACAGCTTTAGAGCCCTGAGAGGTCAAAAGTTAGACAGTGTCCCTTTAAGTTGTCAGCAGGCAAAAGATATCTGATTAACTTTTATTCCAAACAGCCCAATTTGGAGCGAATGCCATTCTGGGCGTGTCTTTGGCTGTCTGCAAAGCTGGTGCAGCAGAGAAAGAAGTCCCCTTGTATCGCCATATTGCTGACCTGGCAGGAAACCCAGAGGTTATCTTGCCTGTACCGGTAAGCATTGTATCAAATTTGCATCCAAACATTTACAAGTTTATTCTTTTTATTTAGTTCACTGCAAGTCTCATTTCTTCCCATCTCCACCTTCACCAGGCCTTCAACGTGATCAACGGGGGCTCTCATGCAGGCAACAAGCTCGCTATGCAGGAGTTCATGATCCTTCCCATTGGTGCCAGCACCTTCAAAGAAGCCATGCGCATCGGAGCAGAGGTCTACCACAATCTGAAAAGTGTCATTAAGAAGAAATATGGACAGGATGCTACTAATGTTGGAGATGAAGGTGGCTTTGCTCCAAACATATTGGAAAATAAGGAAGGTAGGCATTCAAGCTACTGATGGAATAAACTTCATTTCTTGTGGAAAAAATACTAAGGTCTTATTTTAGATGCTTCTTCGTTTAGTTCATGTTAAACTAAATTTCTCACGAGACTTAGTGCACAAGACTAAGAAAAAATCTGAAGCAAACTGCACAATATCGAGCTGCATGATACAACTCTGATTCAGAAAGACAACAGTATATTGGTCACAAGTGACTACAGAAGAGAACACCTTTGTTGGCTTCTAGCATCACAATTAGTTTAATCTCTCAGCTTTTTGGGAAAAAAACGAATAACATAAAAAAAAAGAAGTGTTAAAACGAGAGTGTGTGTTTTGGGCTGTTGGATCTCTTTTTCTTCTGCATAACAAACATCCTGCCTGGTAAAAGTCAGCAGCTGGAGATAAAATGATGAAATCATGTCCTCTCTTTTTTTTCCCCCATATCTCTTCACACTCTGCAGCCCTGGAGCTATTGAAGGAAGCCATCTCCAACGCAGGATACTCTGATGAAGTGGTGATCGGCATGGATGTGGCTGCATCTGAATTCTACAGGGATGGAAAATACGACTTGGACTTCAAGTCACCTGACGACCCAAGCCGTTACATCACTCCTGATGAGCTGGCTGATCTCTACAAGAGCTTTGTGAACGATTATCCAGGTAAATTCATATTATTTTAGCACAAAGAGGGCAGTGTGCATGACAAAGTTGGAATTTCTCCATGTGGCCAGGCTGAAGATTAATGTGCTGTTGACAACATTGTTACACCTATTTTTATTTTTGGAAAGCTGTCAAAGCCAGCAGCAATTAGTATTTTTATTCTATCAACTGTTTATTAAATATGGTGTGAAGCACTTGACATTTTAAACATAATGCAAATTTTTAAGTGGATAGAAATTTGAAAAAACTTATTTTTTAGCATACAAATTACGAAAAATCAAAATTTCTGCTACATATTTGTACTTGACAACTGTAAAAAAAAAAAAATCCTGTCTTGTTAACTGATTTCCAAGTAATTGATAATGTTTTTGTTTTTTTTTATTCGTCTATGCCTGGTTAATGTAACCCGCAAATGTGAAACGGCTGCAGTTGAACAGCTGTCTGTAACAAAAGCCCCTTTAAAGCTGGCTTCATCTCAGCTGCACTGTGCACGGATTATCATGATTTTCATTTCAGCTCTTATCTTAATAATATAGATGTTAGAACATGCACAGCAGCTGCATTACACACATAATTTGAAATACAGTGCATTTGTGTCATCTAGAGTTGCAGCGCACTGGTGTGTTTTTTTTTCTGACAAATTTAGGTTGGGTTAGGAGAAGCGGTTCTCAGTAAACCATGCAGTTAAAGTATTTCTTCTTTCTTTTTTATTTGGAAAAACAAACTTTTCACCATAGATTTAGTGGTGTAATATGTTGTAGACATTAGAAAATATCATGTAAAAAAAAAAAATGAGACCAATGATAAATCTATTAGAAATTAAATACCTGTCATTTGGTTTATATTATTGAAATTAAATGCTGGGATTTCATTGTTTCTCCTTCCCTCTGATATCTGCTTACAGTCGATCAATTCTGTTTTTCACTGTTGATTCATAACTGTTGAGTACACATAACTGCATGTTTGTTGACATGACTGTCTCTTCTTACACTCAACCACATGTTGCACAGCTGGTGTGACATTATAAGACACGGTTTCCATTAATCTATAGGCACCTTCTACTATTTTGCATTCGTATCTTTACCAAAACAAACTTAATAACATGAGCGTGTCAGTTTTAAAACAGCATGGTGCTGACGTTTACATACACTGACCTGTTTATGACAGTAATCTTAGGCTGTGCCTGTGAAAAAATGAATAAATCCTCTATTACTGCTGGAAAATCACCTCTTTTGTTGCACTCTGGCATCTTTGTTGCTGAATTTGACTTAAACTATGGATGTACCCTGATAAAACTCTTTGTGAAACCACAGCTGGATCACAAAAGCTCGGTATACTAATCCTCCATTCAACCATTGTTTAAGTGGTGTCCATCGAGGATCCATTTGACCAGGACGACTGGGAGGCCTGGACCAACTTCACTGGTAGCACTGACATCCAGGTTGTTGGGGATGATTTGACAGTGACAAATCCTAATCGCATCTCCAAGGCTGTGGAGGAAACGGCCTGCAACTGCCTTCTGCTTAAAGTCAATCAGATTGGCACAGTTACCGAGTCAATGAAAGCGTAAGTCACCACCTCACTGAATGGGATTAAGCGAATGTTGCATTTTAGTCACAAACAACTCGCCTTCAATAAATCGGCAAAAATCAACATATAAAGAAGTAAAATAAAATATGTACTCCTAGAATGTTGGTATATTGGTGATCTTTAAGTGGAATATCATTGGACCTTGCAGTTGTAAAATGGCCCAGGAGAGTGGTTGGGGCGTGATGGTTAGTCATCGCTCTGGTGAAACTGAGGACACCTTCATAGCAGATCTGGTGGTCGGGTTATGCACTGGACAGGTAACGCATGTTCAAAAAATGCATTATTTCATATGTACATCACTTTTGTTGTGAATAAATTCCACTATCACTAGTGACATACATGTACGTAAATCGTGACATGGACAAAGAAAACGGGCTAAAATAGGTTTTCTTACACCCAGATCAAGACTGGGGCTCCCTGCCGTTCTGAAAGGTTGGCTAAATACAACCAGATCCTGAGGTGAGCTACAATTTTTTCTGCCAAATCTAGTAATTGGATGTCTGCATTTGTATTTTGCTGGTTTACTGAATTAAATCATCTGACTAGAGTCACTTCTACCACTTTTTAGGTTAAAAGTTAGCCATTTTAAATTTCAAAACCTGTTTCATTCTCTACTTAAATCCAAATTGTATTTACACCTACAGAGAAGGTGTGCAACTGTGCATATAATGTGTCAGTGATATCAAAAAAGGTTTAGAAGCAAAAACTAATCTGAAATCAAGTCTTTTTTTTTTTTTTTTTTTTTTTTGCAGAATTGAAGAGGAGCTGGGAGACAAGGCTCTGTTTGCTGGGAAGAACTTCAGAAAACCTGTATTTGAGTGAATCTTTTATTTGTGAATTTATACACAAATGGATGAGAACACATTAGTGCAATAATGGTAAATGTAGAACTATTCACATACTACCAGCAGTATTTAATTTATGTAGAGATATCTTCACTTAAATTATTACTCTAACACCTTGTCTACATGTGTTTTGGTTCTTTTCAAATAGACCCAAATGAAGACATACTAGTTTTCACGACAGATACACTTTGTGAACAAATGAATAAAGTTTTGTTAGTGACAACTTGTGTTGCCTGATTATTTTCTTTTTCTGGGACAGAAGGTGTTTAAATGACAGAATTTTAAATGAGTAGCAGACTTGTTGACACCACTTTAATTTTGCAATCCAGGTTATTATTAAATTAAATGGTTATTTTGTACTGCTGGGTATTGGACAAATGCATTTGTAGTCTACAATGGCTTTTATTTCTAGATTTAGGCCTGACATTTTTTTTTAACCTGGCAGTGTTATTTGTCCAAGGTGATCAGCTGCATTTCTGTACCTATTAGGGTTCTCTTTCACATGTCTTAGCCCTCTTCCTGAACTTAGTTTCCCATCTTAATGTTGACCTAAACTGAAGCCTAACTTGAGATCTAAATAACTTTGAATATCAACTCTAGAATGAAGAATGGCATAAATATAATTTATTACACGTGTATAATTGAAAGTGTGCCCTAATTATGTGTGAAAATATATGTGCATAAGTGTAGACACTTGGTACAAAATGGAAATACAAATGGAAAATTCTAAAATTCGGACTTGTGCATATAAATTGTTTTGAACATAAAACGGCGGGACTGTAAAAACTCGTCATGTGAAGGATGACTGCTATGAATAGGTATTTGGGAAATGTGTTCTCAGAGTGGATTAATATGGCATTAGATTTACTATAGATAGTAAATCTATCTATAGTAAATCAAACTTATTACATAGATCTATGTAATAAGTTTGATAAACTCATGAGCTTCTCATGAGAAATTAGTTTGAATACATGGTTGGGTAATTTTTAGTGTGATCATCGTATCTCCCTTACGTCTTAAAAAGATTTAACTTTATTTTATATTATTTATTCCAGCATTAATAAATGAAAGGTTTCTTTCCAGCAAAGTTTTAAGTTTTCTTTTTTTTTCCCCCTTCCATTTAGATTTGCTAGAAGCATTATTACATGATGTTTAATTCTGGTACATAAGGCAACATTTGAATAACGTATCTCCAATAAACATAATTATTTCAGGGTGTGAAACTAAAGTCTTAAATGCAATCGACATTTCTAACACCACAGTCCAACATTAGTGACAACTGCTGCCCATGAAAACTGCTCGTGCTGATGGTGCTCAGTGTAATGTCTTGCATAATAATTAACGACCGCAATATGTGGCCTGATTCATGGCCGCCTGTTCAGCAGGAGCAGCTGATGAAGCCCCGTCTCTGCTGCTGATGATCCGCAGCACATGCTCAGTTATGTACACCCAGACAACTTTGAAGGCTTAGCTGTGGCTGCTGAGGTCATCGCTCTGAGGGGAGAGAGAGAGGGAGGAAAAAAAAAAAAAAAAAGAAAAACTAGACCGAGTCCCTCCGCTACACCGCCTCCATTTTGAATAGCCATGTAATAGGGGATTCGCATAGTTGGTGTGTGTGTGAATCGCCCACTGCGCTGCGTAGTGTCAACAAGCCACATCCAAACATCCTTCGACATGGACGACCTGTTCAGTCCGCGCAGGTAACTTCATTAACTTACCATATGCATTTATGCTGCATTTACTGAATTATTTTCTTTAACGTGTCCTGCAGGGTTTTGCAGTGTTACTTTTAGAGCCGTTTGCGTGGAATACTCGGAGTGTCAGTGGTCACGAAGTTCGTGTGTGGCTAACAAGCTAGCCAAATAACAGCGTAACGTTAATACTGCCTCGTTAGCAGCTAGCAGCTCCTGCTGGCAAAACGCCTCTGTTCTCTGTAATGTAGCTAACAGTTATGTCTGCAGTGAATATTTAAATAGTGTTCATAACATAGAATATCCTCAAGTACAGCTGACAAATGCATTTAATGAACCTACTGTAGTATCCTCGTTGGGTTTGAGGTGTATTTACATGGCTCGTTGCTAATGTATGTCAACATGTTGTGCATGCTAACCTTTATGCATTATTGATTGCATACTTTAGCTGTGGTAAACTGCGCGGAGCATTCGGTTAAAGACACTGTCAGCTTGTTTGGATCTCCGAAGTAGCACACACTGTTCTCATAATGGTGACCGTAAAAATTAGCAGCTCATGTATGATTGATTGACAGTGTTTTGCGACCGCTGTAGCGTCGGATTTCATTCATGTAATATAAGGAGACGTCAGCTGAGATTGGCTCTCAGAGGTGGAGGGGCGGGATGTTGTTGCTGCTGAAATCAGTGCAGTCAGTGGGAGGGAAGCTGCGCTGACAAGTTGCACAAACACATATTGATCATACGTCTGTCTACAAAATGCACAGCGTTAATTACACGTTAATTAGCTATAATGCAGCCTGACTGTAACTACTCAGTTGAACTTGCTTTGCTCCTGCTTACTTTTAGGTAGGCAATTTTTCTTGTTTTTTAATTGTTATTGATCTGGTTTGTTTACCCCCTTTTTTGCTCAAATTTTAGGAGCTTGAACAGCACGCAGGGGGAGATAAGAGTGGGACCAAGCCATCAGGTACATTTTAACACAAGTTTAATTTGCTTTATTGTGTCATAAAAACAAACAATCCCCCCCCAAAAAAGTTTCACAGTTTATCCTACAAAAGCTTTCCTCCAATCGCTGGAACACTACTGGGGAGACCTGCTTTAAACTTTGAAGGCCTCTTATCAGGCCTTCAAAGTTTCAAGGATCAGTGATATTCTAATACCAGTCCCATACGCCTAGATATTGGGTGTTAACCAAAAGTATTGAAAAATAGAATATACACTACTCACAAAAAGTTAAGGATAGTTGGCTTTTTGTATGATGTCAGAATGAATCTAAAATCCACTACAACCTTTTCAGGTGAACTGAATTAAACTTTCTCTAAACTTTTCAGTGCACACGTACATTGTTCAATGGTTTAATGTTTATTCTGCATCATTCTGTTCTGCAAAAACCGAAAGGTGAATATCCCTAACTTTTTGTGAGTAGTGTAAATAAGCAAGCTAAAACATAAACTTCAGTAAGCTACCCAGCCTTTATATGTTAACACAGTGTGTTTGCATCACATATTAAATTAAAATTACCCTTCAATTAAACATATAAAATTAAGTGAAGAGCATACTTCACCAGCACTACATTTATATAGCACTGTAAAGATTAAGTAATGTATTATGAAGTTGTTTGTTTTGAAATACTAATCAGTGTTTTCCTGTGTCCCATTAAGAAGTGTTGTTGGCTGCAGAGATGCAAAGTGAATTTTGTGTTTTCTCTGGTTTTATTCAGGCTAAGCTTCCAGAGTTGCAGCCGCGGCCTGCACATGGCTCACAGACTCAAACGGAAAAGGAGGAGCTCATGTGGACACCTGGAGTCAATGATTGTGACCTTCTCATGTACCTCAGAGCAGCCAGGTCAGTATCTACTCTTAACAGTTAACCAGTGCTGGTATCTTGGTAAACCTTACTGAAATGATAAATCTTAGAGCATCTTCTCCATAAAAGCTATTAAAGAAAATGGAAACCTTGACCTCATCTATGCTTAATTCACTGCATTCTGCTATGGTTCAAGTTTCTCTGTCAAAACAGATTAATAATGGGTTGACGTATTTATTCACTTGGGATTTTAAAGACATTCTCCGTAGTCAGCATTGGTTACATTCATAAGAATATTGAATAAGTCTCTCCTCAATGGCAAGTGTCACATTTCCTTGCTGTTTAATGAGCCTTTTTCCATTTAGATTTATCAAAGGTGGGTTTTTTTGTTTATTTTTTTAATGTCAGAAGTGTCTCTTTTGAAGTGGGTGTTATTTATCCTAGTGTCAAAAGGTTTCCTTCGTATCTTATTTATGTGGTAACATGAATGTGTTTTCATTTTCTAGGAGTATGGCAGCGTTTGCAGGAATGTGCGATGGTGGCTCTACAGAGGATGGATGTTTAGCAGCCTCCCGTGATGACACAACACTCAATGCTCTCAACATGGTAAGTAGCACAACTTGAATTATGTGATGATCAACCCCTGTTAAGAAACAATGTTATCATAATTGATATATACAAACACAAGTTTTTTGGTTTGTTTTTTCCACCAATTTTAGCTCCATGCAAGCCATTATGATGCAGCAAAAGCTCTCCAACGTCTGGTCAAGAAGCCATTACCAAAACTTATCGAGAAATGCTGGTCTGAAGATGATGTGGTGAGGCTCCTTTTGTCTTTAAGCTACACAGAGGCTCAGTTAGTGAGTGACAATTTGTGCAGGCAAGGGTTGAAACAGCATAGTCGCTTATGGTTATACAGTATATACAGTGAAACATTATTGGATTAAATTTTCCTATGGATGCATGCTTGGTTGCTGACTGAAATGTGCAATTTTTTTTACATTTACCAGTTACAGTATGTCTGGGTTATCGGTGACCATTAGATCAGGTTCAGAAAAATATATTTGTTCTCCCTCCTCCCCCCTTTAATTCATACATAATACACACCATGCACAGTTACACAAGTTATTCCTGCAAACTTGCCAAAAACAGTGGCTAGCATTAGCTTCTTTGAAGACCTTTTTTTTAGCTAATGCTTTTAGAAAATGGAACAATCAAAAAATGAATTGAGTTTAAGAGCAAACATCCCCAGTATTTCTAATTAACTTGAGATTTTTTCCAATTAACGTTTCTTGACCTGCGCATTCCGATCGAGTACAAACAAGAAGCCGATTTCACATCAAAGGACTGACCAGGCGGCATTCAATAGGAGAACTATATGCCGCGGAAGTAGAGGCAAATCATTGGCGAAGCACGGCGGATAGAAGCAAAGGCAGCACGCATGCACAGCGTCTGGGTGGCAACCCTGTTTATGGAAGTTGGGGATGCTGTGCATGCGTGCTGCCTTTGCTACTATCTGCGGTATTTCTGTTTGGCAACCAACGTGACTTACTAGTGTTTATCTGGTATATTTGCTTAGCCTCTAGCAATACACAGCTACCTTACTCCATGTTAAAACCGTAGCTTTTACTTAATATTATACCGCTATCTTGAAGAAAACAACTGTGCTAGTTGCCGTTAGCATCTTTCCTTGGAACAGTTTGTTCAGCTCCTTGTTCAGCCTAATGCAGCTGAGAGTGAGGTTTTCCACTTCGTTTAATCAATTTTTCACACTGTTTGATCCTTATTCCACACCATTTGATCCATATTCCACACCTCTCCACTTGCGTTTTTGGTTTTGAGAAGACAAAATAAACAACATTACCCAAGCGTTCTGGATATCTGTTATCAAACTTGAAAATCCCATCTATGTCCCGTCTATGGAAGTGAAGTTTGTCAGAAAGTCCTTTCCTTAGTTACCATTGCTAACGTATGATTGGTCAGTGGCGGTTCTAGGGCGGGGCTGGCGAAGGGTCAATTGAATGCTTTCACAGTTTTAAACTTATTTTGTTGTCCTATGACAGCAACAGGAAAAATATGTAATTGGCTGTAGCTTTACTTCAGCTTCAGTTCTGTTCATATGTTGTGTATGTAAGCACAGACTAGGAAAAAGGCAAACGGATCAAACTAAATTAATCATCTCAGCCCACAGTTTCCAACGAAAACCAGGACATATAATGCCTCTCAGGCTTTACCTTCCTAGATTAATTTAATCTTGTTTCATTTCACACAGACTCCAAAGAAAGCTTGTCCAAAAGCTGTGATCTGGTTTTAGGGGAAAGCTGTAATAAACAGCTGGATTTTATTTGTACTGCAGTTGTTCAGTCAGTGGATTATAATACATTGACAGTTGAATTTTCAATTAAAACAAGTTTTAGACAAGATTTTGCAGGAAATAAAATCCCACTTTATCAAACTGCAGTCAGTGCATCTCTGTAATTTCCCCTTTATTTAATTAACTGTGAGAATTAACATCCAAGAGTAAAGCCTCTGATCGTTCGTTAACATATGCAATGCAGAAATGCGTTGTATCAGTTTAAATTGAATACTTGTCATATTAATGAATAATGTCAATAATTTTGTTTCATAATTGAATATGAGTACATTTTAACTATTTCTCCTGTTTTTCCCAAACAGAAACGCTTCATCAAAGGCCTGAGACAATATGGGAAAAATTTCTTTCGCATTCGGAAAGACTTTCTACCCACCAAAAAGACTGTACGTGCTTGTTTTGTTTTTGCGTACAGTGCAGTTTTTCATGCATACTGGGAATTTTTGACACCATGTCCTCGACTGTTAGACCTCATGTTGAATAATGTATGTGTTCCTTTTATCAGGGAGAGCTCATCACTTTTTATTACCACTGGAAGAAAACTCCAGAGGCCGCAGGAACAAGAGCTTATCGACAGCAACGCCGCCAGCCGTCCTCCCGTAAAGCAAAGACTCGATCTGCACCAGCTCCTGACAACACTTCCTCTCGAAATTACTCCGGTAAACTCCTCTTCATGTCCTCAAAAATCTGGCATCGCCTCTATTTGAAGGAACAGTAATTTGCTAAAGAACCGTGGCGCTCCTGTTGTGTAAACTGCTTTTTTCCTCTGCAGTGGACGCGAGCTCTGCCAGCGAGGATGATCTTGACAGTGAAGACAGCGAACAAGAAATCAAGAGTTGTAGCCACTGCGGAACAACAAGTGAGCTTCAAGTTCAAACTTATTTGACTGTAGAGATCTGTGTTTTTTTTAATTTTGGAAATTGTGCTTAAAGTCATTGTTCTTGTTACAGGCTCTAAGGATTGGCATCAGGTTGGAAGAGACAGCCGTTTGCTTTGCACGAGTTGTCGCACATATGAGATCAAACATCGATGTCTGCCACCAGCTCCAAAATCTGCAAGCGGTTCATTCATGTTCAAACCTGTCAAAGCGGAAGAAGAGGTTAACAGCAAGCATGGCATGAGAACTCGTCGTAGCAGAGCTCCAGTAAGCCTTCGTTTGGAACATTATTAACACAGTTTACAAGATCAAATGACAATTTATAGTTAAATAGATACAGCTTATCCATTTAATCTGTCAAAATGTTTTATATTTTAACTACCATGTTACATGATGAGAAAACAGTATTTAAAAACAGTATTGCTTTCTCTCTTTTATAGCAGTTGTCATCTTTAAGAAGTGGCCACAGGAGGCTCACAGTCTCACCGACCAGTGAGGATCAGCAGTCCAATAACCAGTCCTCTATAAGCGGAGCAATCTCTAATTCTTTGAGATCATCTTCCGCAGATAATAAGAATGACTCCACAAAGAGAGCAAATAAGGTAAACACCAGCATCTTTGCATGTCTGAAGAATGACTTTATCCATACATACTTCCATACTTTAAAAGCCTTCCGCTTACTTTAAGCTCTGGGTGTACAGTGTTATTTTTATACAGCGCTGTCTTTTAAAGTCGGCTACCATATGTCTGTGGAAAGAAGTAATAAGTTTGACTTTGATGTTTAAATCAAAGGGGATTTTGCAGCTTTTTCTTGTATTAAACTGTTTGGGATGTGCCAGCTTAAACACATCATGATTCAATTTGATTAGGATTCAGGGTGCTACGATTGAATTAGCAAACGATTATCACATATTAATGATTATCATAAGATTGAAGGCATCATTTTTCACTTTGCAGTTTTCTTTTGATTTTTCTTTAATTTTTTTTAAGTATAAAATGGTATTTAAAAAGTTTGGTGGATTGAAGACCACATTTTCAAGAAAAATGGACTTTAGAGATAATGAAGATTGTTTTTTGAACCAAAATCATTAGCAGTTTTTTACAAATTTATTCACCAGCAGATCTAATACAAAATCAAGGAGGTTGCTCAGCTCATTTATTCTGAGCTACTGTAAAAGCTAGCTTACCAGCTTTCACTCATCGCTGGCTGAATAGCTGTGCTGTTAATGCGAGTTAAAATGTTCATGTTAATGTTCTGCCCGGACACTTTAGAGGATGGACTGGGCGGCTTGTGCAACTTCTACATTACTGAAACGTTTTACAGCTGTATTCTGGTCATTGAATTATGAAAAAAAATCGTTTTTGGACTTTTATGAATCGTAATAAAGTCGGCATGTGTCACATCGGGATGCATTGATTTAATAGTGAATCGGCCCACCCCTACAAACTATGTACTTTCATGTGAAATCAGTCATTGCTGAGGTTTCTATGGTAAACCCTATGTCCAACAACATGTTTGGGTTGGTAAAGGGTTTGGTTTGGTTTTGTAAATCCTGATCTCTGCTGAGTTTCCACCGCCAAACATACCCGTAGCTGGTAGGTGGCGCATCAGCCAGATGGCAATAAAATGCATCAGCTACGTCGATCAAATCAAACACAAACATCCAGCAGTTTGTGTTCTTTCTTCTTGGTATGTGCCTTGAAATAACAAAAAGAATCTATGGTATATTTAAGCATGGTGCTGTTCCTGCTGTATTCTTAGTGCTAACTCACAGGAAGTGATGATTTTTTTAGACTAATCAACTGATTGCAGTTGCAAACTTTTTGGTCAGATCAGTTAATTTAAGACCTCAACAGAAGGGTCCCAAAAAAGTAGGACTGATTGTAAATTCTGACACTGGTCATAGTTTTTGCCTGTTGAAATGCACTCATAAAAAACTGCATAATTAACCAAATCTGTTGGTGGAAACGGAGCTTAAGCCATCCAGATTATGCTGACGCTAGTGTGTGTACAATTCTGCTTTTTCTGCAGAAGATAAAAGAGGAGGCTGCTTTGCCAAAGACAACAAAGCGTGTACGGGAAAGTCCCGCTCTGGAGCCTGATGAGCCTGAAAAAATCACACCTAAAAGGCCAAAAACACAGGTAACAGAGCAACCACACATGTTATTTCTATACATAAAAACTGTTTTTGTTTGTTTGTTTTTTAAGAAAAGCCTTTTTTAAGACTGAATATAACTCCTTACTGTGGGAAAATAATGAGGGCATTTCTTTAGGAACTAAAACATTAACCAGAATTGTGTGTTTCTCCAGGACCCACGAGGCACCCGGTCAGAGGCAGAGGCAGAGGAGGAAAGCTCTTCAGAAAGCCGCAGTGCTCAGGACGATGGTAGTGACACCAAAGACATCGATCAGGACAACCGCAGCTCCTCTCCCAGTATTCCCAGCCCTCAGCAGGGTAATGAGAGCGACTCCGACTCCTCTGCTCAGCCGAACGGGATCCCATCAGAGCCTGTTGCTCCTGCTTCTGTGTTGGCTGACACTCCGGTCCCGCAGGCCATCTCCTCTCAGGTTGCTACCATTGCTCCTCAGCCACTGCAAACCTTGCCTTCAGCTAATCCAGCTCAGAGCCCCCCTCCACCCTCTCCAGACCCCCCTCAGCCAGCCACCGGTCAGACAGCCCCCACTACAGGGGGAAGCAACCGATCACAGCCTTCTACCCACACTCCCTGTGGTGCACGGCCTCTTCCATCGGCACCTGGTCAGGAGGCTCCTCTTTCTCCAGCCTTTCACATCCCACCTGCTCTCAGCTCTACGCAGCCACATGGGTCGTCCCAGACCCCTCAACGTCCCCCATCCTTCATTAAGGAGGCACAAGTCCCCCAACCTCCTCTTGCTGGTCCTCAAATCAAGCCTCCACCTACCACCCCTATTCCACCTTCACACAAACAGCTGCCACACCCATCAGCTGCACCTTTCCCCCAAATGCCCTCTAATCTCCCCCCTCCTCCTGCTCTTAAACCCCTCAATTCTCTGCCCAACCAGCATCCTCCAGGCGCCCCTCCTCCTCCTCTTCAGCTGATGCCGCATCCTTTGCCAGCTCATTCACTCCCAGCTCAACTTCCAGTGATTTCGCAGGCACCAACCCACTCTGGAAAAGGCACGCCCTCTTCCCACCCACAAGCTGCAGCTTCCCTTCCTCCCACCTCAGTCACATCATCCACTGTTGGCCCCGTACCAAGTCTTCAGCCATCCTTCCCACCTCTCCCTGTGAGACCCTCGTCGAGTGCCACTGCAGTGGGATCGGAAGTTCAAATTAAAGAAGAGCCACTAGATGAGATAGAAGAGGCTGAAAGCCCACCTTCTCCACCTCGAAGCCCCTCACCAGAACCCACCATCATCAACATGGCAAGCCATGCCAGCCAGTCTGCGCGGTACGTTTTAACATCACAGCTGTGTAAAATAAAAAGAATCCATTTTAATGTCTTCTTTTAAAAGAATTTAGGTGTCCAGAAATTTGGTGAGACAAGTTTACAGTTAAGATGACGCCTAAAACTTTTGATAGTTTGAAGTGTGTAAAAATCATATTTTTTATGGGAACCTTTTACTAAATGGATGGAAAGCAGGAGTTGTGGCTGCACAGCCAGGCATGTTCAAACTTATTACAGCTATAACAACAGGAGCAGCAAAAACAGACGAAAAACAAAATACTTGCTTCTTGGATGTAGAAATATTTTCTGACAGCCACATTATATTAGCTGCTCAGTCCTCAACTTTGCATACCATATCATCTTTCACTTTACTGTTTTTGTCTGGGCAGTGAGTTTGCAGCTGAAACACCCTCCTGCATGCTGTGGTTCGAAAACAGCTCCGCATGGGCAATGACAGTGCATGAAAGCATGCAAGTTAAATAGGCTGTAAAACATAAGCAATGAGCTCAAGCTTTCTATTGCTGACATTGATCAAAAGGATTGTGATGAAGGCTTTATGTTTTTATGTAAATCGGTTGGAAAAATATTGATTATAACTTTAACAAAATTTTCAAAGCCAGTGTGTTGCTTTCATAGGCAACTGGTTGTTAATACAATATTGCTTCAGAGGCTGTATTGTAAACCCTGCTTATGTATATAATAGTCTTATAAGCCACAAACTAAAACTTTAAATAAGAATTTTAAAAAAAACCATGATTGTAGGGTCAAATGAAAAATAGATAAGTGGGAAATCTTTGTCATCACATTTCCTTTTTTATAAAAGGTTGATTCTTCATTCTTAAATCTTTTTCTTTCAGGTTTATTAAACACCTGGATCGTGGTTACAATTCATGTGCAAGAACGGACCTTTTCTTTACTCCACTGTTGTCCTCCAAGCTGGCCAAGAAAAGGGAGGAGGCTGTTGAAAGGTCTAGGAGAGAACCTGAGCTCAGTGCTCGGCAAGAACGTGAAAGAGAAAAAGAGAGGGAGCGAGAAAGGGAGGCAGATAGAAGTGCAGTAAGTGGAACTTTACCCTTTTTTAGTTTTTTTATATATCGTCTCTCAGGTCATCAGTTATTTCACACATTATCTTTGCTTTCAGAGAGCCTCCAGCTCCTCCCATGACAGTCGCATAAGTGAGGTGCAAATGGCGGCTCAGAGCCATGGACGACCCTCCTTTGAACAACCACCCACCACTGTAGCAGCCGTGCCGCCCTACATTGGCCCAGACACACCAGCCCTGCGCACCCTGAGTGACTACGCACGCCCCCATGTCATGTCCCCCACCAATCGCAACCATCCCTTCTATGTGTCCCTGAGTCCTGGTGACCCCATGCTGGCCTACCACATGCCTGGCCTGTACAGCGCTGAGCCCAGCCTCAGAGAGCGCGAGCTGAGAAACCTCCGAGAAAGAGAGCTCCGTGAAAGGATGAAGCCTGGCTTTGAGGTCAAACCCCCCGACCTGGAAACATTGCACCCCTCAACCAACCCTATGGAGCACTTTGCCAGACATGGAGCGCTAGGTCTTCCTCACATACCTGGGCCCCCCCACCCATTTGCTCCCTTCCATCCTGGGCTGAACCATCTGGAGCGTGAGAGGATGGTGCTGGCAGGGCATCAGCTGCGACCAGAGCTGAGTTATGCTGAGCGACTCACTGCAGAGCGGCTCCATGCTGAGAGGATGGCCTCGGTGGCGACTGATCCTGCTGCCCGGCTGCAGATGCTCAATGTGACGCCGCATCATCACCAACACTCCCACATTCACTCCCACCTCCACCTGCACCAACAAGATCCCCTCAGTCAAGGTAAAACTTGTTGGTCAGGAGTCATTCACCTGGAGGTTTGAAAATGATCCACTTTTACTCCCAGTTTTATTTCCTCCCACAGGCTCAAGCCCTCATCCACTCGTAGACCCACTGGCAACAGGACCGCGTTTGGCCCGATTCCCCTTCCCAGCTGGCCCACTCCCTAACCCTTTACTCAGCGAACTTCCTCATGATCATGAGATGCTGCGCCACCCACTGTTTGGTTTGTAACCTTAACTTTTACCACATCTTGAATCCTGTACGCATCAACCAGTTTAACTCGTTACACATTTCTGGTTTCCACAGGAGCTGCATATCCACGGGAGCTGCAGGGTCCAATTCCCCAGATGTCTGCCTCACACCAGCTCCAGGCCATGCATGCTCAGTCTGCAGAGCTGCAGAGGATGGCAATGGAGCAGCAATGGCTCCATGGGCATCACCTGCATGGAGGCCCCATACCCAGCCAGGAAGACTATTACAGGTGAGGTCTTTGAGCCTGTTCCATCACTTGAAGAGAACTAATTTTTTATTTTAGTTTTCTATATTTATGTGTTATTTTAAGGGAGGTCACAGTCTCCTAATTTGTCAGCCTGCATGTTAGATGAGTGTAGGATCAAGGCATTTATATTAAATCTGCTCAACATGCAACTTAAAACAGCTGACTGTACTCCCACCAATGTGAAATTAAGTTATTAGTCATCATTATGACATCGTAGAGCTCAGGTACAATCTTTTTGTGGTTTAACTAAATCTAACTACAGTCTTTGCTCATCTCTGTCTTTTAAGCCGTCTGAAGAAAGAAGGTGACAAGCCATCTTGAAGTGGTGCATGCTCTGAAATCCTATTCTAAAAATCAATACTGTGTACTTTGACACTGTAAGAGAATATTTTGTCTTTTTTGTTTGTTTGTGCTAATATATTTTAGAAAAATATCTGTGGAACTTTATGTGCATTCCTTGTTCAGCACTTCTTGAGACTTTAAAAGTCTGTCTGAGATTTTCCAATCACAAAATGTAACACTAGATTTATCGTGAAAATGATGATTAATCTCACCCGCTGATATGACAAGTTTTTCTTTTGTAAATTTACTAAGGGATGTGGGAACAGACTGACTTTGATGTTAACTTTAAATATTCTTATTATGATTTCTAAAAGATTTTCTTGTACAGAATGACATTTAAATCAGTGTGTGGATGATAGTTATTACCCAGCATGATTCACCCCCCAGTTTTCTCAGAACTAGAGTAGCAATTTGCATTGTGGCGTTAGACTTTGAAAGCAAAGTAGCGGTTGGATTTACTCCTAAATCTGATAATTATTTGTTTAAATCCTAAAATTTTATATATCAAGATATCTTTTCACAGTATAACCGAAGCTTTTACTCCCTCATTTTTGAGACTGTAAATATTACATGTTGACATTATTCTATATGAATGAGTACTATTGATATATCAGTAGATGTGAATTCTTGACCCTTGATTCAGCACGAGAAGAGTAAAACATAAGCTAAAAACAGCATAAGGTGGGATGATAGAATTGGACCAGAATCTGTCTCTACTGACAGGTTTTTATCAGAAAAGTGTATTTACATTGTTTTAACATGAATGACCCGATTGGTTAGAAACTAAATCTCAAACATTTTAATGGAGTTTTGAAAAGAACTGCCAAAATTCAGTATTTATGTGATATACTATCAAACTGTATCCATGGCATATTTATTTCAATAAATATTTCTGCAGTAACATCCTCTTGTCTTCTTTTTCCTGACAAAAAATGTGGTCAGTTTCCAGTACATGAGTAGCATTTAGCTCACATTGATACACTGTTATAGCATCAAAGTATTTACCAGGGAAGAATTTATTTAAAATGGACCTGGAATGATTATCTCCCATAACCATAATTTCCAATAATTTAATTCTTAATCTTGCAATCATCATAGCTCTAACTAGTTGGTAGTAATTTCAGAACAAGGAAGAGAGGTTTCCTGCAGGAAGTAGTGTAAATTGATTAAAAAAAAGTGATGGTAATCAATGAAGGTACGTGACTCCTGTTGCCAATCAAGAAGTTACAACTAGTTTAAAGACAAAAAAAAAAACTTTGACAAACACCCTTTTTCTTTTTTGTGTGACAACATCTCAAATACAGGAGTACATGTTTGAGACAGGATTGGATCTAGGATGTTGCTGACTTTAACCTAACTCAGTGCATCCATGATGTTTGTGCTAAAATGCATTCTTATGTCTACTTCCAGCACAACACAGAACATCTGAAACCGTTTCACCTACCACTTGATGCCCAACTATGCCCTACACTAAAGAAGAGTACGGAGCTTTTCGTCTGTCTTTGGTATCCTCTATGTTTGTAATTTGGCGCGTTTTTGGGGCCCTTGCAGATGCGTACCCTGACGAAGCAAACACAATAGTTGTACAGGAAATTGTGGAGGCATCGTTGACCAGTATAGCTGACTTGTGACCAACAAAAGGAACAGAAAAGATAGCGCTGTGTCTTTTCCGGAGAATGTACATCATCATGATTCGTCCACCATTGTCATGTGTGCTGTTGTCTGAAACTGACATCAGAACTCTGAAGTGAACTCTGAGCTTCGCTGTGTGGTGGATGTATTTGATAATAACCATGCCAACGATGAAGACGCATAAAGGGCAGTATCGTTTGAAACAGATGTACCTAATTACACAAGCAAGGGGAACGTAAATGATCTTTTAATTTTTTTTTTTTTCCCAAATTTCTTTATTGAGTTTCCACAGACAGCGTAACAGGGTACATCAGTTTCACAATGTGTCAGGACATCTGTTTTTTTTTTTTTTTTTTAAAGAGGAAAACCAGTTCTGACAATAATAGTAATCAAGCAACCCAATAAGAACCCCTTTATCCCTCCCAACAACCCACATCAGGTGTAGTCACCAAACTGATATATGGCAGTATATAACATATTGGACAAGGAAATGACAGGTACAGCAAGACTAAACACAGATACATATTAGATTGACTAGGATGTTATGAAAAGGAAAGCTTAAAAAAAAAAAAAAAAAAAAGGGGGGGGTGGGGGGTCTCACATGTCTCTCCAACATTCAAGAAGTAACTTCAGCATCATCAGGTGTAATAGTTAGACTGTTAGTTATATAAGCAATCACTGGGTCCCAGGTTTTGTGAAATGCTGTCAGGGACTCCTGGGAGAACCTTAACTTTTCTAATTGTAGACACTGTAGAATTTCCCTTATCCAACTGTTATGGATCGGTGGAAGAACATGTTTCCATTTGAGGAGAATGAGACGTCTGGCCAGCAGAGTGGAGAAGGTCACGACGCGTTGTGCAGCAGCGGGTAAATTCTCAGTTGGAGATAAACCAAAAAGCGCGGTCAGGGGATTTGGTTCTAGATTTATGTCAAGAGCTATTTTGAGAGTTTGGAATATGTCAAACCAGAAGTTGGATAGTCTTGGACATGACCAGAACATATGTACATAGTCAGCTGGGGACTGTTTACAGCGGTTGCAAGCATCACTGTGACCAGGGTATATCTTTGCTAATCTCGCGTTCGTGAAATGAGCTCGGTGAAGCACTTTCCACTGTAGCAGGCCGTGTCTGGCACAGATCGACGAGGTATGGGTTAGTTTTAAAATGTCCCTCCACTGGACTTCAGTTATATTTATCCCCAGATCTTTCTCCCATGTATTCCTCAGTAGTGCAGTGGAGACTGGATTTAGAAGTACAATCCTGCTATAAATAACAGATATCAGTCGTTTTTGTTGCAAATCGAGAGACAAGAGCTGGTCAATTTCAGCTTCAGGTGGGCGGTTTGGAAAATGTGGAAACTGCTTTTGAATAAAGTGTCTCATTTGAAGGTACCGGAAAAAATGGCTTTTGGGGAAATTGTATTTATCTGCTAGGAATGTAAAGGATGAAAAAACACCTTCATGGAACAGGTCTTTGAGTGTTCTAAGGCCTTTATCTGACCATGTGCGAAAAGTAGGGTCAGAGCAGGAAGGAAGAAATGCATGGTTATTCAGAACAGGGGCAAGAGTTGAAGCCCTATGCAAGCCGTACTGCTTCCTAAACTGGATCCAGATTTTCATTGTATTAGTGACCATCGGGTTAAGTGAAATGTTATGGGGACTTATGGGAAGCTGTGAACAAATCATGGATTGTAGAGAACAAGATGAGGATAGGATGTAAATGATCTTTTAAAGACACACTGAAACTATGGCAGTATGTTTTTCAGTGACACATCCACTAGTGATGGCTGAAGCCTATCCTAGCCGCTATCAGGTGAGGTTTAAAGAAATGTACTTATGTCATAGGGAAATTATAGTTCAATCACATCTACGTATATTTTCTTTTGTTTTTGTTTTTTGTCTTTTTTCAGCTTTTGGTGATGTTTTAGGTGATAAAAGATTGTTTTAACACTACAGATAAGCTTGTATCTGTCAGTAACCGATTCAATGGCCCGTCAAGATCCTGGCTGAGGGGATTGAAGTTGTAGACTGCTACCAGTACTGGGGTGTGCACTTAGACAACAATATATATACGTTCAGTATGATTTCATTTTTTAATTTAATTTAATTTATTCATTCCCCCCATAATGCGGCTTGTACACTGATTTGTGGGCTCCTGGTTCAACTGTTTATTTTACAGTGAAAGACGAGTAGGATAATCTGAGGAAAGCATCACAGACATTTTCAGATCTTATTTGTCCTCGTAGAGGAGGAAACAAATCAAAGGCCTTGGCTTAAGAGTCTGTTAGAATGCAATTGTAATTTGTTCTGTAAATGGAAAATTTAAATGTAAATTTTAAATTTAAATGTAAAAGGAAATTCATTCCTACCAGCAGTCATCACCCTAAAGAACAAGACTGACTGACCGACTGACTTATTATTATTATCATTATCATCAATGTTATATTGTTAAAAAAACAAAAAAAGAAAAGAAAAAAAAAAGAGAGCTTTTTATATTGTCGAATTTCCCTTCTGGGAAAAATAAAGTATTTTTCATTTCATTTTCATTTCAAATGAAAGGGAACTATGTTGCTTCTCTTCAATCAAAAGACAATTACACACACACACACACACAAAAAAAAACAAAAAAAAAAAAAAAAAACATGACATTGATTTTTAATTATGGTTCAACGGAAATATTACAAACAAAAAATAAAGTAAACAAACAAGCATGATGGGGCTCCTAAAGTTAAATTTTGTTGAATAACACTTTGAGGCAATCCCTGCAATCAAGAGTTGTCTGTAACTGCCAGTGAGACTTCTGCACCTGTTGACAGGTATTTTAGTCCAGTCTAATATGTCTGCACAATTTCTTTTTTTTTTATCTTCAACCATAATTTGAAAGCAATATTTTATTTAAATAAATTATAAATTTGTAATTTTTTATTTATTATTACTTTATTAGTGTCTTTATTTGAATCAGTTGTGTTATTTTTTTGGGGAGGGATTTTTTGAATTATATATTTTAAAAATATCTGTGGGCCCCTTAGCTTTTTTTTTTTTTTTTTTTTCTCCACCTGAGAATTTTTCCAATATTTTCCCCCCTTTTTCCCTATTAATCCCTCCTTCCATTTATTTCTTGTTCCCCCTCCCCTAACACTTCTCTCTTCTTTAGTCCCCAGTTTTGTTTTTTTTTGGAATTTTTTCCTTTTTTTTTAAGTTTTTTGGCTCCCTCTTGTTTTTGTGAGCCCCCTCTCTCTCTCTCTCCTCTATTTTCCCCAAAGTTTTTATCGGTTGAATTCAGGATTTTTGCAGGCCAGTCTATTCTTCCCCACCAGACTCTCCATCCATTCTTTATGATCTCTTCTCCTGTCACATCTTGAGGAAGGATCCAGCTTCAAACCGTTCCCACAAAGTTGGGAACATGGAATTGTCCAAAATGTCTTGGTATGCTGAAGCATTCAGAGTTCCTTTCACTGAAACTAAGGGGCCAAGCCCAGCTCCTGAAAAACAAGCCCACACCATAATCCCCCCCCCCCCTCCACCAAACTTTACACTTGGCACAATGCAGTCAGACAAGTACTGTTCTCCTGGCAACCGCCAAACCCAGTCTCATCCATCGGATTGCCAGAAGGAGCAGCGCGATTCGTCACTCCAGAGAATGCCTCCACTGCTCTAGAGTCCAGTGGCGGCATGCCTTACGCCACTGCATCCCACACTTTGCATTGCAATTGGTGATGTGTGGCTTGGCTGCTAAACCGTGGAAATTCATTCCATGAAGCTCTGCGCACTGTTCTTGAGCTGATCGGAAGGCTACATGAAGTTTGGAGGTCTGTAGTGATTGGCGACCTCTTCACACGATGTGCTTCAGCATCTGCTGACCCTGCTCGTCAGTTTCCGTGGCCTATCACTTCATGGCTGAGTTGCTGTCGTTCCCAAACACTTACAATACAGCTGACGGTAGGCTTTATGCACAACTCCACTACTTCCAAACTTAAGCCAGGTCCTTTATCTCCTGTCTTTCATTACTGGATGATTTGATTAATCCAGGTATGCCTGATCTCAGTAACCATGAGGACAATGGCAAGACACACCTGTATTACTCAGCTTGTCCAGTAATGAAAGACAGGATTCAAAGGAGCTGGCTTAAGTTCAGGAAGTAATGGAGTTGTGCATAAAGCGCGTTGACTGTGGAATATTTAGGAGCGAGGAAATTTCACAATTGGATTTGTTGCACAGGAGGCATCCTATCACAGTTCCACGCTGGAATTCACTGAGCTCCTGAGAGCGACCCATTCTTTCACAAATGTTGGTCTGCATGCCTGTCTGCTTAATTTTATACACCTGTGGCCATGAAAGTGATTGGAACACTTGATTCCCATAATTTGGATGGGTGAGAAAATACTTTTGGCAATATAGTGTATATGATAAAGTGTGGAAAAGTTCTGATCCTATTTATTTAAACTAAAATAAAGCCCTCCTGAGTTACAATTGCTTTGAATATAGGCTCAAAATGCAAATGCAGACTGAATGCTTTAATTTGAGGTTATTATGAATTACAGCTTTTTCTCAGGAGCTTGCGTGCAGTCAAAAGACTGAGGCTGTGCACACAACTGTGCACTTCCTTTATGATCTCTTCCATAAGTCAAGCGTATAAAATGCCTGGAATTGATTCCAAGTGTGTTATTGCATTTGGATAGTGTTGCCCACAGCATGTTTTTAAGCAAGTTCCCACTTCAAGTGAAACAGGTCATCTTAGTCCACAGAAACAACACATTCATCAGGTAATAGGCTTGTAAGTGGCTAAAGCAACAGTTTAGATCATCCTGAGAAAAGAAGAAATGTACTAGTAACGCAGCAAAGGCATCAGCAGCAGTGAATAACTGCTTATCGTTTCCAATGTCCACTGGGTTTTGTTGGATTTGTAGGAAGTGGTCTTTACTGCCTCGTGCCAACTAAAAAGCACAAGAGAAGGATGACAACTTCACTCAAGTTTACCATAAAGGAAAGACTTCACAATCAGTGAAGTTTCAGTGTGTGAGCCATTATCTGAAGCACACTACATCACACTGAGATGGTGCCCTGGTATGGACATGCATGTCTTCAATTAGTCCTGGGTCTAAAGTATTTATGAATGTGACAGAAGACAGAAACAGCTGCATGAACTCTGAGGTGTGAAGAGATCATTTTGTCTACTCAGATAAACCCAACAAAGCACAGTGGACAGTGTTTGACTTGACAGATGGAAAATGATTCAAAGCATATTTGGAAAGCAACTCAGGAATTGAAGAAAAAAAAAAGGAATACTCAGAATCAGAATAGATGAGTTGATCATTGGATTTCTCTTTATAAAATTGTGTTTCTCTTGCTAAGGACAAAACAAAAGGCAGAATGAGCAACAACTTTAGACGGTGGCGGAAACGTGTTGGCAAAGCATCACATGCGGGAAAGCTTATTCTTTTATGATCAGACTTTGGGAAAAGCTCAAATATTTCTGGCACTAACTGTATTGTGGGAAAACTGTCACTTCCTGCACTCAAGAACTTGAACAGAGAGGATTAGTATATTCGTGGTTTTATTGCATTGCACAGAGTATTGAATCAGTTACACATTGAACATCATTTAAAGTCCGGTCTTGACAGGAAATCTAAAATGTGGCAATTTGAATGTTATAAAATCATTTAAAGATGAGTTCAGCAACAGTTTTACCAAGACCAAAAGGAGAATGTTTTTAGAAAAAAACAAACAAACAAACAAAAAAACATTTGTATCTGATAAAAGCTATTTGTGAGGAAATCCTTGGCTTTAAATTAGCTTCACTGCAGCCCAACATCACATCCTGTGCTAGCCTTTTGACTCTACAGCATTTCAGGCCAACTATTGGTTTTCAAAATTTGGGTCAGGAACCCCACTAGAAGTCTTGATTTTATCTCAGATTTCGACTATTATTTTGGTTCTGTTGGCTTGTGTTCTGTTTACTAATAGAAGGCTGTATTCTTGTGAAAATCATTCAAATTAAATCACATCTCAGGGAGAGTGAGACCAGCCGAAGCGTTTCTATTGCACATCATGACAGCAAGCACACAATCTTTCCTTACTGTGCAACATACTGCACTTTCAAATAAGACCAACATCTATAACACATCTTTCTTTCTGGCTTTTCAGCCCACTTTCTGCTTTTACAGTCATTCCTCGCACACTTTTCATCACTTTGCTTTCCAAAGTTACAAGCTGCCGATACAGTTGAGCCAAACTGAATCAGAAAGACGTTCCAAACCAGGAGGTTTGCATGAAACCAAAATGGTATCTGTACATTATGGTCCAATAGGCTCTATGCACGACTCCACTACTTCCTGAACTTAAGGTAGCTACTTTGCTTCCTGTCTCTCATTACTGGATGAGCTGATTAATCCAGGTGTGCCTGATCTCAGTAACTGGCCAGGCACACCTCAGCTCATCGAGTAATGAGAGACAGGAAACAAAGGAGCTACCTTAACTTCTGGAAGTAGGTGAGTCGTGCATAGAGCCCATTACTAACAAGCATACCCAAAGGAGATACAATGAACTTACAGCCTTATTTCTTCATCAATAAAGCTGAATATAGTCTACCCACAAAAAGAACTGTCAGAAGACAGTTCTACCCTGTTTGTGGCTTTCAACCCCGTCCCTGTTCCGATTGAGGACATAAATCCTAGCCATCTGTCCAGTATAGTGTCATATTCTATAATCCTGCGGAGGACAGTTTAGTTTAATATTCTTTAAGCAAAGGTCAGCCAGACATGAGAACATGGTGCATCTGTCAGGGATTTTGTGCGTATGTATTAAAAGCGAAGGTTCCCACACAGACTTCAGTGTAGTTTGAAAAAAAAAAAAAAGATGCAGAGCAAAAGTGTGACTTTTTCACTTATCAATCTGCAATGGACGACAGCAGAGCTTGTTGGCACTCAGGAATGAAATACAGCAGACTTCTGAATATTTAACTGAATATTGCAACTAGTTTTAGACTAAAATATTAGAATCAATAAAAATGTATCCACTATTAGTGTTTTGATAAAAAACTAAAATCTTTCAAATTTTGTCAAAGTATTTCTGAATTTAACTATCCTGTACTACAGTATAGAAGTGTGTTGTTTCCAGCATTTATTAGCAGCAGTAGTGGATATATCTCTATGAATGGACCCAAGTGAAAATGTCTGGGAAAGACTTTTCTGTGTTCGTGTCACAGGTCATCTGGAGGATTCTTTTTCTTCACATATTGCCGCAGATACTGGATAGCTGATAGAGCACTCACATTTGCAAGCAGAGCTGAAAAAGGAATCAATAAAGAATGTAGTGAATTAGATTACAAGTCAACAGATTAGACTCTTCCTGCACAAGTTATGCTAGCGTCTTTGTCCTGTCATAAGGTTTGCATGAATGGCTAAATTTTCTATCATAAAAATGCCATTTTGATTTGTGATGCAATTTTCATGGTGATTTTTTTTAAGCAGGAAAGACAGCAGTGTTGGAAAAAAACAAAACAAACAAACAAACAAAAAACAGATGTTGGCTTGACTGACAATTGCAGCAGCTGTCCAACACATTGTATGTACAAAAATAAAGTAAAAATAAGAAATTCTAATTTTCCCTACAGACCCAGAAAAAAAGGCCAAAAATCTTTAAGTCTTTTGTTCCAGTCATAAAAGAGGCATTTCTTACCTGCTTTCCAGGCATCAGCAGCCTCTGGATCTGAGGATCTTAGTACCCATGAGGCAAAGGCAATGCAGACTAAACACATATCCGACTGCTTCACTGACGAGAAGATGCCCTCTCGCTCTGAAGAAGACAAACATAATTAATTTTACAAAACATTTAAACTTTTTTTTTTGTTGTTTAAACCGACTGAACATTGAAGATTTGCTTGTGACTCCTGATGTGTTGCAAGTACTTACTTATCCAAACAGTTTCCAGAATCCTCTGCTGTTCTTTCAGCTCTCTGTACACCTGAGAAGATACTGGGCAGATTCTGCTCCCATTGAGCTCGCCCACTGTCTGATTCTCCCCCCCAATCGGGATCTCTTTGTCCTCAGCTGGGAACATCCAGGCACCTGACCCTCTGCACCAGATACTTCCTTTGTCATGGAAGCGGATCTTCCTCAATGACAGCAAACTTCTCCAGCTGTGAGATCCACCCACTACTCCTGAGCATCCAAGCAGATCTGTCTGGATAAACGAGTGAGATACGACCCTAATTGGAGAGATTTTATCCACTTCCTCGCAGTTCGCACTCAAAACATAGTGCTGCCTTGGGAATGTGAGCTCTCTTACAGTAGGATGAGAGCAGGAGAAAATTGGGATGGGTTTCTGCAGGCTGCACTGAAGAGGAGAGGATGATGCATCTTCCCCAAATGTACAGAGGCTGGGGTCAAAGATAGGAGACACTGAGATGTCCTCTGGATCAAAGATAGCAACATATTGTGACTCAGTGGAAGTGTTATCCTCTGTGAAAAAGTATTCAAACATCTCTGGGAAGGATATTTGGTACTGTGCATTTAGTACGTCTGCGTAGGCGGAAAAAGATGCCGTAATGAGGGTTTCAAGGCCACTGCTTGCTTTCATATCAACATTTTCCTCCAGAGGAATAGGCATGCTAATAGATAAACTGCTGTCGTCGGGACTGCGTAAAGGCAGCAAAGATAAGTCTGTTGTGTTGAGAGCCTGTATATTGTACATACTGTTGCTTTTTGTTAACTTTCTCGGGCAGGAAGTCAAAGTCTGGGACTCCTGACTGACAAAAAGCTGTCCTGCAGCGTCCTCTAAAGGCACCGGTGTCTCCCTCCCTTCAGAGTTTGTGGAGTCCTCCTCATGTGATAAGAAAGAGGAGTTCCTTTGTTGGTTTTTGCTGTTGTGATCAGGGCTGGGGTTCTTAAAGAACTGCCAGTAGTCTTCCTCAAAATCTGAGGTGGAAAACTCACAACTAGAGCGATCTGGCTTGGATTCTTCAGTCTGCGTGAAGTAGTCTGAGTCTGCCGTGTCGGATGTGTCCATCAGGCTGCTGTCGGCCAAATCATATTCCACAGGACCAACATGGGAGCTGTGGTCCGTTGATACATCATCTGCATTAGGTGTCACGGTTTCTTGGGTTTGTCTGGGTGGTGAGTTTTTACCCATCCTGAGCTGCAGAATGTCATTTATCGTCAGTTTTTCCATTTCATCCCAAAAAGCAGAGATGGTGTAGATGGGCTGAGAGTGACCTGCAGCTTTGGCGTATGTTTCTGGGCTATCAGCCACAGAGCAAGGGGTGACTGTTAGATTAGGAACAGAAAGAGGAGCAAGCTCATCTCCCTGAGAGCAGGCAGATGCTGAAAGATTGACTGAGGTTGTTTGGGGTCCAGACGCATCTGCTGGTGAGTCATTTATGCACAAAGAGTCATCATCTGGTGTTTCTATGGCTCCTTGGCCAGTAGATGGAGTTGTGACAGAGGCTTCACTGCTGGTGCTCTCATAATCTTCACAGTCTGTAGCTGCTACATCACAGGAGAGAGTGCTTCCCTGAGAACACGTCTGTCTGCCCTGTGCTTGGTCAGTGTCAGTGGTTTCAGTCACGCTGTCACATGTTGGAGAAAATGAGGATTGTGGCTGTTCGGTGAGATGGCATTGAAGAGGGCACTGGTGTTCCTCGGTTGATTCAGCAGCTGACAAATATGTCTCAGAATCATAACTGTGAATGGAGAAGAACTCAGCGCTGTCTTCAAGTTCATCGCTCTGCCAAGGCATAAATGTATCTGGTGATGCAGATGCTGAGCTGTCTGACTCACATTTGCTTCTACTGATTGCTTCCTCAGAAATGTTTTCTGTAAAAGACTGAGGGATGACCAGTTTTTGGGATGACTCTGAAATGACCTGAATTGCCTCTATTTGCTCATTTGTACACCCTCCTGGCTTTTTAGTTCGGTTTGACTGCGTCTCTCTTCCTCCCTCAGATTCAAGCTTATCTTTATGCGTCTCTACGGCATTTTCAGCTGAGCTCTCCTGCCTGGGGCTGCACGTACTACCTCCCTCATAAGGTTTTTTTATTTTGCGTTTTTTTTTAAAGGACGTAGAACGCCCTCGCTGTCGTTTGGGATTGTCATTTACTGTCACGAACCAGCGCTCCTTTTCTGCTTTTATAACACTAACAGCTCTCTCTGTAGAGTCTAACTCACCCACACTCAGCCCCATTTGGTTAAAAGAAAGTGGGTCAGGTTCCTTGGCGGATTTTAGGTCACTCTCTGTTTGCAGAATACAATCTTTTGTCTCTCCTGAACACTGAACATTTAGTGGGTTGGCTTGCAGGGTTTGTGAACTGCTCTCAGACATCTCCGTGATTTCTTGTGCATTCTCCATGTGTATGGTCTCTTTGTTGATGATGGGATAGCTGAGACACATTTCCACCTGTTTCACACTTGTTGCAACATCATTTTCTGGTCCTCTGCTGTTGCTTTGATAGAGCTGCTCTGGTAGCTTTGTACTTCTTGTGCAGCTCTCTTCTGCAGTGTTGCTTTCAGCATCAGGTTTCCTCTGTGTCTCTTGCTGGCCATAGCTGTAGACTACGCTGGAGTTTCCTGAATCCTCTGTGTCGCTCAGATCAGAGTCATCGCAGTACGCGAGCGAAGGCTGTAGCAGATTGCACTCCTCACTCTCATCATAGAAGCTGCTCCAGTCATACTCTGCTATATGAATGCTGTGATCCAGGTCGTCCATTCTGACACCTCACATGCCCTTCACTCTGATCTACAACGAGGATAAATAGGGTCACATTTATGCATAAAAACTAATTTAAGTCACCTTGTACAGCATGTAGCAGTCCATCTCTGGTATCTAAGGTGGGTTATATTTATAACCATCACATTCAAGCTATAATTAGAGCATGTGCATTTGTTTGAAGCTTAACGTTGGTTATCACCTGCCATTTGGAAACAGTTGTGTGGCCCTTTAACAGTTTAAAGTTTGAGACTTAAGAGCAGCAAAGCAACACCAGAGCACCACGGTCACGAGCAAGACCCCAAAATACCCTGAGACCCTGTTTGTAGAAAACAGGTCACATGATCTGATATGAAAAAGAAAAGGGTTGCTGTGTGAAAACATACGCAGCAGGTTGTTTTATGGTAACGGTTTACAGTATCCTTACAGTAACACTGTAGACATTCATTGATCCCTGACTTATATACTGGGGTAAATTCTTTTCTTTCAAAGTTGCCACAAACTTTATTTATTTAAATATATTGTACATTTTTAACCATAATCAACAGATCTTTTGTAAAACTACATTAGCTGTGAGCTGAGATGTCACTATAATCACCTTTTTGTCTTTAGCATAAACTTATAAAACTCTCATGTCAGTGTCATGAAGTCTTGCTACTAAACATTAGTCAAGGCCAACGTGAAGCATGTGACCACAGCGCAGTTTTGTTGACATATACCAGTAGCAAAAGGAACCTACCTGCTGCAGAGCCACAAATTGTCTTGTTTAAAGGTGTCTGTATAGTTTTCCTGCAGGGACATTTCAGCTATGATGTCCATCTGTCCTTGCATATGTCAGACTGGGCCCTCACACTCAGCTGTTATAAATAGAGTAGTATGTCCTGTCACATGTAGCTGCCAGTGCCAACGTCCTTCCCGCTATTACTAGAGGCATGACATTTTATTTCCACAACATATAAACTATAATTATTATTATCAGTAGTTGTAGTGGAAGTGTGATTATCTAGAAATCCAGTAGTTAGTTTTACGGATACTTTAAGCATGTATGGATGGTATCAAAGGAATTTTATTAATGTTTTTGTTTTGTTTTATATATAAATATTTACTTATCATGTAAGTAAATGATATCCACAAATGTAAAAACACCCCCCCCCCCCAAAAAAAACAAACAAAAAAACAAAAAAACAAAAGCAACAAAAAAACACAGACAGCTTTAATTTGTAAAGTATAATGTGTTTAGTTTTTTTTTTTTTTTTTTTTTTAGAAGTTCTTACATCAATAGCTATGGCATTGTACTGCAAAAAACAGTACTTTTAGGCATTCTTTATTTTCTTGTCTGTCTCTTTTAGTCACATGATTCACACCACAGTTGGTACTCGATTGCATAACCATTATTTTTGATGACAAGGCCTCTTAATTTTTTCCATGGCTGTATATATATATAAGATATTCATAAGTCAAATAATCCATTATAATGCCTACACAAGTCTAAAAGTAAATTGTACTGCCATAGAAACATTGATCTGTCAAATGCACATGAAGTCTTCTGAATCTGCTTGCACAAACCAGCAGGCTCGTTTCTAGCTATGTGAGGTTCTATGCAAGATGCTGTTTGGGGCCACTAGTTTGCTAAACTACAGTGTAGAGCAGGTACGCAAGTCCAGTCAAGTTCAGTTCTCAAGAGCTACGATCCTGCAACTTTTAAATGCATCCCTTCCCCAACACAACTGAAAATTACCTCGTCTGCATGTCATTCAGCTCTGCAGAGGTCGGGTAACGAGCTATTCATTTGATTCAGGTGTGTTGGAGAAGGAATGCATCTAAAAGTTTCAAGATAGTGGCTCTCAGGTGTAGAGCGATGCCTAATCCCTTATCACAGGCGGTCTAGTCCTCAAGGGCTGCTACAGTGCAGGTTTTTTTTTTTTATGTTTTCCTACTTCAACACACCTGATTTCAATCCAGCCACAATTTTCCATTCATATCCTCTCTAACAGGAATGATGGATACCTGTCACTCATTCTAGTCAGTGGACATCACTCACTGCATGACAGTGGAGACCATCTTTTAAAAAAAAAAAAATATTTTTTTTCAATTATCCCTCAAAAACACCAGCCATAGCTGATCACTTTGGCTTATTCTATCCTACATTTATTTTTAGGCATATAGGAATAAACAAGTAATGCTTCTCAGATGAAGATGAATATTCAGCTTTGGGGCCCCCTGTTGGGTTGTGGGACCCTGTGTTTGCATCACTAACAGCAAGTCTAACACTGTTCATTTTGTTACACCTTGGCATTCAAATATTTGTGACATTTATGAACTACCCAGTTTTGCAGACCTGTTAACACCACACACAGGTCAACACCCCCTCCCCACAGTGACAGCCTACCTCTGCCAAACAACAGTGGCTCATAAGACAGATCTGAGGTGTTTACCCGACCTCCAACCTCCTCAGATCGTTATCTGATGAGATCTGATGGTAACAAGAAACAAGATCAACGCACAGACTTCAACCTAGAGAACCTGATATCATATGTCCTAGTACTATGCACTCCATTAAATTCAAGGCTCAATGCAAGAAGAGGACCAACAGATAAAGGTAAATTAGATAAAAGCTCACACTGTTCTAACTGGATCAGTGAATAATGCCAAAAACCACACCAGCACTAAACTACCATCTAATAGTGGAAAGGTGCTTTATTTCTGGAAATAATACATACATCTGAACTTCCTTCTTGGCACTCAAGAATATATACATCATTACAAAAACAATACATTATTTGTATAAAACATCTGTACATATATTCAGCTTTGCTCGTCTGTACAACAGTAAACACATGAAGCAAAAAGGAGGAATAAACAAGGAATGATTGCTGTTTTCTGGCTCATTTTGGATTTCTCCACATCTACTGAAAATGGAAATTACTTTTCTAGCAGTAGGGCTTCAACATTTTTAAAAAACAACAGCAAAGATAAAAACTACGTAGCAAATACAACTTGGTTAGGATTGTAGATACAGTAAAGGCCACTGGATACAAGTTTAATACCAACTACTCAACACAATTTAAGTTGTGAATAAAAGCTTCCTGGCTGCATTTAAAGCTCATAAGGGCACAGTTATCACAGTAGTGGCTTATTACGGTAGGAGCCATTCTCTTCAGACATTTGGCAACGGTAATATTAGTCAAGTAGTATTCATAATTTAACAATGCTGCTTTGTAGACAACAAAAAAAAAAAAAATCTTTCTTCTAAAAGTCAAAACCCATCCGTAGCTAGAAACCTCAGATAAATAAAGTGCAAATGGATTTGCTAGTTTTTAAGTTTTTATATTGTTGGAATTAAATCACTGTCACTGAACAAAATTTCAAATCATCTAGCAGGAAAATAGAATTCCTTTCTCTGTTTGTGGAATGTAAATCATAAATACAATTCATACTCGTTTGCTGGATGCGTATACATTCATCTCGGCTGGTCAAAAAAATAAATATGGCAGCAATAAAGAGACAAAATATAATCAAACAATCATATCATCACTACAGTGCCTGCGGTAACTTTCCTCAATACATTCCTAACAGAGGACATCGCTGACTATTGGCCTCATTGTAAGCAGTAAAACTCAGTGCAGTTACAAAACCCACATAAATAGCAGCACACATAAAAACCTAACTGGCAAAGAAATATCCATCTAACATTACAGGGCTGTCACTTTCTCCCACAATAATCACAGCAGCTAAATGCTTGATTCCTCTTTAAAAGGATAAAAAACATAAACATGTTTGTTAATAAGCCTGACAAGTTTGGCCAGTTAGCTACGCGAAGCAGTATAGACAGTGTGCACCAATGTATAGACAGAGGCTGGTAGTTCCATGGTAGTTTTCTGTCTTTGCCCCTGCCAACCTTACTGACCCAAGCTGAAAGTGTCAGTGAAAGGCAAATGACTAACACATTTGTGAAACCCATCATTTAAATTTTGACTTAATTTACATTAAAAAACATTTAAAAAAAAGAGCTCACTCATCTTTTTTTTCAGTAATAAATGGGGGGTGGAAACACATATTTCCAATTAATTTAAAGCACTATAAAGAGTAGAAGGTTTAGTTATGGATTAGGATGCTTAAAATGGCATACTCTGATGAAAAAATAAACAAAAACAGGAAAAAGTGACATCCCTATTCACTCCAATGCAGCAGAAAATGGCTAAAACTGCTTACAGAGTCAGCTGGTCTTCCTTCACGTCTCTGAATCTTCACATCTTTAGCATCTGATCCTCCTTCCTGAGCTTTCCCCTTCCTGCACCAGAATTCCCACCTACACATTATACACTTGAGTCGTGGCTGATGTGGGGATGGTGGCGCTGTTAAGTGTTGATTTTGCAGACGGCCGCTCCCGTCTGACATATCTGGGCTTCCTCCCTGAAAAAGAAAAGAGAAATTTGCAAGGATGTTTAATGCTGATTGTGCTGTAACAAAGAGCTCAAGCTGGGATGAGACATTAGTACAGCTCACTTCACAACTGCAGACATTGCTTAATAACTACATGATACTGGTTAAACAGGTATTTTATAGGCAGTGCCACTGTCTTACCTGTTGATGAAGGGATCATCACAGCCTAGAAGGAAAAAACAAAACAAAACAAAACAAAGATTTAAGTACACTCTTTGATGCACCAAGGTATAATATGATTGGCTATGAGCATACCATAAATCTGACTTACTGTCTCACTTGGTTGAAATATGAAGGCTGTATAAAAATACACACAAAAATAAACATTGAAGCAAAGTAGCAACATTGTTTTGTTTAACCGCAGCACCTGAACTGTGCAGCTCTCACCTTTGTTGCGACGGTAGAAGATGCCCGGGAGCCGATTGGAGCGTTTGAGGTAGAAAAAAGAGGCAACAGAGAGGATCAGGAACAGGCTGATCAACAGAGTTCCCAGAAGAAGAGAAGCCGCCACACCTGGGCCTCCTGCAGCAAAACAGGAAATGATTCACAAGAAATATGGCTGACACCGAACGTTGCAGAATTTCACTCTGAACCTGAGAGAAAATAATCAGATCTCTAAATTTAAAAATTAAGCTCCATACATTAAACACAGACAACATAAGGCCAATAAGAATATAGCGCTTACCAATTTTAGGAAAAACTGTAGTCACTGTTGTATGATTTTTCCGCTCCACAGTGTAGTCTAGAAGAGCACAAATAAAAGTAATTTGAATATTTAATCTTTGGTAACCCACCCGCATTTCCCTAAGCTGTATGTGCATCAGAAATAATTTCATCCGATGGAGAGGTTTTTACATAACCTTCTGTTTTCCTTCCTTTTTAAAATGTCATTGCAAGAGTGCAGTTTTCATCCCTTTTAAGCAAAAATCAGTAAGAAAGAAATAAAGACCTCAACAAAACTGGAAAAACCCACATTCTAACAGAATTTGCTGTGTTATGATCTAGTGGAGAAGAAGAGAAATATTTTAGTAGAGGTGATCCACTTACTATAGGTGCAGACTGTCACGTTCTCCAAATCCAAGGCTGCCAAGTCACAGAATATGCAGGCAGTGTTGCTGTTCTCCAGGACACGAAAGAAGCAACCTGAGGAGTTCAAGACAGGGGTATATAATTCTCACTGTTGGATATGATTGCATTAAACGAAAAGAATTTTATCTATAAAAGCCACCAGATCCACAAAATCATTATTTAAAAATGTATCACAATGACTTGGACTTTACAGCATCAGCTGTTCTACAACTGAAATAAACTTCTGTGCAGCCTGCGGTGGATAAACTATCACAGAACCATCAAAAACTCCCAAAATAACGGTGTGATTCCTGTGTAGCAGCTTTACTGATGCCTGCTGGATGCTGCAGGTCAATAAGACCTCATTTGATTTTTATTTTGCGAAGCGTTAAATTTCTGCCAGAACTGCAGGATTTTCATGATAAAATAACTCACTTTTAGATATTCTGGGAGAGCACTTTAACTACCTTCAGACCTGCAGATAAATATAATTTTTTTCATTAGACATACATCTGATTTTTCTTTTTTTGTCTGAAAATCAGACTCAGACCATTTACTGTGTCATTCTAAATTAGATCCATATCATACGCTTTCAGTAACCTCACTCTGTGTGGTCATGTCACTTTTACATCACTGAAGTGAGACATGTCACAATCTGCACAGAGGATGCAGGACGCAGTGAAATGTAAACAAGACAACAATCTATCAGAATGTTGTCGGCTCTGATTGCACAACTTTAAAAGTGGTACACACATGCGACACGTGTAGGATCCATATTTACTTCCATAAACACAGTGTGCTGCATGGGTGATGTCACGTCTTCCTCTGCAGGTCACTTCAGGGCCATAGACTGTTCACACTAGGGCTGTGCGATTGCCTCTACATTTCAAATTGTAGATTGCCAATACATGATTAAATTGGCAAGAGGCGGCACATGTCTATGGCATGTGTCTTATGTTGATCGCTACTAGGGCTGGGGGTAAACAATTATTTTTAAGAAGATTATTCAGCCGATTATTTTATTAAATAGTTGACTATTCTAATGACTAATTAGCCAATTCATCTAATGATTATATTTCTGCTGCACAATTAATAAAAAATAAAATTTCAAATAAATATCTTTTCATTTCCTCAAAAACTGTATCAAATTACTTTATCACACAACGGTTTTCCAAACTTAACATACAATAAAAGCAGAGTGATTTTTATAACTTGGAAATTACCAGGGGTGCACGTTATTTTCTGGTTCTCACTGAACCAACAG
Organism: Atherinomorus stipes; assembly: GCA_023101725.1. Taxonomy (NCBI): domain Eukaryota; kingdom Metazoa; phylum Chordata; class Actinopteri; order Atheriniformes; family Atherinidae; genus Atherinomorus; species Atherinomorus stipes. Next base: position 765,942 of record JALJCO010012193.1, on the reverse strand, counting down.
TGGAACTTGGTGCTACTGATGTATTCATATTTATCTAGGAGGTATTTATATGCACTATTTTTAGTGCTCATAAAACACTAGAGATGTCCACATCAGGTTTTTTGGGTCAGGAGTAGTAACATTTATATTTTTTCCCTTTTATTTCTTTTATTTATTCTTATTTCACTTTATTGTGAAACCTCCAATTACATTCTTCCAATCACATTAAAAATGAGATATTTAGCATACATTTGTACACAAAACTATCACCAAATTGATGAGGAATTAATAATTGATGAATGTCTGTGGAAATCACAAAGGAAACTACTTCATTATTTCTCCGTTTCTCTGAATCATGGGAAAGTTCGGTTCTTTATCTGGTGGACAGCAAAAAAAAAAAAACCAACAGTAGATTTTAAATAAACTGTGCTACAGCAGATAATGTAATGTGTGTTCGATTTTACCCACTAAGTAATGGTAAACAAAGTTTAACTACTGTAACAAACAATTGTTTCTTTCTGTCACTCCGAGTCTGTCACATCACGTGACAGCAGCAGCCCTGTGAAACCCTCACAGGTGCACGTGCTGTACCACCAAAGTTAAACCAGCACATTATTACGTTGAGCCTTTAAATATGAACAATGTGTTACATATCATCTTGAGTTTATTGTTGTATGCTTTGACAAATGGATCAAACTTTCCAAAAGCGGCTCAGTTCAGCGTGTTGACAAGCCTGTGACATGTTGCTCTTCCTCACTTCAAGTCTATCATTAACTTTTAATCTGCAAAGGCGGCAGTGCCGCAACACTAGGAATTTATGAAAGCCCTTGTGTGAACATTTCAGTAGTGATACATAAAGCTATTTATTTGCAATTAGTCTACTCTGTTGAATGACCCTGAAGCCTGAGCAAACGGGCTGCGTGAGTTCGAATCAAAAAGATGCGTCCTGTCTGTCACAGGACTGCTGACAGTGTACCTGCGCTGAGAGGAGAGAAGAGAAGAAAGAATGTGGATTGTAGGTCTAAACGGGGCTTCTCTAACAGTTAAGTATTTCCTCCAGAAACATCTCTTAATGCACAGTAGAGCGCCTTTTTTTTTTTTTTTTTTTTTTTCAAAATCGCCTTGATAAACAGCAAATTGCCTGGCAACCTTCCAACTGCCAATATATGATTTGATCGTTGATCGTCCCAGCTCTAGTTCACACTGGAGTCAAATTCAGTCTCAGCAAAAGACTGGAATCTAGTGTCGGGACCAGGGATCTCATTTATCAATCGCTGCGTAGAAACTGTCCTAAAAACCATCCTACGCCCTCATTTAACCATCTATAGACCTAGACAACACTCCCTTTAGAGATGACATGGTGTTTCTCCTTGGAGAGATGAAAGAATCCATTTCTACTGAGTTTGAAGCCAAAACATTTAATTCAGACAAATCTCTTTCGAGCTGGGGGCTGACTAGAGGCTCTGCCCTCCATTCAGGGTTTAAGATCCCTTTTCACATAGTTACAGACCTTTTTTTTTTGGTCAGTGAGAAATTAAAAACAGCCACATTACCTGGTTCACAGTGAGTGTCATTTGAGCATGAACTGTTGACTTTCTGTTTCTCGCTGCAGCACTCAAGCGAGTTCTGATGTAGAGCCTGTAAACAGACGGTATGCAGAAAGTAAGAAACCTGTGGAACTGGAACACGGCAAATATGCTCGCTTCGTTCTCTACCTTTGTTACAGGTGTCTCAGGTCTGATAAGAATCACAGTGGCAGCGAAGACCAAAAGGAATGACAGAGCCATTCTCAAACCTCTGGAGATAAAACACATTTCCATTAAATATGGAGGACACAGGAAACACCTTACAGTTTTTCTCAATTGCTAAAACACTAAATCCCATTCTCAAAGCCAATTTTTCAGAAGCCTAAACCGAGGTATCAAATCAGTCCCCTTGTGATCAAAACCTAAAGCATGTTTCACTTCACTAGAAACTGTTTGCAAACACATTTGCATTGTGATGCACTTGCTGTGCAAAATGGTAAACACATGCTGCACACTGATCACAATTAAGACACAGGTGTCAACAGGTAAACACAGTGACTCAAAATTGATTTCACCTTTGGCTGATGATGAGGGAACCAATATAAACCAGTTGAGGAAGCCGTGGGAGGTCAAGATTTTGCAATAGATAGAGGAAATCAGAGAGGAAGAGTACGCATAACAGATGGTCGCAGAGGTGGTCGAGGATGGGAACGTAAGGGGGCAAAATTAGGTTCAATGCAGAGCCTTAATTTCAGATGAAATCTGTGCACCTGTGATCGACCATGTTACAGTATTACCTCAGCCAAGGATGTTGTGTTTTTGGTAGCGTTGGTTTGTTTATCTGTCTGTCAGCAACTTTACAGAAAAAGTTCTGGACGGATTGACCTGAAATTTTCACCAGCCATGAGCCTCAGCCCAACGATGAACCCTCAGAGTGAACTACGAGTGCTTTTCTAGTAGTTTATGTCATGAGTTCTCTGTGTTGTGACATGATGCATTTGGCCTGATGTAAATACAAAAAAAATAAAATAAAATGAAAAAATGACAGCATGATGTTCTGAGAACGATGGTTTCCTTTTTTTCCTTCTCGTGTTTCCTGATTGCTCTGTAGTGTTCTACATTTTGCTGTGCTTGGGACATGATTTCTTTTCTTGGTTTTTCCTTTCTAATTGGGAGGAGATTTGTTTGTGTTTGTTTTGTTGTAGTAGGGGGATTTTAATATGTTTTATTTTTAAATAATTTACTTCTTAATGATGTTCAATCTGTTCCTGGTTTATTTTGATTCTTCGTTAAATGACTTATCTTTCTTTATTTTATCTTTTTATTCTTCCTTCTCTCCCATCCCTTCACTCCCCACCCCCCAAGAAGAAAACAAATATCACCCCTTTATTCTTACCATTTCTTTCTTTTTTTTATTTTCTTGACTTTCCTGCCCACTCCCACCCAGCCCCTCATCTGAGATCAGAACTCACCCAGGCTTTTCCAGGGCTCCCCTTTCTTCTTTTTTCTTCTTTTTTTTTTCTTTCTTTTTTTTTTTTTTTTCCCTTTTTTTTTTATTTTTTCATTTTTCTCTTTTCCTTCTCCTTTTTCTTTATAATTTAACACCCCACCCCCCTCTTTTTTTTTTTTTTTTTATTTTTTTGGCACTTCTCTCCTCTCTCTCTTCTTAATTATTATCTCAGCACATATGTTTTGTAGTGTCAAGGCTCCCCCTTTTTTTCTCTTCATTAGGCTCCTCTTTTTTTTTTTTCCTCGTTAATACATGAATATAGGAAGTTTAGCCCGACTGAAGGTGTTTGTTTCTACTTTTGGGTTCTCTGTCACCTCTTGTATGATCTTCATTCAAACTTTTCAGAACTCAAAGCAGCCAAACAACAGCTCTAAGCTTCCTCTATTTGTACATAATTTCTCTTATCGTGGATTGACAAACATCCCCAGGGTTTTGCTATGAAGACAGTTCAGCACAGCCGGTCTTTCTTTGCATCATCTTACAAAACACCTTCTTTTCCTGGTTCTTGAAGACAGCCACCTCTCATCCAAGAGGATCCTTCAGTTCTAATCAGTTGCTGTGGATTTTCATGCGTCTAAGCTGTGGCTTGAGTATTAGGAGACTCATTAAGGTCATTGAGGACATGTGTGCCACTAACTCACTTGCCTATTGCATGAGTTGTTTAGGTCCCTGATACCTGTGTGTTGACTACCAACATGGTTTTGGTCTCAAGATCTAAAGGGCAAATAGTTAGAATAGTTGAGAAATCAGCTACGGAGGAGAGTCAAAGCTGCAGAGTAAGTGCTCAGTATGTGGCACTGGGCATCACCTCTCTTTAAAGCTGGTTTTCCTTATTTGACAATAATGGCTTCTTTAACTCCTCTTTCTCCAAACACCTGTCTTCCTTGTCCTGAATATGTGCATGAATGTCTTTAAAAGAATTTTCCTTCTCCTTCAGATGTAGATGAAATACTGAGCCTTGGCCAGACGAGCTGGTTCTCCGATAATGTTATGCAGTTGTTAAATTCTACTTATTATCTTAATTGTAACTACTACAACTACTTTAACTACCTTTGGAGATGTTAGCAAAGATTACAATACTTTTCCCATAAACTCTGAATGATTACTAAGGGGGTTTCCAAAAATCATGAATTGTGCAGTTTGGATTTTTGAACAGTCTGTTATTATGATGATAATTGATGATAATCATTATGATGAAAACCTCACTTTTTTCCTGCTGCAGTAATAGTTCAACAGTTACTTGCAAAGTAATTTCACCCCTGAATCTGAGGATTGTCTCTCTAAACACAGGAGGAAATAGTTATTTAAGTAAAAAAAAAAAAAAAAAAAAAAAGAAAAGAAAAAAGGAGGAAAAATAGGAGGGGTGCTGCAGTCTGAGCAAAATATATGGAAGTACATTTTGAAGAAACAATCTTACAGAATCAATGAACATATTTTTCCATGTCTTGACTTGTCAAAAGATTAATATTTAGATACATTCAGTACGTAAACAGTACAGTACTATGTTTTTTCTTTTTTTTGGGGGGGGGGGGGTATCTGTGGGCCAACGTTGCAGGATTAATACAAAGTGTTAAGCTAGCTAGCACCTGTCACGGCATGAAAAATGACAATCTGAAAGTGAAATTACTCAGATCATACACACTCGTACCATCCTCACTGGGGTAGTCTCAGGCAGATGTGCTCACCTATCTGAATCATTTTCACGTTATTGCGTTTAACTGAACATCTCCACAATCCTCAATGCTGGAAACACAAAAAGTTCACTCACCAGTATAACACGAGGCTCTGGCCTGGCCAAACTCCTGGGTGTGGTTTGATAACCAGCAAGTCTTTCTGCAGCTAAATATTCACCGCACAGTCGCTTATGTTTCTTTGTGGATTTGTCATCAACTCAGCTATGCAGTCAAGCCGCAGGCAGACAGACAATCCTACAGCTCATAGCTTCATGTAGCTTCTTCTGTTTTCATTTAGCATGTGTACTTCCGGGACTTTCAAAATAAAGGAGAGGGAAGTCAAGTGTAGACGCGACCAGCTGTTTCCGTTGTTGCTCCCTCTTTCTATAATAATAATAATAATAATAATAATAATAATAATTCAGTTTTGTTTTTGTTGATTAGATAGATAAACTCTTTGTTTTTCGGGTACTTTTTTTAAAAAACGCTAAGCTGTCTTTCTTTTGCACTGAAGTGTTGCCTCTCACTCAGATGTTGGACTTAAAATGCCCAAAAATAAAAAAATAAAAAATAAAAAAATAAAATAAAATAAAATCTTAAGATTGAAAAGCCCAGCCGTATAAGTTTAATATTTTTTTTATGGTTGTACATTGTTTTATCTTGGTTGGGAGTTTTTCTACCGGTCTTGAATGCAACGTTATGATTACGGCAGTCAAAACGGCGGGAATTTCTAAATGGCTTGTTAGCTGTCCGCTGTTTCCTAAATCTCTGTCACCTGTGTGAGTTGATTAAAAATTATATCAGTATTAATTATTCAATACACTTTGCTGCTTTAACACCTCGTATGAATTTTTGTGTTGGTACTATTTAGTAAGATTTGTAGGAGTAGTAAATATTTGGCTAAAGAAGCCTTGATGCTAACCAAACGAGAACAACTGGATGAAACCGTGGCAATCTTATTTTTACAAACAGGAAATCAAGTGCAATGAATCACGTGAGGAACATAAAAGAGATGCTGAACATCTCGACTGGCAGCAGGTGTCAAATCCGAAAATAGTTTTTTTTCCCAACATTATACTGTTGAGCAGTGTTTTGTCAGACTTTTAACATTGTTTTGTTTTTGTTTGTTTTACTCAAACATTGTGGGGGATCAAACAATGAGCAGAAATGTGGCTACCAACGGTTACTCCGGTTTGACAGATTCTCAGCTTTTCTGTGGGTCTCAGTATTGGCATGAAAATTCTCTGAGCACATCTCAGGATTTAAGTTTGTCATCCAGAAACTCCCAACAAAGTTCACAAGAGGTAAGCTTCCCTACATTTGTTCCCCTGTTCTTGGTTGTAGTGCCATCCAATAGCCAGGACTCAGTACAGCTAATTGAAATTATTTAATCAAATATTCACACTTAGGTTACACTAGGTTAAGATATAGCTTTGTTTAAAGAAAAAAGGACAAAGCTGATGTTTTACAAATTTGCTTACATTTTATATGCATGCGATTACTGACAGTCCTGGCTGTGACTACAGATTTTAAAGCATCTTTAGAAAAAGAGAATAAATATGTTTGCATAATGTAAACACTTTAATGAAATGTCTACAGTTATGAAACAACAAATTTGTTAATATGCAGCAACATGAAATATATAAACATTTAATTTCAAAAGAAAATTTTTGCCCCCAACTAATTTAGATGGGTTTACCACGCAAAAGAAAATAAATGATGCTCGATGTTCATTATGAAATAACCAATAAATAATGTTTTTACAGCATAAAATGTAGTTAATAGCTCATATTTTTGCTGTTTAAGAGTTCTCTGAGCATCAGCAATACTAATATTACAGGATAAAAGGTTAACATTTTGTAAATTTAAAATACAGAATCATAAAACTATTACTTGCTTCTAGAGCAGGGGTGCCCAAGCCCGGTCCTTGAGAGCTACTATCCTGCACATTTTGGTTGCATCACTTCTTTAACACACCTGAATCAAATAAATGGCTTGTTACCAGGCCTCTGCAGAGCTGAAAGACATGTGCATGAGGTAATTAGCCATTTGATTCAGGTGTGTTGGAGAGGGTACAGTATGTTCTAAAAATTGCAGGATACCTCTCGAGGACCGGACCTGGGCACCCCTGCTCATGTGCATGTCATTCCGTTCTGCATAGGCCTGGTAACAAGCCATTCATTTGATTCAGGTGTGTTTGAGAGGGTTTGTAACCAAAATGTGCAGGATAGTAGTTCTCGAGAACTGGACCTTATACACACACACACGTTAGTTTTGATATCCCCGCGGGGTATATCCATTGACATAATGCATTCCCTAGCCGCTTACCCTAAACCTAACGCCCTTAACTGATTGCCTAAACCTAACCCTTGTCCTAATCCTAACCAAAACCTAATTGTAACTTAATCTCTAAAACCTAATCTTGACCCTCAAAATGGGGTTCGTACCTGTGGGGACCCCACGAGGGCAAGACGTCCCCACGGTGATGGTTAAAAATCCGGAACATGGTCCCCACAATGTTGCAAAAACACACCCACTCACACACACAACATCTAATGAGCTTCTCCTTCTGTGTGCCGTTTGCATGTTGTCTCCATGTTTTTGTATTCTATGTTGTGTGTAAATCTGCAAATGATGAGAGTGCTGGATGAATATTTGATGTCAATAGATTCTTGTTGAGTACAAACAAATTTAGTTTAAGAACTTATGTAGAAATCAGTTTTGTTTATATATACTGGCCTCTGTCTTTTTTTGTCTTTAGGGGAGTGATTCAAAGTTTGTAAACAGTTACCACGCTAAACCACTCTTGTTTGGAGACTATAAAGACAAAACCAAAACTTCTGGTTTACTTGTGAAATTTGAAGAGGACAAGGAAAAGGCAAAAGAAAAAAATGACAGGTGTATCTTTTATATCTCAAAATATGCTGTTAATTAATTATTTGGTGCTTTAAAAAAGTAGCTCCATTAAAAGTGATCTTTCCCCCATCCTCTCTTTTACACTTTATTCTATTTTTTATAGAGATCTTTTGGCCAAAGAATCCCAATACATCAGAGAAACTCTCATCAATGTAAGTGCTGAGAAGCAGCCAGTGTGTTTTTGTTTTTTGTTTTTATTGCTTGATTACATCATCCCTTGTCTTTTGAAGTAAAAGAAGAAATGAATGTTTTTTTTTTTTTTAGATTAAGCAACTGGTCACAAGTGCTGAAGCAAATACAACTGTGTGCAAAACAGTCTTTGAAAAAATGGACAATATTGCATCAACATGTAAGTTTACAACTATACTGATGTTTATGATTAATTTTAAGAAGTAACTTAACAGATTTCTGCTTTCTATGAATCTAATGAATACAGTATATTTTGCCTGGAAAAAGGCAGTGTACAAGTGTCTGTAATCACCAGCAGATGGTGCTCTTTTTCCAGTGATTATAAATGTGTCTCATAATTTTTAAGTATGTTGACTTTGGTGCAATAATATATATTTTTTCTTTGCATACTAACATATATTTTCTTTTTTTTTTAATTTTTTTATGCCAGTGGAAAACAATCTGAAGCATTTTCAGAACAACATTTCCCAGAGCCTTGAGACTTTGGTAGATAAAGTAAACTCCCAGAAACAAGTAATGACAGAGCTGGAGGAAAGGGTGCAGAAGGTGAATAGAATAATACTATTATCTGCATTTTTACTGAGGTAAACACGAGGCTGTTTGTTTTCTGATGAGTTCTGTCTTTACTCTTTAGAATGGGGACACCACGGCAGAGTTTGAATCACACCTGCAAAGCCTAAAAAATAGTCTGCAGTGTCTAAAAGAAGAGCAGGGTAAGGAGAGACACCTTCTCGAAGAAGCCTTAAAGCTGCTCAACACTGTCGTTTCTGAGCATTCACCCAAAAACAACACCGAGGGAGTAAAGGACAGTGCCATCCAGACATCACCAAAGCTGGGGCAGTTTGAGTCCAACACCCTGCAAGATGACCAAGCTGAAGGCAACAAGCTTTCATGTGGAACAAACAGTGAACACCATGAGGCCAAAGCTTCATCTCAGGATCACAAGCAGGTCCTTAGAAGAAGGAAATTCAAGGGCCAGAGGAGAAGCAAAAAGAGACCCCTGGTGCTCCCACAGAGGAGTAAGTGTGGAGTTTCAGATGAAAATAGTCCACCTGGAAATAACTACAACAAACAGCAGAAACTTTTAAAACCTCTCCGTGAACATTGCAACCAGAGCAAATTGACAAACAAGCACAGGCTCAGCTCAGATGATCTGATGTCTCTGAACAGAGGCAGCAGGTCTGGTGAAGCTGCAGGATATATGATCAACCCTGTAAGCTGCTGGTCCCCAGACAGCAGCAGCCCTGAGTGCCTCATAGGAATTGAACCCATCTTAGAAAAACTAGCGACCGAGCCAAATATTGGGAGCCCGGTTAAACCAGGAAGCCTGTGGCAGCTGTTTGAATCTGATTAAGACTTATAGAGAACGATGAAAAGGGCTCAAATGTACATAATTAGTTATGTTTTCGTTGGAAAATAAGAACCAAATGTATTTAAAATTGGACTATTTTATTGTAATTGATGTTCTGTTGGAAAGTTTCTTCTTTTTTGAGGGATGAACACAATATATGTTTTTAATCTATATAGTTGAAAATCTGTTGAACTTATAAGAGTGCAAAACATAAAGTTAAGGACTGCATGACTCAGTTAGCGTTACACATATTTATTTACATTAACACTAGTTGATTTTTTCTATTCACATTTAAAAATATTTTATCTATTTCAACTTCATTGCAGACTTTGTTGAAATACAATTAATTTATTCTTTTTTTACATTTGCTGTATTAGATTGAAAATAAACATGATTATTTAAATAAAATTTTGTGCTAAACAGAAATTGGTCCCATTGTAATCCAGACCATGCTCAAATACATTGTTCTTCCATGTATCACAAAGTATAAGTGGGACAAATTTAATGCCCAACCTTTTTCATGTTCCTCTTTACGTCACTATTAAGAAATATTCCATTTGTTGGTTTAAATTTTGCCCATTCCATTCACCCGAGTGAGAGCAGACTTGATTTAAAAAATTAGAAGAATGCCTTGTTACAAATATGTGTAAACTCCAAATATACACTACTATGTAATTGCACTACAGTAGCCATACCAAAAATAAAGTGCACATGTTTTTGCTGTAACAATGACATATTTTTATTCTGCTTTAGCAAGTATAGCATAAATTTACTGACTTAACATTTAAAAATGTCTAATTTCTAAGTTGCTGTAATAGACAATATAAATGGGAACAGGTATATTCATGTCGTTTTAGGTCGTTATAGGTTAAAGTGCTACTCCATATTTACTGCAATCAGCAAAAAGCTTTAGATTAAAAAAAAAAAAATAGGCCAAATTCCATAAATCTGATGTAACAAATCCAAAAACATTTTCAAGTCATTATTCTTGTGAGAAAAAAAAAATCCTGTTACTAATAATATATTCAAGATGAGGACTATGCGGTTGCAAGTTTCAGGTAATCCACTTTGAAGATGCTACACAAAGAAAAAACAAGCAACACAAATACAGTATTTACAAATTACTTCTGCCTACCAATGTGCAAGTAAGCCACAAAGCATTTACGCCCTTCCATGCAGAGCACTAAGACCTTTTCTGCCTGAAATAGGTGGATGCCTTTAGCCCAGCATTAAGTGCATTAATAATTCATTCCCTTCACTGATTTTCCCTCTCAGACTTTGGCCCGAACTGACAGCTATGTGTCACATCTTGACTAAGTCTGCAGGTGGGGATACGAGTCCCCTTGGGTTGAGATTTGCCACTAAGCAGACATCATAGTTGTCATGCATCAGTGCACGCCGAGCCACCACTGTCCACCGGTTGTCCCATGGATCCAGCTCCAGAATGTCCTTTGTTATATCATCATGACGATCTGAGGGGAATCAAGAGACAGAGCTGTATTACACTCGCATGGTGTTTCAGTAGCTTTCATACACTCAAATAGATATTCTCTAATTACCTGCTCCTTTGTAATATCCACAGACATAAATTTTTCCTCCCACCACTCCTGCATTGGAAGCATTGGTACGCAGTGAAAGTTGGGGACATGGAAGAGGAGGTCCATCCCTCCAATAGTCCCCATCTGGGTTGTAGATTTCCACAGCATCCAGACAGCGACGTGACTGTCCACAGTCCACACCCTCACACCCAATGCCTCCTGCAAAACAGGCCCCCAAGATCAGCATGCAGAAATCAATATATTATCATTCAGTCTGCAAATATTTTGCATTTGTGTAAGCATATTATAAGATTAAAGTTGAAATGTTAATTAATCAAAAGTAATGTATAGCCCAATTTTTTATGACAAAGTAAAAAAATAATACCTATCACAAAGATTTCCCCATTTAGCACCACAGCACTGCAGCGATATTTTGAGTACTTCATAGGACCAAGCTCTGTCCATTTGTTTGTGTTTGGATCATACTCCAGAAGGCGGTTACTAAGACGGTCAGGCTCATCATCCATGCGGTATGACTGGAAGGTTGACATGGAGGAAGAACATGACAAGACAGAGCAGATGCAGTCAAACAGGGGTGTCACAGAGACACAATAAGAACTCCTAAATCAAAGCATAATGCTCTGAATTTAGCAAAAAAAGTGTACATTTAGAATAAAGATTTCACTTGCATCACCTGCGGGGTGCGACCACCCATCACATAGAGGCGGTCTTTCATGCTGACCACACTGTGATAAGCCAGTGGCATTGGCAGAGGTGCTGCGCTCCGCCAGGGTCCGCCCTGCAGAGACCATCGCTCAACACAGTTTGTGATGAGAAACTGGTTCTTCAGCCTCATTTGCCCACCCAAAAGGTACAGAGTGTCACCCAGTGATCCTAGAGCATAAGAGTCACGGTACTCAGCTGATGACAGACGCTCCCAGCTTCCTTGGGCTTCTACTTTGTACCTGGGAACACAAACAATCGGTGCTGTAAATGCAGTAAAAAAAAGCACATAAATAGAAAACGTCATCTTTCCTACCTGTAAATCTCCACCTTCATATCTTTCTGACGAGCTATTCTGCGAGCACTTGCCTCTCCTGCTACGATAATATCATTTCTTTCAGTCACAACCCCAGCACAGACATACCCCAGAGCCTCTCCATATCGAGGGGAAGTGATGTAATAGGTCCGACCTGTGGATGGAGCAAAGCAGAAGCTGCGCTCTGTATAGCTGCCATACCTAGACCTGATCCCACCACCGTCGTTACCAACACAGAGCAGCAGATCTGTGGTCTCCATGCCGTAGCGCAGCTTGAGTTTGCGTGGTGCAGCTGATGGATGCATTGCTGTAGCCTCCACAGCTTCATTCAGAATCTCTAGACATTCAGTATCCGCCAGCAGTGCTGTGTTTCTCTTCATCGCCTCTCTTAAGTAGTCAGGGTTTATCAGTGGCAGGCGGACCTTCCTCAGGAGCTCTGGAAGATGCCGGCTACGTAATTCTCCATCCATCAGAGGGTTGTGTTTGACCCAGCGAAGAACCACATCCAGGATAGTTTCCTCTCGTGTCACATTCAAATCATCCGAACTCAGGAGCTTTCCAAGCTGGTGAGCCTCCAAATCCAAGACCTCCTCACTCTGGCAAACCTGGACAAAGTGCTGCCTGAGGAAGCGGTGAGCATGGTCAGCCAGTTCTTCAGCTCCAAGATCACGGGCAAAGTAATACACGCCAAGGCAGTTGGAGGCATCCATGTTCTCAGTCATGTGCTGCTGGCAGCGAGTAAAGACATCATCCATCTGCAGAAGAAAAGCAGCAATAGAGATGCCTTGCACATTGGCATTAGTGAGCGGAAGATCTGAGGAGTACATGTAGTTCAAAAGGAGGGCCAGGCTGTCTGCAGGGGTGTCACGCAGGAAAATCTCCCTGTTGTTGCACTCACGAAGACCACATGTGAACATTACACGGAAGTATGGACTGAAGGCAGAGAGAACAACTCTGTGGCAGGGGAAGCTGATGCCCTCAGCAACCAGCACCACATCTGACAGATGCTCGACCTCCCTCATCTTCCTCAGCTGATCAAGCAGCACCAGTCCATGTTTAGCAGTGAGATCCATTTTGCTCAAAAAGTTTCAGTAAACAAAATATTTACAACATCATATGGGAAACTTTACTTGCCCAGGGTAAATAGTAAGGGTGTTTCTGAAAAGCAGTCAAAAGAGGGAAGTTAAGTTGTGAGCTCTTTCTCTCTCTCTCTCTCTCACACACACACACGTCTTTAATTCTTTTTCTAAAAATTTCCTGGAAGGTGAAAATATTTCTAGCTTGCAACACCTTTTCAATATCAGCTTTCATGACATGAAATTTGGATTAATATGTACTTAATGATGTTTGTAATTACAAAATAATCTAAAGAAAATACCATTTCAATTAACCACATTGTGGAAAATACAGAAACAAATTGTGTATAAGTATAGTAAGATAGGTGCACTCTCAAAATTCAAGGCTGACCAAATTTGAAACCCGTCATTTGCTCACAAAAAAAATCTTACCAAAGTCATCAGCTCCTTTTTGTGTGAAGGAGATCTTCTTTGGTTTAAAACAGCCAGTAATTGTCCATGGTTTTGGGCCACACGTGCTGTTGATGTTGCAGAATGTGCAAGTCAGTGGGGTAAGAGAGATCTGAGCAAATACAAGGCAAAGCAATGTAACCCCCACCAGTGTTGCTGCCCTCTGAGCCCAAAAATAGACAGTGTTGTGGCAGGCAGTAAGTGGGTCAGAGGGGCTTGAGAAATCGGAGAAGAAACTATCTAGAAACATTCAGAGAAGCAAATATGAGGGAAAAATACCTCAAATTCGTGAATAGCAGAATAAGCGTTTTATTGTTTTTTGTTTGGGGTAATTCTCCATTTCAGTTTATTAGTCTTTGCCACGTGCATGTTGCTCTGGAATGACAAAATCATTGCTCTCAGCTCAGATTCAGATTTCATGACAGCACTCTCTTAAAGGCCCAGTATGTAATGCAGTCCCAGCCACCCACACAACTAAATTTAATGTTTAACGTTCAAAATCTCAAGACTGCCTCAGCAACCACATTAAATTCATTGAGATAGAAGGCCATCTGTTCAGAAGCAGACTTGGTAAACTATGAGCGCACACAAGATACTTCATGTTTCATTTGTTTCATTTTTGCTGTTGAATGGAAAAAAAGGGAGGTCGGAAACACATTGTAGCGTAAAACCTCAAAATTAATCATGTGTTAAAACATTTCCTTGGGGCACCACTCCTTGCCTAACAGAAGATTTCAGTCTTGTTAAATAATTATTAAGGGAATAGTTCACCCACAGAATGATGTAACTTTATGGTGAGCAAGACTCTGGAGCACTTTTTTAACATCTCAAATGCAGCCAGCGATCAGGAAGGCTTCTTGTTTCCACCCAACTTTCATATAATGGAGTTCGCCGGGGCCCGAGCCAAAAAGGTCCATTAAAGTCCACAAAAACTTGTCTGTATTCCTCCATACTGCTAGTCCAATGTAATCCAAATGTGTTCTGAGTGGGTAGCGTCCAGAATTTACTCAAAACAACGTCATTTAGTATATTTTTAAAGCCTAAACAGTAGTACATCGCATCTCCTGCGAGCACGCCAATGCACGTTCACGAAACTACGGAAGCTGCGGCAGACAAGATCGTGTGTTCTCTCTCTCTTCCTTTCTTTATTCTAAATCAATATCCAACCCCTCTTGGACCCGTTTGTGTTTGTCCCGGTTTGTGTGCAGCTCTGTCGCTCTTAGCACAATGTAAACAGTGAATTTCTTCTTCTACGCTTGTATTATCGGCAGAGTAGGCTCTGAACGCAGAGGCTTCCGTAGTTTCATGAATGCGCTTATGCGTGCTTCACGGAAGTAAGATGTACTACTGTTTAGGCTCTAAAAATATAGTAAATGATGTTGTTTCGAGTAAATTATGGACGCTACCCGCTCAGAACACTTGGATTATATTGGACGAGCAGTATGGAGGAATACAGACAAGTTTTTTTTGTGGACTTTTATGGACCTTTTTGGCTCGGGCCCCGGCGAACTCCATTATATGAAAGTTGGGTGGAAACGAGAAGCCTTCCTGACCGCCGGCTGCATTTGTGATATTAAAAAAGTGCTCCAGAGTCTTGCTCACCATGAGGGTAAGAGGAAAATAAAGTTACATCATTCTGTGGGTGAACTATTCCTTTAAGACTTAAGCGGTAGAGACACAACTTTCAAGTCTTTGCTGATTTTAGGAAAAAAACGAGATGGGCACACTAACAGACTGGCCGCAGGAGATTTTTTTCATGACAAAGACTGGGTATCACACATTTAATGACTGCGTCAGATCGGGGATCACAGACTGCACAGCCAACTGAGGCCGCATCAAACTTTTGCAGTCAGGTCTGTTCATCTCGCACACTTACAGATTACTGCGCTGCCAGCCTGCAACTATGCTGACAAGTGCCGTCTACACACAGCTGGAAATCGTGTGTAAAATTCTAGCAAAATGTCATGTGGAGAGTTCCCAGCTTAAAGGTAGAGTCCGAAGTTTCCCCCATGAAAATAAATGTTAGACTTGTGCAAGTGAAATCCATCTTAAACCGCGCCTTTGGGCCTCTACTTGCATGCAGTGGTGCGTTTGAATGCAACTCCCTCTCCCCCTGCCTGTAATTCACTCTTTAGCTGTGTTTTGTTGTGGTCGGGACGTTTCTGGGTGGAGATTTCTGTTTATATCACCAGCCAATTACAGAGCTAAGAGCATGATGCTGTGTGGGAATGACTGGAGCAGATGCCAGTCGAACTCTCGAAGGAAAAGAAAAACAGCGGATGCACCGAAGAAAAGGTAAGAGCTTTAGATAGTGCACGTTGGAAAACCAGGGTTAATATTGGCTTGGCTTTTACCCGCTTCTGAGCTCTGGGAGAGGCTTGAAGCTGAATAGGCTGAAGAACGAGGCGGCCATTAGCCTGAGAGGGAGGGGCACTCAGTTTGAATACTGTTGTTTACAAACAGAAACAGTGGGTGAACTCCGGACTCTACCTTTAAAGACCCACAACAAAACTTTTATACCTCAAAAAATGCTTTCCTGACTCGTTTTGATGTCACACCAACATTCATTATGCGCATTTTTGAGCCGTCACTGCCCAGCAGCATCCCGAGGCTCAATAACTGCATATGTAACATTTCCATCTGGGAAGCGGCCGTGACATTGCAGCCGAATATTGGTTGCACACCACGTCACGTACTAGCAAACGGATATGAACCAGACATGAACACAGCAGGTGTTTTGAATGCGCACCATGGTGGATTAGGCAAAGAAACAGAAGGAAATATTACTGATGGAAGAGAGGAAAAGAAAGAGAGGAAGGACAGAACAACAGTCAATATAAGACTGTCTTTTACTGGCTGGAGTGAGCTCACAGTAGCTACAGGTAGGATGCCAGATGGATGCCAGTTTAGCTGTCAATAGGGGGCGCATTGCTGAGAAAATAGCTAAAAGTTGCGCCGTGGGTCTTTGAGGTTGATCAAAGTGTTGAGAACAGTCTCAGCTGAAGAAGTGACAGAGAGAACATGCTGAAGATGGACAAAGCAATTCAAGCTGTCATCACAAAAGAGGCAAAACAATCCACATGAAGAAAAATGTTAAAAAGGGGGAAAGAAACAGAAAACTTTCAGGTGGGTATGAAAATTTAAAATTTGAATTCAGCAACCTCGTGCCATGCACAGTCGTGGGCATGATTGGCAAAAGTGCTGATCTCATGGACAGTCAAGGTGTGACAAACCACAAAATCAACATAGATTTTTTTTTTTTTTTATAATTCCACATAACAACAACCCGGGATACCACAAAAGTGCAGTACACCCTTGAGTGAAACTTCAGGACTTCCTATGACCTCTTATTCTAGAGTGTCCACCATTTTTCCCACCCCTGTGCCTGCAGCCATTACACCAACAGATCCATCCACTACCACTATCTCAAAAGAGGTGTCCTAGTCACAACAGTGCTGTCCACCACCAACCTGTCTACCTCTGTGCCTGCGACCTTTACAGTAACAACAGAGTCATACACTGCTGCTGCTGGTGAAAATCACAGTTGACCTCTCAATCATCAACGGTAAGTCTGACTTATAAAAAATCTTTAATATTTGAACTTGAAATCTTTATTTGTGAAAACGCTTGGGCAAAATCAACTTCAGAGTTCATGTTACTTGTTTTAAACTCAGAAATATTTATGTAGGTGTTAGGAACAGTCCAAATGGCATTTAGGACTGGTTTAGAGGAAACTGAGCAATTTTAACAAAAAATTGGACCACAACCATATTTCACTTTGATTGTAAAATCAATCCTTGTAACAAAAAGATAGATATAATTGAAAAAATTCAACGAAGCTGCATGGGTTTGTTAGTTAGCTCTGTCAAATCACAGCAATAAGGTGCTTCTTTAAAATCTTGGATGGTTCTTTTAGTAGAGTTAGCATGTTCTTCCCATTCATATTCCAGATATCCAGTTTCCTCCCACAGTCCAAAAACATGGTTGTTAGGTCGATCAGTGATACATTATTGACTTCAGAACTGAGTGTGGAAAGGTGGATAAGGGACATGCTTTTTAACCAGTAACACAAGTATTAAGTCCAAAGCAGATAAGTGGTAAATAATTATTCTAAAGGCAAACAACTGAAAAACTATAATTACCCCCGCTAAGGAGGTAATGTATTTGCCTGTGTTTGTTTTCTGTCAGTTAGTGAGCAAAATAACTGAAAACGTTGTGGATGGATTTGGATGAAATTTCCCAGGAATGTTGATAATGACACAAGGAAGAACTGATTATATTTTGGTGTTGATACGGATCACCCTTTGGATCCATACATTTTTCAAATGATTCTTTACCATTGCGAGATAGGGCCTTTAGGGAGCTGCTTGCTGGAGGTTTGCACCCTCCATTTAAATTTTTGAAAAGAACACTATGATGCATCGGCTAACCCATAACCCACAGGTTTAGTCACTTAAAGAAATTCCCCTTCTAAGTCGTCAGGGACGTTTTTTGCCCTTTTTGGTAATTTTTCACTCAACTTTTGGCCATCAATTTTGTTGTGCTGCTCCATATGGGATGATGCTTGGTAAGAATGTTTTTCTTGACAAAATTCAAAATTCCTGTTACAATTTTATTCAGAGGTCAGCTGGTCACCAGGGACGAATTTACTATCCTTTCGGATCATAGGTCAACATAAAAGTTCCCTCCCAAAAAACTGCTGTAACAAAAATGAGAGAATAACACAATTTTCCTCCATTTTTGCTGAGATCTTTCAATCGTCTTCAGGCAAAACAAAAGTACCAATTACATACTCATTCAAATTATTTTTGACCCTTGATTGCCAATTTTCTAATACAACATTACTATTTTTGTGAAACAAAAAACACAAAAAATGTTTTTTCCCACAAAAAAGACTTTGGGTGGTTGGAGATTTTATTTAAAGACCAGTCTTAAAAATTGATAACAAAACAGAGTAAGGTTAATCAATTACTACCCTTTCAGGTCAAAGAGGTCAAAAACTCCCATTAAAATCACGTTTTTATTCTCTCAACCATAATTTAATCACGCACCCTCTAATGTCAGGGTTTATTTGAGAATAAATTGAGTAAAATTAGTCATATTACTATTCATCATAAAATGTAAAAAAGAAAAAAAAAAAAACACTGAAAACACTACCTTCCACTTTTTCTGCCACAAGTGTTAAATCAGCATAAAATTCCAAATAAGAAAATGTATTTCGTATACTACAACATTTTTTTTTAAACCACAAGAAATAGTCAAACTCAAACTGATCATTTTAAACCCAAAACATACTAAGATGGATGAAGGAAGCTTACAAAAAAAAAGAAAAAAAAAAAAAGAAAATTTTTTTTCTCAACCACAACACAATAAAATCATGCATCTGTTTGTGTCAGTTTTTTTTTTTTTTTTTTTTTTAATAGAATTATTTGTACTATTCATCATGACATAAGGCTATTTTCCCATATATGCTTCAAACGCCTGTCATTTCTTGTTTTCTGACATTATTTTGACTGCAGTGTGGGACTTGTCTCTCAGACACTGACCTGAGTTTTACCTGAAAGTAGAACTTGTTATCTCTGATAATGTGTTTTTTTTCTTCTTTTTTTTTTTAAGCAGACTTTCACACAGACATAAATGCACCCTCTAAAGTAAATAAAAACTTGGCTCCTTGGTCTTGCTGCACTTCAGAGAGGTCACAGTGAAGAAAACAATAACAGTCTTTGGTCGGTTTATGCAACTGCACTGCTGTCGTATCAGATTTAAAGTTATGTCTGAAACTTGGCTGGCATTTCATGTCTGTGAAAAGCAACAAGCAGGACGCTTCTCTGCAAACATGGAGAAATAGCTACGAAGGAGGATGAGAAAAGAAAACCTGTCGTCATCAGAGAATATACCTGCTGCAAAGGTGGCGTCGACAACCTGTACAAGGCATGTGTTTTTACAGATTTATTATTACTTCATGTCATGCTTTGCTGATTCATTTTCACAGAATAACAATGTTTGTCTGCTTTAAAAAAAAAAAAAAAACTAGTGATTTTATATTTCTTTCTCTCAGCTTTTTGTGCATCCATCTATAGCTACGGAGGAAGGACTCTTTGCTGGCCACAGATCCTCCTCTATAACATGAATAATGTGTCTGCCTTGTTCATTTGTCCTGTTTTTACCGTTGTTGAGCCCTTCTGGCACCAAGGAAAGCCATGCATTAGAAGACTTTTCTCGGAGGAATTAGGAAAATCCTCGGTGTCTGCAAAAATCCTGAAGAGAAAACTTCTCCTGAATGCACTGGCTGCTCTTGCTATGGTATTGCATACAGTAGACAGGCCTAAACAACCACCCCTACAGATATCCCTGGCACTGATGCTACTGTACAGCCCAGAACTCCACATAAAAGAAGGGAAAGTGCTGGTTGTTTACAAGAAAAAGAATAAAAATGACCAAATTCTGAATCAGGTGTACCAAATTCACTTTCAAAGAGCAACAAATTTTGTACAGCAAGTCTTGTTGGAAAGCCTGAACTCTCTCACCTCCACCTATGTCTAAACACACACACACACACACACACATGCATCACACAAGCACACACATGTATACAGACACCTACCCAATTGACCACACATCTTTTCCGTCTATGAAATATGCTTAAAGCTCAACAGTGAAGTAATTTGTTTGTAAAATTTAACTTCCTTCATTCATCCTTGTATTTTTATGCTTCTAGTGATCAGTTGATTTTGAGTACTGATTGTGGATTTTAAAAAAATGCTGCAATGTGCAATATAAATGTTTTTATTGAGAAAATTTATGCTGATTTAAAAATTGTTTCAGAGAAAGTGGAAGGTAGTGTTATTTATAATAGTTTTTCTATGAAAAATGACAGGTATAATGGTATAATGGAAAAATGGATGCATTTTATGAAGAATAGTAAAAATGAAAAATTTTACTCTTTTTCTTCCAATTAAAACCATGATGTTAGAGGCTGATGATTAGATTGTGTTATGGTTGAGAAATTAAAACATGGTTTTAATGGGAGTCAATGGGACTTTTTTTGTCCCCTTTGACGTAAAAGGCTAGTACTGATTAACCTATTCTGGGGTTCGGTGGGTGTCACCCCCCCCCCCCCCCCCCCCTTCTTCTCTCTCCCCCCCCCTCCCCCCCCCCCTCCCCCCCCCCCTTTCCCCTCTCCCTCTCCCCCCTTCTCCTCCCCTCCTCCCCCCCCCCCCCTTCCCTCCCTTCCCCCCCCCCCCCTCCCCCCCCCCCCCCTCCCCCCCTCCCTTCCCCTCTCCTCCTCCCCCTTCCTCCCCTCTCCTCTTCTTCTCCCCCTCTTCCCTCTTTCCTCTTCTCCCTTCCTCCTTCCCCCCTCCCCCTTCCCCCCTCCTCCCCTTCCTCTTCCTTTCCTCTCCTTTTCTCCTCTCTCTTTCTCTTTTTTTCTCTTTTTCTTTTTCTCTCCTTCTCCCTCTCCCTCTCTCCTCCCTCTTTCTTTGTGGTGGGGGGGCGGTGCCCCCCCCCCCCCCCCCCCCCCCCCCCCCCCCCCCCCCCCCCCCCCCCCCCTCTTCTTTCTCTCCCCCCTTCGCCCCCCCCCCTCTTTTTTTTTTTTTTTTTTTTTTTTTTTTTTTTTTTTCTTTTTTTTTTTTTTTTTTTTTTTTTTTCTTTTTTTTTTTTTATTTTTTTTTTTTTTTTTTTTCTTTTTTTTTTTTTTTTTTTTTTCTTTTTTTTTTTTGTTTTTTTTTTTTTTTTTTTTTTTTTTTTTTTTTTTTTTTTTTATTATTTATTCCTCTTTTTTTTCTTTTTTGATTCCTTATTAAAATTTTTTTTATTTTTGGGTTTGTCTGGTTTCAAAAAGGTTGAGTGTGTGGATGTGTGGGGAGATGGGGAGCATGAAAAGAAAATGATCTGATCAGATCTTGGTCTTTTGTGGCAATTGAGTAATGCTTGTACAGTAAATATTCCTAATTCTGTAAATAAATTTGCACAAATGATGAATCTCATCTGGTCTGTAGTTTTCTGCTGGGAGGCTGGGTTCAAAGAGAGACTTGGGTCTTGTAAACCTTCAATATAAATGGGTTCATAAAAGAAATCGAACACGCAACTACAATTCTAAACAAGAAAAAACATGAAAAAAAAGCAAGAATACTGTATGTAGCCCAAAAAAAGGAGTAACATTCCTGGAAATTGATTCTGACATTTTTTTGTCTGTACTTGTAATCGATCCATTAAAGCACTAACCTGACAAATAAACATTCTTTTCTGTCAACATAGACATAATAGCAAGTGTCTTTGAGTGTTGAATTGGTTTTGTGCTGAGATGACCAGAGAGAGCTACTCTAAGAAACTGGGCGACACAGCTCACACTGGCTGTACACACTCCCATGGCCGTTGAATCCATTTCTGCTAAGCGATCACTTTATAGATCTTTAAAAAGAGAAGTTTGATAAGAAAAAGGTACTTCTTAATTCCTGGTCAGAAATCTGGTTTCTGTCAAGAGTAAAAAGTGTCAAAAGGCCAGTCAAAGAGTGAGAATTATTTGTCCCTTTCAGCATCCTGGCTCCAAGCAGTCTGGTTTAAGACAAGAGTCGTATATTAAAAGCTGATAAAAACTGACACGTTGAGATATACACATGAAGGTGAGAAGGGGGCAAGGTTGTTTTGGACCCCAGATGTCTTCTCATTTCAAAGTGGTTGTTTATTTAGAGTTGATAAATTGGTCTGAAGCTAATCCTTTTATGAGGAAAACCTAGATGGAAACATGTACTAGCTTTCCCCCAAAGGTGTGTTTGGGTTCAGGGGTGAGAAAAAGTTCAGGTCGCTCTGTGAGGAAGAAACTCCTGACCATTTCTGAATGAAAAGTTTGTTAAATGCATTTGTGATCCCAAGAATCTCTTGTCTTGGGAGAAAATTCCTTGCAAAATAGTCATCATCCAACTTCATTTAAACAACACAACTGACCAATGCGCAACACAACAATTAGACAAATTCAATACAAATTACACATACAATGCGAATGGAACAGAGAAAAGTCAACTCACAACCAGAGCCAAACGCCAAAGAGAGAGAGCGAAGGGGGAAACGTTTTCAGCAAAGTTTTGAAAGCAGGAAGTGAATTAGCTTGCCTGATTTAACAGAGTTGATGTTTTTCTCCTTTTAGGCCATAATCATATCCTTTCCTTGTTGCAGTAAGCCATCAGTGGCAATGGTTCAGCCCACAACATCCTGACTTTAGTTAACCATTAGGCAATATGGTGTTAAAAAAAAAAAAAAGGAGATATAGCTGGTATTTTGACAGTAGTGCTGAAGGATCTGGCTCTGTGGGACAGGTTGTGGTAAAGAAGACTTTTAAAAACATAAATCTGCGTTGAGAGTTTGACAAATTTGTACAAATGGACTCCAGACGCAGATCTGGAAAATACAGAGTGGAGAGGGAAGTGCTGGACGAGCAGAGACTGGAAGAGGTAACACAGAGAAAAGCATACTCAGACATCCATCCGCCTCTAACTGAGCAATTTAAAGACTCCTTAAGGTAAACTCTTTACAGTACTAGAGACATATTTTCACTGCATTTAAAAAAATCTGCTTGTTTAATTCTTGCACATTTGATTGTTCATAGATGTACAATACCCAAACTGAAGCGAAGCATAGTGAGCAGCTTTCCAGTGCTGTACTGGCTGCCCAAGTATTCCTTCTGGGATTACGCCATGCCAGACCTGGTCTCTGGGATCAGTGTGGGCATAATGCACCTGCCACAAGGTATGACCATAGTTCAAAATGGACAAACAAATTACAGTCTGACCTATAATACGTAGTTCTGGCTTTAGTCAGTTGTTTTGTTTGTTTGCTTTTTGTCATAGAAAAGTATTAAAACCATCTGGACCGACTGTAACATTCTGGGATGATACCAGTTTTTGTAATTTATTCTCCCCTTTGAGTCAGAAAAACAATGAAATGGATTTTATGAAAAATAATTGAATAGTTTAAAAAAAAAATCCAACTTACAACCTTTCATACAATAAATCATATAAATATATATACAGGTATGCGTGTGTGTAAGTGTGTGTGTTCCCGCTGGTGAAAACCTTTGACCTTTCCATGCTTATATAGTCCAACTAAGTAAAATCTAAATAACTTGTCAGAGTCATTTTTTCTGGTAGATTTACTGGAATCAACAAGCTGAATTTTGGCTAATACCAATTTCAGGCTGATAAATCTGTGAATCAATAATTTAAGCATGTTACTATCTTTCTTACTGTAATTGCATACAAAGCACATCCCTAAATCTCATGTTTTTCACAGGTATGGCGTATGCTCTGCTGGCTTCTGTACCTCCTGTATTTGGGCTCTACTCATCTCTGTATCCTGCATTAATATACTTCTTTTTTTGGGACGTCTCGTCATATTTCCATCGGTTAGTACAACAGTGATAGAGAAAGTATACCATGACCATTGGAATTTTTGTAGTAACACACAGGGATACTGCACTGTTTATTGTGTTCAGGTACATTTACTGTGCTCAGCATCATGGTGGGTAGTGTGACAGAGAGACTTGCTCCAGATGAGGATTTCCTCATATCAAATGGGACCAACATCACATCAGAGGTGGATATAAATGCACGGGACTCATACAGGGTGCAAGTGGCAGTTGCTACGACTGTCCTAGGAGGACTTATACAGGTTTGCAAAACAGATAATGCTAAGAGTTGTCTTCAATTCTTAAACTACTAAAACAGAAGAACGACTGTGTCCGTAGGTGCTGCTGGGAGTGGTGAAGTTTGGCTTTGTGGGAACATACTTGTCTGAGCCTCTGGTGCGTGCTTACACAACAGCTGCAGCAGCACATGCTGTGGTGGCACAACTGAAATACATATTTGGAGTTTCCCCCAGACGTTTTAGTGGCCCACTGTCACTGGTGTATGTGAGTATAAGCAAGCATTCATACTGCCCACTCTGCTTTGTTATTTAAAGTTTCCTCACTTAATTGCTTGGTCTGTGGCAGCACAGAAAAAAATCTCTTCACACAGAAGTTGCTTACATTTTCCATAAAAGAACCACCAGAATCCTGTGCTGTTTAATTTTATGTTGCTGCAAATGCTTTAGGCATTTTCTATGCACTCATGTTGACATTGTTTAAGTGGTATGTCTGCAGGTTTTTACAAATCAAAGTATGTTGAGTGCTTGAAAAAAGTCCCATATTGACTTCGCATCCATATTTAACAACCTCCTGCTTTACTGTTTCTGATTTTTCAGACTTTGGTTGATGTGTGCACCTTGCTGCCAGAGACTCATCTTCCCACACTGGTTGTCAGTGTTGTGACAATGGTGCTTCTAATTGCAGCCAAAGAGCTGAACTCATTCCTCAGTGCAAAGCTGCCCGTGCCCATCCCAGTGGAACTCATCACAGTCAGTTTATTTGAATCTCTGGCCTCCTACTGTGTTTTTACCTCTGCACTCTGTGCTGGTGCTGATGAAGCAGCACTGAAAAAGCACAGACAAAGTGGAAATAAGCCGCTGAATCAGCAGTGGTGCAACAGCCTCTACATTTGTGCACTTCACAGCAAAAATGTGTAATTTATGGGTAATAATTAGGTGTACATCTAGCATATGATTGACTATATTATAATGGTTGATGCATAAAGGCTGAAATATGCTGAGAAGTCAAGCTGTGCATGCATGTGTTAATCGTCTAAATGTTTCCTGTGATTGCTTTAGATTGCAGCTGGGACACTGGTATCGTCTTATGTCCACCTGAGCAACAACTACACTGTTTCAGTTGTTGGAGAAATTCCAAGTGGGTAAGTATTTGGAGTCACATTAGACTGCTGTCAATATTATTGAGGTCCATTTCCAACCCCCACCCTTCCCTTTTTATTTGTTATGTACTTGCCAGTTTAAGCCCCCCTGTTTACCAGATGTGAGTATTTTTGGAGAAGTCATTGGTGATGCTTTTGCACTGGCCATTGTTGGATATGCCATCTCTATTTCACTTGGAAAAACATTTGCACTGAAACATGGATACAAGGTGGACAATAACCAGGTGATGCACAGTATGCACAATAATGTTTGTTTCTTTTGCCTGTTGCCACTATTTTGTTGCAAAGTCTTGTGTCTTGCATTTTGCTGCAGGAGCTTGTGGCGCTCGGTCTCAGTAATGCACTCGGAGGCTTCTTTCAGTGTTTCTCTGTGTGCTCTTCCATGTCTCGAAGTCTCATCCAAGAGACCACTGGAGGTAAAACTCAAGTGAGTGAGCAGAAGATGTGCCATCACACAAGTCAAGAAGTGCAGTGAAAGACACCTGAAAGTCATTCTACATTCCTGTGTCTTTTATTTATTCTTTACTTTAAAGAAAAAAGTGTGAAAGCTTACTGTAACATGTTCAACATCAAATGTTAAAATCATAATTTATTGAAAATAGATATTTTTTAATTTTGAAAATACAATCAATTTGTAGATTCTATCGGGAACAGTGTATTGCAGCATTTCACCAGCTGGAGAATCCAGTCTCTGATGCAGGAGAACCAGATGAGTACCAGTACTAAAGCATGGTGCGCTTTAGGCCCGCAGGTAGTTTGTGTAATGCAGCACTTAGTTTAAAAGCCAACATCTGTGATGGCATAGCTGCATTAGTGCACAAGGCAGGATTACTTGCACCATGAAGTCGTCAGTGATGCTCAATGCTAGACAGGTTTTGGAGGGATAAATGTTGCCATCCAGACAACGTCTTTATCAGGAAAAACCTTGATTTTAAACAGATGGGTCAGAAGTTGAATCATGCCATCCAAAGAAAAAAAAAATTCAGAGCTTTATGAGACAAAATGCAGAAAAAAAGGAAAAGAAAATTCTACATCAAGCAGAAGTAGAAAGTTAAAATATGGACTTGATGCGTGTAATAATTAGCTATAATGCTTTTTGCATTGTTTTCAGTTAGAAGTATTATGTAAATGATACACAAGCAATTAGATTCAGCTTATGTCATCATTTTACATTATTGTTTGGACACAGGTTTTGTACTCTGCATTGTAATCATGCATTAACTATATTGTAAATTGTTTTTTTTTTTTAAAAACCTGCCCTGATTTAAGATGCCCCACCTAAGCTAAAAGATTAATCTAACATGCTGAATTAAATCAAAAGGCACATTTAAAATCTTGTGGTGCTCTAACATATAATTGTAAACCTCAGAAATGATTCTGCAGCCATATTTTACTATATTTGTCCATTAAACAATATAGTGTATTAGATGTAACATGATATTAAAACAGGCCAAATTGCTGTCAAACTGAACAGTATAAACCATGCAAAGTGTTTTGATTTGTTAACATTGATGCTGATAACCCATCTTTGTGTCACACTTGCAGATGGCTGGAGTGGCATCAGCTCTGATTGTGTTGGTGACTATACTGAAACTAGGAAGGCTGTTCCAGGAGCTGCCGAAGGTTTGTTTCAGCATTTGTTGTTTCTTTACTATGAGGTGACTTGCAATAAAATCACAATGCAGACGGTGAAAGGTCTCACGCTTATTCACAGAAATTATTGTACATGTTTGGATGCACAGCTGATCAATAACGTTGTTTTAGGCCATCCTCGCATCGATCGTGTTTGTAAATTTAAAGGGCATGTTCAAGCAGTACTCTGACATTGCTTCACTGTGGAGGAGCAGCAAGACTGATCTGGTGAGAGGATCAACATAAGAAATATGATGCATCATTTTTGAAATATTTGTTTAAGTACTAGCTCTGACAGAGATGGCTGTTTGCCCCGATAATGTCCAAGCGTCCGTTTATTTAACATCACAACTGTTCATGTAATAAGGTACTTTTCTGCTTTAAATCTCCCAGGTGGTATGGTTGGTCACTTGGGTATCAACAATGCTACTCAATCTGGATCTGGGTCTGGCAGCATCCATCACCTTTGCTCTGTTCACTGTTATCTTCAGGACTCAGCTGTAAGAATCCCCTGCATTTCACCATTGTTGTTTCTCACTGCAGGATCTGAGTGTGTTTGAGAGATGCAACATTAGTTATTCACGTTGGGATCTTCCTGATGAGACAAAAGTCTTGTGTGCAAACATTAGGTAGACATGCCTTACATTTCTCTCTTCCTCTGTTCAGGCCGACATACTCTGTCCTGGGAAACATTCCAGGCACAGAACTTTATGTGGACATGGAGACACACAGAGAGGTGGGACAAACGAACACAAAGCCATACTTGAATGTTTCTTTGCCCTGACTGAAAAAAAACGGCAATAATGTTTCTGTGTTTGACAGGCAAGAGAGATTCCAGGTGTCACCATATTCCGCTCATCGGCTACAGTTTATTTCGCCAATGCAGAGCTCTATCTCGAGGCCCTGAAAGAAAAAGTTTGCTTTCCTTTCTTGTACTGTAGATACCTTCAAAACGGCAGCTATAACATTTTTATTAATAAGTACTCAATGCTTAGAAAATATAGTGATTAATGTCATAAAATTTCTGAGAATGTAGCGTTTCCAATGCTGATTGTGTTACATCAAATAAAGCATTATCTTTTTTTTAAAAAAAGGAATCAAAGCCATTATTTCTTGTTCCTTTTGTTAAATTGGATGGTAATGCTTTCTTTACTTCATCTGTTTGCAGAGTGGGCTTGACATCAGTAAAATGATCATCTATAAGAGGAGGCAGGAAGCCAAACAGAGGAGACGTGAAAAGCGAGCAGAGAGGCGGGCAGAGAGGCAGGCTAAGAGAGAGGTAATGTCCACCAAAGGTTGAGTATACCGGTATGTAAGTAACATGGATTATTTTTGTTAAATATACCAAACGTGTTAATTGTGATTCAGCTATTCAGTGGCTCTGCTTATCCCCAAAATGTCTTTCACACCTCAGCGAAGGGCACAGAGGACAGCAAAACAGCTGTCTGGACCACCAGACTTCTCTGATAAGGAAGAGGCTGCCTGCAGGTACGACACGTGTATAGACGGGCCTGTTGCAGAGACAGAGGACCAGTGCTGGGCAGAAAGGGAGAATGGGACTGTGTTTGTCATCCCAACCACCCCCCGAACGGCTGATGGCCAGGCTAGATGGGAGTACCTGAAAGGAGGCGGTCCAGACAGTACCAGCCTGGGGTGGATGTCTGAGCTGCAGGATGGGGACACCATCACTCTGGGCTCCAGCAGTGAAGACACCTTGAGTCATGACCTAGAGCGAGTTTCTCTTGGGTCTCTGGGCAAATGGTCCTGGGACATTCATTCCATCATCCTTGACCTCTCCACGGCTAATTTCATCGACACAGTGGCTATAAAGACGATGAAAAATGTAAGTAGTGACGCAACAAACAGGATACGATGGAACAGAAAAAATGTCAATTAAATATCTTGATGTTAGCCTTCTTGACATCAAGAAAACTAAGAAGAGAAATCATCCTACATTTAAATCACTCTGCTTTAATCCAGAGAGAATATCATAAAAGTTATCTTGAAGGCATGAACAACATACAGTAAATGGGTTTTCTGAAGAGTTTTGCAGATCTTAGATTGATATTTTATCAACAAACATTATACAGTAGTTGTTGATTTTATCTTGTCCTGATGTCCAGTTGCTGACACAGTCACGTCTTTGTTAAAACAGAGATGAAGCACTTACTTACAGGTAAAGTAGCACTGATGAGCGTGGAGGAAATGAGGAAAACATCTTATTGTTAAGGCTGGATGAACAGATATTTTCTGTATATGTTGGCAGATTTTCCAGGACTTCAGTGAGATTGATGTGGATATCTACATTTCTGGCTGTCAAGGTCAGTGAGTAAATTTACGCCTCTTTTTGACTCTGTTACACAAATATGCTTTTTATGTAAGCAAATCATCCATGAACTATTTTCTCTTCAGAATCTGTGGTGGAACAATTAGAGCGTGGTGACTTCTTCTC
Organism: Atherinomorus stipes; assembly: GCA_023101725.1. Lineage (NCBI taxonomy): Eukaryota > Metazoa > Chordata > Actinopteri > Atheriniformes > Atherinidae > Atherinomorus > Atherinomorus stipes. The sequence continues at coordinate 736,813 of JALJCO010012193.1, read as the reverse complement.
TAAGGCGATAACAAAGAGGCGTCTTTTTGCTTCTGTTCACGATGCTGTGCTTTACTGTCTCAACCATCGTGGAGCTACATCCTTCCCCCGATACGACCCGACAGCGGTGAGTGTGTGTAACTCATGTCTAGAACATGCACACAAAGGAAGTGACTTAGAAGATACAATTAGCTGAATGTTCACTGATGTTTCGCAGCTATTGCTCACATACATGTAGCTTCTAATCAGGATCAAACTACCTAAAGTCTGGCTGTACTCTCTTTGAATACTATTCAAATAACTAATCAAATGCATCTGATAACTTTTTTGATTTCAGGATCTGTACAATTCCACCAAATTTTAAGGCCTTCGCCACATTAACGGGTGGCTGTAACTCAGGTACCTGTAGAAGGGCAGTTCTGTCAACCGGCGGGTTGTTGGATCAATTCCTGGCTTGTCCTGGCTACATACTGATGTCCATGGGCAAGACACTAAACCCCACGTTGCCTCCCCATGTGCCTGTTTGGGTTATGAATATGTGTGTGTGTGAATGAGCAAGTGTGACATTTTGTGTAAAGTGCTTTGAGTGGTCAACATATGACTGGAAAAGCACCATTTAAGTCCAGGAGATTCGGCAATGAAGATGGAACTGGAGCTCTGAAAACTTATTTTTCAAAGGAAACATACAGAATGAGGCTTTAAACAAGCAACATTACTGTAATTTACTGAACCCCCCTCCCATAACTTCACATATGTGCTATTTTACTGCTGCTGATGTTTATATATTTTGGCATAGAGATTGAGTGGGTAATCTGTTATTCATTTACAGCTGATCAACTAAGATTGCTCGGTCAAACTGATTAATCCAGGTGTGTCTGGCCATTGTCCTTATGGTTACTGAGGTCAGGCACACCTGGATTAATCAAATCGTGCAATAATGAAAGACAGGAGATAAAGGAGGTGGCTTAAGTAAGTAAGTAGTGGAGCTGTGCATAAAGCCCATTAATGTCAGCTTTAATTATTGTAGCAGAGCTCATTTCCCCGCCCACTCCCTGCTGCATGCTCTGGCCCCTTCTGCTTGTTTGCCCCACCCATCCCACCTCAGATTTTCATATCTAAGCAGTTTTGACTTTGTTGGCATCAGATGATGAAAATAAAAATTGTAAGATGTACCTGACTTTGCCTACAGTTCATATCTGCAGTCATGATATCTTTGTGCTACATATTTGTTCTATAAAGTTACCCATCCATCCATCCATCCATCCCCTTTTCGAGCATGGGCAGATAAATTTTGTTTTTGTTTATCTTGTCGTTGTTTAGCCCGTCTGGTAGCTAATCAGAAGTGCTGTTCATTTTGGCATATTATGAGAGAAATTAATGTTGTTTTATAAGTCAGAGTACAGACTTTTTCAGTACGGTTGGCTTAGCCAGCTCAAGCGAGAAAGCCGGAGGAGGCAGCAAATGATCACAGGAGCGTCGCTGAAGGTTACACGTTTATTACAAGATAACTTAGTGATAAACCGTGGTGAACTGTGAAAATCAGACTCTGCTTCTGTGTCCGGCGGTCAAGTTTATCTTAGCTGTGTACTCCAAGCTTGAGTTCCGTCCAGAGAGCCCAGAGCTCCCAGTCTTCCCCCTTCCTGTTCCTTTTAAGATCTGGCTTAAAGTCCGTCCCCTTCCGGTGGCTGTACTGTAGTCCTTCCCTGCGCTGCACTGAGAAATGCCCCAAATGAACTACAGAAACCATCAGCCCTTGGAGTCTGCTAAAGACACGTCTGCATTAAAGTGATCTTCCATTGTTTACATTCCTAAACAGCTATCAAATGCCACGTCGAGTTGAACTGTCTGTAGGACACTGTAATCTACTGTTGTGTCCTTGCCACGTAGTCTTAAACAGTCAGTAAACCACCACAATCTCATGAATATTGAATGTTAATGGAATGCATATCCATGAACAAAAAAATAAATCTAAATCTAAAAAAAAAAAAAAAACCAAAAAACAGTAAACAGGTTTCTGTAACATTTTTCATATTTGTATGTCTTATGAAATTGTTTACTTATAATTGATCATGTAATCATACTGAGGTGTAATCAAGCTGGAAGATAAATCTTAACAAATATCAGGTTTTCTATTTGATTTAATTTTTATCTCTCGGCTGAACTTGGGTTAAAAAAAATGCTCATGCATCATAACTAAATAGGATTAGGTGGTTTCTCCACTAATTTTCTTTATCAGAAGGAGCAATGATGCACCAGATGTCACACTGGTTAACCACAATGGTCAGCTGGAGGCCTACTGAAAAGCAGCAGCAGTAACTTTCCTCCTGCTCTGATTTTCAAAGTTCCAACCTGGAGCTGAGCTAATGTCTGAAATAAGAACAAGATTATTTGTGTGCGGCTCCGAGTCCCCGTGAAACAAAAGCCTCTATTCTGTATTTATGCATATCAGACAGGGTTATGTCTAAATATGGATTTTCCATTTACTCAGTCTACATCCCGCTCATATCCAGCACAGTGCAGCGCCTGAGACTATTTATTGAAGAAGACAGTATGTAACACAACTAAATTTTCAGCATCTCTGAAATTATCATTTTATTTTAATTTTCAGTTAAATCATAGGATGCGTTTCACTTCTGTGTATCCATTGTTTGCTGCTGCAGCGCTCCAGCAAACAGCTGACTGCCAGCAGCTACCTGCCTGCGAGACATGTGTGACATCGTATCTGGTGTACAGGTCTTACGATGCAGTCAGACAGTCTTCAAGATTATATTCTATCACAATTCCTTTAGTACACCTTCCACTCCTTCACCTAAAAGACAGCCAACTTGAGTAGAATCGAGCTGAGAAGGTGCTAATTACAAACCGGTTGGGGTGGGTCTGCTGCATGACGCATTTCTGGATGTATAGGAAAGGCTGAGTTAATGAGGCATGGCAGACCGCGGGGACTGAGGCCAAACACTAGTACTCTGGTAGTACTGGTGTTAAGCTACAGTGACTGCAAACGTTCTGAATAATTTGCATAGAATAAACCTAAACTGAAAAGAGATGTTTGCTGTGCTGATTGCTGTCGAATTAAAGAATGAAAACTTTCCTCATCGCTCATGAGATGTGATTTTGACTCAGTGCTGCATGTCTGCAGTCCTGCAGCATTGGGTTGTTGCCCTTCATCCAGGAGCTGCAGCTATTTGTGCTTAAAGCTGTGCTAGTTAATACCTGCTTTTAAGATGTACAAAATATTGACACAAAACAGCCACAGCAATCCATTTTACGGATGATAAATTACATTGCATGTGCGAAGTTTGTTTATTTACTAAGCTAACCCTCCCAATATTTTGGTAGAAATGAACATATTACATATGAACGTGCCAAATGGATTACGGGTACTATTTTGCCCGTGCAATTCTCATTGCCCCCTCTTTGTAAATCAACGACAACATGTTTTTATGGATGTAATCAAATTTGCGCATGCTTTATGTAGACACACAACTTAACTTTTAGACCTTAAAAATATGCGTTTCTGACTGGTTTTGATTGCACATTAACATTCATTATGCACATTTTCGAGCCATCACTGCCAAGAGGCGTCCCGAGGCTCAGAAACAACAGTAGCTATGTAAGTTTTTCATCTGGGACGCGGCCGTGACGTTGCAGCCGACTATTGGTTGCACACTCATGTACTAGCAACCAGATATGAACACAGCGGGTGTTTTGAACGCGCATCATGTCGAATTCGGTCAAGAAACGCAAGGAAACATTACCGGAGGAAGTGAGAAAAAAGTACAGTAAGAGAGGAAGAGACATAACAAGAGTGAAGATAAGACTGTCTTACTGGCTGGTATGATGCAAGATGGATGCTAGTTTAGCCGTCGATAGGGGGCGTCACTGAGAAAACTGTTAAAAGTTCCACTGTGTGTCTTTAACAGGTGCAAACCTTTAGTAAATCAGGGCCTTTGTGTTTGAGTTATGTTAAGAAAAAAAAAAGGACAGGAAACATGAGTTTTATTTAACTTTATTCCATGAAGGACAGAGAGGCAGTGCATTTTAAATAAATATTAGGCTACAAATAAATAAAATGTAATCATGACATCCGAGGAATAGCTTGTGCTATTGTTGTGCATTCCACAAGAAAACGGTTCAGATAACTTCCAGGGATAAAGACAAGGCATCATGCATCACACTGAGAGTGTGTGAGCTGTTTTTTGTTTGTTTGTTTGTTTGTTCTTTTTATTTTTGCTCCTTTTTTGTTGTTTTGGTAACAGCAACCATTGCAATTTTCAGGTGTGATTCTCATCTGCTAATCGCAACAGCAAAATATCTGCAAGTAATACATGCAAAGAAAAGTGTCATTTAAAGTTGAGTGTGTAATATTTAGGTTTATCTAGTGACAGAAAGGCAAAACAATATTTATACATTTTCTTTCATTACTGTAGAGTCACCTTAAAGTAGGAAACTGTGTGGCTACCTTTGAATGAATCCTTCATCGCAGGAGAATTAACGTAGCACCACATTGTTCCTACAGTTGTTCAAAATAAAAAACCACCTACTCTAACACGAGTGTTCTTTGTTTTTTGTGGTTTTTTACATTTCTTCCACATGCTTGAAAGACTGGGTTGACGAAGGAGGATATTAAGATGTTTACAATCTGAAACATTGCCACTAGATGTCAGTAAATCCTACACACTTTCAAACAGCTTTAAATCATAACTCATCAAGAGTGTACTAGTGCAACCATCCCGAAGTAGGAAAGTAATTAAAAATTACAGGATAGCATCTCTTTACTGTTGCATAAACTCCCTGTGACCTCATTCCCTGAATAAATCATGTCTCTACAAACTGGCCACAGAGAAGGTTTACCAAAAATTGTGCACAGGACTGAGGAAGGCGTGGAAGATTTTGTTATATATTTGGTGCATGGGCTACAAATCTTCATGGATCCCAGGACTCTGTAAATCTGTGTTTTGAGTCAAACCTTCATCATCTTCATCATCCTCTGGCAGCTGTGACACCAACTGCTGGTAGCGAGCCTGCCGCTGGTAATCCGGATCGATGTTGATCCATTTATTGGCAACCCACTTAATTCCATGGGTGACCACACAGCCTCCATGCAGAGCATACTCATCCTGCTCGCCCACCCAACCTGAAAACAAAACAAAACAAAACAAAACAAAACAAAACAAAACAAAACAAAGTTTCTGACTTTAATTCACAAAAAGCTTTAACTTTAAAGGTGATACATAGCCATAAGTATATAGCCAAAAGCATTTGCTCACCCATCCAAATTATAAGAATCAGGTGTTCCAATCACTTCTATGGCTACAGGTGTATAAAGTATAACCACCTCGGCATGCAGACTGTTTTTACAAACATCTGTGAAAGAATGGGTCGCTCTCAGGAGCTCAGTGAATTCCAGTGTGGGACTGTGATAGGATGCCATCTATGCAACAAATTCAGTTGTGAAATTTCCTCTCCTAAACATTCCGCAGTCAGCTGTATTATAAGAAAATGGAAGTGTTTGGGAACGACAGCAACTCAGCCATGAAGTGGTAGGCCATGTAAACTCATGGAGCGGGGTCAGCGGATGCTGAAGTGCATAGTGCGAAGAGGTCGCAAACTTTCTGCAGGGTCAATCAGACAGACCTCCAAACTTCATGTGGCCTTCAGATCAGCTCAAGAACAGTGCGCAGAGAGCTTCATAGAATGGGTTCTCATGGTGGAGGAGCTGCAACCAAGCCACACATCACCAAGTGCAATGCAAAGTGTCGGATGCAGTTGTATAGCACGCTGCCACTGGACTCTAGAGCAGTGGAGCCATTCTATGGAGTGACAAATCACGCTTTTCCATCTGGTAATCTGATGGATGAATCTGGGTTTTGCAGTTGTCAGGACAACAGTACTTGTCTGACTGCATTGTGCCAAGTGTAAAGTTTGGTGGAGGGGGGATTATGGTGTGGGCTTGTTTTTCAGGAGCTGGGCTTGGCTCCTTAGTTCCAGTGAAAGGAACTCTGAATGCTTCACCATAACAAGACATTTTGCATTATTCCATGCTCCCAACTTTGTGGGAACAGTTTGGAGCTGGCCCCTTCCTCTTCCAGCATGACTGTGCACCAGTGCACAGCACAGGTCCATAAAGACATGGATTCACAGTCTGGTGTGGATGAACTTGACTGGCCTGCACAGTCATGAACTCAACCCGATAGAACACCTTTGGGATGAATTAGAGCAGAGACTGAGAGCCAGGCCTTCTCGTCCAACATCAGTGTGTGACCTCACAAATGCGCTTCTGGACGAATGGTCAAAAATTCCCATAAACACACTCCTAAACCTTGTGGACAGCCTTCTTAGAAGAGTTGAAGCTGTTCTAGCTGCAAAGTGGACCAACGTCATACTGAACCCTATGGTTTAGGAATGGGATGTCACATAAGCTCATATGTGAGTCAATGCAGATGAGCAAATATTTTTGGCAATATAGTGTACATTTTCCTGCACCAGGGATTCATGAAGTCCTGAACGAGTCTTAATAGAGATGGTGTAGAAGGCCCTGAGGGTTCCCCACTGCTGTTATGTGTGGAAAAAACACTGGTAAAACAGTTTGTTTTACAACAGTTACAGTCTCACCTAGGGCTGGACAATTAATCGAATTTTAATCGTGATTCCAATTTCGCCTTTTCACAATCATAAAAACACTGTAATCGAAGAAAAACAATTAATCCTGAAGTGAACAGACTGGTGGAGTTATAGGAAGCAAACTGCAGGGAGTATAGAACAGATATGCATGTAGACTTAGTATTCATTTTTATTGCTATTATTATTTTGAATAATATTCTTATTTTACTCCTTTACTTGTTTCTAATTCATTTTCGGTTTAATCTTTTAAATAGATATATATTTCAAGTTGAGTTATGTGGTTCAATTAACACTTTTTATAAAATCAATGAATAATTGTGTATATTAATCGTGATTTCAATATCAGTCAAAATAATCGTGATTTTAATTTTTTCCATAATCGTCCAGCCCTAGTCTCACCTTGACCAAAACAAGATCTCTAAATTTTAATCTGGTTTTAAATCTGCTAATAAGACAGAGACTGCCCTTTTAAAGATTTTTTATCTTTTTTAACATTAGATTCAGGCCACTCTGCTGCTCTGGTTCTGCTGGATCTAACAGCAGCATTTGACACCGCGGACCACCAGATTTTGTTGTCTCGTCTGGAGCACTGTGAGGGTTTAAAGGAGTCATCACCCGGAAATCCTACTTTTTCACGTTAAAACATGTGTATTGGAACAGGACCTCAGTTATAACGTGCCAGAAACTCCGGAAAGTGAAAGTAACTTCGTCTTTGAGTGCGGGCGTTACCAGAGTCGGCCACAAGCACGCGCTCTCCACAGTACGCGGTTTGGATTTCTTTCTCCAAATGACATGAACTAGAGAGGCTGCTAGCTGCTAAGCTAGCCTCTTTAGCGCCACCTAAAAGCAGCTTATTACCTGCCGTGGAGTCGTTATGATCAGCTGTTATGACGTGAACTAGATAGGCTGCGAGCGAGCTGCTAAGCTAGCATCTTTAGCACCACCTGAAGGCAGCTGATTACCTGCCACAGAGTAGACCAGCTTTGTCAGAAAGGACGCCGGTGACAAGGAGGAGGAGGAGGGGGGATAATGCCATGCTGAGTTGCCTCGGCAGAAATTCAGCAGTTTTTGGTGCTCTAACAGGAGGGACAGCACTACCAGGGAGCAGTGGATTATATTCATCAGTGAGGATGTGCAGTCGGTAAGTGTTGCTGCTTGTGTAACTTATTATCTTTTGTGTAAGAGACCAGTAAACGATGGTAGACGAACGGACAAGCTGCTAATGTAGCTACAGAAGCTAACACTGTTTGGTTAACTTCATGTCAGACATCTGCTCCTTATATTCATCAGAGTCCAGCCATTTTACTCCGCGGATCCTCTCTATGAACCGCACCGTTACGTTTTTATCACGTTTTTCTCTGTTGGGACATCATTTTCCTTCACCTGCTCTGTCCTGATAAAACTTTGTTTTGGCTTTGACGTTTGCCTCGTGAACGCGCTTGCAGACAGGTCTAACTCTCGTACGTATTCTTGCGACAAACAAAAGTTGGAGATAAAAAGAGGTTAAAATGAGCTCATTAAATTTTCCTCCCACCCAACTAGAATTAAAAATTCATTTGAAGATAATCTAAGAAGGATTGTGTATGTAAAACAGCAGGTTATGACACCTTTAAAGGTCTCTGTTTTGAATTGGTTCTCATCCTACCTCAAAGATAGATCCTTCTCAGTCCATTTTGACCACTTCTCCTCTGCTCCATCCCCGCTGACCAGTGGTGTCCCCCAGGGTTCCATCCTTGGCCCATTATTGATCTGTCTCTATCTGCTCCCACTAAGTCAGATTTTTGAGAATCACAGGATATATTATCACTGCTATGCTGACGATGTCCAAATTGATGTACCTCTGAGTTCAGATGGTGACTCTATAAACAGGCTTCTTAGTTGTCTTGCTAAGTTTAGAACTTGGATGTCTTAGAATTTTCAGCTTCTGAATGAAGACAAGACCGTAAAACAGTGTGGCTCCCTCACTGGGTCCTCAATCTCCACACATACATCCTGTTGTTAAAAGTCTGGGAGTTACTCTGGATGGTGGACAAACAGGTCAACTCTGTAGTGAGAAGTGTCTTTTACCATCTGAGACTGCTAGTCAGGGTGAAGCCATATCTGCCCAGACGTGACATGGAGGGGGTGGTTCATCTTCTCATCATGTCACAACTGGACTACTGTAATTCACTCCACCAAGGCCTCTCTAAACAGTCATTACATCAGCTTCAAATAGCTCAGAATGCCGCGGCCCATATGCTAACTGGCAGGGGCAAGCGTGAACACATTACCCCTGTCTTGGCTGAGCTTCACTGACTACCAGTGGGTTTTAGATTCCAGTTTAAAATTCTGTTGCTGGTGTATAAAGCTCCTGGTTCCACCCCCCCCCCCCCAGGGCTCAGGGATCTTCTTCTCAGGTTCTCCTAATGATCCTGAGGGTTAAATGTACTTCGAAGGGTGGGAAAGCCTTTTCTGTTGTGGCCCCCCATCTATGGAATGCACTGCCACTGTCTGTAAATCTGCTGAATCTGTCAACATTTTTAAGTCAGCACTTAAAACCTTTATCTTTAGCCAAGATTTTGGAAGTAAGTCTCCTCCTGCTGTGCTGTATTTCTATTTGTTGACTATTTATTCTTTAATTTCTATCTACATTTTTATATTTTTAATTTATGAAATTCAGTTTTTATCCTACTTATGTTGTTTGCCAGTTTTGTGGTCTCCTCCTCCTTGATATTATTGTTTCTGTGTTCTTGCTGTTTTAAATATATGCTTTTTAATCAAAATTATTATTTTTATCATTTGTGCTGTTATTGGTCACTGTTGTTGCGGAATTGTGTTTCAAGTATTTTGGCGCACTACGCCATATTTGTCAATTGTCCAGCACCTTGGGCGATCAGTAGATTGTTGTTAAGTGTGCTCTATAAACAAATTTGAACTTGGACATAGTTTGTGCTTGTGTTGGGTGTCTTTTCTTTTTTTCTTTTTTTTTTAAAGGCCTCCTTCCACTGAAAACCCCTTTTAACTTGCTCCTTCTGAAATACGGAGGGTTTCCCCTTGTTTACTTACACATGCTGACTTGCTAGCGTTGCGTTCCCCCGAGTCGGCTGTGCTTCCTCATCACAGAAACAATACGAAGAAAAGAGCGAATCGGGAACATCCTTGCACTTCTACGTAACATTGCAAATAGCGTATCCCACGTGGGGTTTCTATCCGTCCATTGGAAGGCAGGTAACCCTCCACTACACACTAGAAGTGAAGACTGCACGACTGTAACTTCGGAGTTGAGAAGCTAATTAGCTAACTGTTTGCTAGCATGGCGGAACAAACTTGTTTGTCGGCTCTATTTCCTGTCTGTAACGAAATAATAGCGGAGGGCGGAGCTTCCTTCATACACTGATGGCAGGCAGCCAATCAGACGGAAATTCATGAGAAGGACCCGGAAAAGCCTGCCGTTGGACCACAAGCCTCTCTTCTAGTATACAAATACAGCTGGATACTAAGCAACCAGAAGGTTTTTTTAAACAGAAACGATGCAGAATGCATTCAATAATAATGGAGAACACAGAAATATTAATGAAATGACCATGGAAGTACAACTTTAATGAAATTTGAATAAAAATCTATTTAATGACTGCATTACTTGGAATACTGTCCAAAGAAATTGTACCTACCTCTTCCATCAGAGAGGTAGTTGTACCAGAAAACAGCTGTCCCCTTGATGGGCTTCACTCTTAGATTACTCTTGTCACAGTTCCTTCTGGTGTCCAGAAGATCCACGTCGTTCTGAATAAGAGACTAAAACACACACTCAAATTCAGTGATGCAGTTTTCTTTATGCTGTGGCCCATATACTCACTGACAAACAAGTGAGTTAACACAGATATGAAAGACATGCACACTAGATACACAGTACTTCTGCAGCACTCTCCAAACACATTTACGCACCACTTCATCATAGGTCCTGTTGTCTGCCACAGGGAATGCGGTCTCCCCGCCCCCATCAACAGAGTTCAGGTAGAAGAGAACTGTGATGTACCTAAGTGTGCAACACAGATTTAAATTGACACACACGTGTGGCGTAAACAAACAACACACAAGCAGACGAGTACAAACAAGAGGCAAGCACACAAAAGCCTCCGAGTTGACAATGTTGAGTCACAAAAACTAGCATGCCAGCTGTCAGTGAAGCGTCAGTAACGTCGGACAGATGAATACACACCTGAACATTCACTGAATTTTCATCTTAGATCTTCAGCGATCTCAGTTGATTGACCTCACCTGCATGATGTCTCAAAAGGAGTGGAAGTATTAGCTGCGAGGCGGGTGTGTGTGCACGCTGTTTCAGGGTAGACAGGCCCACTGTCATGGTGGGCGTGGTAATGTCCCCCTTCCTCATAGCGAACCACCTGAAGAGGCTCACTGAGGTCCACTAAAGTGGGGGGGAGCCGAGTCAGACGAATCACTCTTTGAAGAAAGAAAGTTTATAATAAGTATTTAAAAGCATCCACTGAGTTTTAAGTAGTGGTGTGTTTTCCTCACCTCTCCTTGATGTCTTGGAGGACTTGGTGGGCTCCTTTGCCCTGATAGAGCCAGGTGTGCCTGCTGTTCCGCACCAGCTGACTTCTTTTCACCCCTCGCTGCAGCAGAAAGCGCTGGAAGGCATCATTGCTCAGAAGCCTGAACTCCTCTAAACTTAACAAACCTTTGCCAAATATGAAATGGACAACCAATACATGTGTTAAGATACCGTCACATTGTCATTGTTCTATTTGTTCTTTTTTAGTAGCCCTTTAAGCCATATGAATCATATTTAATACAGACAGTTTCTGAAACCTTCTGCATCACTTTATGGTAAAAACTTTACTCAAAACGCTGTAGTACACAATCTGATATCTGTCCCATATTCAATTCAGCTTCATTTGTAGCGCCAATTCACAGCACTGACATCTCAGGACACTTCACAGACAAATCAATTCCAGTCAAATCAAAATAGCCCAGCTAAGGAAACCAGTAGACTTGATCGAGTCTGTTGCCCCCTGGTGGACACATTTTACACTACAGTAATTTTGACACATGGCACTTACAAACAGTAAATAAACAAGAATTATTTTGGATTTTCTTTTGAAAATCTTTTGTTAAAGCAACCCTTACCAATGTTGCATTCTTACACTATTTTTCTAACAGGGTAAAATGCTATGAATGAGGTAATGGAACTCTAAAATACAAGACAGACCCACCATTAATCAAAATAAAATATTATTCCAATCTCTAAATATTCAATGAAAACTCCAACCAATCCTTGAAGTGGGGTGCACCTCTAGGATTGTCCAACGGACCTGCCTGTCAGACCTTTGATTCTGCATTGGGAGGTGGAGGGAATGAAGGGGTGTGTCTTAGGAGTGAGGCGGGACTGTTTATATTCAAATAATCTTGCTGTGCTTTTTGAAATGCAAGATCGGTAAAGGTTGCTTTAATGGGCCAAATAAAGACTAAAAATAAAGAAAATCAGAATGTTTCAGTCCATTTTTTCTTGGGTTGGGATTGAAAGGGTTAGTGACCTGTCATAAATCAAATGACATGAATCGCTTGTGCCTCAACCTGAGCTCATCTGGCCAAAATAAGTGATGATGTATGTGTGTGCAAGACTTTTGAATTAAAGAAACTAAACCTACATTAGACACACAATAACTTAGGACTGTCCTGCCCATTAGAGCTGCAGCTGCATGTTTACAAAGCAACATTGTTGTGCATACTTGTAAGTTGTAATGTTTCCAAAACTATGAACCTGCAAAAAATTTCTGTCACTATAAAGAATCTTCTTTAATGTGCAATGTGGAACATGTTGGTTAAACTCCAGAACCACGAATCAAATTGCTTTCTCACCATTATTATCCTTGTCAGCTTTTAACCCAGCATAGATTTCTCGCAGATTCTCCGGAGTGAGCCAAATGCCGTCCCTCACTCGAGAATGAGTCAGTATCTGTTAAAGGCACAGAATTAAGAATGGGATGACTTAACCAAAAAAGAAAAAAAAAACACTTTTGTGTTCTTAGCATTTCAGAACTTCAATAATATGGGCTCACAGTCCACAAACTGACATACACCTCATGAAGCTGCAACTGTCCGTCCTGGTTGATATCAAGGAGATTGAAGATCTCCTCTGGGCTGAGGTTGAGCTCCTTGGCCAGCTCTTCTTGTCCATCTTGTACCATCAGCTGGCTTTCCATAAGCCCCTTCAACTGTGCCAGCTGCATCACTACACGGCACTCATCGTCTGACAGAAACCCGGGAATCTCTGCACAAAAACAAACAAACTTAGGTGAAGCTGCAGAGGAGGCTACCCGGATTACATGACTGCAGACTTTTCTGTGCTTTATGTTTCATGTTTTCAGGGTTTATTTGAACTGATGTTACCATCTAGATTTATATAGACTAAAACTCACTTTTGAGTCTTAATTCTTGAAATTATTTAGTTTTTCTGACAGTTGTTAGCAAGTACTCGGGAGGTCAAGTTAAAGTTTGGAAGACCAGGACAATATTCCAAAGTAATCCTACTGTACGACCATTGCTTGCAGGATTGCTAAAAACAATAAGCATTCATTTGGACTCCACAGACTGTCAGGAGGAATCAACAGGCTCTACTGATGAGGTGCCCACACCTGTGCAGATATGAGAAAATCATGAAATGTTCCTCAAAAAAATAACTTTTCTCTCTTTTTGTGTAGAATGCCAAATTGAAAACAGAATCTGATAAGCTCAGCACCACAGCTTAAGCATGGGACTGGATTAATCATTCTTTAGGATTATGTTGCAATTAGTCACATTGAAAACATTTCTCTGGTGGAGGGAGGAATGGGTTATCAACCACCAACATGGTCTGACAATAAGCATCACAGTATCTGTAGAAGCAGGAAAATGGTGTTGAACATTTTTCCTACCAAGCAGATGATTAACTGAATAAATATTGTAACAGCTGTTTTGTTTTGTTTGTTTTTTTTTTTTTTTATAAAAAACTATTTGCACTGCTATTTTGCTCAATCATTCATTTCAAACATGAAATCTGAAGTTAATAGTTGTAAAATGTTCCAAACTGAAGGAGAACTGAAACGGAACTGAATAAACGACACATATTTGCTCACTTAAATGTTTTTACAGCACCTGTATTGTTGACTGCATGTTGTATGACGATTTTGCTCGGGTGCAGATGTGTTTCTATTCTGTACCCAGTGAGAGCTGAGTTGCCTCAGGACTTATTGACCTATTTCATGCAGCCCTAGATCTTTGTGTCATACACGTCAATGTGTGATGAGGATACTTATAGCCTAATAATTAAAAATGTTCTAAATGTTTGTTATCAAAGGAAGAAAATTGTCCATTGGAGGTTCTTGTGGTTGTGTTTCAGATGTACTTTCGTGGCCCTTACCAAACAGCAGCGGTTTCAGGCTGAGAGTCCGCATCTCATGCACTTTGCCCGGCACCAGTGACACCTTCTGGACATGTCCCACCTGAGATAAACCAGTAATGAACTGAGTGTGCGAGCCAAAGGCAGCAGGAGGAACTGTCTGAGCGAGAGTGACGCATCTTTAATTACTCACCCTTATTCCCTCGATTCTCGCCAGAGAAACATCACGCACAAACTCGGGTTTTGATGGCGGACGTCGCGACTCGGGGCGCTGCTGCCCACCGCTGGGAGCATCACGACTCCGGCTGGCATCCTCCTGCCCACTGCTGTAGTGCACGTAAAACAGCAGCGCTATAACATTGATGATGTACACGTGAAAAAACACCATTACAACCACAAAGTATGAGCGGGAGCACACGCTGCTCTTGTGGCCGGAGAGACGCTCGCACTGCGGCCGGAGCGGCAAGGTCGATCTCCGGGATGGAGTGGTGTCCTCAGCATCTTCCTGGTTGTCAGTCATTTTGTTGAGATTCAAGGAGTTGATTGTTCCTCAGCAGCATTAAGTCCATCGGGTTATCCAAATGGAGGCGTTTGGACTGAAATATCAGCTATGAGAGACAGGTGTCGAGTTAAACTGAACTTAGAAATAATAATAAAAAAAATGTTTTATTTTAACAGCGTTTAGGTTGGTCTCTCGGATGCAGAATTTTAATCAAACTCTGCACATTGAAAGAAACAAAACAAACAAAAAGAGGGTTCCCAAAAAAGTGCAGCCTCCATTTTTTTAATCTGAGAGGTGAGCGATCATTATAAGTGTGTGATTGTCTATTTGCTCAAAGGAAGCATCGCTGCAGCCTCGGACAGTCTTGTTTACACTGCAGCAGTCCCAGTCAGCAGAAGCAGCGCACTGCGCAACCAAAACCACCACGAAGCTCATCTCAGAAACACGGTGCAGAAACCTGACCCTGCGTCAGCTGAGTACAAAACTGATCCCTTAAAATCAGCGGGATATTAGTGAAAACAATGAAATGGTCCCCGATTTGTCTGATTAGAAACGGGACACGCCATTTCCCGAGGTCCCCTGTTAAATTGACAGCAACAGTCTGTGAACAATGCTGACCTCTGGCGACCTAAACGCCAACAACACATTTTTTTCCCACTTTGGAAGAATGGCATCATTAAAAGCACAAGCTTTTACTCAGGTTTGTAGAAACCATCATGTTTCACAAAAGACTATAGAGGTTATTTTCTGTTCCTTTGAGACAGACATCTATGCTAAAAAAAAAAAAAAAAAAAAACTCAATTTTTTAATGTCAAAAGTTTACTAGCCTAACATTGATATCAAAGCCTTTACAGCTGTTATTGTTTCCACAAGTGGGCACTCTGAATTATTTTAGGCTTGCATCTTTGCAGAAAGAAAGAAAGAAAGAAAGAAAGAAAGAAAGAAAGAAAGAAAGAAAGAAAGAAAGAAAGAAAGAAAGAAAGAAAGAAAGAAAGAAAGAAAGAAAGAAAGAAAGAAAGAAAGAAAGAAAGAAAAAGAGAAAGAAAGAAAGAAAAAGAAAACAAAAAAGAGAAGAAAAAAAATCCCACCAAAAAAGGCTATCTTTTGTTTCTGTGGGTTATTTGAACAAAAATGCTAATGGCTTTGTCAATTCAGTATTCCTTTCAGTCCAAATGACTGAATTAAAAAAGTGCATGTTACCACTAGTATAGCATAAGCCTATATGACAACAAAAAGTGTTCAGCATATTTTGCCTGTGACTATTCCACAGCTGAATGATGGGACGGCTAACAAAGATTTTACAACATTACAACGTGTAATAATTTCCGTTTTTCAGAATAAAAGCTGAGTCACGTGACCTGGCGATTATTCCACACAAAAAATAAATGAATAATAATAATAATAATAATAATAATAATAATAATAATAATAATAATAATAATAATAATATTAGTAAAGTTATACTTTACTATTTACTATTTATTTACTATAAAACTACTATTCTATCGCTATCGACATTTTTCTAAGGCCAACTACTTTATGAACGAATGCGCAGGCGTTCTGATATGTGGTGTTGCTGGAAATACGAAGCAGATTCACGAAAAGCACTTTCCATACAATATTCTACAAAAAGGTAATGATAATACTGATATGGTTAGGAGTTAGCTCTAACATTAGCTAAAAGCACGCTGAAAATATCATTTTTGAGTAACGCTGGGACAGATTTTAAATAATTTTGTGTAGCTTTCTTTCTTTCTTTCTTTCTTTCTTTCTTTCTTTCTTTCTTTCTTTCTTACTTTCTTACTTTCTTTCTTTCTTTCTTTCTTTCTTTCTTTCTTTCTTTCTTTTGAAACAGTTAAATTAGCTCCACCTGTCTATCTAGCAAACTCAGTGTAGTCAAGAAACCAGACCTTCTATTAATAATTACATTTCAATAAACATGCTAGGTAATAGTATTAAGACATAGGTTGTTATTGGTTGCTTCTCTGGCTAAATGGGCTTTAACTTTAAGTGGACAAGTCATGTCTTTTGTTGTTGTCGTTGTTGTTTTGTGTTGTTTTCTTGGATATATTACAGTTAACTTAACTGCTTGGTGACAGAAATAAGTAACAGTTTGGGAACTTGCTATACATGAAAACCTACAGGGGAAAGACGGACATAAGTGTTTGAAGAGGTCAAAGTTCATACAGTTTAGCGTTGTCTTGTTTACAGGGTGCACTTGGGTCTACTACATAAAAATACTGTATTCTGGAGACAGAAGGGAAGTTGGACATGTAACATAAGGCAATATCTGATTCAAATGATTGATTTTAAAACTTGACCAGATATATACCCCCAAAGGTTAAAATGCAGATGGACAAATGGACTAAATAGTTTTTTTAGTTTTTTTTTACTAATAGTAATCAAAGTTGATTACTTTGGCACGTTACTGTTTGACATTTTGAGATAATCAGAGTTTGCTGGTGATTTTTCTCTCAAGGTTTGTAGACTAAAACTGAGCTCAGTTGTAAGTGCACACAGTCCTCAGCATGGGGGTTGGTGGCTAAAATTTTCAATTACCTATGGACATTTATGCATTTCAAATATGACTGATTGAAATTGTTAATGATTGAGTCATTCAGAAATAAAGACAGAGAAATATTAAATAAATAATTTATTGTCATTGGTATTTGATTGTCACAGCATGCTTGGCATGCTAAGGTGAACAAGTAACAAGATAGACATATTATATGACTTCTTGTTACTGTATAGCTTGGATTTCTTCATCACTCCTCTCCTTCCTTGCCCTGAAAAGGCAGGACAAAGATGGCAACATTTAGCATGTGGCAGAAAGTTCAACAAGCTTCATCCATGTCAAATAATTTGGTTATTCTTTTACAGTTTCCTGACTCTTATGAATCATCTTGCTACAACAGCTCACTGCTCAAGTTGAACTTACTTTTCCAATTTCACGACTCTTTGCCCTCAGCTTGTTGACCTGGGACTCAGCGATGTCAGCACGTTCCTGAGCCTCCTCCATCTCATGCTGCACCTTCCTGAACCTTGTCAGGTGAGTGTTGGCCTGCTCTTCCTGTGAAACAAACCAAAATGAAGTCAAAACTTTTGGAGTGAGTCACATTTTTACAAGGTCCCGAAAAATCCGGTGTCCTTACAGCCTCCTCAGCTTGTCGTTTGTAGGATTTCACTTTCAGCTGCAGCTTGTCCACCAGATCTTGCAGTCTGGCAATGTTCTTCTTGTCCTCCTCAGTCTGTCATCAATGAGCAATAACAGAAACTTTTAGTACAAGATTAAACGTTGTGCTCATTGTAGGTGTACGAGTGTTGGATAATCAGCCGGTGACCTGATAGGTGAGCTCCTTCACTCTTCTTTCATATTTTCGCACACCCTTGATGGCATCTGCGCCACGCCTCTGTTCAGCATCAACCTCAGTCTCGAGTTCACGAACCTTAACAAGAGAAAAACCAAGTCATTAAAATGAAAATCTTTTTCTTGGTTCACAGAACATATGACTAGAATGGTTTTAAGTTGCTCACCCTGGCCTCCAGTTTCTGGAGCTGCTTCTTTCCACCCTTCATGGCCAGATTCTCAGCCTCATCCAGACGGTGCTGCAGGTCCTTCACCGTCACCTCCAGGTTCTTCTTCATCCTCTCCAAATGAGCACTGGTATCCTGCTCCTTCTTCAGCTCTTCTGCCATCATGGCAGCCTGAGATTTGGAGGATTTTTTATTGTTTCAACAGACAGGTTACAGTATTTATGGAGATACGGCGTCATCACAGACAGGCATCCAGGTGACTCACATCAGTGATGGCCTTCTTCGCCTTATCTTCAGCATTTCTTGCTTCCTGAACGGCATCCTCCACCTCACCTTGGATTTGAACAAAATCAGCCTCCAACTTCTTCTTGGTATTGATGAGGCTGGTGTTCTGAACAATGAACAGTTTTGATTAAGCGCTGAAATCTTCCCTCAGTAAGTTTCATGTAGTTTGAATTTCTTACTTGCGAATGGAGCAGTCCAACACGCTCGCTGGCATCAACCAGCTCCTGTTCTGCCACCTTGCGGCTCCTGTCCGTCTGCTCCAGCGCGGCTCTCAGCTCCTCGATCTCAGCCACCATCAGGTTGTTCCTGCGCTCCACCATAGCAACCTGCTCTCTCATCTCATCTTGTCCTCTAAGAGCCTCATCGAGGTGCAGTTGTGCATCCTAGATAAATGGTAAAGTTTGCATTCCAGTCATATAAGGTCGTCTGAATTTGAAATTTCTTCTGTGAGCCGCTGTATCGTACCTTAAGCTGTCCCTGCACGTTCCTCAGCTGTTTCTGGGCTTCGGCTGCCTGGCGGTTGGCGTGGCTCAGCTGAATCTCCATCTCATTGAGGTCTCCCTCCATCTTCTTCTTGATTCTCAGGGCATCGTTCCTGCTCCTGACCTCAGCATCCAGAGTGCTCTGCATGGAGTCAATCACCCTCTGGCTGTTCCTCTTGATCTGTTCAATCTCCTCATCTTTTTCTGCAAGTTTTCTGTCAATTTCGCTCTTGATTTGGGTGAGTTCAAGCTGAACACGGAGAATCTTGGATTCCTCATGCTCCAGAGTCGCCTTGATGAAAGAAAAATAAAAGTATTGTGTGTTTAAGATGTCGTTAAGTTAAGTTGATTGGGTTTGATTTGAAGTATCACCATCAGACCGTACCTCTGCCTCCTCAAGAGAAGTTTGGAGTTCTGTCTTCTCTGTCTCTACAGTCTTTTTCGCTTTCTCCAGTTCATGAATGGTTTTTCCACCCTCACTAATTTGCTCAGTGAGATCTGAGATCTCCTCTGCAATGAACAAAGTAAAAGAGGTTTAATTTGGTTTAATTTGGTTGTTATGATATATGCTACACCTGCATAGTTGCAACAACTGTGACCTGTGGTACATGGAAGTCTGCCATATGTATTAAGCTTGTTGGGCCAGTGGATGGCGCGCTAACTGTTCAATTGAAATTTAGTGTAAAGTCAGTAATATCCTGTTCCTATTTGTTTACTGAATATTTAAAACTCCTCATACGTTGCAGGTTCTTGCTCTCCCTCTTTATGGTCTCCAGGTGGTCCAGAGATTCTTCATATGAATTTTTCAGCTTGAACATCTCAGTGCTGAGAGAGCGAGCTTCCTTCTGAGCTCCCTCCAGCTCTGCCTGGCTCTCCTCATACTTCTGCTTCCACTCTGCAAGAACCTTAAAACATAAGGACAACCTCAGTAGTTGAAATATTAATAAGTATGTGACATTAGGATGAACAAGGCTAAAATAAAGGTTTAACCTTGTCAAAGTTCCTCTGCTTCTTATCCAGGTTAGCAGCCAGAGCGTTAGCTCTCTCCACGTCGATCATCAGGTCCTCCACTTCACCCTGCAGCCTCTGCTTAGTCTTTTCCAGAGAAGCACATTTTGCATTCACAGCCTCGATGGATTCCTCTGCATCCTGGAGACGCTGGGCGAGCTTCTTCCTGTGAAAAATATTTCATCTTCAGACTTAAAGTACTTTGCAACTCAAACCCGTTACGAGTGGACGGTCTTACTTAGCCTCCTCCAGCTCCTCAGTGCGCTGAATGGCATCCGTCTCATATTTGGTTCTCCACTGAGCCACCTCGCTGTTAGCCTTGGACATGGCACGCTGCAGCTCAGCTTTGGCCTCCTGCTCCTCCTCATACTGCTCTCTGAGCAGATCACAGTCGTGACGAGACGACTGGACAGCATGAGCCAGAGCGTTCTTGGCCTGGGGAACAATGACATTTTTATTTACCAGAACGTCTGATGTCTTTTTGTTTTGGTTTTTTCCTGTTCACATACTTTAACTTCCTCTTCAATATGCCTCTTCAGCTCCTCAATTTGCTGAGTGTATGCTTGCTTGCTCCTCGTCAGCTGAGAAATAAGAGCTTCTTTCTCCTCCAGTTGCCGACTGATTTCACCTAATTCACACAGAAATCAATCAACCATTTGATTGACTGTTAAAGTTTATTTGAACATAATGACAAAATTTAAAAACAAAATATAAAATAAAAAAAAAAAGAAAAAAAGAAAAAACACAAAAGAAAGCAGAAGCTAAACTAATCCAACCCCAATTCTCAATCATGATATCATAGTCACATTCATTGTTGATCACAGGCACTGGGAATTACATCATCTTATTATGAAATTTATACTAAATATAATCATGTGTGTTGTGTTATATAAACCCATACAAGATATTTTTCTTACCATTCTCTGTTTGCAGTCTTGCCCTCTGTACCCCAATGTCATTCAGCTGTCGCACATGTTCATCATTTTTGCTCTTCAGCTCACTCAGTTGATCCTCAAGCGTGCGACACATTTTCTCCAGATTTGCCTAATATTGACAGAAGCCATGCTGTTTTAAAGTATGAACTAAGGTAAAGTTCAGTAGTGCAGCAGTCTTTTCTGGTTTTACTTTAATGTACCTTTGCTTTTGCGACTGACTCCATGTTGCTGCTGAGGTCATCGATCTCCATCCTGTATTCACTTTTCTCTTTCTCCAGCTTCTGCTTGACTCTCTGGAGGTTATCTATCTGCTCTCCCAGCTCTGCCACGCTGTCAGCCTGCTTTTTGCGGAGAGCTGCAGAAGTGGCCTCATGCTGCAGGGTGGACTCCTCCAGATCACGGCGCAGCTTCTGAAACTCGGCCTCGCGCTTCTTGTTCATCTCAATCTGAGCTGCGGTTGCTCCACCAGCTTCTTCCAGCCTCTCGCTGATCTCCTCAAGTTCCCTGGAGAGATCAGACCTCTGCTTCTCCACCTTGGCCCGAGCAGCTCTCTCAGCCTCAATCTCCTCCTCCAGCTCCTCAATTCGAGCCTGCGGTGAGAAGAAACCAGGCATATTTTAATGTATATGTGTAAGTTAAAAAATATTGGGAACATCTGAAGAGTCGAAAAGTATTAAAATAAAAAAGCAACCTGAAGTTCTTTTATCTTTTTCTGAAGCTGAGCAGAGAGAGCTTGCTCATCCTCTATTTTGCTCAGAAGCTGGCTTGTTTCAAAGTCCTTCCTGTGAGTGGAAAGAAATACATTATATCCAAGCAATTAACCTCTTCTAAGCTAAGATGTTGTACTGTTCATCTTAAAATCAGAAAAGCAGTCACTGATTTTTCTAAAATAGAAAGCGTGATTATGATTGAAGCAAGTCGAATATACTATTCTCTACAATCTTTTTGATCAAGCATATTTTAGCATGTAATTGTTGCAGCTGTTGGCTGGGAAAAGACATTTAAGATTTTAAGAAATTAGCTGAGTTTAATTTGACTTACTTCTTTATTTTCTCCTCAGACTGCTGCTTGTCATTCTCCAGGTCCATGATGGTTTCCTGCGCCAGTTTCAGGTCTCCTTCAAGCTTCCTCTTAGCTCGCTCAAGGTCCATACGGAGCTTCTTTTCTTGCTCCAGTGAACCTTCAAGCTGTTTTAATAAAGAAAAAAGAAAATTTTTTTCCCCCTTTCATATTGAAGCAGGTTGCATTTCATTTCTATTTTCAACACTCACATCATCCACTTGCTGCTCCAGTTTGGTCTTGGCCTTCGTCAGAGTGTTGACTTTGTCTTCCTCTGCCTGCAGATCATCGAGGGTCTGCTGATGGGCCTCTTGGAGGGCTTTTTTCTCTTTGGTCAACTTGGAAATGGTCTCATCTTGAGAAGCCATTTCCTCAACCAGGTTTTTAACCTAGTTTAGCAGGTAAAACTATTTTAGTAATGTTCAGAGTGAACGTAAAGCTGCAAGAGTGATCTACCAACCTTGTTTTCAGTGGCATGTTTCTCCTTTTCCACTTTGGCCAGGGTGAGCTCCAAGTCATCGATGTCTTTCTTTAACTCAGAGCACTCATCCTCCAGCTTCCTCTTCTTCGCTGTCAGCTCAGCATTGATCTCCTCCTCATCCTCCAGCCTCTCGGCTGTCTCTTTGAGCTTGGCCTCCAGTTGGATTTTAGCTTTAATGAGGCCCTCACACCTTTCCTCAGCATCAGCCAGGTTTTCACCTTCCTACATTTGCAAAAAACCCATATATTTTTAAAAGTTATTATATCATTGCTTACCTATCTTGAAAAGAAGATCTTCTGTTTTTAAACGTACAGACTGAATTTGCAGCTGCAAGTCATTCTTCTCCTGCAGGATAGCAACCATCTTCTCCTCCAGCTCTTTCTTCTTTGCTAGAGCCTTTGCTAGCTCCTCTTTGGTTTTGGTAAAGTCCTCCTTCATCTGGGCCATCTCTTTCTCTGTCTCTGCACTCTTCAGCAGAGGCTTAATCTTGAAGTACAGCTTCATCCATGGCCAGGTTTTGACATTCATGAATGCACGGATGTTGTACTGGATGGAATAAATGGCCTCTCTGGGGATAACAGACATTCATTTGTTTATATTTGGCCTAAAAATTACATGTTTTCATCTACATGTCTTTTCTGTACAATTCTAATGGTCTGAGGTACCTGCGCGCCATCATCTTGACAAACTCTCTCCTCATAAGGAATCCTCTGCAAAGCGCCTGAGTCATTGTGACCAGTTCAGCCAGTTTTTCATCTCGCATTTCCTCAAGCGTACCCAGTAAACCAGCTTTGAAGAACACCTAAAACATTAAACAATCTTAAGTTACCTGAATTCTACAAACACTCATTTATGTTTACTTGCAATATTAAAGTTGTCAATGATGATAAACACACCTACAACAGATTATATTACCTTTGTGTGTCCAAATTTGTACTGAGTATGGTCCACATCGATGGAGCCCAAGAGTTTCTCTGAGGCCTTCTTGTTGTCGATGAACTGTCCCTCAGGAATGACGCTAGCATTCAGTACTTTATATCTGATTGGGGGCAAATTGTTTATTGAAGGGTGATTCATTATAAGATTGTGAAAAAGAATTTTAATTCTATTCTGGTGATTACCTCTGCTTGAAGTCACCGTAGAGGATTCTGCTGGGGAAACCTTTCCTGCAGATCCTGATACCCTCCAGCACACCGTTACACCTCAGCTGGTGGATGACCAGGAAGTTCTCCATCAGGCCTTAAAACAGCGACACATTTAGTGTTGTTTTGGATTATCACAGTTGCATTTATATGGATTTAAATATGTATTAAGCTTACCAGGAGTCTTTGATTCATTTGGAATCAAGCAACGCACAAAATGAGGATGAGTGCTCCTCAGGTTGGTCATCAGCTTGCCCAGATTCTCCTGAGATGTTAAGAAATTCAAAAGGTTTATGAGACATATTTGCCTGAATCTTAAAAAAAAATCGTAATAATAATGAGTCATTTCTTTGTGATGCTCACCCTGAACAGAGCAGATACAGTCTGAAAGGACCCGCCCTTCTTCTTGCCACCTTTCTTTCCACCACCTCCCTCACCTGTGACATGAGAGTAATTAATAATGAGCATTATTACCAGTTAACTTGGACAAATTCAGTGCATATCATTTACAGGTATCATCATATCATTTGGTTACACCTTCTACATTTAAACTAGTTTATTGTAAAATATGATGAAAATAACAAACTCAAAACTTTGTCAAATTTATTAGATTCATGGGTATTAATGGGGAGTATGGTAACTAGCGAGAATAGATGGTAATTAACAGGAATATATATCAGAAATTTACTAAACTGAAGGTTTATTCCCTTAACAGAGAAAACATAGTTGAAGAAAATATATTGTAGGATAATCTTGGCTAACACTAACCCAGTTTAATGCAAGCACACTTGAATATCTATGATATTCAGTCACATGCACACTGCTTACTGCAGGGCTATTGAGCCCCCCCCCCCCAAACATGTACTGTTCATTTCTCCATCATCACATGCACTGATGATTTCTTCAACCCAGAAGTACTGAGGCCACACTTGAGCCTGCGGACTACATAAAGTCACCAACTGCCAAATCCAAACATTCACAGCTAACTTCCATGTTCTTGGAGAGTGGAAGGAAGCCAGAGTACTTGGATAGAACCCATGCATACACGGGGAGAACATGCAAACACACAGAAAGGATATGATACAGTTGGTTGGAATTATCCCCATATTCCAGTTAATTCCACAAAATTCTCCTAATTCCCATGGAAAGTTTCTAATATAAAAATTATAATAATTACCCTCGGCTGCAGCGTGGGTAGCATAGAGGTGAGCCAACAGTTTTGTTGATGACTTCTGGTAGAGCTGTACCACAGTGTCGTTCAGGGGGTCTTTGTTCTTGTCCAGCCAGCCAATAACATTGTAGTCAACAGTGCCAGCATAGTGGACCAGAGAGAAATGAGCCTCGGCTTTGCCCTTGGCAGGTTTTGGTTTCTGGAAGGGGGCGCTTTTCCCCAGATGCTGGTCATACAGTTTGCTTTTGAAGGTGTTGTCTGTCGCCTTAGGGACAATACACTCCTCTTCAAGGATGGAGAAGATGCCCAATGGCTGCCATGATAATGATATTATTATTGTTATTGAAAAGCTTACAAGTGTTCAGATTGTTATCTTTGACTGAGCTTGTGGCTCACCTTCTCAATTAGCTCAATGCAAGCAGCCAAGTCCATGCCAAAGTCAATGAACTCCCATTCAATTCCCTCCTTCTTGTACTCTTCTTGCTCCAGGACGAACATGTGGTGGTTGAAGAACTGTTGCAGTTTTTCATTGGTGAAGTTGATGCACAGCTGCTCCAAGCTGTTGAACTAAAGAAATTAAGATAGAAAGGATTCAGCGAGGGCCTCAAATACACTGAAAGTGTAACCTTTACAACTTATATGGAAATCAAAACTTGGTAGCAATTGAGATGAAGCTGCATAAGATTATGCAACCTGATCTCACAAAAATACGTGACATGAGAACAAACAGTTTTACTCATATACGTGTCCCCGACACGTAACTACTTCAGTTGCAACATTTGCAATTGTCCACCAATATGTCAAAAAATTGCATGTTCTAAAACATGGCGTACATCATAAAAAGTGTGATTATCAGTTTACTCACATCAAAAATTTCAAAGCCAGCGATGTCCAGGACACCAATGAAAAAGCTTCTTGGCTGTTTGGTATCCAGCATCTCATTGATTCTGACAACCATCCATAAGAACATTTTCTCATAGACGGACTTGCAGAGAGCGCTCACGGCGTTGTTGACCTGATTTAACACAGAAATCACACCGCATCAGCAAAGATTGAGAACTGAAAGTGACACATAGAGAACATCATTATGCAACTGTGTTGATTTGTGAAGCTGAAACATTGGCTTTTCTTTGTAATTATCCTTCCTGTGTGTATGTTTTTTTTGTTTTTTTAGGGGGACGAACAACATCTTTACCTGAGGAACTGTTTGACCTTTGGTCACAAACTCATTCCCGACCTTCACACGAGGATAGCACAGAGCTTTTAGCAAATCTGCTGAGTTCAGACCCATGAGGTAGGCGATTTTATCAGCCACTAAAAGAAAAACAATTGTCATTTTCAAAGCCTTCTTTGAAAATCATCAAAGTATCTTTAATTCAACCTATCATGACTAAATTAAAGCTCATGGTGTTTTTCATACCCTCAGTGCCATCAGGCTCAGCCTGCTCTTCCCGCTGCTTCTGCTTGAACTTCATGTTTCCATGATGCATCACAGCTCCAGTCAGCTTGAATATATTTGCCTTCTCTTCTGCATTGAAACCCAGGATGTCGATGGCAGTCTGTGACATGACAGACACACAAACAGAATGCAGATCATTGTACTTTCTAGCCAAAAGAAACTACAGTAAGCGATGCAATCTATTTAATGACACTTTTAGAGCAAATTGTACAAGTACTGCGTTCATGAGAAGGGTCTAATAACACATACACATACACAACCCAGTAAACCACTGTAATAAATTATAGATGACTATGAAAATTAAAAATTTTATGTCTTTGTAACACTGAATATTCTTACATCAGTGGCGATGAATTCTTCAACGTCATTGATACTCTTAACAGTGATTTCGCCATGGCTGACCATGGGGTAGTCGTAGGGATTGGTGGTGATCAGAAGAGCCTCTGAAGAAAACCAAAATACATATTTAAATACATCAGAATGAATGCTGTATATCTGTGTTAAGAGATTGTTGTTGGATGACAAATTATCACTAACCTATGAGCTCTGGTTTGTGGCCTGTTGTGAGCTGATAGAAGATGTGGTAGCTCCTCTCAGCAGACAACTGGAACGTCACACGGGACTTCTCCAGCAGATCTGTTTGCATTTAAGTTGTAAGTACTGAAGCAAAATGTCTCTTTAAGCACAAATGTGAGATGAGTTTAACAAAAAATAAACTCTTACATGTTTCAATATCAGCTGAAGCCAGTTTTCCAGTTGACCCAAAGTGAATTCTGATGAATTTACCCTTTGTGGAAGCAGAAGAATATTTAGATTAAAACTCTGTTACTGTGAATGGTTTAAGCTAAAACAACCACAATAACAATAATGATAAATGCAGCCTTTAAATTAAAGAGAAACAAGAAATTATCCTAATAAACTTACAAATCGAGAAGAATTGTCATTCCTCACAGTCTTGGCATTACCATAAGCTTCCAGCAGTGGGTTAGCAGCAATGATCTGATCCTCCAGCGAACCCTTAAAATTAAGTTACAGGACACATGTTTATATTTTACCATCTAACACCTTCAAACTGATCATCACGTATCACATATACAGTATGTTGAGTGCTTCACATCACTGACCTGCATTTTTCCAGGAACATGCTCAGCTTTCTTTCCAGAAGACACTGCGATTGTCGCAAAATACTGGATGACACGTTTGGTGTTGACAGTCTTTCCTGCACCAGATTCTCCGCTGGATTTAAAGGTGTGTTTGGATACAAAGCAGTGTTAGTAAAAAATATTGATGCAACTGTTGTTGGCAAAACTTAATAGTGTAAAATGTTTGGTGCTTACGTAATCAGGATGGACTGGTTTTCTCTATCTATAAGACATTCAGATGATTACAAAGTTAGATGATGGATTTTAGAATATGGCTGCTGGCTTTTTAAACAGCTTACAAAATGATTAATACCTTGGAGCATGAACTGATAGGCGTTATCAGAGATGGAGAAGATGTGGGGTGGAGCTTCAATCCTTTTCTTTCCCCTGTATCCATTGACCACCGATTGATCGTACACTGGCAGCCACTTATAGGGGTTCACAGTGACGCAGAACAGCCCAGAGTAGGTCTGTAGTCAGAGAGAAACATCTGTGATTCAAATCTTCCTGCAGTCATCATGAGTTTCTTCTGATGCTTACAGTGGATCAAGACAAACTTACGTAGATCATCCATGCTGCATAGCGCTCTTTGAGGTTATACAGCACAGCAGGCTCGTTGAGGTGGGTCATCATGGCCATGTCCTCAATCTTGTCAAACTTTGGAGGGTTCATGGGGAAGACTTCATCCTCTTTCACAGTGAGAGACTGAAAGACATTGAAGAGGCACAAACACAGTGAGCCTATATTGTATGCTATCTAATGTCTAACTGCTTATCAGAAATTATTCAGTTATATTCTTATAAACCAGATTTGCACGTCAAGATAAATGAAGTGGTATCTACTGTACTAATCTATTTTGCTCTGTATTTGTATAAAATCAAATATTTGCCAATAGGAGCAGGATAGAAATGTTAGAAATCTGAATGAGAAATGTTTGTGAGTCTAAGAATACCCTAGAATTTCTCATGGCCTCATTTTACTCTAAGCGTAGGAAATGCAGGAGCTGGCATCTTTCAACAAGTTAGCACAAAAGCGCATTGCCCATGTAATCCTGCCATGACCTGACGATGATGGAAATAACTTCTTGTGATGCCAAAGTAGCTTGACTTTCTCAGTTCTTTTGTGTTGGGGTCAGGCGACAATGACAGGCAGCATTCACAGATCAGCTTTGGTCTTGCAGTTGTTGTGTCAAATCTCAAAGGCGTGTTTGAATTAAATTTCCCGCCGCATTAGTTTCCTTTTTCACAAGATTGAAATTAGTCTTTAAGGGGTGTCTCTGAACAACGGAATGCTACCACTCCCTGTCAGCGTGGCTAAGCCCACAGTATGTGGAACAACTCCCTGCTCATCACCAAAGAGAGACGGACAGAAGCTATCTTTGTCCCTCCTGTTGTTCACCAGGTTTGTCCTAGAAATATCAGATGGATCCATCAGTAATTAGAGCTTTTGTTCTGGTCATAGATGGAAATGCTGACACACCAAACACAACTGTTTACTTTTTTTTTTCAGAGGTTTTTTTTTTTTGTTACTTTTTGGGCTGAGCTTGATTTAACCTCCAATCATTATTATCATCTTTGATCTGGTTTATCATACTTTGGATACAACTGGTCCTGCTCCTGCCATGTGCCACTATGTGTCCATCCATGACTTGAAACTGTGAAAGCTACTTTTGGCAGAGGATAACTTCTGACACTTTCACTTCATTCTAATGCCATGTCTTCCTTCTTTAACATAACTACAGTAGGTTTGCAGTTTTCTGCTAGAAACCTGAGGAACTACCATATGTAGGATTAGTGACCAATGTTTTTTTGTTTTGTTTTTTTGGTCAGTTCTCCAAATTTTCTTGAATTTGGTAGTCAGTCTAGAAATGATAGAGAATCATGAAAAGGTAGCCTTGCCATGAGTCTTCAAACTCTCACATCCGCATGTAGATATGAAAATATGGCAGCTTTTCATTGTGGTTTCAGACATTTTTCCCCACTATTTATAACTTTCAGCTTAATTTCAAATTCCCTTTTCAGCTCCATTTGAAGCTACTTGTCCAGAAAACACATGGCACAACTGTCTAGATACTTTTTCCTAATATCATTAAACAAAGAAAAACTTTGGATTCCAGTGCTTCCTGCTCACCTTTCCACACAGAGTCTCAACTGTGGCTTTGCCGCCCTCTCTTTTAATAAGTTTCCCTTTGAGGTACATCTCACTAGGTTCAGACACAAAATAGGCTGTTTTGGCATCAAAGGGAGTGTTCTGAGCTTCAATTCGCTCCCTTTCTGGCTTGCGGAGGTATATGGCCGCCGGGCCAAAACACTCCATTTCCGCGTCCCCACTCATGGTGACCCTCTACTACAAGAGAGGAAACAAGATGGAAAATAAAATGAGTAATAGGGCACTACAGTCACATTAACACATGGTCATTAAGAATGGTTAGAAACAGATTACAAATGATAAAATGAAAAGTCAATAAAGGTGTGACATGAGTTATAGTAAACTTTTGGGTTAGCAAACCCAGGAAGCATATAATTGAATGATTTTTGGCAAAGAGCAGCCAATAAGCCTCATTTACCTTTGAGCACACCAGGCAATCAGGAGGTTTTCTGGGTTTTCCTTTGGTTTCAATGCAGACTTCCAAAAACAACCAAAAAAAAAAAAAAGGGGGGATTGAAAAGAGCAGACTTAGGTTTACTATAGTTATGTCTTAAACCAATATTTAATTGGCTGAATCTCTTTGTAGAATTAATTTGATATTAGCATCATTCTATAACTAGTAGAAAACTTACCTTTGCTGGGTGCCTGTCCTCTGCGGTGGTTTGTCGGTCCCTTTTATATAGTGTGATGGGGGTCTGTCACATGTGTGCCTCTGTATTTGGTCATGTCGCCTGCTGTTATGTCTGTGCAGGAGCTACCTCAATCTGAGCCATTGTGGTTTATATTTGTATCATGCTTTACATGCCAGAAAAATAGGATATTAAGAATAAATTGTTCATACAGATATTTGCTTTTAGAGATCTGATCCTTAAACTTTTGATTCCCTGTACAGATTCAGATGATGATGTTTCCTTTTGTCTTGCTTTTGATTGGAATTGTGGTCAGAAAATATTAAAGTTAGCACAATACTTTTTAGATCAATATTCAAATAACTATGCGTACTTTGCAGATATGAAGTAAACACAGTGTATATTACTTTATATACAAATAAGATTTTAAAAAGTACTTTTTTCCTTTTAAGTTAAATCAGTAGTCCGTCCAAATTCACCTTTTTAATGTACTCTGGCACAACAGTAGCCCCTTGCTATGCTTCAGTGAGGCTTTAAAAAGTCACTGATATACAGTTTCAGAGTCCTTACAGGTCAGAAATTATTAAAAAATGAAATGAGTGCCAAAGAGCTTTAAAGAAAAAGAGAGATTGCCAAGGGATTACTTTCCACAACAGTGCCAACAGCTGCTCTTATTCTACTTCTTAAGGGATACACAAGAGAGGTTGAGACAATCCCTAAATGTAGAGCAGCTGAGGGATGGATTACAACTCTTCTTCCTGAATGTTTTAAAAATAGCCTCATGATAACAGTGTTTTGTGTCTATCAAAGTTCAGCCTGTTTCTTTGAATAATGTTTGTGGAATTCAGTGCCGAGCATTGTGGTTTGCTAGTCTGCAGAAGATGCTTGTCATAGATGGCACATGTTCAGACTTGGTCGGCCAAAAACTTCAGGCAGCGAGCACAATTTACAAGGCTGTGTAAAAAAGACATTAGGCACTGTTTCCTTTGGAAAAAGTATCAGCTTACCACACTTACCATGGAAAAGAAATTCTGAAGTGGTTACCCACAAGATATAACGAGCCTCTGTCTTCAGTGAAGATGTGTTACACGATGCCTGCTCTGAAATCTTCTGTCTTATTAGGGCAAAACTCAAATATAGCATCAAGCTTGTGTTGATACTCTAGCCAAATACCACACGCTCACGGGGCTTATTGTGTTTTTTGTGGGCTTTGATGTAGGCCTGTCAATTTCTTCATTAGTTAAAGAGCAACAACTGGACTGGGGATAATAAACCAAGGTAAGTGCTGAGTAACATTCCAGTCCACTGGGTGATCACAAGCAACATGGACATACATTATAGCTAGCTGTAGCAGCCTTGTTTGTTGTAAGTACTTTTTAGTGTATTCTAAGTTTCTTTGACATATTAATGCACTGGTTTTAATGTTTTTACAGCTGCAGATTAAGAACTTTAACTTGTCACATTGTGTAAAAAGGTGGTGTTGTGCTACATGTTCAGACTTCAATGAAAAAGAAGATGCATGCTTTGTGCCCAGCATTGTTTTGTGGAAGTGTGATTCATATGTTGATGTCAATAGTTGCACCATTTTCAACTCAGTCCTGAGCACTGACAGGTAATTTTGTCTTTTGATTACTCCTTTAATCTGC
Organism: Atherinomorus stipes; assembly: GCA_023101725.1. NCBI lineage: Eukaryota > Metazoa > Chordata > Actinopteri > Atheriniformes > Atherinidae > Atherinomorus > Atherinomorus stipes. Next base: position 705,206 of record JALJCO010012193.1, on the reverse strand, counting down.
CATCATCCATTGGCAAGATGCTATGATAGTTTCTTGTAGTCTTTCAATGCATAATTATACTGTATCATGCTAATGAAATACTGCACAAGAAGCTGCTGAGTGTTACCACTTTCATTTTAGCATATTTTTGCTTTCCAGAGTTTTGTTATGGCTTTTAAAATTGGGTTTGAGGTGTGAATTTTGCTCTATGTGCTTTTCCGTATTCCTTTAGTGGACATTGGTTTGGCTGAGGGGGAGATGGTAGCTGAATCTGTTTCCAGCAGCCTGCTACTCTCATATTACATGAATTGTAGCAGCTAATGACTCATAGATATATGCAGATAAATCTTAATATCATCACGTCACTGGACAAATTGTGTCTCAGAAAAGCACTCTGATCGACCTTTGTGTCACTATTGGTTTTGACCTGAACTTTCCTATTTTGGATGTTTTTTTGCTGTTTTGCTGTATATCTATATTATGAGGTTTTTGGGGACTGCTGTGGGTGCACAGTAGTGCTAATGACTATCGTGCAAATATGTGTTAAATGATGCTGATGCTGTGGGTCACCAGAGGGCACCTCATGTTGCAGAGCAACATGCTGCTTATGCTACCAGCGTTTATATGATCATGCACAGCAGCTCCAGGTCCCATACCATCATTCACCACATCACCAAGTAAAATTGTCTCCAAGCGCTGAATTGTTAATTAAACATTTTATGTAAATAAAAGTTTTATATTTATATATTGTAAACATAAAGTCTCATGTACATATACAAAATGTTAATAGTGATTTTTAGGTTTGGAATATTATTTATGTTTATCTTTTCTATCTTGTCTTTTTCAGGGTTATTGGCACATGTTTAAATGACCCAACCATGGGAGCACTCACACTATCTACAGTGGTCTTAAAATATGGTATGAACAAATTTACTGGCCTACATTTGCTGCATAAAATGTGATTTATGTTTAAAAGTGACGAAATCATATCAGCCCTCCAGAGATTCTGTTCATTCAGTTTCTTTGTTCAAACTCTGTATTTATATTTCCTCTCATTTTCAGTGCTGTTTGTTGATATGTTTGACATTTAGTTTGATTTACTAAAACCCAAAAGCCTTTTAAATGAAATCTTGTGTAGATGTTAAGTGTGGACAGAAGAAGAACCATGCAAGATGCAAATACAGATCATTGTTTTAAAATGGGGTCTACTCATTATTTTATTTTAAGAGCCCTTAATGAATGGAGAGCTCTTGTCTTGCCTTGCCAGCGTAGTGTGGCATGAAACCAGTAGGCCTACTATTATTTGAGGAATTCTGCCACAAGACTATTATGTATCACCATCTGTTTGGTACTGATATAATGAACCTTGCACATGCCCATAAGTATATTTGGGTTAATTCTCAGTGGCAATAGTACTTATGTTTTTTATTCTTAAAAGAATGCACTCGAGGACGACAGGTATTACACTTTTTAAAAGTTCAGACTTAGGCAGACTTAAAAATAGCTTACAGTAAAAGACTTATTTTCCTAAAGTTTTTCTAAGTAGAAAATATCACCCATGTTCTGTTATTTCTGAAATGCACAGGAAGTGGGAGAAGAAGAAAAAGAAAGCAGACCTGGGGGAGATAACCCGGCTACGCATTGATGCCAAATGGCAAAGAAGAGTTTAAGCAAGAGCTGCTGGTATGAAACAAAATTTCTCAAAACAATTTTCATAATTGATTTAAAAAACACATTTGCAATATTTCCAACACAAAGGAGAAAATGCTCACTGAAAAGGGGAGGAAACTAATAATAATAAAAAAAAATACTTTCAAAAAGGGAATCAAAATTAATTTATTTTAAAGATATCTTGGATTGACAGAAATATCTTTGTCACACTGTAACTGCAAACATCCTTATACTCACCTGTATAACAGTAGCGACCAGATTACAGAGAGCATAAATTACGGGAATTAAAAACTCTTCAAGATATGAATCTTACATTTCTATTGAAAATAAGTGAAATGTTTAAAATAATCAAGTATTTCTAAAGTATCTTAAAAAAGAATCAAGCACACAAAAAAAGATCAATGTTAAACATAATTAGATCATTCACACCAGGGGCAAGTCCAGTCCTCGAGAGCTACTATCCTGTACATTTTGGTTGCAACCTTTCTCCAACACACCTGAATCAAATGAATGGCTCGTTACCAGGCCTCTGCAAAGCTGAATGGCATGCCATTTGAGTTAGGTGTGTTGGGGAGGGGTTCTAAAAATTGCAGGATAGTAGCTCTCAAGGTCCTGACTTGGGCACCCTGATTTACACTAACTCATTGGTGATAGTTAACGATGCAGATAATACTCGTATAATATCCGTACTTTAGTACGGATAAAAGATAAAACTGATACATAAAACGGTGATTCACAAATTAAAAATTCATATTTTAAGACACAAAAAAATAGCATTCTTTGAAGAAAGTACACCTTGCTATTATCTGATGTATATCTTAGTTAGCTCAATAAACATTTAGAAAGGAAACTGTTGATGAACATAGTTTAAAAATATGAATAATTTGTAGCTTTGTCATAGTTTCCTGTTTTACAAACAACCATCAATCACACCAACCCGGTTACACACAACTTCACACATCACACGTCTTTCTGTTCAGGGAGATTAAAGAAAGCTCTCTTGTTCGAAGAAGTGCAGACGTCCGAATCGTTACACGGTTACAGTAAATCCCTCAGGAGCAACTTCTGGTGTGTGGATCCCATTTCTTATCTAGATCAAGAATGCTTGAAATTTGCTTCTGGTGTTTCTGGTATTTGTTTCTGAATATCAAGCTGATGAACAATTAATCTGCAGGACATCAAATAAAAATATGTGTAAACCGCTGTTTAATTTATGAAATGTCATTATGTCACAGCTTATTGAAATGACTTGAAAATCACAAATGTGCACAATTCATCATGCTAGATAGATAGATGGATGGATAGATAGCCTTACCTTGCCTTAAGTTTCCGTGGTCAGTATCACAGAAGCAGTTCCTCATGGTCCTGTTTCTTTCTTAACTCAAAAAGACGGTGCCTCTCTCACTACGCCCCTGCTGACTTCATTTGCCTTCTCACACAAGTATACACTACACACAATAAGAAAAGATTGAGTTTGTTGTTTACACATGGAGATGTCACAAGGGAATATTAGCTACTGGAACTGGAAAAACTATCTTTGCCTCCCAGCAGTGTTGACCAGAAGCCAACAGGTGATAGAAACATTTATATGATTGCACTGGATATTTTTCTAATGACAAATTGTTGCAATATACATATATATATATATATATATGTTTACAAAATAGTTTGTGAATTACACCACTCATTAACAGCATTTGCAAAATCTCTAAAATCATAATCTAACAGGTGCACAATTCCTTTTGAGTGCATTGATTTTTATTCTGCTTGTTTGCTAAAGCCATCCAAAGACATCAACTCAGCTTCAACTAACTTCCAAGAACCACACTGGTTCTTTGGTAGCAGATTTATCCAAATACTTACAGTAGCTACAACTGTAATTAAGGTACTAAACAATAAGCAGTGCTAGCACAATGCAGCTATCAAACTTACTGACATATAAAGGAAAAGGAAAGCAACAAACTTGCATCAATGATTACTTACCATGCTACAGAACTCAATTGAACGTGATGAGTTTATAACCCACTCAAAATAATGACAGTGTAGCATATGAAGGCTCATAGCTGGGACATTCTGTGCTAAGTAACTAGATGCTGAAAAACATCTCAAATGAAATTAACAGAGACGTTCAATGTATGTGTCAACAACCGCATTAGAGAGAGCTGTGGCATTGGTGAGCCAGCAGCTATATTTGTTTTAAGTCCAAATAAGACTATAGCGGAAAGCAAGATACTATGAATATTATTTTTCGTTGCAATTTAATCACGCCACAAGAGAATTGTTTCACCAAGTCTTAGGTATCCTGTAAGTATAATGGACGATAATGGAGGCTCAAATTAGATTTAAGTAAACACTTGGGGCTTGAAGCTATGCAACCCTCAGAGATTAGCTTGCCGATCATCTTGCAAATGGAGAACATAAACAAAGCTATGAGCACTAACACTTTAATTAATAATCAACCCTTTTTCATTTGTTGGACCCCCATCCCCCCATAAAACTGTTGCTGTTCATGCATACAGATTGAATGAATTTACCGTGTTTTATCCAGTGTTTTATGATATGTTGACTCCTTCCTAGTTGCTTGTTAACTTCTGGCTTCTGGACTTGTGAACCCCAAGTTAAACTGGATATGGTGACGCCGCTTGTGATGATGAGATGGAGACGCCATCTGTGGCCATTTATCCAAATCAAGCTAACTGACCTATACAGGAGGGTTGTTCGTATATGGTTGCCAGAGTTCTCAGTATAAAAGAAGCCCTCCCAGGCTCTGCAGAAGTTTTGAACTGACAGGCCGCCCAGAAAGGTGAGTCTTCTAGCAAACTTTATTATCATTCATGGCTGTTTAGATCTCATTAGAATCCCAAGAACAGCTCTTATGGAAGATTTGCTCAAACATCCACAAAGTAAGTTATTCCTGGGATTGTGTTTCTGTTTCTAACTTGTTTACTTTTTCTATCTGTGCCTTTTTAGTATCCACACAACAACTGCATCACTGAAAAACAAAAAAGGTAAATCATAATTATTTATCTCGTGACAGCACCAAAAAAAAACAAAACAACAACACTCAAAAACAACTTAAACATGCATTTATAAGTCAGTGCTTTTTCCTTTGCATGCACACTTTGCTTTTATTTTCTATTTTTTACAGAGGCACCATGAGTGGGGACCCGGAGATGGAATGTTTCGGCCCGGCGGCCATATACCTCCGGAAACCTGAAAAGGAGAGAATAGAAGCTCAAAACACTCCTTTTGATGCCAAAACAGCTTACTTTGTGACCGAGCCTGCTGAGATGTATCTGAAGGGGAAACTGGTCAAGAAAGAAGGTGGCAAAGCCACAGTTGAAGTTTCTGGTGGGAAGGTATGAAGATTCTTAATTGCTTCGAATGTAATATAGAAATATATTTACATGCATAAGCAATAGCCATAGGTTTCTGAATGTCTTCATGTCTCTGCGTAAACATTTCTCTGCAGTCCCTCACTGTGAAGGAAGATGAAATCTTCCCCATGAACCCTCCAAAGTTTGACAAGATTGAGGACATGGCCATGATGACCCACCTCAGCGAGCCTGCTGTGCTGTATAACCTCAAAGAGCGCTATGCAGCATGGATGATCTACGTAAGACAACTTTATCTTTGAAAATTTTATATGAAAATTTTAAAGTTTAAGCATGCACCTCAGTACCAGACACCAGAAGAGTCTTGTTTTCATGTCATAGTCAGAGCTGTTTAAGCAGCACAAGGGAATTCTGCACAATATTTAGCAAGTAGTTTTGAATGGCAAACTTTAAACATTATGAAAAGCCATACTTACAGTAGGTGGTTATAAGTGGTTCTTTGCTATCAACAGCTCCCAATCACTCGCATTGATCCTGTGATTTCTGGCAAAAGCTATTTGAAGCGGTTCAAGTTCAGTATGTTACAATGTTGAGCAGCCACAGATTAACTTATTCCTCCACATTCTCAGTGTATAGGAGCAAATGCCAGTTCACAGACTGGTCCTTCTTTGACCAGTTAATATACATAGCTATCCACAAGTCAATTTAGAGATGCTCATCTCCATTTTAGCATGATTTGGTTCTTTTTAAGGTAACATTTGCACATACAGTACACTTTCCCATCTCTCACACATTGAATGTTGACAAAGAAATCTGTTTGATATATACTAGACTTCAACTTCCACTGTTGTTATGGGGTATTGTTATTTGCATGATGTTTGAGAGCACATGTTTTGACTCCATTTGTGTCTTGCCTTTTGTAAAAATACATTAATGTTACCTTCTCCTTAAAACAGACCTACTCTGGGTTGTTCTGCGTCACTGTGAACCCCTACAAGTGGCTTCCAGTGTATGATGCAGTGGTTGTTTCTGGATACAGAGGGAAGAAGAGGATTGAAGCTCCACCCCACATCTTCTCCATCTCTGATAACGCCTATCAGTTCATGCTCCAAGGTATAAATAATTTTATAACACGTATGTCCTGACAGTCATTGTATAAAATGATTCGGCTTATGAATTGTACATTTACACATTCAAGTTGTTACATTATACATTTTACACAATGCTAGTTGTAAATCTGCCGTTTCTGGAGACTGTGTGCTGTTAAAAAAAAAAGAGAGAAAAAAAGAAGAAAGAAATAAAATTCATAATGTTTGTGTTCTTTCAACAGATCGTGAAAATCAGTCAATCCTGATTACGTAAGTCACAATATGAGGACTATTTTGGATTGATATAGTGTATTATTTCTGCACTCAGTTATGTCTAACTCACACCAGTACATTTTTCATTTTATTCCTTGTAGCGGAGAATCTGGTGCAGGAAAGACTGTCAACACCAAACGTGTCATCCAGTACTTTGCGACAATTGCAGTGTCTTCTGGAAAGAAAGCTGAGCCAGTTCCTGGAAAAATGCAGGTCAGTGATGTAAAGCACTGAACACACTACATATGTGATTCTTTAAGATCAGTTTGAAAGTGTTAAATGTGTCCTGTCACTTAACTCTAAGGGTTCGCTGGAGGATCAAATCATTGCAGCAAACCCTCTCCTGGAGGCCTATGGTAATGCCAAGACAGTGAGGAATGACAACTCATCCCGCTTTGTGAGTTTTGCTTTTTTAAAATCCATGTAAAACTATAAGAGCGGGTCTCTAGGAGCCAATCACTTGACAGTTATTACTTTTTTATCAGTTCCCAGAACCAGACATGGAGAAGCTCCGTTCAGCTTCTATGCTCCACATGTCTGGAACAAACTCCCAGAAAGCTTCAGATCAGCTGAAACACTCAGTTTATTTAAATCCAGGTTACAGACCCACCTGTTCTCAGCTGCATTTACATAGATTTTATTCAGGGGTCCAAATCTGCATGGCTTCTTTTAAGACTTTTTAATGTTCTCTCTTGTTTTTAATTTTAAATCAATTTTTCATTATTTTACTTTTTAATGCTTTCCTTTCTTCTGATGTAAAGCACTTTGAGTTGTTGTGTATATGAAATGTGCTGTACAAATGTATGCACACCAGCAGAGTGTGTTCTTTATAACTGTAATAATAACTGCATATTTCTGTAGGGTAAATTCATCAGAATCCATTTCGGAACAACTGGAAAGTTGGCTTCTGCTGATATTGAAACATGTAAGCATCTATGTCATCTTTATTCTCAAGGCTCAGCGACAGAAACTGTAAACACACGTTGCGTCTTGCTTCTCAGATCTGCTGGAGAAGTCCCGTGTAACATTCCAACTGTCTGCTGAGAGAAGTTATCACATCTTCTATCAGCTCGCAACGGGCCACAAACCTGAGCTACTTGGTGAGCAGTACAGCCTCAAAGTACATCCCTGTGAGGAATTAATGTTTCACACAAACCTGGATGCTTAAGTGCTGTAAATGTTTTTCAGAGGCTCTGCTCATCACCACCAACCCCTATGACTATCCCATGATCAGTCAGGGGGAAATCACTGTCAAGAGCATCAATGACGTTGAAGAATTCATCGCAACAGACGTGAGTAAAATAAGCTGAAATAAGATATAACTTCATTACAATGTATCAATGGAGAAATTGGTATCACAAAACAAAAAAATGATTATTTGTAAAGGTGGATACTCTTTTAAAAGAATAGAATATATTGGGTAGTTTTAGTTTAATTATCTACTTTGAATCTCTGTGTGATTATTTGTTCCTCTACTTTGAATCTCTGTGTGATTATTTGTTCCTCAGACTGCCATTGACATCCTGGGCTTTACAGCAGAAGAGAAAGTCGGCATTTACAAGCTGACTGGAGCTGTGATGCATCACGGAAACATGAAGTTCAAGCAGAAGCAGCGTGAAGAGCAGGCTGAGCCTGATGGCACTGAGGGTAAGACTTCTTAGTCTTCAAACGAGCTTTTACATGATTCATGTAAACTATTCAAATATAAAATAAAGCTTCCACATCCACCAGTAAGAGTTTTTACGGAGGTTTCTTTACTTAAAACCCAAATTAGATAGCAGGAAGGAGCTCTGACTAGTTGTGTTAGTCCTTTTCTTAAATAGAATAGTTGAGACCCTTTGGGTATTTATTAGGAATGCTTTCCAAGTAATGTTTTCTGAGGGGGGCAGCTAGATGGTGACATCGAGACAGACCAAAACATTCCTCAGGATTCACAAGAAGACACCAGAGCTTGTTATAAAGAGAAAAAATGTCCAGCTGTCTGGTGCAGTCCGTCTAGGCTGCTGTAATGTGACTTGTGGCTAAGTAGCATATGGTGGATGGATGAAGCTTGTAAAAATACTGTAGATTAACATATCATCACTCCATTTTTATTTCTATTTCATCAGTGGCTGATAAAGTCGCCTACCTCATGGGCCTGAACTCTGCTGATATGCTGAAAGCTTTGTGTTATCCAAGAGTAAAGGTTGGAAATGAAATGGTGGTTAAAGGTCAAACTGTGCCACAGGTAATTAACAAATATATTTATGTTGGCTTTGGAGAAATGATGCATACATTCAAATACAAATAATGATAAGAATTTGTGACCATATGACATTTTTTTAATATAAATCTTCAGGTCAACAACGCTGTGAGCGCTCTCTGCAAGTCTGTCTATGAGAAAATGTTCTTGTGGATGGTCGTCAGAATCAATGAGATGCTGGACACCAAACAGCCCAGAAACTTTTTCATCGGTGTCTTAGACATTGCCGGCTTTGAAATCTTTGATGTGAGTAAACTGATAATAGCACCAGCACCAGCACGATAAACGTCTTACAGGGTCTATTTTACATCAGTTCAACAGCTTGGAGCAGCTGTGCATCAACTTCACCAATGAAAAACTGCAACAGTTCTTCAACCACCACATGTTCGTCCTGGAGCAAGAAGAGTACAAGAAGGAGGGAATTGAATGGGAGTTTATTGACTTCGGCATGGACTTGGCTGCTTGCATTGAGCTAATTGAGAAGGTGAGCCACAAGCTCAAATGTTCATGACCAGGCACAGAAAAACAATCTGATGACTTGAAAGCTTTCACTCATAGTAATCATTTCATCTGAACAGCCAATGGGCATCTTCTCCATCCTTGAAGAGGAGTGTATTGTCCCTAAGGCGACAGACATGACCTTCAAAAGCAAACTGCATGACCAGCATCTGGGGAAAAGCGCCCCCTTCCAGAAACCAAAACCTGGCAAAGGCAAAGCTGAGGCTCATTTCTCTCTGGTCCACTATGCTGGCACTGTTGACTACAATGTTCTTGGCTGGCTGGACAAGAACAAAGACCCCCTGAATGACTCCGTGGTACAGCTCTACCAGAAGTCTTCAGTTAAACTGTTGGCGTATCTGTATGCATCTCATGGCGCAACAGAAGGTAATGATTTCATGTTGAACATATAACATGTAAGATGTAAGAATGTAATGCATGATGGCAAATGCAGCATATTTTGTTCTGCAAAGCATGGAAAAGAAGCTATTTAAATCAATTAACTCAGAAGAAATTAAAGTGAAATTGAGACAAAACTTTTAATTTAGACTTATCACTTTTTTTTCTGCCAGCATATTAATTAAAATGAAGTAAATCTGGAAATGATTTTTTACAGATGCTAAAGGTGGAAAGAAAGGTGGAGGCAAGAAGAAGGGTGGTTCCTTCCAGACGGTGTCAGCACTCTTCAGGGTAAATTTAACTTTGATTTTTAAATGCTGAGAGGAAGGAATGTGTGTAAAAGACACAGCTGTTGCTCTTTTTTAAGTAATCTTTACACAAAGCTTTACACAGCCAGTGACTTGTCAGTTCCTTACTTATAGGACTGTAGAGCACAGTTATTGTAACAGCATTTCAAGACAAATTTCGCTCTGGGTACAATAAAATGAATCATTTATCATCTTATAACTTACACTTATTGTTGCTTGTTTTTGGTGATGCATGTTCAGTCTGATAATAGCAAACCAAGAAAAATAATTATTTGTTTAAATTATTAATGAAGAGAATTAAAGACATATTATTCCCACCACATAAGAAAAAGCAAAATTTATACTTTTGTCCATCAATAGGAAAATCTGGGCAAGCTGATGACCAACTTGAGGAGCACTCACCCACATTTTGTGCGTTGTTTGATCCCCAACGAATCCAAAACACCAGGTCAGTCCTCTGAAAAACATGTTTGTCTCTGTTTTCATAGCAGTTCAGATATGTGAGGTATCTTCTGTTGGCTTGTTGTGATTTATTTATTTATTTTGTCATTTAAAATAGTACAATTACTATAATTTAAAATGTGCAAAGGAGAGGTAAGAAACCCTGACGGGCTTATATAAAAACCTCACCCATAAAAAGCAATAATCAAAAACAAATTTGTTACAAGTAAAGAAAATAATGATCATTTTGCAAAATCCCCATTCAGTCATACATCGTTGTATTTGTTCCTGTTTAAGGCTTGATGGAGAACTTCCTGGTCATCCACCAGCTGAGGTGTAACGGTGTCCTGGAGGGTATCAGGATCTGCAGGAAAGGTTTCCCCAGCAGAATCCTCTACGGCGACTTCAAGCAGAGGTTCAGTAGCTCATTCTCTGCTTCTTAGTGTGCAGATGTTTATTCTGGTTTGCTGTTAACCTGACAGTCAACCCTTGCAGGTACAAAGTACTGAATGCGAGTGTCATCCCCGAGGGCCAGTTCATTGACAACAAGAAAGCTTCAGTGAAACTACTGGAGTCCATCGATGTGGACCACTCTCAGTACAAGTTTGGCCACACTAAGGTAAATAAAGACACAGTTGCAGTCATAAAAAAAAGAAATCAGTCTCTCTTGAAACTCCAAATGAAGAATGAATCTACTGTTTACATCTATCTAAAGGTATTCTTCAAGGCTGGTTTACTGGGTACACTGGAGGAGATGAGAGATGAGAAGCTGGTTGCACTGGTCACAATGACTCAGGCTCTCTGCAGAGGTTACGTGATGAGACGAGAATTTGTCAAAATGATGGCAAGAAGGTGGGTCAAGGAGGAGTGAACAGATATGCAACCTCACTGTTAGAAAATGACTCGGAATAGATTTTAAAAACCTAAAACAATTCAAAACAACGCAGTGTTTTATATATTACTCACAGTTAGACCATTATTGCCCATCAAGTTTTCTTAACACATTCTGAGTCATGTTAGTCAATGTGTGGAAGCTGAGATACCTTACTCCTAAAATATAATGCATGGTGGTGATAATCATTGTACCAAATCTTTTACTCTTTACACTGGTGAATGAATGAATGTGATTTGATGGACGTTTAATAAGCTATAAGTTTGTGTTACGGGATTTTTAGGATTTTATAGTTGCTGCTCTTGGCTCTACTTAACTTCATACATTTATGTACAATAGGCACTGGCACAAATAGAATAAATTAACATCGGGCAACTTGATATCTAATTATAATAATAGGTGCCCAAAATTTAAATATAGAAGGTTTTGATTAATTTGAGCATAACATATTCTGGAAGGGGGAAAAAAATGCTTTGATGAGTTAAGTACAGGCAAGACAGCATGTTCTTTCCAGTTTATCAGTTTGTACATGTGTGCTGAAAGCACATTATTTTTATATCTTGTTTTTCACCACGTAAGATCATTTCCATGGACAGAGAGGGAGTGTTAGAGTGTGTGAAGACTCCAAGAAAAATTGATTCTGAATCTTAAGTTACAACAGACAGTCGCTCGTCTTTGCAAATCTGCGTGATGTATTACTGCATAGTTGTGATGATTTATTGTGAGAGCAGCATTTTCTCAAAAATAAAAAGAATCAAAAACTTTGGACAGCAGGAGATTATGAATAATCAGATCAAATCGTTACCATGCTACTGTTTTTTTTTAATCAGGAAGACCCTGATAGATATGTACATTCTTAAAGACTGAGCTTAAGAAAATAACTTTTTTTTTGTCCTTACCCATCAGGGAAGCCATTTATTCCATCCAGTACAACATCCGTTCATTCATGAATGTCAAAACCTGGCCATGGATGAAGCTGTACTTCAGAATTAAGCCACTGCTGAAGAGTGCAGAGACAGAGAAAGAGATGGCCCAGATGAAGGAGGACTTTGAGAAAACCAAAGAGGAGCTAGCAAAGGCTCTAGCAAAGAAGAAAGAGCTGGAGGAGAAGATGGTTGCTATCCTGCAGGAGAAGAATGACTTGCAGCTACAAATTCAGTCTGTATGTTAATTAGTACGGCACACTGGTAGGGGAGAGACTTTGACTAGAAGTTGACGATATCATTTTGTTTTGATGCCACTGCGTATCCAGGAGGGTGAAAACCTCGCTGATGCAGAGGAAAGATGTGAGGGCCTCATTAAAGCAAAAATCCAGCTTGAAGCTAAAGCTAAAGAAGTAGCTGAGAGGCTGGAGGATGAGGAGGAGATCAATGCTGAGCTGACTGCAAAGAAGAGGAAGCTGGAGGATGAGTGCTCTGAGTTAAAGAGGGATATTGATGACTTGGAGCTCACCCTGGCCAAAGTGGAAAAGGAGAAACATGCCACTGAAAACAAGGTTGGTATTCAATTTCATTTAATTAAACTCTTCCCATTAGACAATGTACACTTATCAAATATATGTAAAACCATGTAGGTTAAAAACCTGGTTGAAGAAATGACTTCTCAAGATGAGACCATTGCTAAGTTGACCAAAGAGAAAAAAGCCCTCCAAGAGGCCCATCAGCAGGTCCTCGATGATCTGCAGGCAGAGGAAGACAAAGTCAACACTCTGACAAAAGCCAAAGTCAAGCTGGAACAGCAGGTTGATGATGTAAGTAGGTGTGCCTCTGAATCAGCAAGATTACCAAAAATTACAGCAAGTTTTGAACAGCACTCACTGGTTACCTTGTATGTGATTGCACTATAGCTTGAAGGTTCATTGGAGCAAGAAAAGAAGCTCCGTATGGATCTTGAGCGATCTAAAAGAAAGCTTGAAGGAGACCTGAAACTTGCCCATGAATGCATAATGGATCTGGAAAATGACAAGCAGCAGTCTGAGGAAAAAAATAAAAAAGTAAGTGAATATGAAACATTCATATACAGCAACTTAATTGATTCTTAAAACAATTACAGTATGTAGTCGTCCTCAAAATTATTCATGCCCTTCAATTAAAGAAAAAAAACTGGAAACTACAGAAGTTAATAATAAATTGAAAATTTACTAAATTATTATCTAGTGAAATAAAATTTTGCTTTTGAACTGTGGTTGAAAATTATAATTTTAACATAAAAACAAAACTGTCCCAGACACATTAAAGCACCGTTCCTATGAACAGTGGACCAAAAAACCAGAAGTCTTTTTGAATATTACAAAAACCACCCGATTGCAGTGTTGCTCAACAAAATTTTAGCTTCGGAGCCCCATCATGCTTGTTTACTTGTTTTATTTTTGTGTGTTTGTTTTTAATATTTCTGTTGAACCACAATTCAATATCAATGTGATGATTTTCATAGAATTTTTATTTATTTTTATTTTTGTCAGCTTCAACTTATTTAACTGAAAGCTGGTTTCTTTCCTTCTTTAATTTTGAGGACGACTGTAAATCCTTCTTGCTTAAGTTGAAGGTATGTGGAGGCCAGCTAGCTTCTACATAAGTTCTCTGGATTGCTGATGATATACTGTACACACACACCAACAATCTGATATGTTTTTGTTTTTGACATTAAAGGAGAGACTTTGAAATGAGCCAGCTACTGAGCAAGATAGAAGATGAGCAGGGACTTGGTATCCAGCTGAATAAGAGAATCAAGGAACTGCAGGTAATGGGTTCATAGCTATGAAACTTGGTAAATAGATGTTTTGTGGACAACTTGTAATTGTTTTTCATTAAAATTATTTTAACCAAAGTCTTATCAGAAATATGAGAATGTTAAATAAATAGATGATATGAAATTGTGGTTCACTATCATTTCAATAAGCAAGTGTTTGGGTTTTATTCTTTTGTACCGCAGGCTCGAATTGAGGAGCTGGAGGAGGAAATAGAGGCTGAGAGAGCTGCTCGGGCCAAGGTGGAGAAGCAGAGGTCTGATCTCTCCAGGGAACTTGAGGAGATCAGCGAGAGGCTGGAAGAAGCTGGTGGAGCAACTTCTGTTCAGATTGAGATGAACAAGAAGCGCGAGGCCGAGTTTCAGAAGCTGCGCCGTGATCTGGAGGAGTCCACCCTGCAGCATGAAGCCACTGCTGCAGCTCTCCGCAAGAAGCAGGCTGACAGCGTGGCAGAGCTGGGAGAGCAGATAGATAACCTCCAGAGAGTCAAGCAGAAGCTGGAGAAAGAGAAAAGCGAATACAAGATGGAGATCGATGACCTCAGCAGCAACATGGAGGCTGTTGCCAAATCTAAAGTAAAATTTGCAAATATTTCTTTTTTTTTTATCAATGAAGACCAATTATCAGAATTACTATTTAATTGTTTAAAATCAGAACAGCAGTAGGCAACATCACTCTGACTTTTGTCTGTATTATAGGGCAACATGGAAAAAATGTGCCGTTCTCTTGAGGATCAAGTGAGTGAACTCAAGAGCAAAAATGATGAATACATGCGTCAGCTGAATGATATTAGTGCACAAAGATCCAAACTGAGCTCTGAACATGGTAAGTGTCTTACACATTTAGAAAAAAACTACGAATCGTAACATTGAAATAACATTTAAGAAGTTATTTTCCTTTCAAATCAGGGGAAATCAGCCGTCAGCTGGAGGAAAAGGAGTCTTTTGTTTCACAGCTCACAAGAGGAAAGCAGGCTTACATACATCAAATTGAGGAGCTCAAAAGACACCTCGAAGAGGAAGTTAAGGTACTGAAACATACGCTCAATTGCTTTTCTTAAAAATTTTAATTGCATTTGAGTTTCTGCAACATGTATTTTGACCTTTACAGGCCAAGAACGCTCTGGCTCATGCTGTCCAGTCGTCTCGCCACGACTGTGATCTGCTCAGAGAGCAGTATGAGGAGGAGCAGGAGGCCAAAGCTGAGCTGCAGCGTGCCATGTCCAAGGCTAACTGCGAGGTGGCTCAGTGGAGAACCAAATATGAGACGGATGCCATCCAGCGCACTGAGGAGCTGGAGGAGGCTAAGTAAATTACTGGACTGTACACTTTGTAGAAAGAATAGATTTAGGAACTGAAGTATGCTACAGTACCTTGCTCCAAAAAAGAAAAAAAAAGGGAAGAAAGGCCATTTGAAAAATAGTATGGTAATTATTGGATTTCAGCAGGCAGCCACTTATTTAACCCACTTCCTTAAACAGCCATTATGAAGAATCCTGTGCTCATTTAAAAGATTCAACTTTATTTCATTGAGTAACAAGTAAAAAAAACAACTAAGAAGACTGCAGAAAGACTGCTGAAGTTACTTACCTTGGGTTAAGAACTGACATCAAAACCTGGAAAGATGGTGTAGAAATGTGGTCGAGGTTGAAATAGTAATCCTCTTGCTGTGTGTTAATGATGCTAACCGCCACTGTGCTGCTGCAGTAGGAGAGCTTGTAAAAAATTCAGTGCAACTCTGGACAGAAATTAATGTTGTGAAAATACACAAATCTATTACATGTTTCCATAATCGAAGCCAAAGGAGGTCCAATAAAACGGTACAGTACAGTATATGACTTTGTTTTTGGCCAAGCGGTGAGATCAACATCAGACTGTTGTCGATTATGTAGGAAGAAGCTCGCCCAGCGTCTCCAGGATGCAGAGGAATCCATCGAGGCTGTGAATGCAAAATGTGCCTCTCTGGAAAAGACTAAGCAGAGGCTGCAGGGTGAAGTGGAGGACCTGATGATCGACGTGGAAAGAGCTAACGCTCTGGCTGCTAACCTTGACAAGAAGCAGAGGAACTTCGACAAGGTTAAATATGTTTGCAGCGCACAATTTTTGCTGGCTAGCACAAGGTAGCAGAAAATACTCATTAGTCTCTTATATGTTCAGGTTCTTGCCGAGTGGAAGCAGAAGTATGAGGAGAGCCAGGCAGAGCTGGAGGGAGCTCAGAAGGAGGCTCGTGCCTTGAACACAGAGATGTTTAAAATGAAAAACTCCTATGAAGAAGCTCTGGACCACCTTGAGACTCTGAAGAGGGAGAACAAGAACCTGCAACGTGAGACAAAAAAAAGCCATCGTGTTATTGCTGACATAGTTAAGGCAACTACAATACCAACTTTGGATGACAAAGAAATGTTTATGTTTTTGTGTCTCAACAGAGGAAATCACTGATTTGACTGAACATATTGGTGAAACAGGAAAAACAATTCATGAACTGGAAAAGGGAAAGAAGATAGCAGAAACCGAGAAAGCAGAAATCCAAACAGCCCTGGAAGAGGCTGAGGTATTTAAAGACTGAGATATTTGCAAAGATCAACACGGATGCAAAACTGTGTAAGTCTTAAGTGCAGTTGACTGAATAGTTCATATCTTTTATTTCCAACCTTTTTTTTGGCAGGCTACTCTGGAGCACGAAGAGTCAAAGATTATCCGTGTCCAGCTGGAGCTGACCCAGGTGAAAAACGAAATTGATAGGAAACTTGCAGAGAAGGATGAAGAGATTGATCAGATCAAAAGAAACAGCCAGAGGGTAATCGAGACCATGCAGAGCACTCTGGATGCTGAGGTCAGGAGCAGGAACGATGCCCTGAGAATCAAGAAGAAGATGGAGGGAGACCTCAATGAGATGGAGATTCAGCTGAGCCACGCCAACCGCCAGGCAGCCGAAGCCCAGAAACAGCTGAGGAACGTGCAGGGACAGCTGAAGGTCCGGAAAAACGCACAAATATGAAAAAATCCTGTCAAATAGCCTGAATGCCTCTTGAATGGAATGTGAATTGTCTTCATTGCAGGATGCCCAGCTGCACCTTGATGAGGCTCTCAGAGGTCAGGCAGACATGAAGGAGCAGATTGCAGTGGTGGAGCGCAGGAACAACCTGATGGTGGCTGAGATCGAGGAGCTGAGAGCCGCGCTGGAGCAGACGGAGAGAAGCCGCAAAGTGGCTGAACAGGAGCTGGTTGATGCCAGCGAGCGTGTTGGACTGCTGCACTCTCAGGTCTTCATAACTGCTGAGATATAAAATCAAAATAGAGGTGTAGAGTGAAAACTAGCAGCCTCACCATTTACATTTGTTTCTTCAGAACACAAACCTCATAAACACGAAGAGGAAGTTGGAGGCTGATGTTGTGCAGATCCAAGGGGAGGTGGAAGACTCCATCCAGGAGGCAAGAAATGCTGAAGAAAAAGCCAAGAAAGCCATCACTGATGTGAGCTAATTTGCTATTTTAATGTACTTACTGCTTTTTTAAAAGACATGATCATTAATTTCTTCAGTGTTATTACAGTAGCTGCTTTGGAGCGTCCAATACTGTCATGACTTTGGCCAGATAGCACCAGTAGTTAGGGCACATACTGTAACTTTAAATCAAATTGAATTAATTTAAAGAATTATATAGAAAATCATAATAAAATCAATTAGGTTAGTTAAATAAAAGAAAATAAGAAAAAAATCTGATTAAGAACAGCTAACTGATACAATTCACAACATTTTTATTTTAAGAATAAAGTAAAAACTCTGTAGTGGGAGAACGTCTTAGGTAGCTACTGTATCATCAAATACTGTTAAGAATAGTTACTGTATGTAAGATAATGGGAAGCGTCTCACTGTGGTCATTAAGAAGTTAATGTGTAAAACTGTGCAATTTGTGAATTTTTAAATAAGGTTTTCTATTAGTTAGATGTAACAATAACAACCGGATGGTTTGCAGTACTATGAAATGTATTGTACATCCTGTTTTGGATATTATTATTATCCCACGATAACAGGAAGTAAAAGCCTTTTGTATTATTATGCAAATAAACCTAGTGCCTTATTAATCTGCACTTTGATTTAACATGCGGTTTGCAAATTGGCTCATGATTTACTTTCATCACTGGTCACTTTACAACATCTATACATGCGTAGGCTGCCATGATGGCAGAAGAGCTGAAGAAGGAGCAGGACACCAGCGCTCATTTGGAGAGGATGAAGAAGAACCTGGAGGTGACGGTGAAGGACCTGCAGCACCGTCTGGATGAGGCTGAGAATCTGGCTTTAAAGGGCGGCAAGAAGCAACTTCAGAAGCTGGAGGCCAGGGTATGTGAAATAAACACATACTGAGGTATCGTGTGATTTGACTGTAAGACCTCTAAATAACATTTGGACTCTTTTGGGAAGGTTCGGGAGCTGGAGTCTGAGGTTGAGGCAGAGCAGAAACGAGGAGCTGAAGCTGTGAAAGGCGTCCGCAAATATGAGCGCAGAGTGAAGGAGCTGACTTATCAGGTGTGGTGAAACAAAGCATATTCATTTTTGCCATTTTTTAAATTTTGTTGCTTTCAGATGAAGCTCTGGAGTGTAATTTGAAATGCAGAACACAAATTAGATGCAGGATTTGTTTGAAGCCTTTAGAGGGCAGGAAAGTCCAACATTCGTCTGTGGCTCCTGCAGTGTATTGAGTAGACCACGAGTAAAAATAAATCCTCTGGTTGCAGCTATAAATTCAGTTAGGTGCTAACATCAGTTAACACTTAACTGATACACGAGTGATATTTGTAGCGGTGTTAAATAGATTTTAACTTTTAAAAATTAGAAGGAAGGGGAACTCTTCCATGCACACCCACGAGTTGTGTGATTGACAGATGACTCACTAGGACTCACTCCAGACAATCAGTGACACTATGCAGATTCATATGCTGTCATAGCATTTATTCACCTTTTAAGCATTTACAGCCCATAGGTTGTTGTTTTTTCCTCTTGTCAACATTTCTTAATGCATCCTTGTGGAAGATGAAACACAGTCAGATTAAACCAACAGACTCTTCTATGTACTGCCTCTAGACTGAGGAGGACAAGAAGAATATTTCCCGCCTTCAAGATCTGGTGGACAAGCTGCAGCTGAAAGTGAAATCCTACAAGAGGCAGTCTGAAGAAGCTGTGAGTGTGAAATATTCAACTCATGTGACACTTAATAGGCGTCAAACCAGTAACAGCTTTGCTCAAAATGTGTCAACACCAGAGCACTGGCAGCATGATGACCGCTGTTACACGTGCAACTGGAGAAATAATTGAGAAATCTTAACTTTGACTTTGTACTTTACAGGAAGAACAGGCCAACACGCACCTGTCCAGATACAGGAAGGTTCAGCATGAACTGGAGGAGGCTCAAGAGCGTGCAGACATCGCTGAGTCCCAGGTCAACAAGCTGCGAGCTAAGAGCCGTGAAGTTGCCAGAGTATGATCATTTTCACTTCTATTTTGTCCATTTTTATTACACTTTTTGTTTGTCTCTTTAGTATTTAATAACATCCATATCTTTTTTTATTTGATTTCAAGGGAAAGGAGGCTGAAGAATAAGGATCAGTCTGTAAGAGACACACTGCAAGAAATCATATAATATGATCCTTTTGCTAGATGTGTCAAGTGTGTAACAAGCAATAAACAAACAAGCAAGTCAGTGTGGTCTTGTTGTTGTTGTTTTTTACTGTTTGTTACATTAACAGTGTATCTGAGTTTAATTGCGCTCCAATGTTTCAAATAACAAATGGAAAAAGTGGGGTGGTAAAGTTAGTTAGCAGACATTTAAACATTTTTATATGATCTTGCCTGTACCTGCAGATCTTGGATTAATTAGAGAAGTTGTGACTGTGTTTCTGAAGAAGACGACCTACTTACAGTCTGGGCTGCACATCTGCATCATTCAAAATAACCAGGCAGTCAAGTGTCACCTGTTGTCTCAGAAGTCCTCCAGAGTCTAGGTTACAATAACTGCAAATCTGTGCCTTGTAGTGATAATGTTACTGACAGTCTCATGACCTTACAGTTTTCATATGTGCTTCTAAACATATGTTGCGCCATGTCAAGTTCCTGCGATGAAAATAGACCTTTAAGTGGTCCTTGACACACAGTCTCAGTCCAAGAAGAATTTTTTTATGCCTTTGCTGAGATCAATCTTTAACAGTCACTATACTGCATCACTGAAGTGCATTTTATTTCTTGCATGACTTGCATGACAATATTAAGAACCCTTTATTTGCCATTTTTGACTGAACAAGACTTAAACCTTGTCACTTAATGTGGCTTAGTTGGGTTTTGTGTACTTTACCAGCAAAATGCTGCATAGGGAGGTTAATGTAGTATTCTTATATTTACAGCTAAGATAAAGAAATCATGTTTGACTAATCGAATCTCATTATCTCATTAAACCGTTCACATTAACAAGTTTATCTTGGTTTTTTTAAATTGATCTCCACAAGTTTCACTTCTCTGAAATACTGCTGTCAAAGTGATTAAATGTTGAGGGGACAGCTGTGGTGATGTAGGCTTAGGACATATGTTCCAAAATGCCTATAAGCAGGTACTGTAGGGGGGTTAGATGGTGTCATTAGACCACAGAACATCTCAATTCCTGCCCCATTTAATCCTATTTTGTCCAGTGTCTTTTCAATTTGGTTGTGAATTGCCGTTTGTTTTTTTGTTTTGTTTTTTTGGGAGGCGGGGTAGATAGAAAATGCATATTCATGGTCACATTAATGGTTTCAGGCTACCATTATGCCACATAAACACTGCCTTTTACTAAAAAGAACAGTTACTATGTGAAACTGGGCTGGTTTTCCAAGAACAAAGAATCATGTCATCTATCTCTATGGAGAAGAATTAAGTCTTAAATCTGCATCTACAATAACTATAGCTTGTGGTTATATTCTGTGAATCAGTATGTGCACATTTTAATGAATTTGCAGTATACAGTGTGAAACACATGGCTATAGCTTGTGTTTGATTTATATTTAGTAAAGACCATATTATTACTTAATGTATGAGATTGTATACAATAATACTTTAACCATGATGAATGAATATTTTTTGTCTTACACTGTTTGGGAACTTTGGAAATGATGCATTTTGCACATGCATTGAATATTCCATCCATGCTTTGTAGCCTTTTACCTCCAACGTGCCCATTCATGTCAAAAGGTTTCCGCTCTTTTTTTAATGAAGTTTGCATGTAAAACTCGACTCACATCCTCTTTTAGGAGCCACCCTTTGAACATTCAGGAGACTGAGGACGTGAATGTTTTATGCCAAAGGTTGTTCCACAGTAAGACTTGCGGCTCGAACAAATGGCAAAGCTCTGAGTGCATTGCTGAGGAGACAGCTATATTTGTGTTTCTTCCAAATAAGCACAGCCGAGGGCATAAGAGATCAAGTATCACATTTTTATTGAATATATAGACCCTTTTTGTCGGGTGTGAAGTCCTCAGTATTTAGCATCTAATGCCCTCTGCCCTTCTTCTCCAGTTCAGTGTCATCTTTCAACAAGGAAAGAATGTAAACTACTACACATCATATAACATGATCCCCTCCTTGTCACGTATGGAGAACAAACACTTGACTTAGAGGAAGGTCAAACTTTTAGCCTGGCCTTGTCTTCGGTTCATCTGTCAGGGCACACAGCACAAGACCATTTAAAGAAAAACTTTAAAAATACACCCGTGCCCCTGAGACGACACAAGTGTCTCCAGACACAAGTCTAATCACCTGTTCAGTGCAAATTCCAAAACGGACAAAGGAGTTTACTGTCCCACAAACAATTCACAATCTTCATGAAGCACAAACCAAAAGGGCTTAGAAAGCCAGCAGCTTTTTTTTTTTTTTTTTAGAAAAACTAGATCAGTTGATGTATTGTACTGCAGGCAAAAACTTCAAAAACGTTCCCCCCCGTCAGACACTGACGACTGACCTGTCAGCACAGAGCTTTTGATCTTAAGACAAAGCTGTTTTGTCTTCAAACCTTTGACTTTTAGCAGCATGGAGTGAAGACAAGACAGTCAGTGTGCAAGTCTCCCCACTAATTGGTCACCTTGTTGAAAAATGCAGTCCAGGATGGAGAAAATGATGAATGATGAAAGTGAGGTGGTGAGGTTGAAAACAAATTGTTTAAACTGAAAATATGGCAGAAAATACGTCAAAGTACTGGTTAAACTAACTCAATTGGTCTCTATTAAAGATTTCACTGACTGATTTTAAATTATTTTTTATAAGTACATGATAGCTAATTAGACTAATTCACCTTTATTTTTAATCACATATGAGGTGACTTTTTAAAAATCCTACATCTCCTTCTGATGTAGCGCTGCTTGTACATACAATATCAAATTTCTAGTGGATCTCTGGAAAGCCTTTGACCTCCAGCCAGGCAACCCATTTAAGATGGGCTTGTCTGTCATCAGTCTGTTCTGCAGAATTAGCACACTTTCATCAACCACAACAAAGTGCAACAACTGAGACTTCAGATTACTGAATATTTGACATTCAGTAGTTTTGTAAGAGTGGTGTGAGTTTCTCAGGATGATGCTGATTGTGAGTTAAAAAGGTCAAAGAAAGCCTAAGACTGTTATAAGGCTGTCAGTAAGGGACTGACAGAAACCTGACATATCCCGATCATATGAACGGATCCAGGAGGGAAAAAAAAATACAGCAACTGTGTTGTTTGTCTTTATTTTATTACATTAGATTTGTTGACATTATTACTTTGCATGGATTCGATTTTTCATATCCAGTTTATCCTATTTAGAGTTGCATGAGGCCGGAGCCAGATGACATTGGGTGACAGGTTGGCACACTGTGGATAGGTCACCAGTCTGTCAGCAGGCTAACACATAGAGACAAGCGACCATGTGCGCTCATGTTTACACTTAACAGCCAATTTAAAATATCCTGCATGTCTTTTAAGTGCATAAGTAAACCAGAGTAGAGAGGACGCAGAGGGCCAGTATGTCTGGGTCTTTTTTTGTGAAGTGACACATTTCACCACTGCACCACTGTTCCAGCCTCTTGTTTCTACTCTTGTCATTAATTTTCATGCAGAGGAATTTAAAAAATCAGGCATGTTTGACGTGATTTACAATCCGTCTTTTGAATGAATGAATGAATGAATGTCTACTTATGTATGAACAAGTTTTTTTTTTTTTTACCTGATTCATTCATTCATTCATTCATTCATTCATTCATTCATTCATTCCCTTTACTTAATTAACTTTAAATCTCCCTCTTTTCCCCCTTTCTACTATTTTTCTTCTTTTCCTATTGTTTATTTGCACTTTATTGCCATCATTGTAGAAAAAAGGGGGGGAAAAGGGGTCATATGAAATGTATTCCTGATTGGTCTTTACTGAACTGGAATTTTATCTGAGGCGATACAGAATGTGGACAGAATGGTCAAAGATCAGGCCACTGATGCTGATCAGTCAGAGCAGCTCTTAAAGAGGCAGTAAACCTCTTAGCTTTTTGTTTTTTGATGTGTTTTTTTGTTTGTTTTTGTAGTTTTGTTTTTCTTTACAGGACATACATACAGTAAATATATACAAACCAGTAATAATTACCTTTAACAAAGTCAACTGAGAGCACAAACAAAATATTTACAGAACTGCTTCCATTACATAACCTCAAACACAACCAAAACAAAGAGTTGCCTTCAAATTTTGCTTTTCATCATCAGGTTTATTTTACATGGCATTACATAGCATGGTTTACACACAAAAAATAGTCAGTCTTTAGCTACATGGTGACTGCAGGGGTTAAAGCTGGTCATGGGTCTACAGGGCTCACTACCTTTACCATCATGGAACATTTGCATCCTTTTCTACTTCTTCAACAATATATAGATCTAATTTAACAGGTCTCTTAGTTTTGAATCCATTAAGTTACACTTTTCTGTGACAACGTGTAAATGCTGCATTACAACTTGACTCTTTCTCCCTGAGTCTGTAGATGTGAAATAGCATTTCTTGAAATTTATGTACATTATTGTTCAATGTTTCTCTTTTTTCCATCCCCTTCAGCTCTAAAAGTATTTTCTTGAACTTGCCAGGCCAACGTTGTAAATGAGAATTTGATCGTAATGTTTTGCCTGGTAAAATAAAGGTTGAGTAGAAATGTGTTTACTGTAATTAGCTATGTAACTTTAATTGTAGAGCAGAGCTGTAAATCAGATAAATTAGAGATTATGTTCCATTTGATTTACAACAGGTTCATAATAAGGCACAAAAGAACACATTCACATCCCTGCACACCTTTGGGCAATCCCATGTCTTTGATTATTGAAGAGATCAGCAACTTCAGGACCGTCTTGGAGTCAGACATGGCAGACAGCAGAATCCCTGGTGGGTGGAAAGCCACAGAGGAATAACAGTTTTTTTAAACAGATTGCAAACTGATTATATCCGTCTTCAACAATGTTTGGAGTAGCCGATACAAAATGACACTAACTTAAATTCAGATTTAAGGTAGGAGTCTTTAATGTTAAAATAAGCGACATAATGGCTCATGCTCTACATGAATAGCTCACCATTTCTCAGCACTGTCAGGGCAGTGTGGCCAGCTACTGTATGACATGAACTCATGAATTAGCACAGTCTGTCTTAAATTTTAAACATTTTCATTTAGTTTAAAGTGTTTCATGCTGTCATTTTCAAACAGATAATGTAAGGAGCATGACTCTCCAACTCCTCCATTATTTAGTGATTGTGGCTCTTTGTTAATAAGCTCCACCCATGATTCAGCCTCTTTGCTTTTCCTCTGCGGCTGAGGAGGTAGCTTAGCAGGAAATGTTGCAGAGAGAGAGGCTGATGACAAGCAGCAAAGGGCCTGACCTGGTACTGTACATCAACCTGGGCCGACTGCATCGAGGAGGTTCAGTCTGTGCTGGAGATTTGAAAGCTCTGGAGACTTTTTTTTTTCTTTAGTAAATTTAGGTAAAGTTGAATACAATTATCAAAACTCCTCTACTCCCCTTTTATATTATTGCTCTCTTGGTTTGTGACAACAGTACTATTGTTACACTTGATACAAATACAGGTATAAATCTGAAGTTATTCTGATTGATAAGGACACCAGAGGGCTAACTGTAGCACTTTGACACGTGCACACACACCATGCATCAATTGCAACCCTGAAACACAGTGCCTCACAGACACCAATTTAACTCCAGGTGCACATAAGGATACAGTAGGTACTTTATTATAAAAAGCTGTATTAACTGAGGGCTGCATGGTGGTGTGGTGATTAGCATTGTCACCTTACAGCAAAAAGGTTCCTGGTTCAAATCTTGGCTTGGGTGTTTGTGTGTGTGTGTGTGTGTGTGTATGTGAGGGGGGGGCCCTGTGCTGACACATGGCTTCCAATCTCAGTCATTTTTTTAATTCTAGATTGATCTGGACTTGAAAGTTTACATACCCTCCCATTATAGAAAATGCTAATTTCATAATTGTTATTCTGATAACATGAAACTGAAAAAACTCATAATAAATGAAAATTTGCTAAATTATAATTTAGTAAAATAAAATATTGATTTTGAATTTTGGTTTGATAAAAGAAATTTTAAAAAAAAAAAACTGTCCAGAGAAATCAAAGCACCTTGCTCATGAACAGTGGACCAAAATCCCTGTCAACAAGTGCAGAAGTCTTATTGGACATTACAGAAAACACTTGATCAGTGATTGCCTCAAAGTAGTGCTCAACATAGTTTTAGTTCAAGACCCCCATCATGCTTGTTTCCTTGTTTTATTTTTATTTTATTCATTTTTTTGTTTATTTTTAATAGTTCTGTCAGGCCACAAATCAAAATCAATGTCATGATTTTCATAACATTTTTATTTATCATTTCTTTTGTTAAAAGACTGGCAGCTGATCTTTTTCTGTCTTTGATGGGAGGGTACTGTATGTAAACTTTCAAGCACAACTGTACTGTATATGGTTGTTAGTCTTATGCAGTGTATTTGATGAGCCACGCATCTCATAACCCTACAAAACACTTTACAAAATGTTTTCTAAAACGTCATTCACACAGTAATGCAGCAGTTTTTATTGAACTTACTCTCTTTAGTTGCAGCACTGTATTCTCTGGCATCGCACTCTGATGTTAAATATCAGGATGATGTGCTGTTTAGTGTCATGACCGAAGATAATTTAAGATGCAAACCTATCTTATATTTGTAGAAGATCACTCGTACATGGAAGCGGAGCTGTCCCAATTAAATACATTCATGTTTAACTATGTCATAGTTTTTATTAACCATTTGTTAGATATTACAGTAATACCATGCAGACTGAAGCTAATGATAAAGAGTTAGCGTTACCTCATCACATTAACTCACCCATAAACCCTTAATCATGTCATTCACCCAGCTTGTAATGACATAATCAGAGGCTTTAGCAGGCTTTATCATCATGAAAAGGGGAGCAATGAATTTGTGAGATTTTAATGGCATGAAACTGTAGTTTCATCATCAACTATATTCGTTTTTGTATCCAAGTACAAAATCTGTATGAAAATATGAAAGATTTTTATTTCTACAGATGCAAACAAAAAACAAAAAAAAAGTTCCACCTTTGTATCTTTTGACATAATTTGGAAATAGATACAGTTTGTGATTCACTTTTTTTTTCTTTTTTAATATTAAATACATTCAAAGCAAAGCTCTCCAGTGTTTGTTTGACATTAGATTTACCACATACATATACCCAGGACTGAGGAAATTAAAGTGCTATAAATATGCATTGTTCTACCATCTATTATCCCTGCAGAATGAATTTAATTAAGTTTGGGATTTCATTAATGAGGACCTCCATGCGTGTTTCGGCTATCAAGGGGTGTCATCCTTTTCACAAGTTCTTTCATTAGTAACTGTAATGCCCAATTCTCCTCCTTTGTCACAGGAAAGACTTGCAAGGCTTCTGCAGCAGAATTCCAGTGACACATGAGAGCTTCTCCACAGCTAAACTCAGATCATCTACAGTGCCAAGGTGCATTAAGGAGATTATTGTAAAGACAAAAACAATATCTGCACTGCAGTAACCAATTCATTTGCAAGAAGAATGTTTACACAAGGTTAAAATAACAATGCTTTGTCAGTGTCTTGATCTATTTATACAGTTAAAAGAAGTCTGCCTCCAGTATAACAGCATCTGTTGTGTGGCACTGTTACTCCTAAAATAGTATACAATAGGACAAATGTGCCACACCATGTGCTCTCTTTTATTATATACTGCACCTCCTTCAGGCACTGTGGTATTTCTTGAGGGAATAAATTATGTGCAACTATATGTAAGGAATGATTTAGGACAAAGAACATGGACTGTGCATGTTTGAGTTTATAATGCTTAGTTAATCTAATAACAATCCCATTAAGGAGCTCTTTGCATTAATAATCACTTATTAAGAACAACCTCTCAATCAAGGACATCTTTACTGGACAATTTTAAAATATAGTTTTCATCATCTATGTTGTATCTTTTGAAACAGCTTATTATCAAAGTATAAGTTCAACTCAAGCCATTTATCACAGATTAAACAGGACTTTAATCTGCATTAGACTGCATGTGTTCATCAGTGACAAAAGATGCCAGAGATTACTGGAGGCAAAAATACTCAAGCAAAGAGCATTAAACGGCATGACCAAATAAAGGAAGTCGTTCTGCTGAGTGAACACTGCCTTCTCTATATAAGAAGGAAGGTGGGACGCCCCCAAGGACTGACAGGCAACCAGACAAGGTGAGTGAGGTACAGTCTTTTATTAGCAAGAAGAAAGCCAGCAGCTTAATAAACAATGCAGGGCATGGCCACTTACCACCAGACGTAGAGCTGTGTTGTGAAGTGAAGATCTTCACAAATGATTTCACTGTATGATTTTTACAGTAGAATGTTTAACAAACTATCTGTAATCTGAACTTCTTTTCATTCTTTTAGAACCCTCATAAAACCATCAAGAGCTGTTCTTCTGGGAAGGGGAAAGGAGGTAACTTATTTCTTGCATCAGTTTTATTTAATCACAGATTCATTTGGCTCTACAACACAGCTTTTAGTTAATAGGTCTGATTTGGATTTATGAACACCTAAATGCCTCTTACAGCTGTGTCCTATATGAAATGGTTAACAGCTCAGCTAGCATAGCTAATCCTGTGCATCTCATCTGGATCTTTATCTCAGAAACCATATTACAAAAAAAGTTTGTAGTAGATTTAGATACTTGTGGAATCAAAAGAGATTATTTTATAACATATAATATTCAAAATTCCCTTTACTCTGTACCTCAAGCAAAGCTTTTATTACAGCATCAATAGTATTTAGTTTTATTCTAATGGGATGTGTCTTGTTTCTCACCTTCCAGTAAACGGTCACCATGGGGGACGCGGAAATGGAGTGTTTTGGCGCGGCGGCCGTATATCTCCGCAAGCCAGAAAAAGAGAGACTTGAAGCCCAAAATGCTCCCTTTGATGCGAAGACCGCATATTTCGTGTCAGAACCCAGTGAGATGTACCTCAAGGGGAAACTTATGAAGAGGGAAGGTGGTAAAGCCACTGTGGAGACTCTGTGTGGAAAGGTGAGACTGATTAGAGTTCACAGCATTTTTAATTTCACAGAGCTGCTCAAGCTTTTCCTTCTGCACAGCTGCAGAATGGATTCAGTGGATGTGTTGTGTTGTTCAGCAGCTCAGTTTCCTTTTACTTCTTTAACACATTTGGGCCCAGGGCTTTGTTTAATACAGCCTGAAGCCGTGTTTTCAAGAAATGGAACACTGAAACTTTTTTTTCCTACGAACAATAAGAGAGATTAAAGAAACAGATATCTTTGAGATGAGAGTAGTTATGGAAGCTTTTACAATGTAGATTTGATGTGTCCATTGCTCCAGGTCATGACAGGTTCACCTGTCCCAGAGTAGAACGTAACAAGTGAAAAGATGCCCCCCCTCCTCCTATACATACTGTATATATGATTGAAAAGCTGATTCCTGACATTTGGTTGACATTTACCATTCCACCTTACAGTCATAACTGTAGATCCAGTAAGCATTCATTTCTGACCAGTCACCAGTGCATTTTTGTCTTTGAAGCCATACTGTACTCTAGTAACAGATGATACTGCAACAAAAACGTCCCTGTTACATCTGAAAGGGGCCAGTAAAAGTAGCCCAGTAAAACAGTTGGTCCACAACAAGTCTTTTATCCATTAAAAAAAAAAGTCATAACCAAAATTGAAGGATTTAAGAACGAAATTAGATTTTAAACAGATTTTAAATGGAGCTCAAGTCTTTTTCTTTCTTTTTTTTTTTGTCTTACAAGTATATCACAGAATACTAAAATAACTTGTGACAACCTCATGTGACCAGTTGTCTGAGACTGATGACTTTTTTGTTCCTGTATCAGACTATAACAGTGAAAGAGGATGACGTCTTCCCCATGAACCCTCCAAAGTTTGACAAGATTGAGGACATGGCCATGATGACCCACCTCAACGAGCCTGCTGTGCTGTATAACCTCAAAGAGCGCTATGCAGCATGGATGATCTACGTAAGTTTGTCTCATTTTAAACATGAGCAGCTGAAACTCATGATGACTGCAGGAATATTTGAATCACAGATGTTTCTCTCTGACTACAGACCTACTCTGGGTTGTTCTGCGTCACTGTGAACCCCTATAAGTGGCTGCCAGTGTACGATCAATCGGTTGTTACTGCATACAGAGGCAAAAAGAGGATTGAAGCTCCACCCCACATCTTCTCCATCTCTGATAACGCCTATCAGTTCATGCTCCAAGGTAATAATCATTTTGTAAGCTGTTTAAAAAGCCAGCAGCCATATTCTAAAATCCATCATCTAACTTTGTAATTATCTGAATGTCTTATAGATAGAGAAAACCAGTCCATCCTGATTACGTAAGCACCAAACATTTTACACTATTAAGTTTGGCAAACAACAGTTGCATCAATATTTTTTACTAACACTGCTTTGTATCCAAACACACCTTTAAATCCAGCGGAGAATCTGGTGCAGGAAAGACTGTCAACACCAAACGTGTCATCCAGTACTTTGCGACAATCGCAGTGTCTGCTGGAAAGAAAGCTGAGCCAGTCCCTGGAAAAATGCAGGTCAGTGATGTAAAGCACTCAACATACTGTATATGTGATACGTGACGATCAGTTTGAAGGTGTTAGATGGTAAAATATAAACATGTGTCCTGTAACTTAATTTTAAGGGTTCCCTGGAGGATCAGATCATTGCTGCTAACCCACTGCTGGAAGCTTATGGTAATGCCAAGACTGTGAGGAATGACAATTCTTCCCGATTTGTAAGTTTGTTTGGATAATTTCTTGTTTCTCTTTCATTTAAAGGCTGCATTTATCATTATTGTTATTGTGATTGTTTTAGCTTAAATCATCCACAGTAACAGAGTTTTAATCTAAATATTCTTCTGTTTCCACAAAGGGTAAATTCATCAGAATTCACTTTGGGTCAACTGGAAAACTGTCTTCAGCTGATATTGAAACATGTAAGAGTTTATTTTTGGTGAAACTCATCTCACATTTGTGCTTAAAGAGACATTTTGCTTTAGTGCTTACAACTTAAATGCAAACAGATCTGCTGGAGAAGTCCCGTGTGACGTTCCAGTTGTCTGCTGAGAGGAGCTACCACATCTTCTATCAGCTCACAACAGGCCACAAACCAGAGCTCATAGGTTAGTGATAATTTGTCATCCAACAACAATCTCTCAACAAGAGATGCCAAGACATTTCTTGTCTTTGGGATGGGGAAGGGGGGGCATAATTTAATATGCATAGAGAGAGTACAGTATGCATGCATGTGTATGTGTGTTGTTTGAGATAAACTTGGGGGACTGTTGATGTATTGTGTTGTTTTTAATATGTGAAGCACTCTTTAAAGCTGTTATGCATGAAAAGTGCTATATAAATAAAATTTGATTTGATTTTAACACAGACATACAGCATTCATTCTGATGTATTTAAATGTGTATTTTGTTTTTCCTCAGAGGCTCTTCTGATCACCACCAATCCCTATGACTATCCCATGATCAGCCAGGGAGAAATCACTGTTAAGAGTATCAATGACATTGAAGAATTCATTGCCACTGATGTAAGAACATGTTCAAGTACAGAGCATTTTCCAAAAGGAAACATTTAGGGTTTTTTGCTAGAAAACTTTTTCATGATAGTGAAATTGATATGTTTTTGTATTCATTTTATACACAGACCGCCATCGACATCCTGGGCTTCACTGGAGAAGAAAAGATTAGCATGTTCAAGCTGACTGGAGCTGTGATGCAACACGGCAACATGAAGTTCAAGCAGAAGCAGCGTGAAGAGCAGGCTGAGCCTGATGGCACTGAGGGTGGGCTGTGCAGAATTTCCCTTTTTATTACAACAGCTAAACTTTTGGCAGAGTGCCACTTATTCATTTTAAAGATATTTTTTTCTCCTCCATGTTACTTATTTATTTTTTTCTTTTCTAGTTGCGGATAAAATCTCTTACCTGATGGGCCTGAACTCAGCTGACCTGCTGAAGGCACTGTGCTACCCAAGAGTGAAAGTCGGAAATGAGATGGTGACTAAGGGTCAGACTGTTCCACAGGTGAAATGTCCTCATACAGTCTTTGATGCTCTTTAAACTATTTATGTCATAGTTGATTGTGTGTTACTTCAATTTGATGCCAATGATCTGAATCTTTCATTTCAGGTCAACAACGCCGTGAGCGCTCTCTGCAAGTCTATCTATGAGAAAATGTTCTTGTGGATGGTCGTTAGAATCAATGAGATGCTGGATACCAAACAAGCAAGAAGCTTTTTCATTGGTGTCTTGGACATCGCTGGCTTTGAAATTTTTGATGTAAGTGTTTGTGGCTGATGCCAAATAATCTCGTGTAGCTTCATTTCAAGAGTTGCAGATGTGAGATTTCAATGAGGCCCTTTCTGAATCCTTTCTATCTTAATTTCTTTAGTACAACAGCTTGGAGCAGCTGTGCATCAACTTCACCAATGAAAAACTGCAACAGTTCTTCAACCACCACATGTTCGTTCTGGAGCAAGAAGAGTACAAGAAGGAGGGAATTGACTGGGAGTTCATTGACTTTGGCATGGACTTGGCTGCTTGCATTGAGCTAATTGAGAAGGTGAGCCACAAGCTTACACTTACATCACCAAGCACAGAAAAACAATCTGGTGACTTGAAAGCTTTCACTCATAGTAATCATTTCATCTTAACAGCCATTGGGCATCTTCTCCATCCTTGAAGAGGAGTGTATTGTCCCTAAGGCGACAGACAACACCTTCAAAAGCAAACTGTATGACCAGCATCTGGGGAAAAGCGCCCCCTTCCAGAAACCAAAACCTGGCAAAGGCAAAGCTGAGGCCCATTTCTCTCTGGTCCACTATGCTGGCACTGTTGACTACAATGTTGTTGGCTGGCTGGACAAGAACAAAGACCCCCTGAACGACACTGTGGTACAGCTCTACCAGAAATCTTCAATTAAACTGTTGGCGTACCTGTATGCATCTCATGCCGCAGCTGATGGTACGTGCTCTTACTTATAGCTATGTTATATCAAAAATGTCTCTCCTTGAGATGAATTGTATAATTTCACTGTTATTATCCCACCAATAGCTGAGGGTGGCGGCGGTGGCAAGAAGGGTGGCAAGAAGAAGGGTGGATCCTTCCAGACTGTGTCTGCTTTGTTCAGGGTCAGTGTTGGTAAATTTAATCACTCACACTGTAAAATGTAGAAAGGCAGACCAGTGGAATTGGTAAAAAAGTTTACTCTAAAGGAGCTTGCACATTTCATAGAGACAAGATACAAACTGGAGTAACAAAAGGGCTTGCTCTCGGGAATAAGGTCATCGGCATCATCAGAGCTGGGAAAAGTCCTCAAATGTATCTTCCATGGAGCAGAATACACGTGTCTTTGTATTAGCAAGATAAGACATGCAAGAATTAAAATTCCAGAAATTCCTGCATGAAACAACATGATCAATCAGTGACATAATCAATCAGTAATTGACAAATGATCATATCAGTAATAACAGAATAAATTATCATAATGATACAAATAACAATAATATGACTTTATTTTTTTCTAACAGTGAGCTGTAAAGTAATCTCTTATGCTTTTAACATGTCACTGAAAACTTAATTCTCTTAATTCTTCAGGAGAATTTGGGCAAGCTGATGACCAATTTGAGGAGCACACATCCACACTTTGTGCGTTGCTTGATTCCCAACGAATCAAAGACACCAGGTACTTGAATGTACAAGAGACGGTCATCTCGATATCACTGTCTTCAGACAAATGAATTCAATTCACACTTTTTTCCAGGTCTCATGGAGAACTTCCTGGTCATCCACCAGCTGAGGTGTAACGGTGTGCTGGAAGGTATCAGGATCTGCAGGAAAGGTTTCCCCAGCAGAATCCTCTACGGTGACTTCAAGCAGAGGTATGTCATCTTTAAAGACTGAGAAAAGAGCTTCTTTAGAGTAGCACTGCAGACTCTAACTACATGATTGAACTATTTTCTTTTAGATATAAAGTATTGAATGCAAGTGTCATCCCTGAGGGCCAGTTCATTGATAACAAGAAGGCCTCCGAAAAACTTCTGGGATCCATTGATGTGGACCACACCCAGTACAAGTTTGGCCACACCAAGGTAAAGTTAAAAAACTCACCTTGAAAAATGTGTTGAAAGAAAAAATTTAAACAAACTTGTCCATGAATTAAAACTGCAAAATTGTAAAAATTCTCAGGTGTTCTTTAAAGCTGGTCTGCTGGGTGTACTGGAGGAGATGCGAGATGAAAAACTGGCTGAGCTGGTCACAATGACTCAAGCTCTCTGCAGAGGCTTCCTCATGAGACGCGAGTTTGTCAAGATGATGGAAAGAAGGTAATTTGTATATTTGTGTGCTGATGTTAACATTGTGAAGAAGCTTTGATGAAGTGAGCTCACTCTTTCTTCTTCGCATCAGGGATGCCATCTTCACCATTCAGTACAACGTCCGTGCATTCATGAATGTCAAAACCTGGCCATGGATGAAGCTGTACTTCAAGATTAAGCCTCTGCTGAAGAGTGCAGAGACAGAGAAAGAGATGGCCCAGATGAAGGAGGACTTTACAAAAACCAAAGATGAGCTATCAAAGGCTCTAGCAAAGAAGAAAGAGCTGGAGGAGAAGATGGTTTCTCTCCTACAAGAGAAGAATGACTTATTGTTACAAGTGCAGTCTGTAAGTTTGATTACAACATTGACATGTCTACTTCTTATTTTGTTTCCGATAGCTGATTTGATAAAAAAAAATGTATTTGTTATTTCCTTTTAGGAAGGTGAAAACCTCGCTGATGCAGAGGAAAGGTGTGAGGGGCTGATTAAAGCAAAGATCCAGCTTGAAGCCAAACTCAAAGAGACAACTGAGAGGCTGGAGGATGAGGAGGAGATCAATGCTGAGCTGACTGCGAAGAAGAGGAAGCTGGAGGATGAGTGCTCTGAGTTAAAGAAAGACATCGATGACTTGGAGCTCACCCTGGCCAAAGTGGAAAAGGAGAAACATGCCACTGAAAACAAGGTCATTAGAATCACCTTTAATTAATAATTATTTACGTCTGTATTGACAAAAATGTTCAATCAATTCAAACTAATGTTAAATATATCATAGGTCAAAAACCTCACAGAGGAAATGGCTTCTCAAGATGAGACCATTGCCAAGTTAACCAAAGAGAAAAAAGCCCTCCAAGAGGCCCATCAGCAGACCCTGGATGATCTGCAGGCAGAGGAAGACAAAGTCAACACTCTGACGAAGGCCAAGACCAAACTGGAGCAGCAAGTGGATGATGTGAGTATTTCAAGATGATGCATTTGCTAAGCACATTCAAAAATTCTATCATACAACAGAGTGAAACATTTGTCATCAACAGCTTGAAGGTTCACTGGAGCAAGAAAAGAAGCTCCGTATGGACCTTGAGCGAGCTAAGAGGAAGCTTGAGGGAGACCTGAAACTGGCCCAGGAAACCATCATGGACCTGGAGAATGACAAGCAGCAGTCTGAGGAGAAAATAAAGAAGTAAGAATAAATATCTGTCTGATAGATTAACAATGAAATATTCTTTTAGAGGCTCTCCTTTAACAAACTCTAAAACTCTTCCTGCACTGTAGGAAGGACTTTGAGATTACTCAGCTCCTAAGTAAGATTGAGGATGAGCAGTCTCTTGGAATCCAGTTGCAGAAAAAGATCAAGGAACTTCAGGTAAAATGAAAATGCCTGGGTTGTACCGATGGCACACTTTGATATCATCTGCAACTTCTAATTTAAACCTTGTATGTTTTAGGCTCGTATTGAGGAGCTGGAGGAGGAAATCGAGGCTGAGAGAGCTGCTCGGGCCAAGGTGGAGAAGCAGAGGTCTGATCTCTCCAGGGAACTTGAGGAGATCAGCGAGAGGCTGGAAGAAGCTGGTGGAGCAACCGCAGCTCAGATTGAGATGAACAAGAAGCGTGAGGCCGAGTTTCAGAAGCTGCGCCGTGATCTGGAGGAGTCCACCCTGCAGCATGAAGCCACTGCTGCAGCTCTCCGCAAGAAGCAGGCTGACAGCGTGGCAGAGCTGGGAGAGCAGATAGATAACCTCCAGAGAGTCAAGCAGAAGCTGGAGAAAGAGAAAAGTGAATACAGGATGGAGATCGATGACCTCAGCAGCAACATGGAGTCTATTGCCAAAGCAAAGGTCAGAATAATGGATTTTCACAAAGCAAAAATAAACTGGAATTACTTAGTTTCGAGTAATAAATATTTTCTGTTATCAGGGAAACCTGGAGAAGATGTGCAGGACATTAGAGGACCAGCTGAGCGAGCTCAAATCTAAGAATGAGGAGAATGTTCGCCAACTTAATGATAATAGTGCACAAAAAGCACGACTCCAAACTGAAAATGGTACGACCCCCACCTCACAGGTTCTTTTATTACCTTACAAAAACATCTCCTTCCAAAGAAGCCAAGTCTCCATCCCCAACCACTGCAGTCCTTAGAGATGGATAATGTACCTGCATGAGGCAGAATGTGGCCAGCAGGACCAAACATACTCTGTGTCTCAGTAATTGTGGATTTTTCATTCAGCTTAGGAAATTCTTGCATTTCATGCTTTTAAACTTTGAATAACAATGAAGAAATCTTTAGTTGGAGATTCAGCAGTAAGTGTGAAGAGTCATTACATTGCCGGTTTGCAATTATTTTATGGTCTTCAGTTGTATCTGTGAAAAATGGATTGCACATCATTTCATGTCATGTTTATGTAGGACACAGCTAGATACCTCTGTCCTAAAGTAACTTCTGAAAATTCTAATCTTGCTTATCTGCTGTTATTCTTATCAACACTTTCAATAGGTGAAATTGCTCGTCAGCTGGAGGAGAAAGAAGCTCTTGTGTCTCAGCTGACCAGAGGCAAACAGGCTTACACACAGCAGATTGAAGAGCTGAAGAGGCACATAGAGGAGGAAGTGAAGGTGAATCTTTGAGAACAGCAGGACAAAAAAAAAAGGAGGAAAATGCCATGAGATGATCTGAAAGTTTCCCCTGCCACTTGTTTTTGTTACAGGCCAAGAACGCTCTGGCTCATGCTGTCCAGTCGGCTCGTCATGACTGTGATCTGCTCAGAGAGCAGTATGAGGAGGAGCAGGAGGCCAAAGCTGAGCTGCAGCGTGCCATGTCCAAGGCTAACAGCGAGGTGGCTCAGTGGAGAACCAAATATGAGACGGATGCCATTCAGCGCACTGAGGAGCTGGAGGAGGCTAAGTAAGACTTCAGTTTGAACTTTGCTAACTTGTTTGATGGCAAAGATTCATCTGGTAGAGTTAAAGTTTGAACTTGAAAATGAAATATTCTGTATAGGAAGAAGCTCGCCCAGCGTCTTCAGGATGCAGAGGAATCCATCGAGGCTGTGAATGCAAAATGTGCCTCTCTGGAAAAGACTAAGCAGAGGCTGCAAAGTGAAGTGGAGGACCTGATGATCGACGTGGAGAGAGCTAACGCTCTGGCTGCTAACCTTGACAAGAAGCAGAGGAACTTTGACAAGGTATGCCAGTCTAGTTTTTACCCAAATCAGAATATAGCGAGGTCAGTAAATGACAAATAATGTGCTGTGCCCCAGGTTCTTGCTGAGTGGAAGCAGAAGTATGAGGAGAGCCAGGCAGAGCTGGAGGGAGCTCAGAAGGAGGCTCGCTCTCTCAGCACTGAGCTGTTCAAAATGAAAAACTCCTATGAGGAAGCTCTGGACCACCTGGAGACCCTGAAGAGGGAGAACAAGAATCTGCAACGTGAGACAACCAACGCTGATTTTATTTTATTTTTTTAACTTTAAGTCTTCCTTGGCAGTACCGCATTGTAGCTAAATGTTAACATTTTTCATTCATGCAACAATATTGTGCTTCAACAGAGGAAATCTCAGACCTGACTGAACAACTTGGTGAGACCGGTAAGACAATCCATGAGCTCGAAAAGGGCAAGAAGACAGTGGAAACTGAGAAAACTGAAATCCAGACTGCTTTGGAGGAGGCAGAGGTACTGCTAAAAACTATTTGCTCATTTCGATTTTGCACCAAATGCTTTGTGCTGTTGTTGCTAAAGGTCTCACTTTTTCATAGGCTACACTGGAGCATGAGGAATCCAAGATTCTCCGCGTTCAGCTTGAACTCACTCAAGTCAAGAGTGAAATTGACAGAAAACTTGCAGAAAAAGACGAGGAGATTGAACAGATCAAGAGGAACAGCCAGAGGGTGACTGACTCCATGCAGAGCACTCTGGATGCTGAGGTCAGGAGCAGGAACGATGCCCTGAGAATCAAGAAGAAGATGGAGGGAGACCTCAATGAGATGGAGATTCAGCTGAGCCACGCCAACCGCCAGGCAGCCGAAGCCCAGAAACAGCTGAGGAACGTGCAGGGACAGCTGAAGGTCCGGAAAAATGCACAAATATGTAAAAATCCTGTCAAATAGCCTGAATGCATCTTGAATGGAATGTGAATTGTCTTCATTGCAGGATGCCCAGCTGCACCTTGATGAGGCTCTCAGAGGCCAGGACGACATGAAGGAGCAGGTTGCGATGGTGGAGCGCAGGAACAACCTGATGGTGGCTGAGATCGAGGAGCTGAGAGCCGCGCTGGAGCAGACGGAGAGAAGCCGCAAAGTGGCTGAACAGGAGCTGATTGATGCCAGCGAGCGTGTTGGACTGCTGCACTCTCAGGTATCTACCTACAAAGCTAAAAAATGTATCAATACCTCTTTAGTTCATCATGTAGGATCTCATTGCCACATACTTTATCACAGAACACCAGCCTCATCAATACCAAGAAGAAGTTAGAGGGTGATCTTGTTCAAATCCAAGGTGAGGTGGAGGATGCCGTTCAGGAGGCAAGAAATGCTGAAGATAAGGCGAAGAAGGCCATCACTGATGTGAGTCACCTGGAAGCCTGTCTGTGATGACTCAGTATCCCCACAAATACTGTAACCTGTCTGATGAAGCAATACAAAACTCCTCCAAATCTCAGGCTGCCATGATGGCAGAAGAGCTGAAGAAGGAGCAGGATACCAGCGCTCATTTGGAGAGGATGAAGAAGAACCTGGAGGTGACGGTGAAGGACCTGCAGCACCGTCTGGATGAGGCTGAGAATCTGGCCATGAAGGGTGGAAAGAAGCAGCTCCAGAAACTGGAGGCCAGGGTAAAGAAAGAGGCCTTTTTCCATGCACTTGGAATTAAGCACTGTGTTTCCTCAGCTTACATCATAACTGTTTACACTTCAGGTGCGTGAGCTGGAGACTGAGGTTGAAGGTGAGCAGCGTCGCGGAGCAGACGCCGTCAAAGGTGTTCGCAAATATGAGAGAAGAGTGAAGGAGCTCTCCTATCAGGTCAGAAGCAGTTTCTTTTGGTTTCAGCTGATCATCACAGACGTGGATCTCAGTGAGTGAATCCCTTATTAATGTGACCCACAGACGGAGGAGGACAAGAAGAACATGGCCAGACTGCAGGACCTTGTAGACAAGCTGCAGCTGAAAGTGAAAGCCTATAAGAGACAAGCTGAGGAGGCTGTAAGTTACAAGCTTGTTTTGTTTTTCTCTTTTACTGTTTTGTCACAAGCGTTGCTGCATGCAGAGCTCAAAAATACATTTTCTCCTTAATTCATTTTAATGAAATCCAGTCAGCGCTTCTTTATCTTGAGTCTTGAGGGATTGAAAGTCTGTTTTTTTTAAATCCTCACAGGAGGAGCAAGCCAACACTCACATGTCCAGGCTGAGGAAGGTGCAGCACGAGCTGGAGGAGGCTCAGGAGCGCGCTGACATCGCCGAGTCCCAGGTCAACAAAATGAGGGCAAAGAGTCGGGAAATCGGAAAAGTGAGTACAACTGCAGGAGGAATCTGCTGCAACAGCTCATCGTACTGGCTACTTTGTTTACAATGATGCATTTAAAAGCTGTGTGACTGAAAATTCTCTTTCATTATCTTACAATGTTTTTTTTTTCTTTTTTCATTTTAGTCAAAGGAGTCAGAAGAATAAGCTGAAGCTTTTATGAGAGACCGAATGAGAATCATAAAATATGATATTTCATTGAAATGCTCTCGTTGAATGTTGTAGATCTAAAGTCAATAAATTATTTTGCTGCTCTAATGTCTTTAAATCTTTCTTTGAAAAGCAAAGCCGAACCCAAGTGTCACCAGTTGGTTGAAGTCATCACATGCTGATGGATGAAACCAAAATCAAACAAACACACACATTAAAACAGTCAGCCGTGTTTCTGCCACCTTTATCTGTTGTATGTAATTTGTTCACTGATCATCGGAAATTGAATTAGTTGATAAGGGAAAGACGGTGATGACACTTTGCAAAGTATGCACATCAGTTACAGCATACCTGAAAACCTTAACTGGGGTTAAAATTCACAAACAAACTAGCCTGGCACGCCAGCCATGTATGAGATAAAATCAGCTTTGTAAAAACCACAAATTAATATCCCAGACTTTTGCTTAATTTAGTATCTTGCCATGTCAGAATGACTTAGAGTAAGAATGAGCAAGAACACAGATAAAGTTAGTTTCATGTTCACAAACATATTCTGAATTGTTAGAAAACCAGTGAGTGAATGGTAATCATTAAAAACACACACACACACCATGTGTCACATACCTGCACCGAATTCATGTCAACTCAGATGAACAGTAGTAAAAACTCATAGATAGATAGACAAACAAATTCTTTTGTTACAGCAGCCATCAGAAGTAACATAAATAAAAGAACACAAGAACGCATATAAAATATTCAAGAGAGATAAACATATAAACAATTTTAGCTATATACTGTATGGAGGAAGGCTGAATAAATCATGGGGTATGCAGCATGCAGAAACAGTGCACATGGAGGATTCATTTCCAGATTTATTC
Source organism: Atherinomorus stipes (assembly GCA_023101725.1). Taxonomy (NCBI): domain Eukaryota; kingdom Metazoa; phylum Chordata; class Actinopteri; order Atheriniformes; family Atherinidae; genus Atherinomorus; species Atherinomorus stipes. The sequence goes on along the minus strand of JALJCO010012193.1, from coordinate 664,847 downwards.
TGGAGAGGAGGAATGATTTTTGAAAAACCTTCCTTTATGACATCAGAGCTGTTGTAGTTTGAAAAAGAGCTTCGATGTCCTTCCAGTATTCTGTTTAATGGGTGTGATGAATTGTTTGTTTGTTAAGAGACCTCCTGTCTCTGTCTCTGGTGTCTCCAGATTCTATCCAATGATCTATGAATCAGAACTATGAATCAGATTATTGATTCTGCTGTCCTCCCTGCAGCTGATGCTGCTCGCCATCAGACTGCAACATACTGTACACTCTCCTCCACTCTTTAAATCAAGACTCAAACACTCATTCAGACAGTCTTATGTCATCTAGTTATGTCTGGGCTCTATGCACAACTCCACAACCTCCTGAACTTAAAACAGCTTCTTTGTCTCCTGTTTGTCATTACTGGACAAACTGAATAATTGCTGTGCATCTGGCCATTGTTGTTGTGGTTACTGAGGTCAGGCACACCTGGATTAATCAGTTTGTCCAGTAATGAAAGAGGAAACAGAGGTGCTGGCTTAAGTTCAGGAAGTAATGGAGTTGTGCATGTTGTTCTCTGTTTTATTTTAGAGTTTTTAATGCTCCTTTGTACAGTGGCCGCTTTGAAAGGCACTTTTAAATAAAATGTATATTATTCTAATTACAGATGTCCAATAATATCGGCCTACCATTATTATTGGCCAATTAGTTGTAGCTGTCCACAGCTTTTTGCCTCCTCATCCAGGAGCCTGATGGGTTGATGTGCAGGTTTTTTCCTTCTAAAGCCAATAACAATATCCTTTGTCTTGTGCTGCATTCTTCCATCTGTCCGTCTCTGAAGCATCCAACCACTGCAGGGCCATCAGGGTTTTTCTGCAGGTGGCACAAGTCAGAGCTGTATTTAAAGTCAGATGTGTACAGGTAGAGGGTGAAGAGGAATGGTGATATTGCTATCTGCCAAAGAGCTCTTGTCTCACTGACCGGTACATCAGACTGGATGTTGCCCAAACAAACTGTGAGATATCGTGATCCAGGAGAGGGTGAACATGTTAAGACCCCGTCAGCAGCCATCCAATAATGTTAGCTGAATGGTATTAAACACTGCCTCATCTACATCCAGGTGTGTGTGTGAGCAGGCTGCAGCCAGTGGGTGACAGCATCCTCCACACATACAGGTCTGCATATTAATATATCATAAATCTGAGCTTGAGAATACAACCTTTTCCTTTAATGGCAGGCTGTCTTCCCTGTTTCCAAAGAGTTAGGAATTCCTCAAATCCTTTAGGGAAAGCAGCCATTCAGTGTGTTTTCACTTTAGGGAGCTGTTTCATTAAGATTGTTTTTGTTGTTGTTGTTGTTGTTTGTTTTTTAAGGAAAAAAGCTCCCACAATCAGTTTCTGTGCACCTGCTCCTAAATACTTGACACCAAGAGGATATCCAATACTGAGGATATCATTTACCTTACACATGGCAGTAGATTAAGCATTTTATGAATTTTTGCACAGCCACTCGATGTATTCTAAACTGATTTTGCAGTATTTTTCTCCACATACAGAATAACAGGGTCCAAAAACACAATATAATCTCTACCAGATTATTATACAATGACTACTTAGTTGAGTATTTAAGGTTATGATTCATGAAATGATTTAAAAGGGATGACTGTTAAATTTGTCCAACACAATCAAGTGGACGTCATTTCAAAGCATATAATTTACCGAGCAACTTAAACTTAAATGAACATATAGGGCAGTATAATAATAAGCACAACAATATCTATAAGAGTAAACAGACAATCATTTTGTGGTTAATTATTGTTAGAAGCAGTTTTACCTATAGGAAGCAGTGTCCTGCAGCAGACCCGTCAGTCCTCATCCCATCTGCTCTGCGTCTCCTTTGAGGGATGAGCTTCTGAGCTCTGTGGGATAAACTCTATGGGATGTGGTAAAACAAAGATAAGAACCAAACTGCTTTGCCAAATACTAACGGTCTGATATCATGGCTAAATCAGATGGTGTGTCCTTCTTTTAACCACCTCATGAGTCCTGTTGCCTGCTGGGGGGGAAGGTATAACTTATTCAAAGACTAGTGAGAGCAGCTGGCAGCCAGAGTGCCGGTTTATGGAGTCACTGAAGCCAAAACATCCCATCCACTTGAGAGCTTTTAGTATCAGTGACTTATCATATTCCCTCCAAGGACCTTCACCTTTTATTGTTTGTTATGCTCGCTGACCAACAGTGAAAGCACACGGCCTTAATGAGCTTGCCTCTTAGATTTCTTTTCTTGTCCCAGTGTGCCCAAAATTCATAGTTTAATCTCTAGCAGCTGGGAGCAACATGACAAAACCTATAGGACAAGTCTCACTGCAGAGGGGAAGTTCATTGCACAATAAGGGGATTGCTAATTTCCTGAGAAGCTCGCTCACCTAAAGGACAGATACTGCATCCACTTTTAAACATTTGGACATATAGCTTAAGCAGAAATAAAAGCTCCTTTTTTGTCAGGTTTTTTTTTTTTTTCCAGAAAAGAGGATCAAAGAAATATTTCCTTCTTTGTGGATATAGGTCCCACACACACAGGTGGTGCCAGGTGTGTGCCATACAATATATACATTTGTCCTCAAAATTATTTCCTCCAATTAAAGAAAAGGCTAAATTCACAATAGTAATTCAAATAACAAAAAACTAATGAAACTAATAATAAATAAAAATTTACAAAGTTGTAATTTGGTAAATTAAAATATTGGTTTTCAATTGTGGTTGAAAATAATCATTTTTTAAAAAACAAACAAAACTGTCTCAGACACATTAGGGCACCTTTCCCGTGAACAGAGGACCAAAATACCTGTCAACAGGTTTACAGAAAACACCTGATTGCCTCAAAGTGTTGCTCAGAGCCCATCAGGCTTGTTTGCTTGTTTTTAATATTCCTGTTGAACCACAATTCAATATCAAAGACATGAGTTTCATAGTTTTTATTTATTTTTACTTTTTTCAAATTCAACTTATTTCACCGACAGTTTCTTTTTCTTCCTGGGTATGAATAATTTTGAGGACAACTGTATATATTAGGCCCTTAAGACTTACTGTAAGAGTGATTCTTTCAGGAGGTGCACATCCTCCTGAGGTGGGGATTTGGTTTCTACCCAGAATCGCATTTATCTATGGAAGATACTCACCGTGAAAAACTCAAGGGATCACATATGTACTTAAGTCATGATGCAGAATGGAACAGGGGAGGGCATAAAGCATGATGGAAAACATTCGAAGAAATCCACCTCAGGATCAGTTACACAGATCACTCAGAAATACACAGATTTGAATGAGATCTCAACAGTTATTTACATGTCCCTGCATGGCGCAAAATTGCTAATTTCAACAGACGCAAGTACTTCATGTGCCGCTAGTTTCAAGTTACTCATGCCTGCAGTGTGACAAGACTTGTTCCCTAATATTTATAACACTCAAAACTTTTCATTTTGTTTTCACAACATGAAAACTGAAAAACTTGTAGCATCAAAGCAACTGCTTTGCTAACTTCATCTCTCAAGTTGATTTCACTCAGAAGTCTCAAGTTAAGCAGATTCAAGTCGTGTTTCCTTTCACAGGGCAAATCAGAGCAGAGTAAATGAAACAAAGTTGTTTGTTAGAGGGTTAGCTGGGAAAACTTAAGCATACTCAGTAAAAGAAGTGATGTTGAATATCCTGTGATTTAAAAAAAAAACATTTTAACAAAAGAACTACATTGTTAAATGAAATAGATTTACATTTTGCCAGATTTTTTTTCAGTACTGTATGCATATATGTGTGTTTCAATATAGAAAAGTTAGACGTGGAAACAAAAAGTTTTGTTTGTTGCTTTTTTTTAGAGGAAGAAAAACATTCAGAGCTGAAGTGAAAAATATCAATAGCATTTAATCACCAAAGATAAAAACATTTAAATATCCATTTCATAATGAGACTGACAAAATCTTTACAAAGTTAGCCTTCATCTTCTGCTGACTGCTTCACTTTATCTGTACAAAATGAGGTGGTGTTGGAGACTGGCACAGAGAGGGTAAACTTTCCAGAGTAAACAACATCAGCAAAATGAAAAGCATAGTTACAGCAAAAACATTCTTATAGTTCGATACTCAGTAAATGAAAAGATGCAGACAAACAGGATCTAAAGATCAGTTCTCTGTTTTCCTCGTAGACCGCTTCTTGTCCCCTCACATTCAGTTCCTTTCTGTTAATATAAATAGTCATCATAGTAATTAAATAATTTGAAAAATATATAACACATGAAAATGAAAAAAGAACACTGAAATGTAGGTTTTTCATGAAGAAAGTTAATTAGTAAAGCATTGTCTCCACACATGCCGCTGCCCATTTCTTATGCAGCCTTCAGATGCATAAATAAGTTCCAGTAAATTTGACTTTACTCCGAGACTTTTTTTCGAAAGAAATGAGAAGATTTATCAGGCAGTATGTTGCTCGTAACTCTAAACTTAAGACCTAAATTGCAAACACTGACAGTAGCTGTAGGCTTCACTGAAGTCAAACTTTCTGCTTCATTTGTGGCCTCTTCATCACCTGCAGTATCCACAGAGGGCCTAAGGGCCAGAGCTGGAGAGCCAGATGTGGACAGGAATGTAAAATATTCATCAGATTATGTACACAAACCTGTAAATTCAAAATATCATGCAAATAAATACCAGTCATTTAAAACAAAACAACAACACTGACCTCAGCAGTGGTAATATCATACTGTAAGCTGCAGAGAGTTCCTCAAAATGTCTTTCCTCAGTTTACAACAATGTTGTTTTGATAATGAAAAATGACCTAAAGTTATGCAACAGGTCGTTTTTGTGCTGAGGTCTTTGTTCTCCAGGTCCCCGCCATGCTCGGGTACAGAAGAGCTGCACAACAGTATTGTACATAAATATCCATTTTAGTCAGTCCTAACTGAGAAGCACACGTTCCCAACAGCTTCCAAATATACATCAATAGTGTGCAGATGAAACGAAGTAGAAATCTATGAAAATGAGCAGTCTATGCTTTTATTCAAGCCTAGTAGTAAACAACACGAAGCAGGAGGGCAGCAAGGTTCGTTCCTGTCGCTCTCTGCCCATGAGAAGGCAGTGCTCTTCCGCAGCTGTGCTCCTTTAAAATGTTCGCGAAGAAGTGTCTTTTCATATTCCCTGACTGAGGGGTCCTTTAAGAGCTGGACCACTGCAACCCTTCAAAAATACAAGTGTGTCTGTCATTCAGCCTGCAGGATGAATGTTCACATCTGAGATCCAAATGTTCCTGTTATTCAAAATGACGAGTGCAACAAGGCACTGCAGGGAGGGACACCAGGCAGACGGAGGAAAACATCGGCTTACAAATATTTTGTCCAAAAAGCTTTTTAAAAATGTTCCCCAGTTTGCTTGGCAACCAGATCAAATGATGACACAAAAAGACATGAGCAAATGATTCACTGCGGGAGACTCATTTCTGAATTTCATCACGTTTACTGCAACTTGCTGTCTGTCTAAAGTCAATGTAAAGGTCATCTAAAGAAAAGCCTGTTCCCATGAGGTTAACAAAACTTCAGATTTTGTAAAATAACGAATTTGCAAGAGAGTGAGAACATGCCCCATTCAATAGATTCTGAATTAGCTTTATTAAAGCATCATGGAGACGCCTCACACCTGTTGAACTTAATGAAGCCTATTTCTGTACAAAATTAGTAGGTTTTGGCATGAAATACCAACAGAACTGAGCTAAGTCTAGTGACAGTCAATTAATATGCATCTAGTCTGGAAATAAGTTAATTATTTGAGTCATTCTTCAGTTCAGAAATGCAGAATTTGTCTTGTGACACCAGCAAACGTTTTATTGCATCAGTTATTAAAACATGGCCGTGGGTAAAGTCTTTGTGCTTTGAGGATGTGATAACTGAATGTGGCTACAAGTTATGTAACAGAGCATGGCCACTGTTTGGTTGTAGGTTTCTAAATACCATCACATATAAAACAAGGATATGTCTGATTTTTAGTTTAATCCTGGAGACAAATGATAATGAAATCCTGCAGTTTTGTGCAGTTAAACAGTGTCATGATTATGAAGAGAAACTTAATTCTGCTAATCACACTCATAACTAGCTTGGTAGAGCTGGTCATCTACTAACCGCAATGCTGATGAGCCGGACACTGAATCAACGGTCTCCTCTAACCTACACATTGTGGGTTGGATACAGGACTAACAACCCACCCCATAAAAGCCCACATTACTGTGACAACAATCGACTATACCTGCCGTTATTGCTGCTCTAACAGTAGCAATTTTCTCACAGCCGTGGTTAAAAATCTGTTGATTCAGATACACGAGATTCCTCAGAAAGACTGCCGCAGTGAATCATTACGTTCGGTACAGAAGGTTAAAAAGCACGACATACTGACAACATATCATTAACAACAATAGCTGTTCAGAAGCTACATTCCTCATACAGAAGCATACACAAGTGCATAAATTCCAATTTGACAAATACTGGCAATGCAAGATACAAAAATAGGGCAACAAGCTTCCCATCAAACAACTGATGTGTAAAGTGTCACACACTGATGTCTGCACGTTTGTGCTAGTGGACTACATCAATAACACCGCACGTAAATTGCTTATTTTGATCATGAAATGAATATTGCTGCTAGATTAAAGTATCCAATGATCGTAGCGTCAATGCAAACAATGTGCAGTGTTGCACGCCACAAAATGTTGTCATTCACGAGGATGCACTAATACTTTACAAGACCAATCATCTGTTGTTTGATTTCACCTCCTCTGATGACATCTAACTGGACTGGAAGCACTTCACGATCATACCAAGCATCTGTGGAAGCATTTCAACAAGTCAGCAATCCTCTAGCACAATGAAAGTACACAGATGTTTCCTCAATGATATGTGTCATGAAAGGTCAGTAGTAATTTCATCATATTGGCCTTCATCTTTTGCTTCAAGTGTCAAAGTGCTCTGAGAAAAACAGTTTTTAGGAGAAGACATCAAACTTTTACAAGTTCTCTCAGATATCCATTTGGATTTATAGACTAAGGAGATAAAGTCGTGGTTTAAAGAACAAGAGGGGTCCTGTCATGTATGGAAAATATGAATAAGACTAAATTCTGTCTTGGCAAAGGTCAAAAATGGACTAAAAGACACTGGAGTGAATGGAAGGTTAAGGCTCAGATCTACCATCATCTTACAGCTGCAGTTGCAGGAGCTTCCTCTGCTGTACATACGAAGACATCTACTAGGACCAGACATGCAAATAAAAACAGACACAGAGGACGAGTCATTTTTTCAGCCAACAAAAGCAAAGTTACCACAAACAGCATCTCAAAAATCACAGGTCTAAACTTCACACAGCAGCAAATTATTTCTTTCTTTTTCTTTCTATTTTCATATTTACAGGCTGTGTAAGATGCTTGTTATTTACCTGTGTATGAAATGCCTTCAATAGGTTTCCATATACTGTAAAAAAAAATCAATTCTAAAAGGGGGCAAAATGCAAACTCTGCTGAGTTTGCAAATTAATTAAGTTCAAATGAACGACTTACTTTAAACAGAGTAGCTTTACAACCTGGTGCTGTAGCTGAATACATCCTCCACCACGATCTCTTTACTTCCAAGCAAAAAAAAAACCTAAATGAGCTCCACCACAATCAACCACTGATCCACAATCAGTCTACTCCAGCCACCATTTTCACTTCCTACTGAATGGATAATGTGGATAAATTTAAAAAAAAAAGAAAAAGAAAAAAAAGAATTTAAAAGAAGAAAATAAAAAAAAAATGTACAAGATCAAACATGTGTGTCCTAGTTTAAGTTACATGCGCACTCAACACATTCTCTGCCTATAGTTTACACTCAGGCCCTGAAACAAGAAATGCATAAGCAATAAGGCAAAAAACACTACGAGCTGACCCAAGGTTTTCTTTCCCAGCACAAAGCACCGAGAGCCGTTTGTAGATCATAAAAGAAGAATCTGGCAGTCGCTGTTTGATTTGACCTTCAGTAGATCCGAGCCTAAACCCAAAGAGATGGAAAATGTCAGAGAGTCTTCACGTGTAAGAGATGAAAGAGAGGCAGGCTGAGCTGAATGAAAAGGAGGACTCCTACAGAGGACTGCAGAGAATGGCCACGTCCACACTCTGATGTGTTTTCCTGCAAAGAAAGGGAACAGTGAATCCTCTTTTCTCAAGGAAAATTAAAAGACATGTACTCAGGATGAGTTCTCATACATACCATATAAGATAGATAGATAGATAAATAGATAAATAGATAGATAGATAGATAGATAGATAGATAGATAGATAGATAGATAGATAGATAGATAGATAGATAGATAGATAGATAGATAGATAGATAGATAGATAGATAGATAGATAGATAGATAGATAGATAGATAGATAGATAGATAGATAGATAGATAGATAGATAGACAGTCATCCTCAAAATTATTTATACCCTACAATTACAGAAAATGCTAAATTCACAATGGTAATTCATATAACAAGAAACTATAAAAGCAATAATAAAGAAAAATTTACAAAATTATAATTTAGCAAAATATCACTTTGAATTGTAGTTGAAAAGAACAATTTAAAACAAACAAAACTGTCCCCGACAAATTAGAGCAAAATATCTGTCAACAGGTGCAGACGTCTGATTGAAGATTACAAAAAACACCTTATTCCAGTGATTGCCTCAGAGGGTTGCTCAACAAAGTTTTAGTTCAGGAGCCCCATCTTGTTTGTTTACTTTTTTATTTTTTCTTTGTTTATTTTTCATATTCATGGTAAACCACAATTCAAAATTAATGTCACGAATTTCATAATTTTTTTATTTATTTTTGCTTTGGTCAATTTCAACTTATTTCACTGATTTATTTTAGTTATTTAATGGGAGAATATGAATAATTTTGAGGACGACTGTATATATATATATATATATATATATATATATATATATATATATATATATATACACACACACACACACAACGTCTTAAATCTGGACTTAAACAGGGACATTTTCAGTTTAGCAGCACTCAAATTTTTAATAGAGGTTATGACTCAAAGTTAAGTTTAACAACAATCCACAATAAAAGAGCATTTTAGCTTCAGGCAGCACACACCTGTGTTTTGTGTTATGTTGAGTTATTTATAAACCATTTATTTTGACCTATGCTGAGAAACTGTGACATCATCCTTAGTTTTCACTTCACTGTTCACTAACTGCTCTGTTAACAGTTTGGAAAAGCATCTTCTGCGCTGCAGCTGATAATGTCTTTGGATCTTCTGTCATATTTAGCAAAACATCCAATATTGTGAATAAAAATAAAACACATGAATAAACTAGAAAAGCGCCCAGGAATCACCAATTCTCGTCCTCAAAGGTTGGTATCCTGCAGGTATTAGGAGTGCCCCTGCTGCAACACACCTGACTCCAATAAATGGGTAATTAGCAAATTTGTGCAGAGCTTGATGTTAAGCTCTGCACACGTCACAAGGTGTGTATTAGCAGGACAGCTTCTAATACCTGCAGGACACCTGCCCTCGAGGACCAGAATTGGTATCCCAGGCATAGACCTCTGCCAAGGAACCAAGTCCCCCCCCCACATGGCCCAGTGATAAGCAATCCTTCAAAAAACTACCTTTAACATTGACAGATAAACAAAGTCATTCCCTTCGAAATTCCCAGGACCAGCAGTTTCTTTCTTGTACCATTATAAATATTGCCTAAAAATTTCATCCAAATCTGTTAAACACGTTTTGAGTTATTTTGCTAACAGACAGACTATTACATTACCTCTGCCACTCCTTGGTGGAGGTAATAAAAGTTAAGGGGGGATAAATAGGAAAAAGAAACTGGAATCTTGAAATCAAGCAAAATTCAGAGAATTCACCAGATTTTCCAACTTTACATATTTACAGTAATAAGTTTAGGAGGCTACGGTTTGGCACAGCTGATGTCCAGATCTCACAAAACTTACAAGGATTTTTGCTTTTCACTGTCATCTTTAATCAGAGGTTGAAGCTGATTTGCTTAGTTTACTCAACCTCCTGACAATATAGACTACTAACCCACAGTTGGATTTTTAAAAGATTGTAAAAAATGAGTGTGAGAGGTAATTATTTTGATTTTGTATTATAATAAAAAATATTTCTAAGAAGAAACAAAATTTTTGTCCGCAAACAAAAAAGTTGTTCTCCAATTATGCTGTACTGTATGTGATTTCTGCTACCCATCATTTCTCTACTTACTGAGGCACTGTAGTCAAAGCAGGACGTTGGACCTTTACGATATCGCGCGCTGCTCAGTACTTCACATGGATTTTCCTCCTGAACTGTTTGTTTTTAGTTAAAGGAGACAACAGGGGATTTTTCTGCCTCATATGATGGATGGTGGTTCAGCTTTTAGCAGAGATTAAAAACATGACAGTTTGTGTGTGAGCACATAAAGGATACACTCTGTCCTGACCTGGGTCAGTCTCTCGATCTCACAGGAGCTGCAGGGCAGCGTCTCCGCCACCACGAAGAGCAGGTTGGTGTTTTCTATCCGCTTGGCGTGGAACAGCCTGCGGTAGACAATGATGGATGGTTAACCAGCTCCATATGGACATAGCAAATCTGAGAGCACAAACACAGCACACAAAGCAAAAATGTTTTGCTGATGCTCCAGAAAACACACACCGTGAGCAGTTCCCACAGTCCTGCAGCACATTGTAGGAGTTTGTGGTGTTTGTGAAGTAGAACTGGCTTTGGATGGTCACACAGCTGCTTTCTTTTGTCTCAAAGCCTTCAGCAAAGACATCATCTAAAAGACAAACACCCAGTCGACATTTAGCTTCACATATTTGCACATTTTGGGGGGAAGCACACATTAGAGCCCAGAGCACGATTATGTTCATAGAAGTTTTGTGGAATGAATGAGACTAAAATGTTAATAAGCTGAGGGTGAAGTTGTATATGCAAAGTCATGAATTCATGCATTTCCACGCAGACAGGCTGTTTAACCTTGGTAGAGCCAACTGTTGTAGGCCAGTCCATACAGAAGCTGCTGGATCACAGACCTGAAAGAGACAGAATGAGGTTTACTCTGGAAATATCAATAAATAACAGTAAACAGTTGACACACAGCTGCTTTGAAATCCAGAGGTTTACACAAAGCTTAAATGTAGAACTGTAACAAAGGCTCACCATGCCACTGCAGACGTCCACCAGGCCAAGCTAAGGATGTCAGCAATGGACGGCTGCAGAAACAAAGAAAAGTAAAATGAATCCAGTGGCTAACTGCATGGTGATCTTAATTCAGCAAGCCTGACGTCGTCACTGTACCACATAGATGCCTCTCGGCGCTGCACCAGTGTGGCTGCTGCTGACTGGTTCACATGCAGACTGGAAGTGGAAAGACTGCCGACGATTGAAGATGGAGTTGTTGTAGAGTGCGTGCATCAGGTAAGGGTCCACATCACCAAAGAAGAGACCAATCTGGGATGTGAGGGATTAAAGGAAACAATGCTACAAAATTAAAGAAGTCCTTGTGTGTTTAATTTCTTTCTTAAAGGGGAAGTTAGTTTTTTTTTTCAATCTGGACCTTTTTTCTAGGATGAAATACATTCATTTACTCACCCAGACAGTTTTGGTGCAACTTGAATTCCTTCAGGAGATATTCAGATCCACTGCAGATCAGCGTATGTCCAATATAATGGAAGTGATGGGGCAACCGCGCGTAGCCTCTAAATATGGCATTATCTAGCACAAACTCCTTCGTTTCACCAATGTTTTGTTACAAAACATTAGATGGACCCCCCTGGGAGCTTGAAGTGGCTTTTTTGTGGGGATTCGATCATATTTACCGACATTTACTTGTAATGGTGTTGCATAATAGTGACGTCATCAAAGCCGCCACAGTAAAAATCTCTGTAAATAAAGACGAATCACCACAAAAAAGCTGCTTCAAGCTCACAGGGGGGTCCAACTAATGTTTCGTAACAAAACATTGGTGAAATGAAGGAGTTTGTGGCAGATAATGCCTTGTTTAGAGGCTGCGCACAGTTGCCCCATCACTTCCATTATATTGGACATTTGCTGATCTCGAGTGGATCTAAATATCTCCTTAAGGAATTCAAGTTGCACCAAAACTGTCTGGGTGAGTAAATGAACATATTTCATGCTAGAAAATAGGTCCAGATTGAAAAAAACCTCACTTCCCCTTTAATTACTCTGCACAGCAATGACAATTGAACTGTAAATATTACTGTATAAGAATTTACAGATTCCAGGATCAAACCGTGCCTTTTTCCAGTGATCCCTCTGATTGGACATGACCAGGAAGCCACCATCATCTATGAGATAACACAGGAGGTCCTACAGAGAGAGAAGTAAACATGCAAGAAAAGTAAATGAAAATTCAAAGTAAATGAAAAACCATAATAGTTGGAGTCTGAGGGTTTTAAGCATGCGTTGTTGTTAACAAGAGCAAGACCAGTCTAATAGCCAGCCTCCAATGAAGAAAGGTACTGAGGACATGAAAATGATAGTAAACTTTCCACTTCGGGCAGAGAGTGGAAGGGTTACTACAGTCTATGTGATGTGACCTTAAAATGGAAAAAAAGATCTTACATCTGTGTTCACTTCGCAGTCCATCTCACAGCTCCTGGAGGGCCCGCACTGTCCAAGAAAAATAGTTAGTCAGATCACGTAAGTTTGAATGAAGTTGACTCAGCTCGAACAGTGCGATTATTCACACACTGTGCCGTACCTTGTGTGAGCCTTGTCGGCTGTCTGACACGTTGCTGGCCAGGATTTTGAACTTGTCCACCCATGCCTCCAGGTCCAGCTTCACTCCAACCACTGTGTTCAGTTCCACGATAATGAACGGGAGGGATCAAAACAAACACAAACACAGGGAGTTGAAATATCTAAAATGGAATTTAAAAAAAGAGCTAATCCTCAAGTTGAGTATGAACTTCTTCTTACCTGCAGGTTTGAGCAGTTTTCCTCCTAAATTAACCTCCACAGCTGAGCTAACCAAGATTCCTATGGTGCCATTTTCTGCTCCAATAGGGTCGTCAAAGACTGTTCAGAAAAAAACATACATCAACTTTTGTTGTTAAAGTTCTTTTTTTTCCCCCAAATTTTATAAACTGAAATTAATTATATAAATTTGGAGGGTGAAAACAAAACAAAGTCAACTATCTCAATAAGGTATGAATTGAGGGAATTATTAAATATGTGATGTGGGGACTTTTGGCCTGAGACAAATATATATGCAAGCAGGAATTAGGAGGTAAGAACTCTAGCAGGACCATGGCAACGTGTTCATGTTTGTGATTGTGATCGAGTTCAAAAAGGTAGCTAAAAGAGGGTATGAAAATAATAAAGTTTTAGGGTTTTTTTGTTTTTCATTTGTCCCCCTTTTTTCACTTAGAAAGAAGCTAAACCAGCAAGAAAAATACCAGTCAGATTCTCTAAATGCTAAAATAGGCATGCTTACACATCAGTGTTCATTTTAAATGGTTTTTAATTAAGGCAGATTTGTTGGGTTTTAGCGATAAATGACTCCCCTTCCCACAGAAATCTATATAAGTTGGGCGAATATCAGACCGAAGCTGTAAACCGTATGAGACTGTGGACCATCCTTCGTTAAAGTACGATAACACTGCTGTCCCACAATCCCTGGTGGCATCAACATTCGAAGCAGGGCTTAGAAGCTTTTTATCTTTTCAGGCTAATTGGCATTCAGAAGATAAAAATGAGAACAGAGAGGTGAGTGTGAACTATCCTCAATGTGATTGCTACATATGCCACTTTGGGCCTTTTTTATTTCCCATTTCCATTGTTCAAATTAGTTTTTGATCCTGATATAATGGGTTTACTAGATTGTCCATGTTAACAACCTGCATAAATCAGTGATGAACACAAGGGGTGACATTTAAATTGTGATTTTTTAAGGGATCTTGGAAACGGTTCTAGTAATTATCATAGCAGAACAACATTTGAGGGGAAATTACTTTTTAAGGCATTGTTTTTACTCTCTTTTGTTCTCTTGGCTTTAAATAATTCTTACAATACAAGTTAATTTCCTGTTTATCAGCTTTGTTTCACTTTGATGGATTAAGGTGAACAAATGCTTTTGTGAAGCTGAATATGAGCAAATTCTGGAAATGTTTTTGGCCTGTAAAATGTTTTTAAAACCGGAGGAAAAAAGTGGAAAAAGTAAAGGTGACGACACGGCTTCACTGCTCGGTGCACAATCGACACATTCAGTCAAGTCTCACTTTGCTGCATTCGAATACATCTGCTCTGTCACTCACAGGATCTCGATGGAGGTCTGAACATGTAGCCTTTATTGTCCAGGCTGCGTCGGTAGAAATTAGAATTGAAGGGTTCGGGATCCTCATCCCACGTCTCAGCAGCTCTTTACAAACACAAACAAACATCATCAAACATTGAAGAGAGGAAAATCTGTCTCTAGGCTCATACGTCTCTGCTTGGGTGAGAAAATATTATAATTCCACTCACATGTTAGGAAAAACCCGTGTTATTCCTCCATCTGTGGATGCAAATACGGCCAGGAAGCCATACCTGTAAGGATTCAGTTTTACACAGTCAGCTCCAGGATGGGCTGTTTGAGTGTTAGTGAACTGTATAGAGGGCCAACAAGCTGACTCACGCATTCAAATCCTTATCCTTCCAAACACGGGAGGCAAGCTGCCCAATAATCCTGGAATCCAAGAAGAGGTTATGGATGAGGCCATAATCACCTGCATAAAAAAAACAAACAAACAAACTGATGATCCTATTTGTGTGTCTGTAGCAGCGGCAGACAGTGTGACCACTACACTCTAAACGCACGCACAATCATCAGGTTCTAGAGAGATGTCCAGCATGAGTGTGAGGAAGTTCTGCAAAAACTGCGTGTTGTTGTCAGAAAGCTGCAGACCCTTGCAGTATTCTCTGCGGGGAGAAACACAGAAATGAGCTTCTTTCTTTTACAAAGGGTGAAATCAGAAGAGATAAAGGATAAAGATGGCCACCTCGGAGCCAGAAAAACATGTCCTGATGATTCGAAGGAGCTGGGCAGCAATGACTGCATATCTGTGAGACAGAACGTGAGTTGGTAATGCTGGTGTTATATTTTATTTCACTTTATTTAATTTTCATTGAACACTGAACACTCTGTACTCACACTGGAGCTGCACAATCACATCGCTCAGGTCTGCCTGGATGTAGTAGTCATTGTAAGGAGGTAATACCAGACCAAGACTGCAGGTGGCAACATCCCAATATGAAGATACATGGAAAATAAAGCAGAGGCTGAGAATCTATTGTACTGTAAAATCTATTCTACCTGAGCTGGACCTGGTTGTTAGGTTATTATTTGTGATTTATAACACTGTATAAACTCACCTGTAATCTGTACCGTTGATAGGAGTCCAGGTGTAACCTCTGTATACTTCATCAATGTATTGCTACAGTAACAGACACATAACCATAGGCATGAAAGAAGAGCACAAATTTACAATAGCCTTTTTTTTCCCTTTGATGTGAGTTTTTAAAATCAGTTTTTAAGGCTTTTGAATTACTGTTACAATTTTTCTGCTTGTCTTATAAGGTATGATGCTATTTCACTGACCACTGAAGATTTTTTTGTTGTAGGTGAGACCTTGAAGTTAAATGATGCAGCTTAACAGCTTTTAAATAAACCCTGAAATTACCCATAGTGCATATGCTCAGATAAGAATTGCACATGCAACCCTTCTCTGTACCCTCTTCTGCTTTGACAAAAACAAAATCTGCATGCCTCTTTAGTGATGCGTATTGGCATCTTTATTGTCTCCAAAATCAGCAGTAACTTGCTTAATTATGAGCTCATTTTAATGAATGCTGTAAACAAATTAAGCTTTTGATATGGTGTCCTATTACTGACTGATTAATTCTGACGCAAAGATTTCCATCCCTTTAAATAGAGGGGGCGTTTAATTTTATACAACCAGGACATGTAATGTAACATATGGTGCTGCATCATCACCAGGTCAGCAGGGACATGTCCGCTAATAAGTGTACGCTGTCTTGTCTGCTTAGTTTTTTTTTTTTTTTTTTTTGCTGGTAATTCCATTCACAGCTGCAGGGTAATGAAAATTGTTTATGTGTACAACATGAGTTTGTGACTTCACATCTAAGCCATTTGGTTCGGATAAAACAAACTCAGCTCTGTTTGACCACTTAGTGCGGTTCATTTAAGATGGTTGCAGTGGACACGCACACAGCATCTCAGAGCAGAGCTGCTCGTTCTCGCATGATTGTGAAGACTTGCTTATTACAAGAATGCTGTTATCTTAAGATCAGGAATTAACAATCTCATTATCTCAACAAAAAAAAAAACTTGTTTTAGCCTGATAAGATTATTCAAGACATTATCTCAGATCAGAATAATTAAACTCGTGTTTTCTAGTGATAAAAGGTTTGAAATCTTTGAAATCAGATTTACAGTGAGAGGAGCCTTGACAAAATGCAAAGATGGCATCTTGACAACTGAAGTAACAGATTAAAAGTGAAAATGTCAGATGTAAACAAGAACACCTGGCAGTCTTCAGCAGCTACATTTGCTTTTATTTGAGCAGCTGCTGGCTGAGGTGTAGAGGCGGGAGCTCGGCAAAACACTGTATGTATTCAATAAGAAGATATCATTTACTCTTGACTGGAAAACTAAAATAAACTAAGCATCAAGCTCTTTAACCGTCAAAGCAACTGTTTTCTTGTGATAAGTACATTGCTTTAAACAAAAACGTAAGGAGATTTGTGTCTGCTAGATTATATCTTTGTTGCAACGGTGCTTCTTGGTGATAAATGTAATATACAGTAATGGGAAGCCCTCATTCGACCAACAAGGAATTCTCCTCATTAGAGACAGTTTCAATCAAACGAGTTAACAAGTTCAAAGACCAAACTCTAGCTGACAACACTTGACTCCACAGAGCGGGGTTTATCATAGACCCTAAAGTTAGGGAGTGGCTTGCAACCCCGGTTTGTCAAATGAATAAATTATCAAATTGTCTTGTTTCTTCAGACTTTAAACAACCAATCCACTAAATCAGTGTTTCTCAACTCCAGTCCTCAGGACCAACTGTCCTGCTTATCTTGGAGGCAACTGTCACACACCTGAATCAAATGAAGGGCTCGTTAACAGACCTGAAAAGAACTGAGGAAGTTTACTAATCTGAATCAGGTGTGCTGAAGTAGGAGCACTTAGAAGACATGCGGGGCAATGGGTCCTGACGACCGAAGTTAAGAAAAGCCCCGTTTCCACCAGTGGGTCTAGGTTTGGGTCGGGCCGGATCGGTCCACTTTTTTTTTGCGTCTCCACAGCTGGAGCTAATACACAGCAATCCATTGATTCGTTGAAAAATCCGTCACTCCCAACGTGACCCGGCGTAAAAACAAAGCAGGGGTGACTCCTTCTGTTTCTGTCACGTGTGGTGCTGTGCTTTGGTTAAAAGGCGTTGCATGGTGATGATGTCACGCGATCACGTAACAGCGCTGTCTGGTTAATTCTCCACCTCCAGAGTAAGGGTACAGTTTGCTGTGGGGGCGCAACGTGAAATCAACACATCCGTACCAAAACCCATCCGGCCTGGCCCGACCCGACCCAACCCAGACCCGCGGGTGGAAACGGGGTTTAACACTGCACCAAATGACAAAACAAGAGTGAATAGCAGAAGAAGCTGTTTTGTACTGGCAGAGAAGATTTGGTAAGTTTGTCATGGGCACACCCCACAAACTCAACTCAGCTGCTCATCACACAAATGCAATTTTCTCACTAATGTGGCACCATTTTAAAAGCGAAATATGCAGGCTTTCCAACTGTTTAAGATTATTGCCTAGAACATTTTAAAACAAAATAAAATCCGGCAAACATACAATTTCTAACTTTTTGAGCTAGGTTTTACTTTGCAAAACCAAAACTTAAATATTTTGAGATAAAAAGATAATTCATGCAGCTATTATGAGGAAAAAATGCATTATTATCTTTATTATCTCTAGGTATCAAATAAAGTTGTGATCTTGGGATTATTAAATAATTCAAGCTTGCCTGCATTCTGTTTCTGAAGGATAATTTCAGAGCTGAGGTAGGTTTTCATTTGTGTTATTGTGAGGGTAACCTGCCTTAATAACCTTTCAGAACACTGTGTGTTAAAAGCCTTTGTATGGACTTTTTCCCCCCATGTCACATAGGTTGAATATCACAATATCAAGATATCACAGCACTGATTGTCCCCAAGCAACATCAATTTGGATGTTGTGTTAACTCTAAAATAAACTTTACCGAGCTGGAGCTAACACAATGTTCTGACATTATTTTTATTCTTCTGGACCAGTTCGCTGCTGTTCTATTTGTTATTATAACGCAGGATAACGCAGTAACTGTGAGTTTTGGTAAAGGTTTAGCATTTTGCTTATTGCAGCCAGAGGCTGAAAGCTGCAGCTGAAAAGTCGGTTCAGATTTATGTAACACATTAAGTTCATATGTCCATGCTCAGGGGTTAGGATGGGCTTAGGACAGAGTGGAGAGAAGGAACTGCTGCAGGAGGAGACATTCATTTTCCAATTTTTTTTCCCAACATTTTCCAGATGTTTGCCAAACACTGCTTTGTATTATATTTTTACTGCACTGCAGAGCTACTGTCTATTCCAGCCTGCAGGAAGAGCAACACGAAGTTCACAGTAATAGTCTGGCATAAAAAAAAAACCTATCTGACAGAAAGCTGAACTTATTTCAGTTACAAGAAGAATAAGGCAAAGCTAAATTAGAATGAAGCTCTGGAGTAATTTTTGGTTTGGATAACAAGGGTAAATCAGAGTTGTTTTATGTAAGCAGCTTGCTTCATCAGCCCTTTAGACTGCATCTGAAAGGCAACAACACACTGTGATTTTAGCTGTCGTGCAAGTGTACTGTAAGCAAGAGCCACAAGATGAACGTGGCTAAATCTTCTGCTTTATTGTGCGTATCCTGTACAATGATTACACCTGCTAAGAATGTTGCAGGCCGTAACTGTGATGAATAGCAAAGACTCTGAGCATCACTCTGACTTAAAGAAGATTTCATGAGCTGATGGACTGAAAAATGACTGAATGCATTGAATGTTAATATGCTCATGGTTTGTTATTCACAAAAAAATGTATAATTCCATTTCCATTTCTCGTGAGGTCATGGTAGAAGCTGGAGCATACATCATAAAGAGACTTCATGACCAGATTTGCTTTTCAAATTGAATTTCAAACGTCAGCTCATTTGGTTTCCACCTGCATTGTTTAGGCGTGCTTGGTTTTCACACAAATGCACCAGTAGTGCATCGATCATCACAAAACTCGATCCTATGTTTCTAATAACTGTTTAGACGTACATCGTAGCTGCAGATATTATGAGATGGTCATCCTAAGATATCTGATGCTATCATAAAATGATCATATGCTTTATTTGAGTATCACCTTTTGGATATTACGATCAACAAATTTGCCATAATTGTCTCACAAGCATCATATTTCATTACGGATCACCCAAAATTGTGCAATGTAACGTAGCATAAGACACCTGCTGTAAAACCACACTCACTGAAGGCTGATCTATACTGTAAAATAAATCATTAAAGCTGCATTAAATAGGGATGTAAGACATGTTGTCTACGACTGCTCTGTAATATGGATATTACACAGAAGCTGTCAAAGGTTTGGACACACTTGAGTTCACACTTGTACCTGCTGCTATATATTAAATACTAGCCCCATGTATCAAAGCTAGAGCCAGATTAATGAGGAAAAAGCTAGATTTACTTGCCTCATCAATTGATTTGAGAAGAGTTTTAATCTGCATTTCTCCTGGTCTTCCATCAATCATTTGCCGTCTGATCTGCACAATAAAAAACACAAAACAGTTCTTATCAGTCAGAAACACACTACGTCGGCCTTCAATACAAACACTCAGGACTAATGTCCTAAGGCATTTAAATCTGTTCCATGGCTCACCATCAACTCAAAAATAACAACAGAGTACATAAAATGCCTGAAACCAGAAGTCTTTTTAAGTTTCACTTGATGCTCACCTCCTCTTTATTGCTGTCCTCCACTTCTGCATCCAGGAAGTCCAGTGTCACCGGTTCAGGGAGGTTTACAAGCTAAGAGGAATGCGTGAGAAAAGAACAGAATGTAAGCAAGAACAGAAGCAAATGGAGCACACATGATGGATAAGCCTCTTAAAGCAACAACCAACAAAAGTCTCACCTTTGGCTGCAGATTAGGATGAAGGAGCAGATATCCATTTGGATCAATAGCAAATATGTATCCGTTAGCCCCAAGCTGTTTGAGTCACACAAAGAGAGAACAGTGTAGCAGTGGAGAGTTTTTCTGTTCTGCACATCATGTCATGAATACAAATGAAGACAAATGTTATTAATGTACATACATTGTATCGTGGTGTCAACCGCTTTATCTCATCAAGATGCACATCAACTCCCATGACGCCTAATATCAGCTGATTCTGTTGGTAAAAAAACAACAAAGAATAGCAGCAAAATATGTGGTTCAAAGGAATAGCGTGCTTATCTGGGTCGTTCAGTGAGATTAATAACTCATCCGTAAGGAGATTTGTTACCTGTGAGTTTCCATCCTTGGTGAGGTTGAATACAGGCAAAGTCCCAGTTACAACCATACCAAGACCCTGCAAAGAAAAAGCTCAAAATCAAGTTTAAAATGTATGATTGTTTTCACTGCATGTTAAAGTCCTTCTCAAGCAATTATTACTCGCATAAAACCTCACCTGCGCGCATCAAAAATGAAAACTTTTAAGTTAAAAAAAAAAGGTGACTCATTGAATGTGAATGGGAATTTATGAATATACTAAACTGGCCTCTCGTTTCTCTGCCCACCAGCAGATGACACTGCTGTTTCTATTTACTCTAAATCTGCAACACCATGCTAAATTTTCTTTAAACCAGAGAGCACTCAAAGGGAGCCAGGTAGTTAAACAAGGTTGTATGCAACTTTAAGTATTAGAACAGTAATGCAGTCGTATTCTTGAGCTTTTAATCAGAAATGCACCATTCACTGGCTAGCCAGAGCTGCAGCTGTTAGCATCCTTAGCTGCTGGGCGGTTGCTGGGATACTTGCCAGGAAAATTGGCAGCAGCTAGCAGACCTGAGCTGCAGCTGCAAACAGTTGCTTATTCACTCAGCCAGCCAAGTTGTACATTTCTAATAAAACTGATTTTGCAATCAGTAAACATTGCCGGCATGGCTCTACTCGGCTTCCAAAGGATAATCTTAGAGCTAAGATAGGTTTTAATTTTGTAATCACTGGGAAAAGATTCCTTAATAACTTTCCAGGAAATTGCCATAGCAGCTGTGGATTCTAGTATATCCTTCTCCTCATAGCTCTTCAGAGCTTACCACAGCTTCTTATTTCATTGGCTCCTCACAGTACATGAATATTAGTCATCGCCACACCCCATTTGTAGTCATGTTTGGTCTTTCCATTGATCTACATGGACCATATCTTTCTTTTCAGAGACTATGAGTGGCGTTTGTAGTGTCAACAGAAATCCCAGCTATGGCACTGATTGATAATTTTGGTTTTGTTAAAGTTAAAAACTTGATCTTTTGCAGAGGGGGACTTTCAATGTGCTTAGTATAAGTCAACCTATGTCTTACCAAGGCATCCTGATAAACATTGGTCCACTGAACCTGCTTGGCCTCGCTGCCTGCCAGAACCATTGGGCGTCCCAGCACATCAAGATACTCCTGATGAAACAGAAACACTGAATGTGACCAGCCCTTAAATACAATAAGGCCATAGGGAGAATGTGTGTGCCAACAGATGAGCATAGATGCTCCTCCGGAGAGTGACAGAGTGCCACAAGGATAGCCAGATACAGTGAAAGGGGATCAGCTGTGTCGTAGGAACTAGACAAACCCACCTGGGTGTTAATCCTTATAGCACAGATGGAACGGATCTCAAAATAGTAACCTGGCGAGCCACAGAGAAAAAGACAAGAGAGAGAGAGAGAAAGGCAGCGCATGTGTGAGCAGATCTGTCAGAGACAACACAGGAGTGGAGCTCATAAATATTCCAGATTTAACTAGATGTTACTAGAACAGTGACTCAGACACCTAAATCTCACAGAGAAGATGCTAGAAGAGGATAAATTACAGAGCATCAATACTGAGTCATTCAGTCAAAATCTCCTACAGATCCCAAATGCTTAATTACTGATCCGAAACACTGACCTTCTGCCAGTATTTCCTGATCCATTTTTCCTTCTTTAGTTTTGAGCAGTTTTAGAGACATTTCATGGCGTTAGGTTTTTTTTTTTTTTTTTTTTTCAACATGCATTCAACACAGAATTTATTTAATTTGTTTAAAAAACAAAAAAGAATACATTTAAAAAAAATCAACTACTTGTTTTCAATTGGACTTCAGGCATAACCAGAGAATTTTTTTTTTTTTTTTTTTAACCTCAGAGAAGAGTGTTAGACTCAAAAAGTGCTCAAACCATTTGAATCCATATTATGGAGTCAGAATAATGCCATGCACAACAGAAAGCACTCTGAGAGTTTTAAAGAAAATGAATGTAAATTAGTAAAACCTACAACAATCTATGCAGAGCTGCTCAGTATGTGCAGTACATTGGCCTCAAGGGTTTATGTATTTGTTTTCTTTTTGTATTTGCTTACATCACCTTATCAGTGATTCATTAATCATATTTATGTGGTAAAACATTGTAATGTCAAGCCCATAGAAATGATCCAATGTAGGCACAGCAACAACAAAACAACTGACATGGTTTACTACTTACTTT
Source organism: Atherinomorus stipes (assembly GCA_023101725.1). Taxonomy (NCBI): domain Eukaryota; kingdom Metazoa; phylum Chordata; class Actinopteri; order Atheriniformes; family Atherinidae; genus Atherinomorus; species Atherinomorus stipes. Next base: position 641,989 of record JALJCO010012193.1, on the reverse strand, counting down.
TAACTATAAAGCAAAGATAAATTAGGTTAAATAAACAAACAAGTGTAGCTCACCTTTATTTGTGCAGGCAATCCACTGTAGAGGTGTGACATCATAGTTATGTTGACCCACAGAAAAAGTAAATACTCGAACCTTTGGGAGGGCAAGACGAGAAATTGAGCGTGACCCAGATAATATGATGCATCCTGTTCCTATGGAGGAAGGTGTTTGTTATGGAAGCAATTACAAAACTAACTGTTTTGTTGGGCCAGTTGTATTGCATGAAGACATCCTGAGCTCTGTCCTCTCCGCCATCAGTGAAAAGCATGATTATCTTATTGCAGTTCGCCCGTGGGACATTTGTCCTCTGAAAAATGAAGCAATATAAATCCAATAAAAATAAAAATACAGTTAGACTAAATAGAAATGTTGGCACTGACTTTTTAAACCAGTTAGAAAAAAATCAATAGATCACTTACATTGAGGAGCTGGTTAAAGGCAAAATGAAATCCAGACTTGTAGTCAGTGGTGCCTTTAGCCTGCATCTGCTGTACCGCCTCCTTGAAAATCTTTTTGTTGCGCACATTAGCCTGAACTAGATGTCTGAAGCAAGGAACCACAGCCTCGGCCTTCTCATTAAACTAAGACAAACAAAAAACAGTGTCACAATGTTATGACTGATGGACAGTCAGTGATTGAGAGACGGGAAGTGTGGCGATACTAACCCTGGCCACATTGACATAGTCATCATCAGATAAAGTGTCCAGCATTTCCATCACAGAAGCTTTGATCAGTTTCAGTGTGAGCCCACTGACACTGCCACTCCTGAGGAAAAAGTAGATAATATTATCACAATCAGTGATATATGATAAGGGATAAGACCATATTAAATGTTGTGAGTCAGAGGATTCTGTAGAGATCAGCTAAAGACACTGGTGTTAAACTGGGTTTTTAAATTTATCTGACGTTGAACATTTTCAGAACAATGGAAGATATGTGACGAAAAAAAAAAGTTTTCTCTTAAAAGGTTAATTTGGCAAACTTATGACTTTTTTTTATAAAAGATAGATTAATTTTGTTTTTTAATTACTTTAGTATTGATGGATTTAGTGCTCTCATTAAAATCAAAATAAAATCTTTGTTTTAGAGATTATTTTTGTTTTCACCAAGTGTCTCGGCATAGAAAGAGTGACTAATCAGGACTAATAAATCCTTTACAGCTGTTAGATATTTGTTTTTTTTTATTCCTTATATTTTGTTGTCCACTGTGACTGTAGTTGTATACAGCTAGTATTTGAAAAACACTATTTCCACCCATCTTACAAGCACATAAAACTACTGTGAATATATGGACAAATAATTTTAAGTAAACATGATCTGATGCTCTTACAGAATCCTCACATGCTGCTTAAACCTTCCCACAGTCTTTTCATCTGGTCTCCTGTTGCTTCATGAATGCATGGATGCGTCAGTGACCATCAAAATGTGCATGTTGTGAGGAAGATGCTTGATGTGCATGAAAGGTCACACATCTGTGCTATTTTTGTGCTTTTTTCATTCAAATCAAAAGCTGATCTAATCTTTCAAAGAGCACCAATAAATGACCTTTTATCATTGCAATAAATAGTAACTGTAATAGTTACTATGAGTTTTTTTGTCAATCTAAGTTAACAAGCTACTGGATTAGTCCCAAAGCAGATGGATTTTACCTATCAGCATCTTCAGAGTATAACATTTATTTGCCTCAGCAAAGGTAGGAATTCACTGATTTACTTGACATACTTTAAAGGTACAGTATGTAAAGAAACTGAAGGTCAATGGCAGAAAAATTGAATATATAATTCAAAACTGTGTTTTGATTTATGTGTAATCGCTGCACAAGAATAGCTGTTATGTTTATTTTCTTAGAATAAGCCGTTTATATCTACTTGCTGGGGGGTGCACATACATGGAAGCTGCCATATCTGTATCGCCATTTTTACTACGGTATCACCTAAATGGACAAAACAATGTGAGTGAAGTGAGAACCTTCTGAACTTTAAAACTGCTCTACCAGCTCTGTTTAATTGTAGTTAGAGCACTGTTTGGGATAAGTAATACCTTGAAGTACATTAAAGTAATTACTAATAGCACAGTCATAGCTACACCTGAGACCACTGGATCCACTCACAGATGAAAACATCTTTATGTCTGAGAGAATTTGGTCCCTAACGGCCACCGTACATTCACAACAGTGCTTGGAACATGAAGTTATTTGAAAGAAATCACCTTTTCTTTCAAAAACCCATCTTTACCACTAGATGTCAGTAATTCTTACACACTGTACCTTTAATAGAATGTTAGTATTTATTAATGCAAACCTAAGATTACTACAGGTGAGGTGCAAATTCTCATAAGCGTGGGTAAGTATTACTGAGTACTCACACATCAACAAGGATGACCATGTCTTTGGGGGAGGAGGCCCCCTGGATATACCTGCGACAAAACAAAGAAGATTTAAAACATCATCCCTCTAAATTAGGGCTACTCACTTCAGTCCAGCATGTCTCCCCAATCCAACACAAGTTAATGAGTCATTGGCCGTGTCTCAATCCGCGCACTTGCCTGAGTGCACTGGAATTCAGGGCATAGTGTGCACTGTGTACTTCATCTGTAGTGCACACTATTGTCGCTAAATGCTGACCCAAACAGAGTACTGCACTTACAGGAAGTGACGGACTAGCATTGCCCGCTAACGTGAGCTAACTCTTCTGAGCCAGTATAACCACGGCCTCAAACACACGACCAGATCATAACTGTCATCAGGGAGTGAACAGCTTGGTAGCATGCTACAATATACATTAGTAATTATGTCTAAATCATTTCATCAACGTTACTTAAATCAAGTACAATACCATCTCCGATGCAGCAGGGGTCGCCACCGCTTCATTCACCGCCATTATTCAGCTCTGAAGGCAGTTTGAAAGTCCCGCCTCTTTCTCCACGTCAGCAAGATGGAGTCCATTTAGTGCGAGTAGTGTGCTTCATTCTGCACTGCATTTTTGGGCGTGATTAGGGCAACATCCTGGTACTTTCAGTGCACTGAAATGGTCGCTTAAATGACACCATGTGTGCACTACACACTCAAAAACAGTGTTTGAAGTGCTCAAGTGCGCGGTTTGGGACAGACCCATTGTGATCTAATTTGAGTCAGATGTGTTGGAGCAGGGAGACACTGAAAACCTGCTGGATTGGGGCCCCCGTAGGACCGAATTGAGTAGCCCTACTCTAAATCTACAGCATGGGACAAAACAACATGCAATAAACAGCACACTGTACCAGGGTCTCCTCCTGACATCATAAAGGTCAATCTTATCTGGAGTTTTCCATGGTGTTGCTGCAGAAGAACAAGAAAACATTCACTGTGGTTGTTTATGAGACATTAAGGTTGTCCTTCTTCAGTCCATTTTGGCAAACTCAATAGCAAAAAGAGACAGCTGTCAAAAAGCTACCTGGATAGTAGCGAGTGACTCCCGTCGCACTCCCAAATGCTTGCCAGAGCAGTGATGGATCCTCCCGACTGTTCTCCATGAACACCTTCTCCAGTGCCTGAGTCCAATTCAGTTCATTCAGAATGACTGGAGCTATAGGGAGAAAGAGCAAAACTTGAAGCCTCATCCTAATATGAAATAAAGCATGTCTTCTCAGGCTGCTGTCTCATAACTGACAGATTGGGAGCACTACTTGCCTCCTTTATAAATATCTGTGGGAATCTGGACAGCTGTGTACGAATAGTTGACGTTATTTTTGAAGTTTGGGTCATACACAAACTCCAACTTGATGTGGGAGGGATTTTCCACCTCTCCTTCCCCGTCCATGGAATACTGTCAGAATCAAATTACAATTATACATACATTTTTATCTTTTCATCACAATTACTGCACTTTAAATAGTTAAAAATACATTCAATGCAATTCAATTATAGTTGCAGAAGAGTTGATTTTATTTGTCCCTCATGCACTCACATAATCCAACTCTGCCTTGGAGTCATAATAAGCCATGTCCAGCTCCTAGAAGAAAGCAGATGGATATGAAGAGGCTGCACAACTGTGGAGCATAATGAAGATGAGTTACCTCACAGATACACTGGTCTAATTGCAAATCTGTTTATTCTCTGTTCATTGTTCCATTATTGTCCTTTCAAGTTATTTAAAACACATTTGATGAGAAAATTAATGTAGAGTTTTGTTTTCATTTGGAAAATACACAGAAGCTGAATTCATTTTATTAAGTTTGTATTGTGCCAAACACAATATTTACACAATAAAACTGAAATTCCGGTGTTTGCCTGAAATAAGATTAACAACTTTTTTTGTTTTTAATATGTAAATCTCTACTGGGAAATTAGGCTCTGTATTTTACTCATCTCTACCATATACAGTACTAGAGAGCAGTGTACTGCCATTTGTCAGTGCCTGGGGACCAGTCGGGGGGCAGGGGGGTCAGCAGTTTGTATGGAAAAAAATGTTTCCACTGTAAATGGCAGTTTCTTTCTTTTTCTTTTCCTTTTTCTTTCTTTTTTTAAACCATTTTTTGTTAACATGGACCAAACACAGCAATGGAAAGTTAAGAAGCTATCAGCTGCACAAGTTCCCCTTGTTTCAGTCTGGTGTTCTGGTGTTCTGAACCATCTGTTCCCAACCTATTTTCCCTGAGGAACCCCTTCATGCAACTACCAAAAAGCTGTGAACCCCATTCACCACATTTTTCTAAACCATGCATGGTTTGATGATTTCATTTGCCACATTCTTACCACACATGAAGCATTCCAGCTGATTCTTTCCTGTCCTTTTATAAAACCAGGATGTAACTTAACCAAAATGAAAAAATCTTAAGCAGACACCATTTATCTAAGTTTGAACGTGACCTTAACTGCAATCACACTGGCTCTAAACACTCAAAGCTTTCGGGACCCTCCTGTGCTCTTTGAGGACTCCTTGCAGGACTCCCAGATTGAGAACCACTATTCTAAACCATAACCTAAAGAGCAGATAGCAGGGTTGCACTGGCGTGCCTTAGCAACACTTGAATATAAATCATTCTAAAAGCATGTGGAATGAGAACTTATCCTTAAAATTGGCTTATATTCTATTTGGCAGTACTTTTGATTCATTTTCAAAAGGAGTTGGGGACACGGTTCATGAATTTCATCACACAATAAGAAAAACACAACCAAGGTCAATGACATTTGTACTCAACAGAACCAGATTTATGCACTTGTGTCATGGGGATACCATAAGCCAAGAGGTCTGTGAATAAAACTCATTGAAATTGTGCAAACAATCTGTTGCATCAGATGATAAAATAAATACTAACACAAAAAGTAGCCATTTCCAAAGACTGCTCTTTAAAAACAGCTAATTTTACCATATAAACAGCCAAAATCCACAAAGATTTTTTAGTTTGTCGCTGCGTAAAATGGAAAGAAAGAAGCAAATCTTTCCATTTGAAAAGCAGTTGCTACCAAATGTTTCTTATTATTCAGCACTGTTCGCTACTTAGAACTGCCACATTATGATTCAGTAGACAGGCTGTAAGGCTTGTGTGCAGCATCACCATCTGTTAGTCTAAGTTTCTGAGGCTGAACATACTTCAGCATACGCGTGACTTCTACTCAGAGGTGTTCCTATTTTTGGCCTGTTCTGATTACCAAACATTATGAACTCCTCAGCTTGAATTAGAAAGCAACTAATCACAGCATTTCTCTCAGTCTACTGTTTGTCATCTCTTGGCGACTAATATAAGTATGTCTTGTTCTCAGCAGAGTATGTCTTCAAATCCATCCTGCAAGAATCATATGCTGTTCCTTCAGTCAGTGTAGCACTGACCATCCAACATGTTAACTAAAGATGATATCTGTATACTGAGGCAATTTGCAAACTGAATTCCAACAAGAAGCGATGACTGGTAAAGCTGGTCATTGTTTCTGCTCAGTGTTAACATTTCATACCACTTTAAGACAATTAAGCTACAATTACCAAGAACATTTCATCAACTATTCCCATTTAAAAAAACAAAAGAGAAAAGGAGCATCAGTCTGAAAGCTTGTGGCATATTTCAGAAATTGTTTGACAGTGTTGGAAATCTACACAGTTTCAGTGAATGAGCTAAATCATGCAAAGCCACCAGCGTAGTCTCTCAAAATGACAAAGGATTCAGTGCCTCAGAGAAGCCATGTGAGAGGATGAAGTTAACCCCCATCTCGTTTTGCTGGGCGAATGAAACAGACCGAGCGGAAAAGTGGAATGCCAATGTGTGTAGGACTCAATGGAACAGCACGGCTGAGCGCACTCAGTCATCTGTTTCACCCGGCCGAGCGTCGAGGGATCTTCTCAGCTGACTGGTGTAAATGTTCTGTCTTTCACGGGTCGTACCATTTAGTGTCAGAGACACGTCTGATTTGAATCATCTTAATCCTTTTTAAGGATGAGGCTACATCATTTTTACTAGGCCAGAAAATATTAAGGCTTTACCATCTTTATGGGGATTGGTTGGCATAATTCAGTGCTGTTACAGGATATAAAATATTATTGTCAATAAGGCCAAATACATGCATCTTTGGGTATACATCTCAGCAAGTATACTATAGATGAGAGGGCAAACCGGGGGCTTATTTCACAAAAGTATAATTCAGTTATCCAGTATGAGAGAAGACAGCAGGGCTTGACCAAGCCAGAGCATCTTGGCTTAATAAGACCATTTTTGCTGGATTTAAACTGCAACTTTGTTTGTTAATCCGCTAATATCAATCATCTCAACAATTTAAGAGAAACAGATCAATCATATCTGCATATTTTACACCAACATGTTTAGAAATTTTTTGTATAATTTGTTGTCACAGTCACTGTACTCATTGATGGTGATGATCACAGTTAAATAATAAAATTTAGTGGTCATTTTTTAGTTCAATTATACTCAATTAAGAGTAAAAGAAGTCCGACTGGATTAAATTATGGATTAAATAGTATTAAAGCGGCTCCTGACAGAGATGATAAACAACTCCAGCATTCAGCATGGCTGTTAGCCTGGTCTGGAGCAGGCTAGCTGTACAGAAGAAATCTCCATGGTAACTGATGTGTTACTGCCTTTGTGAAACTGAATCAAAAATAAATTCAGAATAACCAGGAAACCGTAGCTTAAAGGATAACTTTCTTTTTTTTCAACATGGACCTTATTTTTAGGAGTATATACGTGCATTTACTCACCGGTAAAATTTCTGTATCACTTGACTCCTTCTGAAGATATTTAGTTGAGTCACCCTTCGATGTACATCCACATAATGACATATATAAGGTATTATCTGCAGCAAAAACGCCTTCATTTCACCAATTCTTTAAGTACAGTATGAACGAAGGAACAAGTACTATTTTCCTGTGAGTTCAGAGTTAAGTCTCTGTTAGTTATTGGGGGGGTTTCTCTGCACTCTCGGGCTGCGCGCTTCTCCGATGAGCACTGCTGCAGAACAGCTGAGAAAAGCAGCTCGCTACCAAGACAACAAACTGCAATCAGCAAATGTACGCCGAAGGGCAACTCAATATCTTCCGAAGGAGTCAAAATGATACAGAAATTTAACTGGTGAGTAAATGCATATATAAACTCTTAAAAATAATTTCCAGGTTGAAAAAAAAGAAAGTTATCCTTTAATCCCTAATCTCAGTTTTGTGAAACAGCCTTCAATAGTTAAACTGCAGTGGTCCTCAGTTTAGTTCAGTTCAGTTTACTTTATTAGTACCCGCAAGTAAATTTAGTTTGAATTTGGCAACTGAGTCCTTCATACAACAGTAGAACAGCAAACATCATTCTAATGTGCTAAATACCATAACACTGGACAAAAACCAGCAATAACCAAAACCAAAATATACTGTAAAAATAAACAAACAAAATATGACCATGAGTGAAACTGAATAGAAAAAAAAGCTGACATATGTACAAGTGAAGCAAATGCACAAACTGAAAATAGATCATTTAGGTTTTCACCTTGATTCCGTCCTGCCACAGGTGGTCTCGCTGCAGCTCCTCAGCATTACTGGCTAACCGCTAAATATTGCAGACAGAAAAACAGTCACATTAGAGGAGCAAGAAAGAAGACATGGATCGTTTCTCCAGACAAACTGGAGGAACAGTGACAGAAAGATAAAGCCATGACTGAACCAGACCATTACTGAGTGGCATTTATGAAAAGTGCTGAGATGCATGACACATTTATATTAGGCAACTCAAGTAAAATCTTGAATCCACTACTGAAAAAGTACCTGATGAATACATTACTCATTAAGTTTACCGTCCACTCTAATCATTGCAGACATAAACCTTTTGTGTTTTGTTAGCAAACTCATCAAAATCCTTTCAGGAATAACAAAATTAAATTCATTAGATGAACATGTAGTAAGAAACAAACATCTGAAGTATTTAGTATTACATACATTTTTTTCTTTTTATAGTATATTAAATTGAAATATAATATTAATATCAATATTTTATTACATAGTATTACATCATTTTTCAATTTCAAATAGGTAAAATTTCATTTTACAGTTTAAAATCGCTCCAAATCCGCTTGAGACTTGTTTCAACAACAGAAAACGTCACAACAAACTGCTGTCAGTAGGCATACTTACTTCCAGTGCTTTGCGTTTCTTAGCCAGTAATTTTTCTATATCCATGGCCACCTTCTCCACAATCCTTTGAGGCTGGTTCTTCACCAGACTGAACCGCCGTCTCTCTTCATTGTATATCTGTATAAACAGATGGTTGAACAGTCAAAGACATTCTACAAAGCACATTTCTGTGTTTGACTTTGCATAAGGCTTTTTTTAAGTGTTATTTCACAATATTTTTTTCAAGCCAGAGACTAACACTGGTAACATTTTCCATGAAGGATATGCATTAGAGGTACATTCATTCCAAATCTTAAACATTTAAAATATATGTTTATCATAATGCATGATATCTAAAGACTGAAGAGGAAAAGAGTTAAACATTCATGGTATCTTTCACCTCATATACCTACATGTTACAAACATTTAAAGTCAAACCTTGTTTTAAGTTGTTAAAAGTTGTATATAACGTTATGGATGCAGTATAATATAATACGAATACGCATTAAAGACATGACCTATATAGAAAGTTCCCTAAACATCCAAAACAGAACAACACGGAAAGCAGATGAAGCTTGAGTGAAGTTCATGAATTTGCAAAAGCACGTCCTTTTTATGTGTAAGCGCTGAGCACACTGGGGAGCAGTCACTTGTTATGGTTGCTTGTTCAAGGCTAAATCTAAATGTGGCTCCTTTTATCCAAATTAATTCTTGCAGAAAGTGCGTTGTATTTGATGTGGTGTTAACTACAGAAACTTGTTTTTGGCTCTAAGCAGTCAAAAACACCACGTGGAATGAATTCACATAAACTTATTCAATAACTTTCCAAAATAGAGTTGCTCATGTTCTAATTAAAACACTTTGAAAATGGATAAGCTAAGTGTTGAGGGCTGAAATGAGGCTCTCCTAAACTAACTACTATTACCTCAGGATTTCTTTCACCAGTAAAACTTTATAGCTCACAGGAAAGCAGGTACAGCAGCAATCGTGCATATTTCTCTTCAGCTTGTTTGAAATTCATCACCAAGTTAAAACCTGAAATGTTGACTGAATAACAGTTTACTAATAACAGCCAACTGAGAGGACAAAGAGGACAAGAGACATTTTAAGGAGAGTGGACTGATTACAAGACCAGGTGATTACTCCTTTAAAGATTTGCAGAGTTTAAAAAAACACACTGGACTAATGATTGAGCACCTAAGAGGTTAAAGACTAATTCCTCAGAAGATTTGTAATATGAATATTTTCAAATCTGATTATATTTTTACTCCCTTTTTTTCTTTCATTTCCAATACATTTAAAATTCATTCAAACTGAAAAGATCGTATATTTGTCAACAATCACTTCTTGATTTTACTCCTATACTTTATATAACTATAACTACATATCATTCACATTTAGCACACCACATATCACTGAGAGCAAAGGAGACTCACTATCATCATCATCATTATCACCATCACATACAGGGGAAAATAAACTAATTGTATCTAATATATTTTATTGTTTGAGGTCATTGAACTCCTAATCCATTATAGAAAGAGGTCAGAGAGAAGGGGAGGGGATGCACTTATCCAGGTTTATCCATTTGTCAGTGTGTGAGAGCTATTTCTCAATGAATGGACTCCTTTGACTTGGCTTTCAGACATTCTTTAGTTTGTGTAAAGCCAGATGCTTATTGGCCCACAGATGGTGACATCCCGTTACGAACAGGATGTTTCTGTGAGCAGTGTGCCATCTGTGAAGAACTGTTTAATATCTAAGATCAAAGCACACAAAACCTCAATAATGGAGATATCTGCAGGTTCTCAGTTCACCACCTGGATACTACTAAATAAGTGCACATTTTCACCAGCATAAAACTGCTAGACGAGTCCCTGCAAACTACATTTTTGTCTGGTATATATCCAGAAAACCCAGGTTGGGGTTAGCGGTCTCTCACAGTAAATCATGTCTGTCAACTTGGCAGTTGACGTAGCCAGAGGCAATGTTAGTCATGGCACAACCAGCAACAACTTCAGCATGTCCAGATCCCTGAGAAGCCTTCCATAAAAACTTATCCATGTGTAATGGAGAATACTCCATTACTCAATACTAAATGATTGCAAATTTTTAAAAAAAAATCTATATTTGTCATCAGAAAATAACATTTTGTATTCCCATGATATAACGCCACGCTCCTAAATCAGTTACAATTCTGTCTTGTGTGTACACCAGAGGTGTACAAAGTCAGTCCACAATGGCTGCAGGTTGTCGTTGATTCCCTGCTTTAATACACCCAAATCAAATTAAATGGATCCAGCAGCCTATGAGGTTCTGCACAAGGATTCATTCATTTGAGTCAGGTGTGTTGGAACAAGGAAATGTCAAAAAGCTGCAGGATTGTGACCCTTAAGAGTTGGAGCTGGACATCCCAAGACTGTTGTCTTCTTGCATCTGTGGAATTCATTCCATGATTTCAATAATGTTGTCAGATGTATGAAAACCAAAATGAGCTTGTCAGTTCCAAATTAAAACAATTTTTTTCTTTTCAACAGATGCTTTAGAACATTGTAGTCATTTGGGAAAAATCTTAACTAGTGTCTTGAAGTAACAAATTTGCAAATATTTTTGTTTGACTATTTTACAGCCAAATACAATGCAAAAACTCCACAAAAACACAACCCCCCCCCCCCCCCCCCCCCCCCGCCCTTAATTTTCTTTTAAAAAGCTAAACCTGATGTTCAAGTCCGTCATTGTGCCAATGTAAACATGGCGTCACTCAGCAAGCAGCGTAGCGTGGCTAACTTAGCGTCAGCGTGGCTGACTCTTAGTATTGATATTTTCTGTGTCTTATCCTGGAGGTCCTGGACAACTTTTAACAAATAAAGACACCCAAATAAGTCTTTAAGCACTAGGGCGGGGGGCAAATAAAACTGCAGTAGGAGTCAATCAAAAACCTTCTTAACCTGATTTAAATAAAGCTTTAAACCCCTGCCAAGCTCGAGCGAACCGTTTCTTTAACAGACCCAAAGTGTTTCTGATAGAAGGGTAATGATAGAGAGATTAAAGAGGACTGAATGAACAAATGAGTGTCACATCAAGGCATTACTGCAGGCTGACCATCTGCTCTGCTGTGACACAAACAGAGGACACGTGCCGCTACTCTCTGCTGAGGGAACGCCCCCACACATCTCTCCAGAGCAGGCTTCTCTTGCCCCCTGCAGATGATCTCTGGTCCTGTTTGTTGGCATTTGCCTTTACAGAAACACTTCCTCCACTAAAGGTTTTATACTGGGTATGTGAAAACTGACTCAGTACCAGCTGGGATTTCAACTGTTTTATGTTTTGGGGGTTTTTTGCCAAGAAAATGATTTCCTCTGAATATCTTAGGCATCTTTTTATCCCCTTTTCTAACTGTAAAAATCATTATGCCACAAAACAGGTGATTTAATTATTTTTTAATAAGTTGTTCAGCTGCAGGCTGAAAAGAAAAACATGTATTTACCTAAATATAAAAGTCTTTCACCAAAGGCCTCCTCCTTTATGTGAAATTTGATCTTGGCAAAAACATGACATGATCTCATGATTTTGATAAAATATGTATAAAACAGACTTTGTGCCGCCAAGAAGTTTACAGACTGTGAGCAGTTAGAGGCATTCATTTTTCAATGAGATATTGATGCTTTGCAGTAAATATACATTTTCATCTAAATTCTCAGGGGAAATAATGGTGCACGTGGACAGGATAGTGGATGATGCAACAATTCACATAAAGAATATTATCATTTACCATATATAGCAGCCTTTCCTGGCACATCAAATCTGTGGTTGAAGACAATTACCCAAGCTGAACAATTTGCTGATCTTTAAAGTAACAGTGTTGAGTGTTTGGTATATTATCCCCCCCCCCTTTCGTTTGTTTCCTCTTGCTGAGGAAGCAGGAACTACAGTAAGAAGACCAATACATTCTTGGTTTTGGTCTTTTCATGACATACTGAGAAGTAACATTCCAGGAAATGTCTTTTAGCTGACTCAATTAAATGTTAATATGGAAATCAATTTAGAGGATATGACAGCTTAGAAATCAGGCCTCTGCAGAGCCAGGAATCAGATTACTGTAATGTACGTAATGCTCAGTAAACGTGCATTAGATGCAAGCGTGTAATCCCCCTCTGATTGAAAGTTTGATTAACAAAGCCTGACATATGCAGAGAAGTTCTGCGATTAACACACAAGCACTGCATGATCTGCTCATGAAGGGTCTATTATTATTCATGAATGTAGGAGTTAATAAGCTCGTGACTTCATGAAGGATAATACCAGATATTCTAAATCTAGCTAATGTAGGTGTGTATTCTGGCATCTTCTTTGCCTCTTAGGAATCATACAATGTGTGCAAGACTCATAATTATTGCAAACAAAATATTAAGTGCCAGAAAAATGTGTTTAAAATGTGTAAAAAAAAAAATAAAATAAAAATAAAAGGTGCATTCTGAAAACTTCTGAATGTAAAAGCTGTTTAGAAGAGCTTTCTGTTTGTTCCAGGGGAAAAGAAAAATCCTTTACCAGCTGTGCATTGTTTTGCAAGAGGTCCCGGAAAAATCAGTAAAAGATATATAAATGAATAAGATGCCAGATTATGACTGTTTTCTTGTTTTATGCACCTATTTAGATTCAGCTCTGAAACCTCATGGGTTCAGAGCTGACCTCTCTGCTCAGTGCATTCTGTATTGAGTTTATGCCTTGCATTGATGAGTAGGACTACAAACCACACACTTACCCCTTTCAGCTGCTGAGCTCCAGTGATGTGCTGAAAGACTCTGTCAATCTCCTGCTCGATGCGCCTGGCCCAGTGCATTATTCTGTGGATAAACATCACAGGCTAACTGTCACACAGCACCAAACTGATGAAAAGATACAAGTGTGGTTGTGTGGGTGTCATTTTCATACAAATGAACAGTGATGTTTGATCAAATATGCTTGATCCACATATATGAACTAAATCACAAATTCAGTGTTGGACCCCTTTTACTTTCAGAACTGCCTTAATCCTTCGTGGCATAGATTCAACAAGGTACTGGAAGCATGAAAACATTCCTCACAGATTTTGCTCCATATTGACATGACAGCATCACGCAGTTGCTGCAGATTTGTCAGCTGCACATCCAGGATGAGATTCTCCCGTTCCACCACATCCCAAAGGTGCTATATTGGATTGAGATCTGGTGACTGTGGAGGCCATTTGAGTACAATGAACTCCTCATCATGTTCAAGAAACCAGTCTGAGATGATTCCTGCTTTATGGCATAGTGCGTTATCCTGCTGGAAGTAGCCATCAGAGGATGCTACACTGTGGTCATAAAGGGATGAACATGGTCAGCAACAATACTCAGGTAGGCTGTGGCGGTTAAACCGTTGGTACTAAGGGGCCCAAAGTGTGCCAAGAAAATCTCTCCCACACCATTACACCACCAACAACAACCTGAACCGTTGACAAAAGGCAGGATGGATCCATGCTTTCATGTTGCTGACACCAAATTCTGAGCCTTCCATCCGAATGTCGTAGCAGACTCATCAGACAAGGCAACATTTCTCCATCTTCTATTGTCCAGTTTTGGTGAGTCGGTACAAATTGTTGCCTCAGTTTCCTGTTCTTAGCTGACAGGAGTGGCACCCGGTGTGGTCTTCTGCTGCTGTAGCCCATCTGCTTCCAGGTTGGACGTGTGGTGCTTTCAGAGATGCTCTTCTGCATACTTTGGTTGAACAAGTGGTTATTTGAATTACTGTTGCCTTTCTATCAGCTCAAACCAGTCTGGCCATTCTTCTCTGACCCCTAGCATCAAAAAGGCATTTGCACCTACAGAACTGCTGCTCACTGGATATTTTCTCTATTTCGGACCATTCTCTAGAAACCCTAGAGATGGTTGTGCAGGAAAATCCCAGTAGATCAGCAGTTTCTGAAATACTCAGACCAGCCCGTCTGGCACCAACAACCCTGCCACGTTCAAAGTCACTTAAATCACCTTTCTTCCCCATTCTGATGCTCGGTTTGAACTGCAGCAGATCGCCTTGACCATGTCTACATGCCTAAATGCATTGAGTTGCTGCCATGTGATTGGCTGATTAGAAATTTGCATTAACGAGCAGTTGGACAGGTGTACCTAATAATGTGGCCGGTGTGTATATACATATCAATTATAACTTTGTCTCTAATTGCTGCTGATTAGAGAAAAAAACAAGACTCCTAATGACAAAGTGTAGCCACCCATAACACCTTAAGGCTTTTCCACACAGATTGTTGTGCCATTTGCATTTTTCTTGTAAAAAATCAAAAACCTAGAAAAATGACTGTCCTTTCATATTCATCAACACCCTCTTAGAGTGTGAGCCATGACCCCAAAAATAACAGAATCCCATGAAAAAAACACTTTGAAGACAATAAATGTTACACGTTTGCTGTAACATATTCAGAGATATTGAATATGGATACAGTTACAGCATCAGCTAATCTACCCCCTGATCAGTCGCCACTGGCTCATGTATTTTTTGACTGAGCAGCAAATAAATGAGCTTCTACCTGTCTTAGTGCAACCTGCAAAGATACAGCTTAACATGAATAAAATCACTCAAGATCATCTCAGTGCCCAAAAAGGGAATTTACAATCCATCAGATGGATCCCAGCAGTGTTACAAGACAACATCCCAGATTAAAGCCTTGTCAGACTTGTTGCTATTGTCAGGGAAGCCACAAATCTTCACTCAGCTGCCCAAAGCCAGAGAAAAATACAGCTTTCTGGATGCTTCTAAGCATTCCTTCTTTTTTTGTGTTTCAAGCTGAGCTGAAATAGATGGTTCAGACCCAGTGATAAAAAGCCACCCCTCACAGTACAGTGTTACGCTTTTCACACTTTACTTTTTTTTAAAGGATTCCTGGTTTCTAGAAAGAGCCGAACTACAAGAGCAGAGTGAAAACCAAGCCAGCTATTTTATATCACTTAGTATCAAAACTATCACTGTAAAGAACCATTTGAAGATATGATTAAATGTTTGAAAGTGTCTCCGCAGAGTAATCTTTAAAAGTGAAATCATTTTCAGCTTGAGGCAGTTAAAGCAGCTGCAGAAAAATAAACGAGGAGTGTTCTGAAGAGATAAGCAGCATACAACACTTGCTTCCCCTCTCCATCCTAACAACGCAGAATGAAGCAGCAGATTAAATGTTTATTAAAATGACGCAAGAACTTTTTTTTTTATTAGAGAGATTTCCAAATAACAGTATCACATGTGAAGTGAAAGAGGTGAGAACATACAAAGCTACATGTAACATACAAATCTAAAATCCCACATAGTGAAATACAATCAACCATCAAGTCTTAGAGGACTTTGGTCTTGTGCTGCATCTTTAAAGGAACCTACAAACTGTACATCAACAGCAATCCATGCATGTTACATGTTGGATTGTACAATATATGGGAATTACAAAATATTGGCTTCCATCTTTGTAAGACAGAGAAGTGCTGAAGAAACACTGAAGAACATCAGATGTCATGAATGCTTCATTAACTTGCATCCTCCATCTGCATCCCAAATGTCCCAAATTTGCAGCAGAAATATATTTGAATGTTGGTGTCTTCTAACCGAAGTAAATGAATCAGACTGAATTCCCATTACCAAGCTGATTACTCAGATCTGATGTTTTCTACTGGTATTATTTCTATCATATTTTTTCAGGTTGTGTGGACACAGAAATGCAATCATTAGCTGTAATTGTCAAATCAGATCTGCATCACTGTATGCGGTCCTTGATTTAACACATCCCATATGTGGCCATGTGACACGAGTGAGGACACATACCTTTTATGCTGACATTACTCATGCATACAGTGAGTCATGTCATCCTTCACATGCAGCGTATCGCAACAGTTAGCAACAGCTACCTAAACAAGCTAGGTATCTAACTCTCGTCTTTCTCAGTCTTTTCCCATGTAGCTACAGTAGGTAACTGTTTGCTGTCACTGACTAGACCTAAATGCCATCTACAAGTTTGATCCAATAGCTTTCATTTCAGAGTTATTTGTGTCTCAATCTAATCTATGCAGTGGCTTCACAAATCAAATGTTTTATGTTAATACAGATAGCACATGCAAGAAGCCGCTGAGTGAACACCTGAAATTTTTCAGCAGGCAGTGGTATTAAGTGAAAGTTGAGATTTTTGTAGTTAAGATTGTAAACTGATTAAATCAAATCTGATCATTATTAAAATCAGTAGGCTACTGATGGCTGACATTGTGAGCTGACTTATTTTTTGTCCTTTTCACAACAACCTATTGCTTTTACAGCTACAATAGGTCGCGATCAAGGGGCAAACTCTGCTGGAGAAGTGAAGCCACTTCTGGGTTGCCGAAAACTTGTCTCTTCATCCGCTAGGGGCTGGCTAAAAAAAAAAGAAGCAAATCCCCATAAACTCCCATGTTACAAAGGCCGACTTCACAGCAGAAATAAACATGTTCACAGCCTGGTTCAAAAAATCATTTGAGGTTTAAAAGGTCAAGTTTACCTTCATGTCAACTGTGAGGGGGGTGGATTTTTTTTTTACAACTCATCCGTTTAGATGGTATTTCATCTTGAAATTACATAAAATTAGGGGGATGTCCTTTTGATTGACAGATGGTAAACCAGGTTCTGGTCTTAGCTGTGGAGGTTAATAGTTAGCTCACTGCTTGCTCTATGTAAGGCCTCAGTCTGTAGCAGAGTTGCACAACGGCGGCTTTTAGCTGGTTAACAGCAAGTCTGAGTGTGGCTTATCTTTAAAACGCCTTTCTTCGTTCATTCCTGTTCACTTCGGATTAGCTCGGTTAGCATTTAGCTTGGCTATCAATCATTTACCCTGTGGCTCGCAGCGGCCCTGTCTTTGCCCATTTTAGTATTTTCCAGGGGTGAAGACACACGCGACATGGCAAGATGGCGACGATGGGAAAAGCCCAAATGGCTTCACTTTCAGCTACTCAATCATAACCAGATACTACATCCATTTTTTTTTTTTTTACAGGCTTTGGTCATGATATTATAATTTGATAGAATTTGGGTAGAATAGGGTTCAATTTAAAAAGACAAATGCCCATGTAAAGAAATTTTAACTTCAGTGTTTGATCATCTGCTTTGACCTGTCCAGCAATCATTTCCTACAACCATGTAGCTTCTGACAACAGTCAGTCACAAAAAAAAGCCAATAACATATTGATCTAATTCAAATCATGCAGTCTGGTGTTGAATGTCCATGTTTGCCCATTTGTTGTACTATTTTGTTTTACATAAAATTCTCTTGAAGAGAATCAGGAGTTCAGTGTTGTGAGCGAATACATTTTTATTTTTCTTAAGGGTTTCCAATTTTAATCCTCTTTTTTTTATTCAAATGAGTATTTATGGGCATCATTCACTAATTAACTGTTCACACACATATTTGTTCTTATGAACTTTGTTGCTTTGAGGTTTTATGAAAATCTTTCCATCTTGGATTTGTTCTTTGGTAAGAACAAATTCCACAAACGTGTTTAAACAAAGACAGCGTTTGTGTTGTGCAGAAAGACAAAGGAGGGCCTGGTTGGTATTTGAATCCCAGCCTCCCAGGTAAGAGCGATGCATGCTGACCATTCAGTTGAGAGGCATATCCCTGTGGCCAATAGTCAGAGTGCGTGAACAACTGACAGGACCCTCAACTGTCACACCTGTCCCCTACTTTCCAGCACAATGATAAAATTACAGTGATGTTTCTGGACAGGTGTTTAAAATAAGATAACTTCTGGTATTTTATAAAGCAGTCTGTTATTTAAAAATAAATAGCAAGATATTTCAGGAAGGAACAAACTGAGATTTCCTCAGGAGAAAATAAAAAATGTTTCAGACATTCCTTCAAAATCAAGTCACAGCCATAATGGCATTAAATGTTACTACTGGTCTTCTTAACACCATCGGCACAAGAAACTCCACAGACGTGCACATATAAGCACTCACACCAAATGCGTTACTTGAACCACAGGAATATCCACTCCATAAGTATCCAAGGCCCCCTCTACTCCAAGAACCACCTAGTGAATGCTGTATCTACTGTAATAATCAAAACTGATTAGTTTTATGAGGAAACAGATGTTAGGCTGTGACCTCCTTAATAACGCCACTGAACCTTCAGCCTGACCTGGAAGTTTTGTTTCATCACATACACACACACTCAATCCATCAGCACGCCCCATCTTGATAGAATGCTGGATGTGTTTGGACACAGCAGATGGCCATTTGCTTTACTAACTGCAAAAGGTACCGTATGTAAAGAGCAATTATAATGTATTCTATGGTGTACCACTTTCCTCTTCAGCCACTGCACCATGAGGATGTTCATCCTGATGCGCTCATGGGACCAGACTGCAGGCTCGCTGTTAAAGTAAGTGCCTGTTTGAACATAAAGCTGCAATCATTTTATCTAAATCTCACCGTGTGGTCATCAATAACCAAGTGTATCACTTAGAAAAATGAAGACAAAATGGTTTTAGTGCACATCTATAATTATTCGTTTAACTCTCATGGCATTGCAATTATTTTTCCTCACCTCAGTCTCTGCACATGGTTGTCACTCTTCACCTTTCATGAGCATTTTTGGGTGTTTACATATGCAAAGTAGCACCAGCTGGTCTGTCCTTGCAGCCTAAAGAGAAACTGTTGTTCACCAAGAGGAAAGATACCAAAAATTTTGCAGTCTATAAATACATTTGTGAATCTGATGGAAAGTTTTTGTGAAAAACGTCTTAAGAATGAATTTAAGCAGATTCAGAATAAGATGTTTAAAATGTGCCCAAAAGATAAGGCCTTGTACTGCTTGTAGTGGTGCTAATTTATATGGTATCCCTATGGGTTGTATTTAGCAGCATAAACAAACAGCCTATTATATAGATAAGAGGACGTATTGCATTTCCCCCACTTCTCTGGTCCAACCACTTTTTCAGAACTAACTAATCATATAAGAAGTTAGCTCCAAAGGAGGAGAACTCAAGTACCATCAAGCAGTTTAGGGTCATCTCACTCCTCAGTGTTGAGGGCAAGATATTTGTTGAGGGCAAGATGTTCTTTTGTGTCGTTGCCCGGCACATGACGAAGTTTCTCCTGAGGAACACCTACGTTGACACGTCATTGCAGAAAGGTGGAGTCCCAAAGGTTCCAGGATGCATCGAGCACACAGGAGTGGTCACCCAGCTGATCCTGGAGGCACTTGAAGGCAAAAGAAACCTGGCAGTCCTCTGGCTCGATCTTGCCAATGCCTATGGGTTGATTCCGCACAAGCTGGTGGAAACCTCGCTTAAACGACACCATGTTCCGGGTAAGTTCAGGGACCTCATATGGACTATTACAGTTGTTTTAGTTTGAGAGTCACCTCCGGAACAGTAACATCCACATTTCATTGGCTTGAAAAGGGCATTATTACCGGATACACTATTTCGGTAATATTGTTTGCCTTGGCCGTGAATATGGTGTTGAAGTCAGCAGAGGTAGAGTGCAGAGGCCCACTCACCAACTCCGGTATGCGGCAGCCCCCTATCAGAGCATAAATGGCTGATCTGACAGTGATTACGACATCATTCCCGGGCTGCAGATGGATCTTGCGAGGCCTTAAGCGTCTCATTAGCTGGGCATGAATGGACTCCAAGCCAGCCAAGTCCAGGTCCCTGGTAGTGAGGAAGGGTAAGGTTACAGACCAGTTTCCCTTCACGATGGGAGGCATTCGGATCCCATCTGTGACAGAAAAGCCCGTCAAGAGCCTGGGCAAGATCTATGATTGCACCTTGAAGGATGCCGCAGCAATCCAATCAACATCACAGGAGTTGGGAACCTGGCTGACAGCGGTGGATAAGTCAGGGCTCCCAAGCAAGTATAAAGCCTGGATATACCAGCATGGCATCTTATCACAAGTCCTCTGGCCACTGCTCATCTACGACCTGCCAGTGACCACTGTCGAGTGCTTCGAGAGGAAGGTCAGCTCTTTCTTCCGGAAGTGGCTGGGCCTACCACGAAGCCTCAGCAGCATTGGCTTGTACGGGAGGAACAACAAACTAAAACTGCCTGGCTGCTGTCAACAGCTTGGGACTGGCAGCTGAAGACTGACCTAGAGAGACAGCTCAAGTTCCCAGAGAACATCACAGTGACCACACTCAGGCCACACATAGTCCTGGTCTCTGAAAAAATGAGGCAAGTGGTCCTGCTGGAGCTGACTGTTCCCTGGGAAGACCGGATGGAGGAGGCCTTTGAGAGGAAGAGGGCCAAGTATGAGGAGCTGGCAGCCGAATACCGGAGTGTGGAATGGAGGACCCAACTTAACCCCATCGAGGTCGGGTGCAGAGGCTTTGTCGGCCAGTCTCTTGTTAGGGCACTCAAGTTGTTGGGAGTGAAAGGGCTGCAGAACAGGAAAGCCATCAGAAACCCCTGTGATGCAGCAGAAAAAGCGTCAAGATGGCTGTGAATCAAGCGGGGTGATCCGTGGGGTACACAAGCTACTTAGACACAAGCCAGGACCTGATCAACCCTGGTTGGGTCACCTGGGCGAGGGTGTCCGTTGTGAGACGGAAACACCCAATGAACCCAGGATACAACACTGATGACGTGTCTAAGTTGCACCTCGAGTGTTTGTGAGAGCTAGTCTAAGAATGTGACCTGTGAGTATTCCACATCAGATAAAACATAATTCACAAATGTTTTATTTGATAGTCTTCTTCAGGGGGCAGAAGGGTGTCTGGCCCCATTACACACATCTCTCATCAAGTTCAAGACACTTCAGTGCCACATTTAGGCTCTCAGACAAGATCATTTTACTAAAAAAGCTGTATACCCTCCTGTTTTGGTTTATGAAAAAAGAAAACTTTCCTTTTATGACATCACTTTAATGGAAAACATTTTACTGGCTGTCTTTATAGAACATCAAAACAAGCACGTTTGTCATGGCCTTATTAGGTTTAGGCTAAAATAGGATTCTTGTACTGCACCATCATGCAAAGGATGCCATTTACATATCATGACATTGTTTTAAAAACCACTAGACGTTACAAATTTGAGACAGCTACCGCTCTGGAGAGGTCTACCAACTGCAGAGTTGGTGGTTTAAGTTGCTGTCTCCCAATCCACATCTCTAAGTGCCCTTGGGAAAGACCCTGAAACCTATATTGTCATTGCTGTGTTCACTGAAGTAAGAATGTGTTAAGAGCAAAACCGTGTGGAATAAGGAGCACAGGATGGATACGTCTGTTTGAATGGATGCATAAAAAAACTTTTACATGAGCAACCAGTATTTTTTATATCTTATTATAGGCCATATTTCCCTGCATGAATAAACAAGCCTTGAGGCTGTATGTGAAAGAAAGATATTAGTCCCTAGTTAGCTAAGATAAGCTGCTATCCTTATCTTTAAATCTAGTTATTAAGTACTCCAATAACCAAAATGCACCGACTAAATGTCAAAGGAAACGGCTTCAATCATTGTTACAACCTAATCCACGTCTTTTACTGTTTTTGTTTAGATCTACTGTAGGTGACATATCTATTATGGTTTGCCATATCCTGGCAGCTCAATGATAATGCTGCAAAATCATTTAAAAGCCATTTTTATTTGAATTGATCCCCTCAGCATCATCAAAGAGCTGAAATCAGCAACCTTGTTACATCACATAACGAACAGGCCTCAGTGTCTAAATAATGTTTTTTCCAATAGTATGTCTGCAGCTAACAAAACTACAGAGCAACCTTTAACTGCAGCTAAAAGAAGTTTTCTTTCTTTTTCTCCAGCATGCTCCTTTTTCCTTTCCTCTGAGCCCTGTGGGACATGAGAAAGCTCTGTATCACCGATCTGCAGTGGAGGGTTTGAACAGCAAAGCACACTTGTGCATCTACTCTGTTACCTGCTGTATTCATATACCCGCATAAGAAAAGACAAAGAGGAACTACATGATGTGACCCACATTCACTTACAGCAGAGAGAGCAGGAGTTTGGAAGGGAGGAGTGGCAGAAATGTGGGTGAAAAAAAAGAGCATTAACAGATTTACTGCCAGTGTTGCTTTTATAATTTACGACAACGTGATAGTAAGCAATTTTTGTTAGTTTTCTTTAAAGAAGTCAACATAAGCTGAAAGTTTCTTCTCTAAATGGCTGTATTTCATGAATTTACATAAATTCAGATTTCAATAAGTCAGACCAAAGAACAATTTTTGACTAAGTTGAAGACCATATATGATCACAATTATACATTGATACAATGATCCCATAAGAAGAATTTAAACAAAAAACAGAATCTTTTTTTTTTTCTCCTGTTTACCCAATTCAACAACCACAATTCCAATGAAGTTGGGACGTTGTGTAAAATGTAAATAAAAACAGAATACAATGATTTGCAAATCCTCTTCAAACTATATTTCATATTTAATGTTCAAACTGATAAGCTTTATTGTTGTGCAAATATTTGCTCATTTTGAAATGTATTCCTGCTACATGTCTCAAAAAAAACTGAGAGAGGGGCAACAAAAGACTGGGAAAGTTGGTGAACACCTGTTTGGAACATTCCACAGATGAAAAGGTTCACTGGAAACAGGTGAGTGTCATGATTGGGTATAAAAGAAGCATCCCCAAAAGATTCAGTCATTAACAAGCAAAGATGGGTGAGGATCACCACTTTGTGAACAACTGCCTGAAAAAATCTGGAAAACCTGGAGAACTTTCTACGCAGAAGCGTAGAACCAACAATGGCCACAGTAACATGATGTTGTTGTTTTTTATTCTGAATTGAATCATTCTCCTTTGTGTTTACATGGAAATAATAATTCCAAATTAAGGTTTTCATGGAAAACATGTTGGGAAGGGTTCTGATTGGACAGGGGGCGGACATGACATATTTGCGTCCGTTTACGTTTACCCGCAGGTAAACAGCCCTGTTACCTGCTCTTTTTTGTTTTAGTTACAACATGAAAATCACATAATAATACAGATTATCTCTGTATTTTCATTGTAGTTTTGTAGCAGCAGCTTGACACTAACATACAGTACAACTTCATTTCCACCAGCTGGCTCAAGTCCAACGCTTGTTTTGCGTGCGCTTCAATATCCACCATGACAGCAGGACAAGGGAAGAAGCATGCGCAGAATGACAGGAATAAACTTAAAGCTGAATAAAAGGTTTGCATGACACAGGAATTATTTTATTTGGAATTAAAGGAGAAATAAACTAACCACTTAGTTGGGAATTATCACTTTCATTTGGAATTAGGGGTTTACATGCTCTTTTTTAATTTCCTTAAAGTGGAGTTAACTTTTATTCAGAATTAAAATTTATGTAAATGCAATTATTGAGTGCCTTTGACCTTCAGTCCCTCAGGCGGCACTGCATTAAAAACCAACATCATTGTGTAAAGGATCTTACCATGTGGGCTCAGGAACACTTCAGAAAACCATCATTAGTTAACACAGTTTGCTGCTCATCTATAAGTGCAAGTTCAAACTCTACCATGAAAAGCCAAAGCCATACATCAATAACATCCAAAATCACTGCCGAAAAGTGTGCCGTGGTCTGATGAGTCCACATTTCAAATTGTTTCTGGAAATCATGGATGTCGTGTCCTCCAGGCAAAACAGAAAAAAGACCATCCAGATTGTTGCTATCGCAAACTCAAAAGCCAACATCTGTGATGGTATGGGGTAGTGCTCATGGGCAGTGCACACATCTGTGATGACATCATCAATGTTGAAAGGTACATCCAGCTTTTGAAGCAACACTTGTTGCCATCCAAGCAATGTCTTTTTCAGGGACATCCCTGCTTATTTCAGCAAGATGATACCAAGCCACATTCTGCACGTGTTGCAACAGCGTGGCTTTGTAGTAAAAGAGTGCCGGAACTAGACTGGCCTGCCTGCAGTCCAGACCTGTCCATTGGAAATGTGTGAAGTGCAAAATAAAAAAACAGAGACCCCAAACTGTTGAACAACTGAAGTTGTACACCAAGCAAGAGCGGGAAAGAATTCCACCTAGAAAGCTTCAACAATCAGTGTCCTCAGTTCCCAAACACTTATTGAGTGTTGTTAGAAGGAAAGGTGATGTATTTCAGTGGTAAACATACATACCCGTCCCAGCTTTATTGGAAAGTTGCATTTACATTTTACACAACGTCCCAACCTTATTGGAATTCATTTTGAGCAAAACACACAACTGTCCACTGCAGTGGACCCTGCACAGAAAAGGCTTACAATGCACTTTAAGGGAAAACAAACACAAAAATAACAGCTAGTGCATGGAGTAAATTTCACCATGTAACAAAATGTCTTCCATTTTGTTGGTCTGTTAGAATGAAAGCTATTAAGAGAGGTTACAGTAAATAGCTTTTTATGTCTCTTTTGCCACCATATATCAGATTATACTGTCAACAGCCATAAATTCCTTTCTTCTCACGTTTTTGGGAATAAAGTGCTATACAAATGAGTCCATGAATAATGTATAAACAGACCCACTGTGAAAATCTTCAGAATATAGATGGGAATGAAACTGAGAAGTTTATGTATGAAAGTGACACAGAAGTGGAGCGCTGCTTCAAAGTATGACAAGAATAAATCATAAAAGTTCTCCACTGTTTTTTTTCTGGAAACCCCTTTTCAAAGATAAATATAAGTCACCATAATATATTCAAGCTGATAACACACATGCAACCTGTACAAACACAGGGTCTAGCAGAGAAACATAATAATGAAACCTATTAATCAATTATGTTGCTAATTAATGTTTTATCACCATATTAATTAACCAATTTAATTCCACAAATATGAGAAAGGAGTCCCCAGATGGCAAGAAAATAACTATCCACTACATAGGACAGTTAGATTGGTAATTTGTGGAGGAAGAATTACAGAAGCAGAATGAATTAAAGTTTTATCAAAGTATTCCCTGAATTACAGACAGGCTAATCAGAGATAATTCTTATATGCTTTGTTTTCTTTTGTTTTGTTATTTTTGTATGAAATAATTGAAAAAAAATTAAAAATGTCCTCAAGGGGTGATTGGCAAATTTCCACAACCTACCATTAAAGTCATACCGTGTAACTTTTCAACCCAATGTTAGCCAAATATTATGATACATGATATTCTAACATTATTATTATTACAAGTAACTATAGCTGATTTCTTTGGTCAATATAGAGCACTTGACACATGTCGTTGCTCCGAGGGGGCTGCCATTCTCAAAAACCCTCAGGAGCGGGCCGGTCTCTCATTGGATCATGCAACCCGGAGCGCTTTGATTAATGGCTTGATGACTTAAAAATCAGCTTCTCAAAGTGGTCTGCAACACTTTTCCAAAACACAGACTGAGAATGTTTAATTTTGAGACAGTTGTGACGCCAGTGGAAAGTTACAGGTTTAGTGCCCATAATGGCCAAAAGTTACACAGTTTAACTTTAAATTATTATTAGTAGTAGTAATAGTAGTAGTATATTAATTAATGATGTCATATTTCAAAGCAACAGACATTAATAAAAACATCCATAAATATCAGAAGGCTTAACTGATCATCTGCTTCCCTTTATGGTAATGTTGTTCAACATAAGGATGAACCTTGTAATTAGTTTGCATTTTCCTCATCTACCAGTGACATCAAATCAAATCAAATCAAGCTTTATTTATAAAGCACTTTTCATACCATTAAAAAGCAACACAAAGTGCTTGACATAGTAAAAACAAAATGTGAATTCAAATAAAAACAAGCCTTCACACATCCAGATTCAACACAAAACACACACATGCACACACCCAACCCCCTCCCAATTCCACACCTAGCTACAAACCCCCAACTCCTCTCTTCTAAGTGAACAGGTATAAAAACAGTAACTGTAAAAACCATCTGGCATGACACTGCTGTGAGGAAACGATATCTTGGGGATCCATTCGCACCAGGAGCCAGCCCCCCCTAGCCACATAAGGCCCAGCTGCAGGGACCCCCAGATCATGACAGGCCAGGGTCCACACCACAGCCGCAGGGCTGCAGTGCAGGCCCCTAGACACCAAGAAAAGGGCATCCACCACAGCCGTTACCCCCAGACCGAGCAGGCAAAACTCCTGGACATAACACCATTAAAATCCTTCAAGTCTTACCAATTCAAAATTCAGCAAGCTTTTCTATCTTTTTTTGTTGTTGTTATACAGTACTTCAACATTTTATACGTTGTTTTTGTAACTACTGTCAATCAAATGAATCATTACTTGAAAAAGATTTGCAACTCCGTGCATTATGTTTTTGCTGACATTTTACAGCATGCAAAGGCTTCTGAAAAAACGTCTTAAACAGTGTTGGAAGAATTACAAATCATGAGAATGTACTTTAATAACAAAGCTCAGGAAAAATACCAGGTTTCCCTTTTAACTCAATAGATAACAAAAATCAAGATTTGAAAGAACACAATGTACTTAAGTGAAGAACCATATAGGTGTACTTCAATAAAGTACTTGGATTTGCAATGTACAAAATGTACTTCAACCATTACTGCTTTATTGATGAGGAGGATCATTATTTGTACATTGTTCTCATAAGAAATTAATTGAGCTTTAAGAACATCTATCTATCTATCTATCTATCTATCTATCTATCTATCTATCTATCTATCTATCTATCTATCTATCTATCTATCTATCTATCTATCTATCTATCTATCTATCTATTATTCTGTATCTATGGGCAGAGACAGACAGTAAAGACAGAAGGGGTGGGAGTGAAAAGGGCGAAGTGAGAAGAGGAATAAATCCTCACCACTGCAGTATTAATTCTTAACTGGAATGAGTTGCTGTTCTTCAGTGTAGCGACTCTGCTTCATTTAGCTTACATGAAACGACCCAGGGCACAGGGCTATGTAGCTGTTTCAGAGCACTCAGCAGAAAAATCAGCAGAGAGGGGAAGGAAGAGGTGAAAGAGAAAAAGAAAGAAGCTGCCATACTCCCATTTCAAATAACCCAATCCATCATAAAACACAAACACACCTACGTACAGCCAGCTGCCCACACCTTCCTCATTTAAATATCCCTGTGCTTTTTTAATTGGGAGATAGACTTCATATCTCCAGTTGTGACTGGCCAAAAAACCCTTCACTGTGTGCCCTGAAGATGAGTTGACCATCTGGCCTGTTCCTCCCTCCAGAGCAGCCTGATTGCTGAGCCTGGAGGAGGGCCCAGATAACTGTACTCCAAAGTAAAGCGCCAGCTGTACTCAACACAACGGGTTAAAGGTTAAGAATAAAGACCTGAGACTGACTAAAAAACAGAAATGTTCATTTCAGTGTCGCTAAACACAGGAAAAGAAAGGAAAACCACACCTTTCTTCTTCTATATCACACTGAGCATTAACTAGCTTGCTCATAGCAATACCTACAGTATGATTTAGTCCAACAATGTAGTAAAGGAGAGTGACAAAACTGTTTAGCACTCCTGCTTGGGAAAAAAAAAAGGAAGTGCTGAAGCACAGCACCAGCAGAGGAAGCAGACCAGCAGCGTTAGTGTTGCATGTAGAAAATCTTCTCTTAAAACCATCTCCACCTCCAACTTCACTGACATTTATTTACTTGTGGAAATTTCTCACTTGCATGCAGATGTCATAAAGCCACAATTCACAGATTAAACTAATAATATGACTAATGGGAGTTATTTCAAATTGCATTAATCTGATATGTGGCAATGTGCCAAAAAATATGTTGCTGTAAGGGCACAGGGAACCAAATATAGGCTATAAGTCACCATTTGATGAAGAGGAGGATAAATCATTCGTCTGATGCTACAAATTTGAACTGATCTACACACAACTTGATGAAAAACAGACTTTTGTGAGGTTTTCTACTTCACAGAAAGACGGAGATCTGACTCCTCATATTTCCCTGCAAATGGTGCGTAAATCTCTCATGCATGCTCAGAGTGTGGACAACACCTTCCAGAGCACCGATCTCGAAATGCACTGCGTTTACACTGATGGGATCGCCAACACTGACAAATTATGTAACAGCAGAAAATTAAACAAGGTGACAGAAGTATCTCTTGGTTACAAAACTGAGTGGTCAAGCCCAAAGTTGTCTCCCATCGGAGTCCAGCTCCGTTTTCAGTTACTTACGTGTATTGTTGTGGGAATGTGAGACCCTCTGCTCCAGGCCACGATGCGCTGAAAATCAAGATAATCTGGAGCGATACCAAGCAGACGATGCTGCGAGACCTTTCGCCTATCGCCATTTTCCATTAAAAATTCTCGTCTCTGGCTTTCGGTGCGTGAATGAAGCGCCCTCGACTGTCTCCGGGGGATACAGCGAGCAGGTGTGAACGTCCGGCTCAGTTTCCCGACGACTTCATATCGGTTTCTGCTGTCAAGTGGACGCGGAGGAGGCAGGCATCGGCCGTGGAGGCATCGCGAACGGTGGGAGATGCACTAATGCAGCTGCCAAGACACTGCAGAGTCTCCCCTCCTGCTCCCACACATACACACACACCACCACAAACACACAAGCCGGCGCGTCCTCGACAGCTCCCTCTCATCAGCAGCCCGTGGATCCGGGCGCGTTCACGTTCACCAGGCAACAGAGGCGCAGGGGCATCTAGTTTGGTTTTATTTATCCCCACAGAGCCACGTGGGATTTGGCATCGCCATATATTTAGCTTTTCTGACCGCAAGCTTGTCTGCGTGGGTTTCTCCAAACCAGGGGATGCAACTCTTTAAGATCAGCTACACGAGGATCTGGTTCATAACATGTGGGTCACATCTGCCCAGAAATAGCCGGCCATGCCTCATGTATGAGCCTGGCTACTGACTTTTGGTTCACAACTGGACCGCGCAACACTGGTCATGACTCATGTCAAGGTTGGTTTGTGCTAAATGGACTATGTTTTGGAAATTCCTCATTTCAGACCTGGCTGCTGACTTTTGGGCCACACCTGTTACAGGTGTTGCAATCTATGTTTAGGTTGAGTCATGACATTTGGGCCACATTTTGCCCAAACTAACCTGAACATACGTTCTGTGTGACAGGCTATAATATCAGTTGTTATATCAGTTGGCATCATATACCTGCCCTCCCCCGAAGCCCACGGTATGGTTCGCACACTGGTTGTACCCATAGACGGTATAAAATTGTAGGCTACCTGATGTTTGCAAGGACGCCCCCAAGGGGTGGCCAGGGGTGGCAGTGCCTCCCTTAACAAAAAGATGGCCACCCCTGCAAAAATTGTATTTTTTTCATTTATATAAATTTTTATGTACTATTAACATATTGCAGCATGCTTTGCTTCTATTTGAATGTTAAAACATTTATAAGCAAATAAAAATAAAATAAAGAAAAACATTACACCAGACCTATCATTTTCTGCCACAGACGTCTTCTCTACCCGTCTTTCCTCTATTTTGATCCCTGAATATATTTCTAATTTTTTACTAGCTTGTTGATGCTACTTTGCTACGTGGGTAGCAGCAGATCGTCTCCCTCTGCTCAAACAGAGTCTTGTGTATCCTGCAGCGGGACATTTTACCCGCATTTTGTGGGTAAATGTGCTGTGGATTATATTTTTCTCTGGTGTTGGCAGGTAGCAGGTAAGAATATGAACTTTTACTTACTTTTTGTGGACTTGACAAGTGATTATTGAGCCTATTCGAGGTGGGGCTCTGTGCTGTACCCGGCGACCAGGCAGCACAAGCTACATGAACCGATCTTTACTCACAAAGAGTGGGTTTTGAGAGCCAAGAGCCGGTGTTTAGGTGGTGGGAAAGTAAAGAACCGGTTTTTAGTTTGGTTCTGGTGCAAACCGGCGCTGGAAGCAGCTCTGTGGATAGGGGTCGTAAGTGCCGGACAGTGGTTTCTGTTGTCGCAAGATCTGTGTCAGGTCTGCTCAGGCAGACTTGCAGGCCAGAGACACCGTGGGGAGGCAAGGAAACATCAAATCGCTCCGTAAACACTTTGTCAAGCCCCACAGGGATTCTGAAAAGCATTTATGGAGGTGAAAAAGTTACTAAGTTCTACTTTAACTCGCCCTTTCTTATGCAAATTCATCCAGGAAGGCTCCACCCAGGACTGCCTCAACCAGTTTCTAATGCCCCTTTCACATCATTGGGCCGACACCACACTACCCCTGTTTTTTGTTCACATTACAGTTTAGGCGTCTTCAGCTCTGGTTTTCAGTGTGGGCGAGGTCATCATAGTGAAGTTTTGTGAAGTCATTTGTTTGCAACACAAAGAATTTGTGACACACACACTGAACTCCTTATTACAAGCAAAAAAAAAACATTGGCCACTTTTGAAATCAGATAATTTTTTTCTTTTTCTGCTTGTCCTAAGCAAAAAAGAATTCTGCAAATGGAACAAGTAAAATTTTCTTATATTTCTTGAAATAAGATGCATTTGTCTGAAAACAAGTTCCTATATCTCACTGAAATGTTTCTCTTTAGGTGATTTTGTCTTATTTTGAGTGTGATGACATGTTTTGATGAGAAATCAGAAAAATATACTTTGTAAGATTTTAGTTTTTACAGTGTATTATTGAAATTAAGGAAGTTTGCTGCAAATAATGCCTTATATAGAGGCCCATTCATTCTGCCCCCTTCACTGCCTTTATATGGATATACGCAGATCTACGACGAATCTGAATAGTGTCCAAAGGAGTCAGAGTGATGCAGAAATGTTACTGATGAGTAAATGCACGTACTCTGTATAAATTCCAGAAATAAGGTCAATGTTGAAAGAAACCAAAGTTATCCTTTAATAACCCTTGGCCACCATGCTATTTTCTCTGGCCACCCTGTGGCCACCCCCAAAACATTTTTGCGGGCACCCCTGGATGTTTGGCCTTTTTTAAATGTCATTTAATGTTTTCAGAGGTGGAAGAAACTGTAATTGAGTAAAAGTATCTTTACTTTTCTTCCATCTAAAAATGTACTAGAGTAAAAGTAAAAAGTACTTAATCTAAAATTTACTTTGAGTAAAAGTTACTTAGTTACTTTCAGTTACTTGCTGTAAAAAAGGACTAGTTATAAATCCAGTCCAGCACTGTTTTTGATACTTTTACCACAATAAAAGAGAGAAAATTAAACCAAATCAAAGCTGCTAAGATGCCAAAAATGTTTTAAAAATTACAAATTGTGCTTTTTTGTATTTTTATTGCAAAAATTTGTCATGAATATGAAATAATAGTAAATAAATCAAAATAAATAAATCAGTCTGAACAAATGAGCCACTGACTGCTTATTTAAGAAATTAAGGTTCACACTCCACAGAATATTCTGCCCATTAGTGTTAGACACATTTGTAGCTACATGATGAATCATAATCTTGTTTGTGTTTGACCACAAAGAACAGAGATACGGTCGAGGATTTCCTTCTTCATCTCTTTAACATGAAGAAAAACGCTGGTTCAGGATGATTTTTCTCCTCCTGCATTTGATTTTTCACTCAGTAATGGGGGACATTTCCAAAGTAACGAAGTAAATTACTTGGGTCAAAAAAGTAATTAAGTAAAAGAAAATTTACCTGTTTCAAAAACTACTCAAAAATGACAAATTTACTCACAAAAACTACCTAATTACAGTAATTTGAGTAAATGTAATTAGTTACTTGCCACCTCTTGCAAACATCAAGGCCTTTTTATCACACCTTTGCCAACTGACCTGTACAAAATACCTGATGTCACTTCCAGATGCTTAACTTTTGGGGCTATGTCTGACTTTTAGAACGTTGTTACCAATGACAAGGCCTGTGGAAGACATTTGGGCCACAAGTGGCCCATACAATAAGTTAACCAATGCCATGGCTTATTGATGGACCATTGGTCATGTCTGGCCCACATAGTACCTTTGCATGTAACTTAAAAGGGGGAACCCCAAAAGGGGTTCCATATTAGGCCTAAATGTATCTACTCTATCAAGGGTGATTGGTAGAAAAGACCTAAAAAAAAAAAAAAACTATTGCTCTAGGCAGCTTTTGACATAATGGTATGATTATTGCAGCTGCTGCTCTGTTATTACCCTTCCTCTTTCCCTCCCTACTTATTTACAGGATGGCCCCTGGTGTGTGGAAGTCAGGCTCCAGCTGTTAAAATCTTGCTCCATTGTTATCTCTTGTCTATACTTAGATAATAAGACAAGCAAGTCCATGTTCATCCATCCAATCCCAAGACTTTTTGACTTGTTTAAAACATGTTTAACTATTAACATCATTGACAGCTTCCGTTTAGATGAAATGGTGCCTCTGTGGTATTTAGGTTTATAGACTGCAGGGAAGGAGCTCATATCTGACAGACTCATTTTCTCCATCCAAATAAAAAGAAGGCTTCCCTGAAGAACACCTTGGATCTCAAGTAAAAGCACGTTGGAGCACTTACAGGTATGGGGAAAATGCAGTTGTAAAATGCTTCCAAAGTCTTTCGTTGGATGGGCTATATGCACGGTTCCACTACTTCCTGAACTTTAGACAGCACCTTTGCTTCCTGTCTTTCATTATTGGAAACTGATTAATCCCGGTGTGTTTGGCCAGTTATTGAGATCAGACACACCTGGATTAATCAGTTTGTCCAATAATGAAAGACAGGAAGCAAAGGTGCTGTCTGAAGTTCAGGAAGTAGTGGAACCGTGCATATAGCCCATACCACCATATAACAGAAATACACAGCCATCGTGATTTTCAGGCATTGCAATCTCTATGCTCTACACAACTGAGCACAGAAATAAGTCTGGCAACGGTAAACAACCAAATGATGTAACATGAATATGTTGGCCAGGCATCTGCATGTTTTCAATATGTAAGAAAAAGGGATTTAGAAATGTTATAGATCAAAGAGCAAAGGAATGAAAATATGTGGAAAAAGAAGGCATGTAAGTGTGATATTTAATGTATTTTTTCACCCAAATGAAAGGGATTGAAAGAAAATTGAACAATTTGTTTAGTTTCTTTATTGTAGTTTTTTTTTTTTTTTTTTTCTAATCGGTCAGCTGTAGTTTTTCTTCAGCTTAATTAACCTCTGTCGACAATATTCCTTGTTTTTTGTTGTATTTTGTTTGTAAACATTGTATTTCTTTCTGTGTTGCATTTTTCAGAGGTTTGGACAAACAAAATAAATAAGCCATGGGATAATAATAAATAAGCTATGAGACTTTAAATCAGAAACTGATGCAAAGAAAGACTAACTGCACTGACCTCGGTATAGTGTTTCCAGAACTGCAATCTCTGACAGACTACAATTAATCCCCATTCAGGGGAGAATCTTGTGGCCATCACAGAAGGCTTTGGCTGTAATTACCACCAGAGGACAGTTGCAGCTTCACTGCTGGGGAAAACAGCAGAGCGATCCAGCGAGGAGATTTACACTCTGTTTCTTCATTCACTGCAGCATTTGTGATGTTAACACAGGCAAGAAAAGCACAGAAGTGAGATTCAACACAGATGCTGCAGAAGTTTAGATGCTCAAGGATCTACATCAGAATTATTGAAGGGATTTTTATTGAACGTTTTTATGCCATTGCTTTTATGCCTTATAGGTAAAAGTCAGTGCTTGACTTGCAATATCTTGAAGAAAGCTGTTTGAGTTATACGACCGGCAAGATCACAGCAGGGTGTATGGAGAGACTGCATGAACCAGGTTAAATCTCTGCATGTGACAGAGCTCCCTCCTCAAGCCTTTCTCTTGACCATGACTTGAAATATCACTCCGTTTCACAGTTGCTGACACCGAATTTTATTCTGATCTTATTTTCAGTCAAATAATAGCAGTTGTTGATTTTTGGCCCTAAACACCTGGCTGCAGTGGGAAAGTAAAGATGTTTCTGTTCACTTTAAGTTCCCTGATATAAGGAAACAGGGATCTCTTTAATAGCACAAGTGTTTCCACAGCCAGGCGTTCACACGCTCGACAGGATGACTGCACCTGCCCCCTCTGGGAGGAAGGATGCGGGTTCAGCTTTTATTCTTTTCCCTGATGGCCCCATGTGCTAATGCTGCTGTCATGTCCTGGGGAGAGAGAAGACTAATTACTGACAGCACAGCTCTCCTCACAGTCCCCCTCAGAGATCCATGCACCCTTAATTGGACGACAGCTCTAAAGAGGGATGAACTGTAGAGGAGACTGACCTTAATCCAATGTAAACAACATTACGTATGAATTTTTTTTTTTTCATTAATTGCTTCCTGTGTAACACCTACATTTCACAAGTTTAACTATCCAAAAGGCAGCATACCCTAAAGCTTAGAAACAGACGACATGGGGGAACATAATATGATTCCATCACTTGGCTTTTTGTTTACCAAGGGTTCACAAGTTCCCTTTCAGGCTAACTGAAATTTGGCCCCATAGGACCATGGAGATTCTGGTAATATAGCAGCCTAACCTTGGGGCATGTGATCATAGGACCATAACAGCCTTTGACTGCAGGACCCCAAAATCATATCTCACTGGAATTGTATGAAAATGGCAATGTAGGCTCCTAGGCCCAAAGGGAGCTGAAAAAATAGGACCTTGGGAATCTACAACCTCTGAAAAGTCATTCAGAAATCGTGATAAATGGTAGCAGCAAAGCATTTTCATAGTGGCAGTGCAAAGTTGCAAATTCCAAGCAACTCACCCTGATCATTTTTGTGATTTTTTTTTTTTTGTTGTTTTTGTTTTGTTTTTTTAAATCAGTATGCTGCTACTTGCCAGTAGTTTCAATGAGGTTTAGAAGAGCCTGATGAAGATGTCATTAGTTTAGCGTCTAATCAAAATCTGCAGGTAATAAAAGCGCTGTGTACATTTTTTTATATATAATTCCAAACAAGTAATGGCTTGAAGAAAAGTCAGATGACCAGTCCAAATTCTACCTCAGTCCATAAATAGTTGCTTACATTTCACATGACAATTGTCAGCCTCTTGGTGGCTCAGTGTAACCAGATTTAAAAGGATTTATCCTCATAGGCCTCTGCAAAAATCTTTTGGGAATTCACAAGGTCCCCGAGATACAACAGACGGAAGGAAAGCTCGCAACATCCCCTAAACATTAGACCTATGATACTAATGTGGCCAATTTAAGGTTATCTTGAATTCAGGGCTTTGCTGATGTAGTTATGTTAAATTTCATTGCCTGTCCTTGAACAGATAGTTGAATGAAGGTTAATTGTCTTTGTTGTAGGCAGAAATTTCCCTCCACAACACAGCAGCAGTTGTACCACCAATTCATGCTTTTTCTTATTTAAATTACCAGAAAGACTGAATGTCAAGTATATAATTCAATATCTTTTCCAAAAAGATTGAAAGCAAACTGGTTTGTATTATCAGATTATTTTCATGTCACTCTCCAGGGTTGCTGTGGGTAAAATTTTGCAAACAGATAACATAGGTGAACCACTATGGGCCCTTGAGCAAGACCCTTAATCCCCACCAACTGTTCTTGAGACGGGTTAAATGCAGAGAATGAATTTCCTGATTGGGAGTGTAGGTGTGTGTGTACATACAGACAGACAGACAACCATACATAAATACAAATACAGCAGGGGGTAAAAGTATTCAACACGTCAACATTTTTCTCAGAAAATATATTTCTATTAGAACTACTGACGTGAAATTTTCACCAGATGTCGGCAACAACCCAAGTAACGCACACATACAGAGAAATCCTAACATTTATGTCCATAAATTATGTGTAAAATAGTGAAATGACACAAGGAATAAGTATTGAATACGCTTACTGAAATTTATTTAATACTTCGTGCAAAAACCTTTGTTGGTGATTCCAGCCTCCTGTATGGAGAAACCGGTGGAATACGTTGCTCAGGTGCGAGTTTGGCCCATTCTTCCACACAAACTGCCTTCAAATCTTCAAGGTTTCAGGCGTCTCTTCTGTACACTTGGATCTTCAGTTCTTTCGGGTCAGGTGATTGACTGGGCCACTCTAGCAGCTTTGTTTTCTTTTTTTTTTTACATCAGCTGAGTGTTTCCTTGACTGTGTGTGGGGATGGTTGTCTTACCAAAAGATCCAGCCTCTTTTCATCTTCAGCAGCTGGCAACAGATTCTGGTCCAGAATGTCTCTCTACTTTTCTCCATTCATTCTTCCTTCAATGATATGAAGTTTGCCAGTACCACATGCTGAAAAACAGCCCCACATCATGATGTTCCCACCTCCAAACTTTACCGTTGCTATGGAGTTTTTGGGGTCAAGTGCAGTGCCATTTCTCCTCAAAACACGTTTCATGACATATGAAGAGTTCAATTTTGGTCTCATCTGACCAGACTGCTTTCTCAGAATGCCATGAGTTTGTCCAGATGTTGTGTTGCAAACTTCAAACGAGCATCAACATGCTTTTTCTTCAGAAATGGAGTCTTGTGTGGTGTGTGTGCATGAGGGCCATGGTGGTTGAGTGCATTACTTCTTGTTTTCTTTTAAACAACTGTAGCTGCTGATTCCAGGTCTTTCTGAAGCTCTCCATGAGTGGTCCTGGGCTGTTGGAGAACCTTTCTGGTTATTGTTCTGACTCCTCCATCTGTAATCTTGTGAGGAGCACCTGGCCGTGGCCGGTTTATGACAATGTCGTGTTCTTTCCACTTCCAGATGATGGCCCCAATGGTGCTCACTGGAACTTTCAGAAGTTTAGAAATGCACCTGGAACCAATGCCTTCAGCATGTTTGCAATAATAAGGTTGCGTAGGTCTTTAGAGAGTCTCTTTGCTTTTACCCATTATGGAATGCTTCTTGTCTGACACCTTGGTGATGAGAAACCTTTTTAAAGGCATCAATCAGGACTAAACCAGCTGATATTACTTTGCACTGACAGGGGACAGGATTACCTTCTAAATACTGACAGACTCCAGCTTTCTTGGCTTTCTATATCTTTTTGTCCCTCCATTTCTCAATGCGTTTAGTATTCCCTGTGTCATTTCACTATATTACACATAACTTAAACTATGGACATAAATGTTAGGATTTCTTTGTATGTGTACATTACTTGGGCTGTTGCCGTCATCTGGTGAAAATTTCATGTCAGTAGCTCTACTAAATATACATTTTCTGAGAAAAATGTTGACGTGGTCAATACTTTTCCCCCTGCTGTGTGTGTATGTATATATAACGTGCTCTGGATTTCCCAGCATTCTTTGCTACAAGTGTCTAAGCCCTGGTATCGGCAACGGATTGAATCATAAAAAACTGGATTGGTGCATCTCTATCTAAAACCTGCAGGCCAGTGACTTTTGAAGACTGGAATTGAACCTCTTTAATGTGCAATTCTTTTAATTTCTTTTTCTGTAACTGCTGTTGCGTCCAGTGTTCACCAGTGGAACCCTGCATGGTTAATGATGCAATTTAAGGGACAGGCTCCTACCCCACTGATATCACTCCAGGTCACCCTGTACTTAGTTCACATTATTTAAAATGCATGTCAAAAATTGGCACAAAAATCTATGGCTTGCCCATAAAAGACAAATAGTTGTATTAATTCCATGTTTATTAAATAAGATTAGAATTATCCCTTAAAATTAAGCAATGAAGTGACATTTGATATAAGATTTAGTGGAAGTAATTTACAAATTGCAATAAGATGATTCTTCAAAATTACTAAAAGCCATTGTTAAAACAATGGGTGATATACCTTTAAGACTACACACACATATTACACACACACACACACACACACACACACACACACACACACACACATGCACGCACGCACTCAGTCAACAATGTTTCAATACAGTAAATATGGTGTTAAAACCTGCTACAATACTAAGTACTGCAAAGCTTTACTGTACTGTGCCTATATCCTGAGAATCATAACAAAAATTAACAGCACCAAAGGTTAAGTGCTCAGTTTGGCTTAATGATATACATGTTGTTATTCTTTGGTAATCTCTGCTAATTTCTTAAGTCAATATTGATAGCATCTGTGAAATAAGATTTCTTTCTTTTTTTTTTTTTTTTTATTAGTGAGGATTAAAAATGAGAGCTTGTCTAAGCCTCGCCAGGTAGGGCAGGAACACTTGTCAGAGCTGGGATGAGCCTCTCGTACACGCTAATGCCCTTCAGGAAGACTTGCTCATTTAGATACTCATTGTGATCGTGCAGCAGGATGGGAGTCCGGTTCATTGGAGAAAAACCAATAGCAGGGATACCCACCTGGAATCATTTAACAGACAACCCAAATAAATGTTATGACGCATGGATAAATGACAGGTAGATTCAGTAGATTCCCTGTTAAAACCCATTCTTAAACTTACCGCTCGGATGAAACGGCTGTCTGTGGCAGCTGGGAAGATCTCCTTTTCCAACGTCATATTCCTACAGTTGAGAAGTTAAAATGAGACTTGACCTGTAGTTTATAAGGATAGATACCTAATGGTTTTGACAGCTTTAACTTTTTTATAAAATCAATGTTCAAAGTGCAACTACTTATTTCAGGTTTAACAAAAAGACCAAACTTTTCCAGTGAAATACACAATAATCCAGATGGGAGATCAGTCTGTCCACAGATGAAACAGAAAATAACTGAAAAAGATTATGCCGTCTGAACACAATAACCATGAGTTGTGATAATTGTGTGAATGATTGCAGCTAATGTGTGAAAATGGCTGTGTTAACACAAATACAAAAGGTACAAAAATTCTATTTTACAGTCCTAAATGTTATGCTTGAAAAATCTGACTATGCTTATCAAAATGAACACATGCACATACACACATATATAAGTTACCACCTCTGTTGAAATACAGAAAGAGAAAAGTGTGGATGTCAGCAGAACAGGAGGAGGCTCATACTGCCATAATAACAGTCTACTGTCTCCTTTTGTTAAAGTGAATAAATAAAATGCATTTTTCTACAACTGTAGTTTTGCTTCATTCTATAAAAGTAAAACCTGGAAAAAAATAGACTCACATTGATTTGCAGGCAGCACTGAAGGCGCTCCACCACGGATCATTCACGTCTGTCGAAGTGACATTCTGGTTCATGTGTTTCTGTAAAAGGTGAGTGCGATTTGAGCCCCTCGATAAACAGAACAAACCAGCCCTGGTTTTCTAAACGAGTGGAAGCACACTGACCTGAGCAAACTTGTAAGTCACATCCTCTCCTGCTTCCTTGCACCACTGCTGGATCTGTCTTTCGAACTCCTGGTAGAGGTGTAATTTAGTAATGAACTGAGTTAATGTTGATCGTTAGGCTCATCGGTGTGACCCATGGCCACACACCTGCATGACAGAAGGAGAACAACACACAAGCACCACACACACACACCTGGAGATTTACTGTTGGAGGTATCCTTAAGTCAAAGCTGACATCCATTTCAGCTGGTATGACATTGTAGGCAACGCCCCCTTTAACCATGGTCATGTTCACTGTAGTGACGTCTCCCAATGTGAAGCACTCGCTGGTGTTCAGCCTAAAATGCACAGACAACGCAGTCGTTAAATTACTTACCACAGTGAAAATGTTTAAATCTTCAAGATCAACACTGGAAGACAACCTGACGAAGATTTTTATTTACATACTGCAATCATTACTACTTGTGGAGAGAATCAAATTATATCCTGAAACGTACATATTCTTTGTTAACAACTGGTAATTGAGTTTTTAATCTTTTATCAAGTGTGAAAACCTGCGTGCAGAAATTTACACTTGAATGGTCTAGATCGATCGATAGGGCAAGAGATTAATTGTTATAAATCGGGACATTAAGGTGTATCAAAAAGCAGAAAGATTTTCTGAAATACCAGCATGAACATCTATTAAATTTCTCACTTGTATTTACAGGTTGATTGTAACCTCACTTTTTCATTAGCATTTCTTTTTTGTGTTTATATGTGTGTCATTGTACTGTTACATATCCTGAAACAAAGGTGAAAGATTCCCACCACAAAAGGTTTACCAAGTAAATGCACGCTGTTTCTCAGCTCTGAAAAATGAATTAGCCATTTTTAATATCCAGATGGTTCATTAAAACATGCTAGCAGCATTGCTCTTAGACACACCACCAGCCATAAAAAAAAGATTTATAATTCAATAAAATCACCTCCAGTACGTTTGGAAGGGGGGAAATGTGAATGCTTCAGGCCTTTCATGATTTATAGACACTATCCAAAAAGAAGAAATAGTGTGGAACTTTCTGATTTTGGATTTTTGTATGGGCTCATAAAAGCTATGGCCACAGTTATGTCATCTTAACATATAACCTCGAGCTTGCTCCATAACTGTAAATAGCTAAGACAATCTATCACACTTCAAAAGAATAAAATATAGAGGGACAAATAAACTATTTCACCTGTGTTTTTCCTTCTCTCTAAAGTCCAGGAAGGAGTTAATAACTTGCCGCTATAAGAAAGAGAAAACAATCATCTCAGTGATTATACAGTAACCACACAATTCATGTTCCACCAGTTTTATGAGGAGGAGTTTCGTTCTGATCCAAAGATCCGAAGCTTCAAAATGTAAACTGGCACCAAGCTCATTTTCCTCACCACGTTTGAAATAATTGAACTTAGCTGAGCAAAGTAGTCAGAAAAGGCAGTTTGTTCATACACATAGAAACTACTATTATGTTTATTTTACCTAACTGAAAACAAAAAGCAACTTGTGACCCCCAGTTATAGTGGGGGCGGGAGGAATAGAGGGAGACGTCTAGGAATTAAAATCTTTAGGAATCTAGGAATCTTTAATTCAGGAAGTTGCATTCACTGTTTCGTATCTGTAAGTTTTGACCATGTTTATTCTCAAGAAGGACAAACTGATTTTTCTTTGATAACTGCATACTCCCAAATGTAATTAATTTCAACTTAGATAAAAGCAAGAACCTCCTGAAGAGGGTGAAAATGATTAAATGTTTTTCTAATGCTTTAGTTTGCAGACTAATCACACTTACCAGCTTCTCAGCAGCTGTGTTTTCCACAAACCTGGATCCATGACCTGGACTTCCAGGACAGTGTACAGTTATCCCTGGAAAGCAGAGGTCATTCTATTTAAATCAAAATAGACTTTTACTTTCATCAAACTTTAAATCATTTCTTTTCCTTTTCTTTTTTTGCCATTATTCTTCGGGATCCTTGAAGTACGGGTGAGCGATATATCGGATATACTTTATGGATCCTGAATGTGCAATATAGAAAATGTCTACAGACCAAACATCGAGCACAAGGTGTCACAGCAGCATTTTACAGTTAATCATCTACATGGGATTTTCTTCAGAGTTTAGCTTCTCTCCCTCAGCAAACAGCCAGCATTCTCCCCCACCCAGCCAGAAAACTGCCACCCCTTGAAGATCCAGATAAATGTTTTCTTCATTAC
Source organism: Atherinomorus stipes (assembly GCA_023101725.1). Classification (NCBI taxonomy): domain Eukaryota; kingdom Metazoa; phylum Chordata; class Actinopteri; order Atheriniformes; family Atherinidae; genus Atherinomorus; species Atherinomorus stipes. Next base: position 600,088 of record JALJCO010012193.1, on the reverse strand, counting down.
TCATTTGAATTTGTTTTCCTTTATTTTATGGATCTTAAAGGGGTTGCAGGGGGTTGCTGTTGGGGGTGGGGGGCGCCCCTTAATATAGTGGTAGGGAAAACACTGGTTTTCATTAAAAGCTTAAGTGTGAAGGTCCCTAGTTCAAAATAAAGTTTGTTAAATTAACTTTCATTAAGATTTTTCCCTTTTAACAGAGTTTACAGTACTTACATTTTTCTGGTGTTTTTTATGCATAATGTTGAGGTCAACATTTTCACTATTGTAGAGAAAATTTATCAAGATACATATCGGGATAAAGCCCACCCCCCAAATATCACAATATCAATTGCCGCATTCCATTACAATTTTTAGCAAAACAAAAGCAATATTCTTACATTTAAAAAAGTACAACAGAGATATGCATGCGTTTCCATTGAATGGTGTGAAGCGCATAAGCCTTACTGGTAAAACTTCAATGATCACTCCGATTACAAGTAAATGCTTGTAAATTATCATAAACATCATAATTAGGAAGGGAAATTTGATTTTTTCGGATTTCCCTCCCCCCACCCCCCCGTCACACATGATGGCGCTTAAATGTGAAAAAAAGTGTTTCCATTACACTTTTTTGATTTACTGCAATATCATAGTGTCTGGAAAACCACTTTATGAGAGAACTTTTCTGCAATACGAGTTTTTTTCTAAATTAAGTTGTTTCCATTACCAGTTTTTAATTGTGATATTTAGGTTTTGCAAAATTCTAAGTGTAATGGAAACGCAGCTATTTACAGGCCATTTGTTCAGCCCTTCCTTGAAGCTGATCATACATGTGTGAACATCCTCCAACATCTGTGTTTTTTACTTACACCAGGGGTTTCTTTCTCCATAGAATACAGTGAAGGCCTCACCAGGATTGGCCAGACCTAAGCAGCAAAAAGAGAAATAAAACCTGCTAAAGGAAAACTTCAGTATGTCAAAATGTGGTGCAAAGGTAAATTTTTCTGATTTTTAGATTAGAAACGACACAAAAATCAATGCCTTAGTCTTATATCAGAAATTCTAATGTATCAAATTTTGATCATAGTAAGCACATGTATCTCTGACTTTTTAAGGCAGGCACACACCGGGCTGATTTTCAGCCGTCTGGTGTCGTCGTGGAGTTTTTTTGAGGTCGGGGTCGTGAGTCAGTTTGGTGTGTTCTGTGCAGTCAGCCGTCTGCAGCTGTCGCCAATACCGTCAGCATTCTTTTCAGCCGACTGAACATGTGTAATCGGCGTCGGCCAGTTGTTCAGTCGGCAATGGGCTGACCATTTAGATTGAAGGAAGCCTGACCTTGCTGGCCAATCAGCAAACGAGAAGAAACGAAGTGAAGGTAAACAAACCAGATGAAGAGCGGACATAATGCAAACTCTCACACATCGTTTGGCATCGTATTGGGACCTAAGCTAGCAGTCCTCGCTCTCTGCTAACAACAGCAGCAGCAGCTTTTACGTGTTTTCGTCTTGACAAATGGTCCGTCACTTCCGGTTTTTGGGGCCACAATATAGATCAGCGCCGCCTGCTGTCATGGCGACATTATATTTTGCGCATGCGCAGAAGGTACACCCAGGTCTGGAGTCGGCTCGATACGGCACTTTTCTCAACGTGTTGGTGAGACTGAAGCCGATTGATCGGCCCGACCCCATTTACTGGCGACGATCGCGACGGTCGGCAGTCTGTCCGGTGTGTCTCTGCCCCTAGAAACAAGATCACACCAAATTCCAGCTGTGCATCAAACACTACAATATAGAGGAGTTTACATCAAACCTATACTAGATTATACTTTTTAAAAACTGTGATAATAGATTTTTATGGTCTAAATTATTTTTAAAAACTGTTATAAAACATAAATGTTCAGAATCTGTAACTAGGCTTTCTGTAATTGGTTCCTAAAGACAAACACTGCATGTGATGTGATCCATCACAAACAAGGAAAAATGAGTCCCACTGTTTTACAAAATTACAGAACACCAAACTACTGAAAATGCTGCTTGGTACCGACAAGGATTGAAAAGCAAAAGATAGGGCTAAAATTTCTTTAAAAACAAAAAAAGCCCACCATTCATGATTAACAAGATAAAAATTAAATGCAATAATTATTTTCAATGTTGCAATACAAGTCATCTAGTATATAACTCGTATATCATCTTGTGATCAAACCCTTTAAGTTTGGATAACCTGCCACTAACTGACTTTGGCAAGAGAACAGATGTGGGTTTTTAGGGAGCCATTTTTGCTCCTTCTGTTACATAAAAAGAACGCAAGGAGTTGCTTTTCTTCTATTCTTGCCTTTTAATTGGAAACTAAACTCAAAAGTGTCACCATGTGGCAGTGAACTGATATCTTAACTACTGGCTGGTTAGGATGATAATATTAATGAAATGGTAACTGACAAGCTCGGATGCTCTCCATCATTATTAAACTGGAATATATCTGGACATAATGAATGAAATTTTAACATATTTAATTACTGTTTTCAACTATAAAACTCAATACAAGAGGATAAATATAAAAACAATAAGGTCTATACATGTTAAGGTTGCTTTTAAGACTTGACTTGTACATTATCCCTCCAAGTTAGGTTATTAACTTACCTTCATCAAGAGCAAAGCCAATGTTTAACTTCTTAAACTCTGAATGTGTCACAAATGTTTCCATTCCCTTGTGACCACCGACCTCCTCATCTGTAAAATAAAAAGAAAAGATTTTAAACAATAAAATCTATCAAATAACTCAGCAGTACCAAACTAATTTAACTAATACTAATTAAACATTCTCTAAAGCTTCTCCGGTACCCCACTGACACTGGGAGAAGCTGATAAAGTCATCAAACTCTATTAACAACAGTTTTTGCTTCAAAACTGAGCTGACAATTACTTTTGGGGTTTTGTGGAAAGTAAATGCATGCAGACTTCTGTGGTAAATGGCAAAAAGTTTCAGAAAAAACACACTATTTTCAGTATATTCATCACTGCTTGTAGCAGCTGAATCTAAATTAATGTAAAGATTCAGCCTTTTTTCACTAATTCTTATAAGTCATAACACTTCATTTAGCATACTCTTCATTTTCACCACTTGTTGATATTTGATTTTCAAGAGGCGAAAAATCACATTTATATTTCCCCATTATTCTAAATGGACAGTGTTCCATAATTGTTCAGGTTTAAGCAGCAGAATTAAACTTGCATGTCTGCAGTGGAAACACAATAAATGTCCCAGTTTGATATTGGGTAAATGTTCTGGATAGATCGACAGTCACATCCACAGCCCTCCCCTCAACCCTGTCAAAAACAGCCAAAACAACATGACCCAACCTTTCCACTCTTATGACATGGGGGCTAGCTGTCCACGACAGCTCCGAAGTAAAAGAGCGCAACGTTTGTCTGAATTCAAATGGCATAAAAGACAAAGTCCACACTACTACTGCTTTTCGGAGAAAGTCTGATAGGGACTTTAATAATGGCCTCACTGAGGGGATTCACACCTGCGCAGAACGAGACCCAGGACATGGCATTTCCTTGGTAGACTCCACAACTGATGGTGACTTGTGCAACTTGCTTTGAGGTGGTGTCAAGCGCTGTACACCACAGTTCCATTCATTTCTTTGTGAAAGCTTTCAGGTGTTGATGTTGTAGGGCTATGGTTCCACATGTTCCAGTAGCCGTGTGTGTGGCATTAAATCGAATGTCAATCTGGGCTGTGCACAGATTTATATTCCTGATCTTGCAGTCTGGTGAAAGGCCTTGTCAATCAGGAGTTGGTGTTGCTCTTTTGGTGTTACTTCCAATTTTCCTATTTTCCTTCTGAGCTCATATATAAAAACACTTCATATCTGTTATGATGCATGTCAGCTTGGATGTATGCCACAGTAATGACCACCGGTTCATGTTCTGGGATGTTTTGGTGGTCAGCTCTTAGGTCTGCCATGCCTTGTAGGTGTACCAACACCTAGCTTCTTGGTATATCTCAGCCTTGGGTGGGTCTGACACTGAGCAATATACATGATGTTCTACGTAGTTATTTCTGTTTGTATGTACAGCCCAAGCAACATTTCTGCAACATAAATGTTTACAACACTTGTTTGATGTTATCATTTTCTAGAAATTCTTGATATTGGTATATTTACTTTATCCTGCTTGTACTGCATCATGACAACACAAAGGATTTTATTTCTAATCAGTGAGGACAGACAACTTTACTGATATGTCCTGATCACCTGTTATGAGATGATGCTCTACGTAGTAAGTCTGTCTAATGAAGAGCTATTGCAGTCAAAACATCAGCTTGGCTAAAGCAAGCACAAGTGGAGCCCTGCAGGATTTGAGCTGTAGCTGGTCTCCCATCATGGATTATCTACATTTTTGGTCCAACTACCTCATTCAGCTTGAACAAGCACACATTATTTAGTCAAAGTTTATTTTCAGACTAAGCTGACTTGTTATGCCATTGCCTGTGTGCTAGGGATGTTCGATGGTGGCTTTTTTGTTTCTTTTTTTTTTTTAACCAATATCTGAAACTGTCCAACTCTTAATTTCTGATATCCACTGATACCAATATATGCACACAACTGTGAGGTTGTATCTCTCATATTTTGAAAAATGCAACTATATTGTGCTCCAAAAGCAAAGATCCCAAAATAGCCTTAACTTAGCCAGAGGAGTTCATTTTGGACATCTGGCTGCCATATATCAAATACTACCAAGTATTAACCAACATGTGGCTAATTATAATGTTTCTGACAATTTGGCAACTTAACCAACAACTTCAAATCAGACATATTATAAGCAGCTTCAAAGCAAGTCAGTCTGTAGCAGCAGCATCTGCCCTATACTCATATGACTCTAAAAGGAATGCTGGGATATGAAGTTCTTCCAGTATAACAGGGACTTCTCTACATGCAGGACTGGTGCTAATGGAATAGGATCTCACAAGATTTCGTGAGTAAAAATATTGGTCCGAAAAAATACTATACCAATATTTACCGATATTAACTTTTAATGAAGAAATCGGCCATTAATATCAGACATCCTTACTGTGTGCCCAAACAAATTAAGTTTAGTGATGGTACAAACAAATTACAAGCACATTACAAGCATAGGAAGAAATCAAATATCTCACCAGGAACAAACATTAAATGCACAGTGCGAGTCGGTTTCCAGCCCCCTGCTTTCAGTCGTCTGACTGCCTGAATATACCTACGGAACAAAAACAGACACAACAGCTTAGTGGCATACACAGACAATGAAGTGGGAACACTCTGTATGCAGGTTGGTGTTAAAACAGGAGTCTCTAATTGATATAAATCCAAGCTAAGATCACAACACTTGAGCACAAATCCTGTTTAAACCAAACAAGTTAATAAGGCAGTTTATACCCACTGTATCGTTACACATTTCATGTCCTGTGTTCCCCGGGCATAAATGTTGCCCTCTGCATCTTTGAAAGCACTGAAAGCATCGCATTTCCAATGTTCCTGGAGGAGAGATTCATAGCAAGTCTATTCTTTTGGAGTCTATAACAGGAGATAACAGGATTGTAAGATTGTATAAAGAGACAGAAATCATACCTGGTAAACAGGCACAACATCAGTATGGGAATTCAGCAAGATGGATTTCAGTGCTGGTTTTGTCCCCTCCCATGTCATGATTGATACAACTCTGCCTGGACAAACCTAAAAGTAAAAGAAAGGAGAGCTCAAGTGAAGTCTGTGCTTCTTTATAAAGTGTAAATAACTGCTTTTCACATGGATGAAATCACCTCAATCTTTTTCATGGGTAATTCAAGCTCCTCAGCTATTCTGTCCAGAAACCTGAGAGCAGCATCTATGAATGAATAAACACAGGACACTTGGTTTAAATATTAATATTTCCTTTTTTTTTAAAGCTCTCAGTCTTAACTCCTGTTGCTTTACTTGTGAAATTGCTGGACTTTGGTAAGGTCACAAGAAAACCAAAGCAGAAAGCCAAACAAGCCTCTTGTCACCACTTTTTTTTTTTTATCAGTTGGCAAAGACAAATTAAGCTATCTGAATGCTGGGAGAGATGAACAGCCCAGCATGCAAACTTAGTTATTGGGCCTCCTTTCATTCTAGCCTTGGGATGCAACCTGACTTGGCAGGCAACTCACAATTTCCAAATCAAGCCAATATCAGCTGATTTGTATTAAACTCATATATACCGTTTTACCATTTATGAGCCATAACTATCTCAAGTTTAAAAAAGTATCATAAAAATCAATAAGGTGCAACAACCTATGAAATTAGATTTGCAGGATCGTGACTTTTTTCTTTATTCAATTTCATAAGTAAGACCATTTAATGTGTAACTGATGCAGATAAGAGGTGGACTTTGATATAAGAACATATGATACAACAGATAGAGGCCAACAAATTTCACACTTTCACTGTACACATCCAGCAAAAACATTTTTTAAAGTAATTTTTATCATACATTTGTATTATACTCATATATTTAGCATTTTACATGAAGTTGTGTAAAAAAGTAAAAACACATTTTGTGCATCTGTTCATATCAAGGTGCAAATAAAAGACAAATCCAAAAATCAACTTAAAATAATCCAAATGAACAAAAACTGATCTAAGTGTGTTGTGACAAATATATCTCACCGTAGTCAGGTTCAGGGTGGACGGTTTTGAGACGGAGGTAGTCTCTGAACAAACTCACAGAGGGGTCCTCTCCTCCAGAGGAGCTCTGTCCTCCTCCAACACCTGGACCATCTTTGTCAGGCAGCATGGTGTGATTTATTTACTCCTCTAAATCTGTAAGAGACAAAACTCGTCATTTACAGTCAAGCATGGCAGAATCATGTAAGACATTTGTTGTTATAATGTCTTTGATGCAGCACAGCTCTCAAACAAACAGCGGCGCTAAAGCCGACGAACTGGAGCCCGTCAGGGCAGCAGCCGTTACCTTACCTACCTTCAGCACCTCTGCTGAAGCCCCAATGTAATGCTAAAAAGCTAGCCCTGTCTAAGGTAACCTGCGACTCTGCTGTAATAACAGAAGTAGCAGCTGTGTCCTCTACGTTGGCTAATTAGCTGGAGCTTATAGGCACACAAATGCCAAACGACATTCATGTGCTGTTTTTACTCTTGTTCATTAGTTGAGATTACTCATGGTACTCACCGAAAGGACCCAAGCTGTACCCGGCAGGGCTCGAAATTTGTCAGGGTGGTCTCACTTCTATAATTTAAACCTTGAGCCCCCAAAATAGGCAAAAACAAAAGTTTGGGAAAGAAAAGGCCATTTATACAAGCTGTATTTCTCTTAATCGTAAATGTTACAATAAATTTGTCAAATCGATGCATGAATATAATAGTATTACAATCTATAACACCCCCGCAGTGGACTGTACCATTACTCAACTATGACGTTGTGAAGTTAGCTAATAACAGGACAGCTGAAAGTTATTGCAGACAAAATAAATGTGTTATCAAACTGGTTTACCCCCCCCCCCCCCATCTCATCTTTTCTTTTACTTTCAGAGTTTCTGAATAATATTGCGTTTTATGCACTGTAATAGGGAGAAAAGATAATGTCTTCCAGCAGATCATAAAAATTTAGACTGCAGATCTTTTTTTCCCTTTAGCTTGAAGGAAGGAATGATTTTGCAGGGTGTAACAAAAAGTCAATGCGGATTTAAAAGATTAAAAATAAATCCTTTAAAATGTGTTTCTATTGATACTGAATCTTTCTACCAAAATAAAGTTTTTATTCTCTAAGAATGAGCCAATCTATGGACTGACTGCCAAAAATAACTAAATAAATCTTTTAAAGCAAACAAAAAAATTGCTTCGTTAAAAATGGTCATTTTCAACTGTGACTACGATATACTAATTTTGACTTTTCCATTCTAATTTTGAGTTTACTTTATCAATTCATTTGCCGATTCAAAAATTATTCTTTTCATCTTTATTTTCATGCCTGTATTTATTTATGTATCATACTCCTTTTACATTTTCTCATCACTAAAATAATCTCTGTATTTTGTTTTAATATAACATTTTATTTATTAGTTTATTTACACTTTGTACATTTTTTCCTAGCATATTCATTTCTATTTCATTCCTACATTTCTTTCATTCTTTCTTTTTTTTACGTTTCTGTTTGCATGCTCTGTCCATGTTGTTGTTGTTGTTGTCTTCCTTAGTTGCAACAGTAGTTTTTAAAAATTGTGGGGCCACAAGAAGTGGAAATCTGGCAAGGGGCCTAGCTGCAGCCTCCAGACACCTGTCACATATTCCTATAGAACCCTGAAAAGACCCTGCCTCAGAACAGGAGCTAAAATAGTTGTAGGAACTGAGGGCCATGGTCCCTAGTTCCTGCCTGTCCAAATGCGTGAAAATAATACCTAAAAAAAATATAGGTACTTCAAAAGTTTCCTAGTGAAATAGTGGCTTATGCAGGTGCACCTGCCTGGCTCTGCTATGTGTGGCCTTGTTGGTGGGGAGGAGATGGAGGTTTTGAGTAGGGAACCCCCGCAGAAATGGCTGACAGGAGATTGTACAGCATCTTTGGCATTCTGTTTTCTTATCTGAAAATCACAACCACTCATGACCGTTTAGTTTTGTGTGTTTGCAGTAACTAGCTGCAGACAGCACAACTAACAAACTGATGAAGGTTCTGGTAAAGTTGGCTGTGATCACAAATAAAAAAAAAACTTCTAAACCTTAAGGTCACAGAGGTTCTCTGAGGGTTACTTGCGAGTCACAACTCCATAAGAAGCGAGAAATTTCTTCTTATTTTTGAGGCTGCAAGAACAAGAAAAAAAAAAGTTAGTTTTTTCCAGTCAATACATACTCCAAAAGAAGTTTTCTCCGTGGTGCACAGGTGGTGGGGGCAGTGGTGATCACCCAGTGATTATCCATTTTAACAACATACTTTGTCCGTTGCAGGATAGGATTGCGCATGGTGGTGTCCATGTATTTAAATGCCATGCGTGTTGTTTACATTTTCATACTTTCTCACCTCAATGATGAGGAGCAGCAACAAGTCCCCCTGGAGGATCGCCTATTTGGTGGCCATTTTCTTTGACTAACACAGCCGTCTTTGACAGGTACCAGCAGTCACAACAGGGCTGACTGACTGAGTGCAGTGACCCACCTCCTGGCAGCATCTTTCAACTCTTCTCCAGGCAGTTTTGGGCATCAGCTCCTCAGTTTTGTTCAGTCTTTTTCAGCTCTACATCAGTGTTTACCATTTAGCCACACCATCCATTCAGAACAACTTGGTGTGGAATTTCTGTGCTCATCTTTACCACTAGATGTCAGTAGTTCTTACACACAGCACCTTTAAGTATGTACCTGGACTGCAATCTGCACCACCACCCTGCTACAATGAAAATAACCATTAAGGCTAATGTCACACATGTTTCATGTGTAATGTTAGCTGCATCCACACACCTCTTCTCAGACTAACAGAAAATAAAGACACAAACAACACAGCACTTAAATCTCATTTTCTTTACTATTTTAATGTATCAACATTTGTTTCATTTTTTTCAAACCAGCAAACAGAAAGACTCAATCAAAACTTATAAATAATAAAAATGCAACTTAACCTTTACAATAGCAAATACTGGTGGCACAGGATACTTGCACCAACTTATTTTGTTATTCAACAACCCAAAAAGGTGAAACACTTATATGCTTTAGCAGCATTAGCACAATGTTACTATGTTGTTTAAATGCTACTCAAAAGTACCAGTAGGACACACATTTGGTACTGAATGTAACAGTAACTCTGGGTATCAGTATTCCTTAGAAATTATGACAGTATGAATGAACAAGGGAAAAATTAAAGTCTCAAGTAAACACAGCTTGCTCCAGAGGGCACTTAACAACAGTGCTCAGTTAAATTAGTTTGTTCCAAGAACAGCTCACTCCGAGCTTAATTCACACATTTGTTAAGCAAAAGAAAAAACATAAACACACACCAAATACACGTAGTCATGTCAAAAAACTGTCAGTGTTTCCAGTTTTCAAATAAAGATTAATGAAGCTTCATAATAAACAGCTAAAGACCATGTCATACATAATACATTCACTCAGTTGCAAAAAGCACCTGGTCAACTCAAAAACACTTCTTTAAATATATTTTTAAGAAATCCCCATTTCCTTTTTTTTTTTTTTTTTTGTATGTTTGGTGTGTTTGTTTATCTATTTATTCATTTTTGTGGCAGGGATGATTGTCCAACATTATTGCAGATATTTTACATATAACTTCATTAACATTATATAAATAATACAGTTTTTGATCATTTTTATCTGGTCCACAGTTTTTGAACATGTTTTAGTGCAGTACATCTTAGTTCAACTCGCTTTAACTGAACACAGTTTATGTTAATTGGAAGCAGGTTAACCAGGTTTTTATGTTCATGTTGTTTGTCAGAAGTGAATTCAACAGCAGTTTTTTTTTTTTTTTTTTAACGCAAGCATCAGTGACATTTGCATATTTACATTTCCCTACATGCCACCTACAAAAATGGTAATGATGACGCAAACACATTCCGTGTTTTCACATGCGACGAGGGGTGTCAGACAGATGAAGCAAAATTCTTCTTTTTTTTGTGTTTTCTAGAACTCAGCTCACCATATATTTTCAGATAAAACTATGAAACTTTAAACCCAAAACGTCTTAACAACTGCAGCGTTACAAGTTCTCCTCCAAACCTACTGCCACACCCACAATCTCCAAGTGAGAATAACACTGATCTTAGAACCTTTTGGTAAAACTGACATCGTATCGAACTGATTAGAGGACAAACGTCCCTTTACCTCCTCTTCCTCCGCTGCACGATTTACTTCAGTTTGCTGAGGAATTCGATCAATCCCTGGTGAAATTCACGGGGTTTGTCCATGTAGCAAGCATGGCGAGCTCCTTCCAGCTTCAGCACATAGTGGTTTGGAAGTTGGAGGAGGTTCTTGTGGGACTGGGCACCTAGGTTTGTGTCCAGTGCTCCAAACACAATCAGAGTGGGAGTCTAAGAGGCACATAAGCAGCAAGCCAAAGTAGGAAATTAGACAAAGTGTAATAAAAAAGAAAAAATTATGCTGATGTTGCAATGCAGTAAAAATAACAATTATGCTCTTTTCTGTTGGTTCCTCAAAACCAAATTTATCTGGTGATTGTCAAAGTTCATTACATTCAGAAGATTAATTTACAAGAAAAAATGTTATAAAAAAGCAGCCACTTTTTCCTCTGGGGATGATATTAAACAGACTCAGCTGATTTGATACTGAGGAGGGGTTAGGTTTGTCCCAGTGTTACAAAGCTGAAATAATAATGCATAGTCCCCTCTTGGTTCAAACCTAGACCAAGGAACATTTAACAGCAACTGAGTCTCTAATCTGAAGGGTTTAGTAGCAGAATAAGTGCTTAAAAGTTCTGAGATGTAAGGTGGAGCAAGACCATGTAGTGATTTAAAGGAAATCAATAAAGGCTGTACATTTAAGATGCTAAGAAGCTGTCTGACATACTTGTAGGCTAAATCTTCAATAAATGGAAAAATCATTAGTGTTTCTTGCTGCATAATGATGTAGAAATGCTGACAAGAGAAAGTAAAAAGGCTCAAAGGCTACAGAAATCATGACTAATAACACAACATACTTTAAGTTCTTTCCTTCTGTGAGTTTATTGAATATTTCTTTCTGTGGATGAAGTGTTTTAGCAGCGTTGTCTAAAGATATGGGACAGCTTAGCATAGACTCAGCCGGGACGGTGTTGGCAGAAATCATCTCCCAACTTAACTGGATCTTGACACCGTTTTACTGAAGTCAAGAGTCACAAACTTATTTTCTAAACTTTTCTGTGTCAGTAAAAGGTCAGACTGTATGGTGTATATTACCAAATAAATGTAGGGTTAACTAAATGCAAACTAATGCCACCCTGATGTCATAGTTTGTCCAAAAATAAATGTCAATCACAATCTCTAACCACCTTCATTTTATGAGAAACTTTTTCTTTTGAGAATTTTCTATATATAAACACAACAATTGGCATGATTTCATGGTTTGTTTTTTCAATTTTTATTAGGCATGATATACAGTTGTCCTCAAAATTATTCATATCCCCCACAATTAAAGAAAAGGGTAAATTCACAATAGTAATTCAAATAACAAGAAAGTAAAGAAAGCAATAACAAATAAAAATGTACAAAATTATGTTTTAGTGAAAAAAATCATTCCTTTTGAATTGTGGTCAGAAATAATTAAAAAAAAAACAAACAAACAAAAAAACTGTCCCAAATACATTAGAGCACCTTTCCCATGAACAATGGACCAACATACCTGTCAACAGGTGTAGAAGTCTTTTTGAATATTCAGAGAAAACACCTGATTGCAGTGATTGTCTCAAACTGTTGCTCAACGAAAATTTTAGCTTCGGAGCCCCTTAATACTTATTTTTCACGTATTTGTTTGTTATATTTCTTTCGAAGCATAATTCAAAATCAACATCATGATTTTTATAGAATTTTTACATATTACTACTTTTGTCAATTTCAACTAATTTCACTGACAGCTGATTTTTTTCTCTTTAATTGGAGGGTGTGAATAATTTTGAGGACAACTGTATATATTCATATATATGTGTATAGTGTACTGTATATGTGTATATATGTAATGTGTGTAGGTACAAGTAAGTTTCATATTATACACAGCATACTTCATCCACAGGTTTCTCTGCTGTGTTCTGTCAACTTTAACTTCTTTGTATCATAATGAAAATAGCCTTTTAATATTTTTGAATCAGTTCAGAATCTTCCATGTCTGTATTTTGATGCATCGGATTTGACTTTAAATGGACTCACCTGAACATTTTGGTATTGCTGTGGGGAGTAACTCCGGGTTCCAACTGGTGCTATAGGAATGAAGCCACGCAGCTGAGCGCTGTTCTTCATGAGAAAAGGAATAGAGTAATGTCCGCTCATCGAGGGGCTCAAAAGCACAGCTGCTCTCACACCCAAAGACTCCATGAACCTTGACAGGAGGTCCACCCGATTCTGGTCAGTCTTCAGAGTTTCTGAGTCCGGTGATTTTCCATAACCTCAGTGAAAAAGAATTTATCAAAGATTAATTCAATGAAGATTAATACACGGAGGAGGTGCTTTGGTCTGATAACATTATACAAAATAGCAACTGCTTGATTTGACATGTTTGCAGCATCGGTTTTGAAGTTAATTCTAATTTAATGCTGTGTAATTGGATGATGACCAGGCACTGAACAGGCATTAATGTCAGCATAGTTAGTAATGACAAGCTAGTATTCCTTTTGGACTGTTTGGTGTAGAATTGACTTGTGAAGGGAAAAATAATTTCAACCACAAGAGGGCATCATCATCACATAAATTACTGGCTTTCCAAATCAAGCTACTAGCAGCAACTGTTTATCTTAGCAGCACAATCATTTTATTTTGATTCAATAAAATGAAATCGCTTAATGATTTTACAGAACTCATGGTTTGATATTTTTCAATGTTTTCTTAAAAACATTGTAAATCTGTTTTTGTTGTCTGTTTGTTTTCTTATTTATTGGTGTTTTTAAAAAAATAGTTTTTCTGAATGCCATGCAAAATCAGACAGTTGTGAAGTGCCGTTTCTCCGCTTGGGGACGCTTGGCCAACAACGGCTCCAGGATTTTATATAATACATGTCATTGTGTCATTAAAACAAGTCAGAAAGATAAAGTTTCCAAGTCAGAAAGTTTTGAAGTGTTACTGTAATACTATAACCAATCTAAATGTTTCTGTGTAAGAGAGATGATGCATGCATCTTATCAACACTTTCAAAACACACAAAAATATATAAAAGATATCAACATATGGGCAAAGTCAATCATTCAGAATAAACGCAAACATTAAATCTTCTTGTATTTCATGCTTCCAGTTTTAAGTAAAACAAATACATAAATCTATACAAAGGAATTAGAAGACTTAATGGATTTAATAAAGTAGGGTTCCACTAATACCTGGCAGATCCATTGCTAAGGCCTGATATCCGTTGGTTGCTAGCAGGGCCATGGTCCCTAGTTCTTCCCAGGTTTTGGAAGTGAAGGCCTGGCCATGCAGAAGGACCACCTGCAGCCTGCACAGAGACATTTTCAGGGTTTTAGAACTAGCACAGATCAGTTTATTGCAAGTGCTTTCTTTGTTTGTTTGAACTTGATAAAAATAAATTCCACAGCACAAACTCTTTCAGTTAGTTCACTCTGTAAACTAGTTTGCAAGTATCAATTACAAGGACAGTCAATGCTTCCAACTAAGATGTGTTAAACAGATTTTTCACTTCACCCCACCTTGGTAATATCTGTCGCCCAGCTCCATCTATAGGTAAAGCTTCTCGAAAAAACAATGGAGGATCCCCAGGCAGCTGTCCGGTGCGAATGGACACATTGACGGATGGGAGTACAGGAGGAGCTGTGACCAACAACCCCATTCTTTGAGCCTCGAATGATGGCTCCATGCTGCCCTGACGAATGGATGGCAGCAACAGGTACAGCAGCAGTGTGGCCAATAACACCAGGCCCAAAACAACAAATCGATTACGAAAGAGATTCATTTCATCCAGTTGAAAGACCTAAAAAACAAAAAGGTAGACAAAAAGGTCCTTTAATAGATTTAATTACTACAATAATTTATCATTATTTTTTTTTTAGCAATTTCATGTTCTATAAAAACTGACACTATTCATCAACCTGTCACTACTCTACCTACACAGTCACAAATATGGCATTACAATGAAGAGTCGCAGCATTATTAGAGTGACTGAAAGAAATATATATAAGGACCTGGCTAGAGCACAAGTTTTCTGAAAGCTGGTGCTAGGAATTACCAGAAATATAAGTGGTCACAAATTCTAATAGCGGTTGTCCACAAACTTTACCAGAAAAACTATAGCTTTATATATTGTTTTTTTGGCACAGAATTTGAACCCAAATTCCAGTGTCACCATCTGGAAACTGGTATCAAAATGAATGAAATTATTTGCTGCAGCTGAAGAACCTAACCACTTAGCAGAATCCGATAACCCATAGAATTTTGTTAAACCTGAATAAACTATCTTCTAAACTTTAAGAGGAAAAGTATGTTTGCCTTGAAAGATATTCACTCAACAGTTTTAAATTCTCAGCAAAGAAGGACAAGTACCATCTCAATCCACGTGTATAATGATTGCTGGTGAATGATTTCTGCCTACACAGCATGAAACAAAGTAGGTTTCTGCTAAGCAAATGTTAATGATGTACATTTTGGCAGTTTGGGACTGGAAGTGGCTGTACTATGTAACTTGAGGACTTTAAAATATCTTTAAATAGTGCAAAATCCTCTTGAAATATTATCCAAAATCTGTGACAACGAATGCAAAATCATAAAGAGGTTCGTTGTTAGCCAAAGCATGCATGATAGCTAATATAGTGTCTGGTACTAGCTAAAATCTCAGCACAATGCTGTAGGTTATGAGATGCATTGATGCAAAACAAGAAGACATACCACAGAGGAGAGAATTAAATGCGTTCACTAACAAAAGGACGAGGTTCTCTTCTTTATCGCCATGTCTTTTGGATTGATCGTTGGGACAGGAGGAGTCGCTGTTAGACTTCGGGTCCGTACTGATGGTAGCTAAATTAGCTTTTCAAACAGACAGGAAAATTGTGCTTATAGCCAAATATTTAGTTTTCCAACAAAATATTATTCATTACATTAAACAGATTTCCCAGCAGCAGAAAGCATACGCCTTATGTGCCCAGCGAAACAATCGAGAAAAGGATTTTTATTTTTTTTAGATTGTATGTTTGAGAGTTTAAATCCTCCAAGGTCTTAATCGTTTGTTCCTCGTCGGATCTTTTTACAAGCCGCACAAAACAACCCCGTAAAAAGTTTACACCAGAGAATGACCAAAAAAAAACCCAGACGTTTCTCAATATGCGTACTTTTGCGGACTTGCATTCTTGTGTACTTTTGAAACGTCATCAGTAGAGGTCCAAGTACTGTTCCAATTCAAAGAACGCATCAAGACAAGTACGCTCCATATTCCCGGATGTGTACTTGCTCCGCCCACTTTTCCGAGTCTGCATTGGAGCTGACTTTTGTGGACTTCAGACACCTTTCTATCCCATAAGGCATTGCGGCATAACAATGGTGGAGGAGAAAAGTAATTGCTATAAGTGCTGAAAATACTCATTATTTTACGTAACGTTGGTTTTATATAACTTTTCTACAACAGAGTTGTTTTACTTCAACTTCTTGTGGTTTGATAAATTTTAAACCGTTATTAAAAGTGACTAGCGGTTTCACAAACGGGCTGAACAGCTAACGGTAGCTAACAGTAAGTAAGACGGTTGCGCAGATTAGCTGTCTTTAACTGCCACATTCAAGCAGGGTTATTGCTATTTATTATTTCAGTATTAGATATCTGTTATGACACAACTTCAGCAACGTCTTTGACGTAATCAAGTGTGCTTCTGTTTCAAATGTGCAACGAGTGTACTTGCGTCCTTCCGTCCTCAGAAGTCTTTACTTCCAACAAGTCCATACTAGCAAGTACACAAGTTTGTTCTTAGCGAACTTGGTATTGAGAAACGGCCCATTTCCTGCTGACGGGTCGGCTCTGTTTTTTGTGCAATATCACTACAGATTTATTTTTCTATTGCAAATACCTACGCTTTGGTGATATGCTCATACATTTCTGTTTTAAAATTTAATAGATAAGTTTGCTTTACTTATACTTATACTTGTTACCTTCATAACAAACTTTACCACAAGTTATTTTGGGCTGATATAAACTCACTGTTGTCTTTTACTGATCACAAATCACACCAGATTCTTTAAGTATTACGGGAAACTTTACACTTGAAAAAACACATTGAAGCTGAAACCCTTTTCTATAGTTATGCAAAATGTTTTTTTGTTGTAAAATGCTTTTCAGTACTTTAAAAAAAAAAAAAAACTGCTGTGGGATTATGCTGAATGAATTAAACCCTGAAAACAGAGAAAATGAGACAGAAAAAGAATTGCACACTCAAAAAAAAAATTGTTTATTAAAGTTCCCCACTAAAATTTAAAATTAAATGTTTAAATTACAGATCCTCTTTCCCTTTGGCAGATGGTTGAAACATTAACAATTAATCTGCAATGGACTGGCAACCTGTCTCCAGGCCATACCCTTCCTCTACTCTAGCAGAGGCTGGGAAAAGCTTCAGTCTCCCAACGATTCTACAATGGAATGAGCAGGTAGAGATAATGGATGGACAAAAGGTTACGGCAAAATAAGGTTTTTAATTAACTGGAAGACGAATCAATGCTTAAAATTGTTTCTAAAACATACGATGGCACAACAAATAGATACTAAAACAAACAAAAAAATTGTGCAATTACCATCAGCATTTTTACCCCCAGATTTTAATTTGCATTATGATCAGTTGTGTTCACTGATATTCAACTTCACACTTTCTGTACGATTCATGATTTAAGGGGAAAAGAGAAGGCAAAACAACCACAGAAATATCTACTTCTTTCTCTGTCTTTTAACATAAGATTCACAGTGGAACGTATCTCTACCTTGGCACAATAAATGTGAAAACCACTCTTGTACAAGAATGAACTGATAGTATGCTTAAAGTCCTTGTCCTGCTAGAAAAAAGAAGTTAATTTAATCTTCCATTAAGTACCAATATGTAATGGCAACAAACAACATGAGAAAAATATTAAAGTGCAAAATAAAATAATAATAAACATTGTAATATATGACATCCTATGCTGTTATCTGAACCTTCATCTGTTTTTTTTCCGTTAGTTTAAAAAAAAAGGGTAAAACAAAAACAAAAAAGTAAAAACTATTAACCAGTATCACAATTCATTTTAAGTAAATCAATATACAAGTTACAGTATAAATAGGAAATTGCTCAGGTAGCTTTGGAATAGGAAATACACCAGGAACTAAACTAATCCAAGCATGTACCTACAGTAGTTACTATCAGAACACCATCACAAGCATAAAGTCTCACACGAGCTGCAGCGATTTGATTCAAAACGGACACAAATGAAGGCAAATGTGAACAGAAAAAGTTACATTTTTAAACTTGAAGACATTTGATTTTTCCAGTCAGCCAACACGTTTTTAACACAAACCCTAGACTTTCAAAACACTATTGCATTATGGTTTGAAGGAAGCCAAAGACAGAAGTTACATTTAATGGTTGACAAACTGACATTTCTAGTCTAGAATTTCCAATACAAGCAGAAATCAACTTTGAACATTTGTACATTTAAAAGGCCGGTATGTTTTCAAAGAAAATACAATTAAAATAGAAGTGATAATACCTGAATACCAATAACGGAAATTTTTGGCATTACTTGTTTTCACAGTAAAATCTGAGTTTATTAGATAATACCATCAGCATTAAACACTGAATAAATATGTATATTTTCCATTGGTTTTTACTGTTGTGTCCACAATTTCCCTTTTATCTACAATTTATTCAATACAAAAAACTCATAGGCATTGTGGCGATAAGATCAATGCAAAGCACTGAACTAAGCACTGCTGAAAAAACTCAGAATTTGTAAACAAATACAACCATAAGAGCACTTTGTAGCCCTTTTAAGGCACGTTTAGAATTGAAACAGGCAGGTCCAGCTACGCTGCTTCTACAAGCAAAGGATAAAAGAGACTAAAGACTGAGATCTATAATATTCTGGCACAAATAACTGTTTATATTTCGTTCACAAGGCTGTATTACACTTTATAGGCTGATCCATCAACAAAATTCATACTATAAAGGTACATTTGGCTGTTAGCATATATGCCAAGATTCCTCAACTCTGGTTTTCAAGGGCCACTTGATGTTTCCCTGCTTGCAGTCACCTGTCCCAAATTAAATACTTATTAACAGGCTTGTGTGGAACCTGAAAACAATGAGTTGAGAAAATCTGCTTCATTTGAATCAGGTGTGTTGAAGCTGGAAAATGCAAGAGCTGCAGGGCAGTGGCCCTCAAGGACCCTGGTAAATGCCGTTTGGCATCAAATGCATCCTTCCAGTTTTGTTTTGTTGTTTTTTAATGCTCACTTTATTCTGTTGTGTCCACCATAAAAATTAAATACAAAAAACTCTGTGTTTATTTAATCTGCGGAGACAGTCACAACGCAGTCCTGTTCAACGTAGCACGATTCAGTATTCGCTCATCTTGGTTGAGTTGACAGACTGGCAGAGTCCTGTCAGATTAAGTTCTCATTTTTGTCACAAATGGATCTAGTTTAATCACCACCTTCTGTCGACCTAGTGAATCTAATTACACCCCTCACTATAAGCTGTTTTCAATGCATAAATGTAACTTTAGCACAGTAACTTGCCACCTTTATATAAAAAAGTCAGAACTTTCCTTTTTGTGCTGGCTGAGCAACTTGAGTTTCCTCAATGAAGCAGAGACAGGAGACCGAGTGGGAGTAAAAGGCAGAGAGGCCAGGTTCCGAAAACAGAGGAGGCTCTATTCTGCCCTTTTTCTTTCTGCTCACACCCATTGCCCCTGTACCCGCTGTAGCATTGGCACTGGAAATGTGTGCGGAAAACAGCCTGCTCGGCTTGGCCAGGTGCTCCTGCAACCTTCAGACGGCCACCCTGACTTGTTATCCTGTGTGTTGAGGGGCTGAGATGCAGATACACATCGCTGTCCGGTATCCGGCGAAGACAGCGGCCGTGGGATTTACACAGCACCTTGCTGCACTGCTCGGCTGCTGTAGACACATTGAGGAGGTACTGACCCAGTTGTCCCATAAGATATTTGTTCAGGGTGGAGCAGCTGGTCTGCAGGATTGAAAACACAATAATCGAACCCCAAACCACAGAACAGCAACCTTTTCAGAATCAGAAAAACAGAGAGGATTCAACTTACATTGCTTGCGTAGGAAGTGTCCCCCCAGAAGATGACACCTGCAGCTCCGAGTGCAACACTCTCACCAATGGTGGAGACCAAATCTGTCTGCAAAAGGTGTAAACAAACTGTTTAATTGTGTAAGATGAGATGAAAAAAAATATTGCACCCCCCCCAAAATTATTTTAGTTCATTTGAGTTTAAATACAGGCAAAAGTTGACGAATACATAATAAAATCTGACCCTTTCTTGCCGTTTTTATGGTTTAAATCAAGTATGACTTAGGGCTGGACGATTATGGAAAAAATTATAATCATGATTATTTTGACTGATATTGAAATCACGATTAATATACATGATTATTCATTGATTTCATAAAAAGTGTTTATTGAACCACCAGAACTCAACTTCAAATATAACTTAAAAATAAATAAATAAATTTGAAACAAGTAAAGGAGTAAAATAAGAATATTATTTAAAATAATAACAGCAATAAAAATGAATACTCAGTCTACATGCATTCCTGTTCTATACTCACTGCAGTTTGCTTCTTATACCAGTTTGTTCACTTCAGGATTAATCGTTTTTCTTCGATTACAGTGTTTTTATGATTGTGAAAAGGCAAAATTGAAATCACGATCAAAATTTGATTAATTGTCCAGCCCTAGTATGACTGACATGAGACTTACTAGACTTATAAAAATATAGTAATACATTAAACACTGGCGACCTGTCCAGGGTGTACCCTGCCTCTCGCCTGATAATAGCCGAGATAGGCTCCAGCAACCCCCACGACCCTCAACTGGATAGACGGTATAGAAAATGACTGACTGACATTAAACGCTGGTTGAATTTAGTTGACTACATTTAACCCTTGAAAAATTTCTGCTGTAACCAACTTACCTCAGTAAGGAGGGTCATCTGACTGTTGTAAGTTGGTCGGGTATAAACAAAAACAGGACGCGCTAACCCATCCCCAACAGATGCCAAGCGCATCGCTTCCTTCACCCTGTTTCGGACAAACAGGCGTCCATAAATTGAAGAGCGAAGTACAGAACCCATGTATATTGACGGGAAAAATGCTGTACATTCCATCCATAACCAGTTAAGTTTATCATTGCGGTCCATCTCCACAGCAGGACAGTGGCCCGTGTAATTTTTCAGGCCACCTTTGTAGTCATGGTTGTAGCAATCTGGAAACAAATAGAAGCCCCATAGCTGATTGGGCCTCAGATTCTTTGCAAGCTTCAGAGTTTCCAGCATGAATTTTCGAGCTGACAGCTCAAATTCTTGTTGTGCGACTTGTCCCACTTGTTCTGAAGTCCATTGAGGATTCTTTTTTTCCACCAACTCACGGGATTTTCTTCTATAGATATCTTTAGCATCCCAATTTCGAATCCACAATGGGCGCCACTCCTCCCAGTCAATAACAGACAAACCTTTTGCCTGGGGCTCTCTTATGTATTTCTGAAGACCTTCAGGCATCTTTTCATAGTGCTGAATGAGGCTTGCAAGCTGTGGAAGGCCTCCATTCACTGGAGTGTCCCCATGTTCATAATAGGGATACAACCCAAGGCGTTCCTTATAGAACATTGTGAGATTCTGTCGGACAAAGCCCTCATTGGGTGTTGCTACAATGTCAAACTGGTCCAAAGATAAAGTAACACCATGTCGTGTCCCACACTCCTGTGTTGGGGCATTCCAGACGAGAATAACTGGCTTCTGGGAATATAATGGCCATCTTGTCTGCTTCGTATCTGCTGAAGACATGACCGTCCACGATGTAAACAAAGTCAGAATCAACCACGGCAGCTGGCCAGCTGTGGTGAGAAGGAAGTGAAATCCAGCCTTCATGGTCACTGCACACCTTCTCTTCTCCCTCTCTAGGAAAGACAAAGCGGTTTTGTGAAATTCAATCAAAAAATAAAATAGATTCAAATATATCAACAAGTAATCTAGAGACTATTAGTTTTATGAAGATGTAAATTATGTTTAAAAAATAGCTCATTTAGGGCTCCAAGTGTAATGTAACCATCATGATCTTTTAACGGTACAGTTTTAACAAGCATCTAAAAAAAGTATTTAAAGGAAACTGTCAGGTTATCAATAAAAATCAAATCATTTTGACTTCCTCCCTTGGATGTTGAATGAATCTTTAAGTTCAGAAAAGATTACATATAGGTGAGAAACAAATGTCACGCCACTGAAAAGAAATTACAACCACTCAACCAGTAAAAATCCAACTTTTAGCTGCAATTTGTTGTGCGCGTAAACTCGAGAAAAGGAAATTAAGTTATTAGCCACATTAGCTCAAAGTTTCAATGAAACTAGCCACTGTGTTGCTAAGTTAGCTAACGGGTTTGTACTTCCGTTCAGTCTAACCTGTTTTGTTGACGCCCGGGACAAAGATCTTTTCCACTCATGTAACCTTCATATAAATTCCTTTTCCGCAGCCCTGCCATGTGAGATACAGCAGTTCGTTCAATCCATTTCGATGAGTGAAAAATTCGCTTCTGAAATTATGCTGCCAGGAGGGATGGTGACGGAAAACGTTGGGCAACAACTGATCACTGCATTTCGCTGCCGAGTAGGGGGATTCTGGATTAATAAGAAGTTTAATATGTTGTAAATTCAAATTTGTCTCATACAACATAAAAAAATCTCTTTCAAAATACAAGTATTTCATATTTAAATGAGATAACAGCCTTGATGGACATAAATCTGAGAGTCAATGTTTATTCCAGTTTCAGCAGCCACCCCCTGCCTGCTAGTGGTCTGGTCTAAAAGGCATTTCATTGATTAAAGGGGCACCAGATTTTCTACATAAAGGAGTTGTACATTTTTTATTTTTAAAAGCAACAGTCTTAGAAGGGAGTTCCGGTGGTGCGCTAAGTCAACTCTGTTAGAAAATGCATAATATAACCTAGTCTGAGTCAAATTGCTTTGATGTGGATGTTACTCTATGGAAGTTTGGCAAAAATACATCAATGAAATAATAATTTGCTTTAAAAATTGTAATCTTATTTGAATATTCACGGATTACTTTAAAATATTATGACAATCACATGTGCACAATAATCAATCTTGAGCTTTAGAAAATGCAGCAACATTTTAAGTTGCTAAAGATGACATCAAATCAAATAAATTTTAATCACACAAACCCCAGGAAATGTAACTTTTAAAAAGAAATGTAATCTGGATTCATTGTGATTAGGTCTAATTATCGCTTGTAAACTCAGGACCCCCCCCCCCAATTCCAAGATATAACTTATTACTACTTATACCACATAACAAGTTGCTGTCAGAATCATGTCAACAGCCCTTGAAGCCATTTATTCCTTACATTGTTGTTAGAGATGCACCGGTCCGGTTTTTTCCGATCCAATCCAATACCAAGGCTGATAATATCGGCTGATACCCAGTACCGATCCAATACTACTTTTGAATGAATAAACTGTGTTCCTTGCCATGTGAGGAAAGGCATCAAGCTTGACGTAAACATTTAGCCTTGTTTAAAGAAAGGTAACAAATTAACATTGATAGAAATGTACTTAATTTTATCTTTTAACAAATAACAAAGTGTACATTTATCATGATATTAATAAAAACAGAAATAACAGGATAGGCCACTTTCATCCGATATACGATCTAGCTAATTTCTCGATATCGGAGCCGATATCCGATCTGGGTATCGGATTGGTGCAACCCTAATTGTTATGGAAGAGTTGAAGTGGGAATGAAAAACAGATACACATTTAAAATGTACCATCTAACAGAGAAGCATACATTTACATCAAAGTTTTCTTCGATTGTATTATACTGCTTTGCATTATAACAATACCCTAAAGATTGTAAAGAATGTTAGCTCAAAATATACACTACAATATGTTCTTAGCTACTGAAGTGAAAGGATCTCATGGTTGATAACATTATCAAGTTTTTCAAAACATCCTGTTCAGAGAAGCCCTAATCTAATCTCTTACCAGCAACGCGTTTGTCTCCACTCTTCAGACAAAACTCAGTCAGTCTCCAATTATATATATGTGAAACTATTCAGACAAAAGCAGTTTTTCATTCTGTATTGAAATCCACTGACAGCTCTTTAAATACCAAGAAAACTCCTCCCTCCGACCTCCACATTACACACAGGAAGAAAAAAGAATCACTATTATTACCTATGATTCATTTGCCTTGATGTAGAAAGTGCTGTCCCAGCCTCAAAAGGGCATTTTCACTGCAAAATCTTTGGTTAATGCTGAAATAAATTAACAGTTCCTATAAACATATTTATATTACAGCTGCCAGATATACAATATATAGTAAAAATAACTGTGTGTGGATGGAAGTGGAGAATTCCAAACCATCTAAGAAAAATAAATTAAATGTCTTTAAAGTGTCACACTTTAAAGACATTTTAAGAACTGGTAATATGATCATGACTCAAAGCTGACCTGTAGGTTTATTGTCAGCTAAATGAGGCAAAAGTGCACCTGCGAGTTAATGAGTAACTAAAAAAATGTATTTAACAGGAATTCTGTTAGCACACCCAAAAAGAAAACATGTTAACTCGCTGAAACTGAAATTATTTCATCAATTTTTCCATAGTAGCAGTAATTGATTTTAGAAAGGTAAAATAATGTTCATATTTCTGTTGATAATCAAGTACACAGTAGCTATAATGCCTTTGCATAACAATTTATTTTGTGATTTCATGTCTTCAAATATATCCTTGCTTTGGTCAGCAAAACCACAGGATGGGTGGTTTGCTGAGTCAAATTTCTTTAACCTCAAAACTGCAATTCCCTGCATGGCTTTGCATGTTATTTCAGCTTTATGAAAATAAACAGAACCTAATTGTACCGCCATGCCTCAAAGACCACGAGTAAAACTTTCACTTGGGGTGAAAAGAGCAAAGGCTTGTGCAGGGTGAGATCATTTCATAGAAGCAATAAAGCAAAGTGGATCTTGGCACAGAACTCTTCATTCTCCAAGGGGAGTAATATCACACGGCTTTGTAG
The DNA here is from genome assembly GCA_023101725.1 of Atherinomorus stipes. Lineage (NCBI taxonomy): Eukaryota > Metazoa > Chordata > Actinopteri > Atheriniformes > Atherinidae > Atherinomorus > Atherinomorus stipes. Next base: position 575,171 of record JALJCO010012193.1, on the reverse strand, counting down.
AAAAACCTGCAGACGTCCTGTTCCCATGGGGAGGGCAATGATGGTCTTTACTAGTCTCTTAACTTCATCCAGCCAAATTAGCAGATGGTCCGACACACGCACTCACCCTCCAAACGGTGGTCTGCCTGTGCAATTTCCTCTGCGGCTGGAGGTCAGACGCATTATTTCCCCAAAATGGTCCAGTTTGTTTAGCATTTAAAACTTTTTCCCAAAGGTTGAGTTCTCTTATTATTATTATAGAGTTCTGGACAAAGAACTCTTAAAAGTTTACCAAATGGTTGACATGGAAAGGCCCAGTCAGGTAAGTGAAATGTGATGGTTGTTTTCCTCCTCTCACCTCATATTTGGTAAAGTTTCAGTTTGAATTTAAACAGTGTGCAGGTAGCTTCACACAGACCTCAGCCTGGAGTTGGTGAAAATGTCTTCCAATTACCAATTCTATTCATTTAAGTCATCAATCTTTGAACAATGAGAGTGATTCAAATTTTATGCTACAATTATCACAGTATAATTAAAAAAAAAAAATTTAAAATCACACCAGGCCATGGAGCATTTGAGGCCATGAGTTGCTTCTCCCAAGGCAATGCAGAGTTTTAATTCCTACATCTGAACATAAAAATGTAGATTTCCTGAAAACTGACACAATTTATTAATCCATGGGGAAAAAAAAACTTCTGCAGGAGCATTTATAATTCACATGGACTTTTAGATGTAAGTAGCCATGGGTTTCAGTAGGGATGCACGATAACCTTTTTTAAAAAAAGCGATACCAATAACCGATAAATTGCAGCTCCTAAAGGGCGACACTGATAACTGATAACACACATACATATCTAATCATACCAAATTAAAAATGTCAAGGGGGGTAACTAGTGTCTAAAGTAACAAGGGAAAGTAGTTTGGAAGCAGCTTGGTGTCTCCCCCTGCAAAGCAGCAGCTTTCTTTCCCCAATCGGAACATCTTGGCGAGAAAAGCTTAAAACTGGGATTTTCAGCCCAAATTACACAAAAATAACTTATTGAGCTAAAACCATTTGGTCCGTCCCCCACCCCCAGTTTAAAAATCTCATCTGCACCCCTGAATATATCTGTCATCGTGGCAAATCATCACAATATCAGATTTATCAGAAGGATGTAATAATTTCCAGTTATCAGGCCGATAATTATCATGCACCCCTAGCTTTCAGTCAAACTGGTCCTGAGGGCTTGTAAAACATGCTACGTTATTTACTGATATAAAACAGAAAAAAGACAACAGCATTTGGGTTTGTAATTAAAAAAAAAAAAAAAAACTGATTTAATAAATTAAATGTGAAACACATTATGCCAAAGCAGCAAAGAAAACAACAGGATCTCTTATTAGAATCGCTGCTGCTGTTTACATGTGTGGCTCTGAGGTCATCAAAGCGAGTCCTTCCAACATAATAATGGGAAATTAATCCACTTGACATTTTTGTGGGCCACTGATTGTCAACTCCCAAGGATGCTGCTCATAAGCCGATCCTGTCCCATGCAGTATAAGCACGTCAAAATGGTGTGAAAAAACTAAACTGTGCAAGGACAACTTTCCTATTATATGTAAGACCATGATGATTAGCATTCTCTTTAAACTCCTTGAGTTCAATGAATCAGATCAGAAAACAACCTGCAATAAAAAAAAAATACAAACAGAAACCTCAGGACTCTCATGTATCATTCTGTGTCTGCACACATTCACTCCGACATGCAGGCAAACTGTGATCTCTATAAACTGAGAGGATTTTGCCATCTTGGCAAATCTCTACATCCCGATGGTAGACTATCCCATGTCTCACTGCACACAAGCCAAAAACAGATCACATGCAGAGGCTTAGCACACAATGCAGCAGCCTGTCCACATAAGGGCGTCAGATGTATCAAGAGATCATGTTATTTTGAAAGGTGGTTTGGGCTTCCATCTGTCAGGGAAACCACAGGACGGAGCTGACACAGTGGCTTGTCTGAGAAACTCAGAGACTGTCAGGCTTCACAGAGGATAACTGGGAAATCTACATGGATGCACGGGTGGTCCAGCTTTATAATTCCCTGCAAGGACAAGGAAGAAATGTAAATGACTTGAAGTGACAATGAAGAGAAGTAAAGCTCTCCTTCAGCATTATGAATGTCTGACCTGAGGTGTTAAATTTTTTTTGAATCCTTTTCAGCTTGGCTTTTTTACGTCCATTTTTTGTCACAATTGTCTCTTCATAGAACTCGTGGGCCAAGTCACCATCTTCGTCAAAGAACATAGAGCTGCGGAAACAAGTAACAGTAACAAAAGTCATTTATAACATTTTAAAACACACAAGCTTCTGTTGCATCAGTCAACTTCTTGGGAATCTTATGTGCTACAGTGTGGTGTGCAGATTATGTAAAGTGATGGCTGGAAGGAAAACCCTGAGTCAGTTCTTTCTCTGTGGAAAAAAAAAAAACATCTGTTTCTTATAAAGGTAACAAAAGTAAATAAAGTAAAACAAAATGATGCAAAGTGCAAAAGAATATATGAGAGGATAGTTCAGACCCCTACAGGTTTTGTGGAAAAGCAAACCACACTAAGAGTTTGACTACATCTGCTGACTATTCACAGGCACTTCAACACAGAAAGTGAATGAATAGACTCTCCTGATATCTGCAGAGTCTGATGTGCAAAAAGTATGAATTTATGCCTAAAACCTTCTCTGTGTCAACAATACCTATCAAATCTGAATGTGTAATGATGTGAGAATTTTATCTGTGCGAATAAAACCAGATTCCTTCCTGATTCATCTTTAAATCTAATTTTCTTTGACTCGAGTTGAAAATTCTTGTCATTCAACATTTAAAGGTCATAGCAGGTCACTCAGACAACCTTCCTATATAAACCTTTTCAACAGGTTGGATTAGAACGGTTAAAAGATGAATCCATACGCTAAAATTTAATATATTATTTCTGGACATTATGCCCATATTCACCTTCGTCTGGTAAACACAAAAGGCGTGGCACCCGGGAAACCTCGCATTCTCGCCAGTGACTGCTCGTTTCCATCTTTGGCAGGATCATCTCCACTACCTGAGCCAGAAAAAGGCCAAAATCCTTTGGATTTGGAGCCACTACCCCCCATCTTCAACTGCAGCACATTATTTTCTTGGGTCACAGGGCTGCCGGTAGTGCTACAGCGTTACTGTACAAGAGAAACTGTGACCCTCGGGTATAACACCTAGGAAAAGGAGCACATAAAGGAAGTTGTGTCATTTCGGGCAGTATATCAAATAAAAATAAAAAATAACGTAAAATCGAATTCTACAGTAGACATTGAGGGTGCAACCGACTACATTTCAGACATTACAACAAAACTGGAAACACAATGATAATACGATAGGGTACATTATGTAAAGAAAAAAAAAAAAAAGGAGAGTAAACACACCAAAACACGCAATTTCATAAATTGCAAATAAAAAAACTAATTTCTTACATGAATATTTTCTTCAATTACAATATTTGTTCTTTAATGAGCTGTTATCAGAAATTTTTAAGTATTCTGGGTGAGACAATTCATCCTAAAAAACAAAACAAAAAAAAAAAAAGAAAAAAAAAAAAAGAGTTGATCACACTTTCATTACTTAAATAATTCGTGACAAGACTGGTGGAGAAAGGACACGCTGTTAGAAAATCTACTCTTAGAAAATAGTGATATTATTTCAATAGCACTAAAGATTAAACACAAGAGTGGAAATAAAGACTAAAGACTTTTGTGTCAATGTCAGAAAAAGGCCAGGGACATAACATACCGCATTTATTAACACGGCGTCAACTACGTAGTGGCATTTCAATACGTTCATGATAACGTTATAAACGATATTTAAAAAGACGAAAAGGTTAATAGAAACCAATTACTTAAAAACAAACCCATATCTGCCTTGAGTCGTAATTAAAGGGCTCCGTAACGTTGACATGGAAGCTAACTTGGCAAGCTAGCTGTGCTCGACAACAGATTGGCCCTGCAGGCATCATTTACAGTAGCTTTATCATGTCACTTTGTGACCCGTCTGTTAAAACCTCCTGTAGCTAAAGACAACTAGCCCTCATTTATTGGTATTACTGAAGTTTATATGTTACTAAACAAATAAACGTTTACTGACGTTGACAAAGGCTACCATTAGCTGCTTTGTTAACAAGCGATGATCGTTTCGGCCACGTTGAAAACGTACCTAAAAAGTGAGCGGTGATGTATTAGCTCGAATTTTCCTTAGATGAATTTATCTTGATAGGTTGTCAACCAACAATCAACAATCTTTAAACACCCAGAGCTACGCTAGCTGTTTATGCTCTTCACAGGCTTTTCTTCGGTTCTTTCCTCCGAAGGCTGGAGTGGAAACCTTAAGGTGCGCTTACGCCACCATACGGCCATCAGTGGAAATGCAAGTGAAGCAGGAAAACTGGGATAGCAGCATACTGCTGAGAGAAAAGTATTATTGGACCTCTGTAGTATGCAGAGACTGTAGTATGTCTACTTTTTCAATCAAGGACATCCCACAGAGAGCAAACTGATTATTGTCAGATGTCTCTGAAACATGTAACCCAGCAAGCTGTGTCAAATTTCTAAAAACTTCATGTGGAGATCTCAATGTGGGAAATTTGACAAATCTGTACATGCCAGATCCATCCGGTCAAACCTCATCAGCAAGAGCAATCCTCTGTTGCTGTTTTCCCAAGTCTGGGGGAAAATTCAAGAAGAGCAAACCATTTTATTTCTTTCAGTCAGGTGTAGGCTTTGCCCTGAATATCCAAAAACTTGGATTTTAGAATAAACTGTTTAATAAAGAAGTGACTCATAATTTATTATAGTGAGTTTATTAGATAACTGGAATAAAAACACATTCCCATCTCAAAAACATGACCAGCGCAACTTCACAGATTGATTAAAGTGCCAGCATTTTAAAAAAAGAAGACAAAAAAAACTTTCACATAAAATAACCAGAAAAAGAACCACATAAATTATAGGAAAATGCTAAAATGTTTCTTTATCACTATAAATAATTAAGCAGCATCTTTATAGAGAAAGAACAGTCTTATTAAGTCAATGATTTTTTAAACATTTTGAGACAATCCAATTCACAAATACAGTTTTATTCGCAAAAATGTAACATGACCTGATATTTTCAGATGTTCACATTAGATATAAAACACTCATCCCTGCTTTATTACCAGCTTATATTAAAACACCACAATTGCATTTGCCAGAGCACTTTCCTTCCCTTTTACAGCACCGGTCAATCTTCATATTTCCAAGGCAGGAGAGGGTTTTCCTTCATATTCGAATCTGAGGATCTGTTGAAACTCTGCGTATCAGCCAGGGGTAGATATCCGGGCCACGGCCTGCTTCATCATCTCTCTGGCATGAGCATAGCGCTTCACAATCTGCCGCACATGCTCTTCTTCCTCACGCTGCAAGATTCGCAGGAAGTTGCACAACTCAGGAAAGCTGAACGCATCCCACTGTGGAGGAGAACAGCTTCATCGTTAGAATTAGCTGAACACATGGTACATGTTCATGTTTTGTTTTCAGCACCTGTTCACAAATGTTCTTTTTTTTCATAGCTGAATGGAAACTTACGTTTACATCCCCTGTTTCATTTTCTTTCAAAACCAGACTCAGGACTGCTTCACTGGGGCCAGCGCACAAGCGCAGATAGAGAGGACGCTCATCATCAAACAATTTTCGCATGTAAACTAAATAGAAAAAAAATCTTCAGAACATAATACAGCTTCTGTTTTCTTTAATAACACTTTAATATCAAGAATCCCACCTTGACTTTGTTTCTCAGTGCGCTCAAATAAGGCAAACTTTGCTGGGTTGTCTACCACAGTGAACTTGTTGAGCAATGCCTGGATGACTTCTTGTACCCGTGTTTCCGAGCTGATATGTAGGTGCTTTGCAGCATCTTTGGGGAGGTAGAAAGAAGTCCGCCGTTTCATACGTCTGCCCTCCTTTTCTTCCTCCTCTGTGGAGCTCTGGCACTGAGGAGGCGGGAGGGAGATGGGACGGACTAACTGAAAGTGGACCTTAATAAATCCAGTGAAGGACCCATCTTTATTCTGCATGGCAGACAGATTCACAGCAGGGGAATGGGAGGAAAAGGCTCACATTAGATTTCAATGAAGTCTGCAAGTGAATAAATACTGGAATACTGGAAGGAAAATTCAGAAGAAAAAAAAATACTTTCACTCACATCAACCATGTAGAGATTGTTGTCAATCTGTGCATTGTACTCCTTCACCCTCTGTTGAATCTCAGCAATACTTAAATCCTGTTTACCAAACTCGGTCTGTTCATCCTGAAATAAAAAAAGCACGGACAATCCACCAATGAGGCCAAAAGAAAGCAGGCAGAAAGCTTCTGTGATGGAGAGTGACAGAAGAGATGAATGGAAATAAAAATCTGATCAATTCAAACTCTGGAAGACAGACATGCATCAGATCCAGCCTTCATCAAAAGGCTCAGGTGAGGATCACTTAAAGGTACAGTATGTAAAAAATCAAAGGTCAGTGGCAGTAAATTGTGATATTTAATTCAAAACTGTGTTTCTATTGATGTGTAATAGCTGCTCTAGAATAACTGTTACATGTTTATTTTTTTAGAATGAGTCATTTATATGTACTTTTTGGGCACATATGGAGGCTGCCATATTTGTTCCACCATTTTTACTACGGTGTCCCTGAATGGACAAAAGAATGCGTGTTAATCAAGAAACCTCTGAACTTTACAACTGTTGTACCAGTTTTGTTTAATGGGAGTTAGAGCACTGTTTGGGATAAGTAATGCCCTAAAAGACAATAAAAGTAGTTACTCATTGTACGGTCATAACTACACCTGAGACCACTGGATCCACTCACAGATAAAAACATATTTATGTCCGGGAGAATTTTGGCCACTAACGGCCACCATACATTCACTACAGTGCTTAGAATAAGAAGTCATTGGAAAGAAAACATCTTTTCTCGCAATACCCATCTTTTCCACTAGATGTCAGTAATTCTTACATACTGTACCTTTAAGCTCTTTTTACCTCAGTATTTCCACTTGCTCCTCTCCAACCACTAAAAACTCACAGACGTCTGGAGGATGAAAGCCTCACCAGTGAAATCTGCGTCAACTCTCCCCGGAGCAAAAGTGCCTCCCAATATTATTAATCTTTAAATGAGAGGATAGTGTAAATACTCTTCAGTCATGATTGTCCCACCCTTGTTCAGCATCTACAACTTCTGTAAATATTACAAGTCTACAAATAGATGAATTTTTCTTATACTCAGTCTTTGAATGCTGACTCCATCACAATGTCCCAAAGGATGCTTGGAGTTATTTTTAGTAATTGTGTGGAACTAAATTAGGAAAATCTTGGAGAAAAAAAAACAGCATTGCACAAAATATAAACTTGAATAGTAATTAGAGAGAAGAATCCTCCACTAATGTCTTGTATTAGAGAGTAATTCAGCCTGTTTCATTTTGCATCATCTTGCTGATAAACAAACAGCACTGAAATTCTATCTCTGTCTCATCTTGAAAGAAGGAATAAAAGGCTAATGAAAAGCATATTTCTGTTGTGTTGTTTCTACAAAGATCTGGCAATCCTGCTGACTTCCCACTTTTTAAACAAGGTCACCAGTTAAATAAATTCCTCAAAGTTCAGGTTTTTAAACAGAAAAGAACCGTGATAAAATAACAATGTAATTAAATGAGCTTTATTTGGATCGATGTTGTTCTTTACCACATTAGTGTCGGTCTCGACAGAGTCATCGGTGTAATCTGTGCTCTCTGTCGACACACTTCCATGTGCGCTGCAGTCCAGTTGGATGAACGGTCGGCAGCGGTTGTGACACGTGTATCGGCAGTCTGAAAGTGAGAAACACAAACCGTCAGAGGGGGAATTTTGCATGCACTTTTGGTTTGGCAGGAAGTCAACACTCAAAGAGTGCAATCCTCAAGTGTGCATGATTTTCAGTGATTTGTCCCTGCATTGTAAAACAGTATCTGGCTGGAACGAATGGACCCAGTGGTCAGTCTCTATTGAATGTAGCTGAACAGAAATGCTGTAAGTTAAAGGATACAGACCCAAATATTCCCAGGCACTATCTCTACACAACACAGTATAAAATGACGCTTCCCAGAGCTTCTGACTGATTAGAACAGTGTGATAAACTTTGACATGAATGGAAAAAACAATAGAAGAGTTCCACTAGAATCTGGACAGTAAACACATCTCTTCAGTTAAGACTAAATGAACATTATTGTACAATTACAAAACTGATACAGAGTTCCAGACTAAATATTTTTGGTATTTTATGGTATTCTTGAAGAGGTTTTTTAAAAAAAATCTATTTATTTTATCTAATTTTATCTTTTAGTTTTATCTAAGTTCTTATTTTATGTCCCTGCCAGGAACTGTGAAAGGAGCTGTGCCTGTTGTGGAAACTATTTAAAATAAATGACATTAGCAGCAAATCTTGATGTTTCTCTGCGATCAGCTGATCAGAAGAAGTACCACAGGCCCACCCAGTATACACTGAGAAATGTAGTTTTGATTCAACAAATGAATGATTATTATTCAACTGAATCATGTCAGACTCTAATAAGTCTACTATAAGAAATTCCTTTCTGATACAATGTTCCATCTTTTAGGGAATCATTTCAATTTGTGGCATTTAAATTAAAGTATAACAACACAGTGAAATAACATTCATGAACTAACAAGCTATTTAGTGTAGGGTAAACCCACAGAGAGTTGATAATTAGTTCATGGTTAACAACAGGAAGTTGTGATACATTTTGCATTATTCCATACACTAAAAAAATCACAAGCCAAATATACCTAATAATATACCTTAAAACACAATTTGAAGTACGACTACAAAGTATTACCTCATTTTATTCAATGAAAAGAAACCTGCAGCTCCAGAGCCGCAAGTGGCTTTTTCAACCTTCCACAATGACTCTCAGTAACACTGGCTTTAATTAAAAAGGACCATCTAATGTTTTTAAATATAGATATAGTAACAAATGAAAGTTTTTGCAGTTTTTTCATGGAATAATTGTGTTGAAATTTCCAAACATGTCAGTAAAAGTACAAGTAATATTTAATTTAAATCTATTTTATCATCAGGTTGGAAATTATGTGCTTTTCTTCTAAACATAATTTCCCATAGAAGCAAATGCACCTATCCTCTTTTTTAAAAAATGTAGGGTTTTTTTTTATTTTAAAAATTAAAATACTTATCAAAAATAGAATGTCATTTTTTCAAAAGGTTCTGTAACATTTGCAGCTCTGAACAAGATTTATTTAGCTGAGTTAAGAGCAAAAATGGCTCTTTGGATGCTAAAGGTTGCAGACCTCTGGGTAAATGAACGGTGTGCATGCCTGTCTCATTACGTGCACATATCAGCACTTCCCAAACAAATCTATTCCTTCTATAGACTGAATATCTAAAAACAAACTTCCAACAGACTTTCATGTTTCATAGATGTCAAATAATCTGCTAAAACAGACAGACAATGCCGTTTTTAGCTAATGTTAGTCAAACATAAATCAATGGTGCCTTTGTTAAGGATTATTCTGCTTCACTGAGCGAAGAAGTGCAGTGAATGAGGGACCGATTCAAGCAAAGTACAGTGATTGTACTCTTGTAATGAAGGAACGTGTCAGCCAGTGAAGTGTCGCGGCTCATTAAGCTGTTTTTAATAGCTTTGACACAACACAGAGGAACAAGATGTACAATATCATTATTTAGTTTTTCAGAAAGTATAACTCCTAAAAAAAAAAAAACAAAAAAAAAAACAGAATCCAGGGCATTGTAAAATGTCAATAGATAAATGAAATGAAATGATTTGTAAATCTCATAAACCAATATTTTGTTTAAAATAATAAGAATAAGTATAAGAATAATAGAAAAAAACATTAACGTTAGAAATTTTAATAGAATTAATATTTTCAGGAGTAACATGTTTCAAAAGTTGAGAGAGATGCAACTAAAGGCTAAACAAGTTTTAGTTAATTAGGTTATTAGCAACATATCTGTAACGTGATTAGGCACACAGAGAGAGAGAGGATCTTAGAGAGGCAGAGTCTCTCAGAAGAAATCTAGGCAGAGGTTCTAGAAATTGCAAAAAAATTTGCATCAACAAATTGCAGAGCAACTTCAGAGTAATATTTGTCAGTGTGAAACTGCAACTGGATATTCTCGGAGCTACAAAACATAATATTATCAAAAGATTTAAAAAAATATGGAAACGTCATTGTGTGCTAGGAACAAGGTCAATAATCCATATTGGATTCCCATAATCTCCAGGCCCTCAGTCACTGCATTAAAAAACATGACTGTCATGGAATCACTGCATGAGCTCAGTAACACTTTCTTCACTGTCTGGGAAGGAAATTCACACTGTCAGTTAATCACTGTGTCATCCACAAATGCAGTTTAAAGCTCTACAATGCAAAGAAGAAGCCATGTGAGAACATGTTCCAAAAACACTGAGGTCTTATCATCTCAGTTCAAAAGCCTGCATCTCTGACGGCAAGGAGATGCAAACTGGTAACCTGCGCATTTAGAAAAGCACTGTCATGCCAGAGGGCACGTAAAGCTTTTAGAGCCACATGCTCCCATCCAGATGAAAGTCTTTTTCAGGGAAGGCCTTGAATATTTCACCAACACAACACTAAAGCATACACTGTATCTGATACAACAACATAGAAGAGTGTGACTGGACTGGCCTGCCAGCAGGTGAAAATATTTGGCGCTACATGCAAAACACAATCAAGAAGACTTGTTGAGCAGCAAGAATTTTATCAGACGACAACAAATTCTTCTCAGATGTTTACAGACAAGAAGAATGGATGCTACACAGGCTTTTTCCCCACGTATCATTCAAGATAAGCTAATATATTTTTTATGAAACAGTAAAGTGGCTAACTTTCAATGTGGGATATGTTTTTTATGTTCTGTTTTTAATTAAATATTGTTTTACAAGATGTGAACATAAATTTGGTTTGGTTTACATGTTATAGGATGACCCAACTTTTTGGGAATTGGTGATGTAAGACAGATTTTTTAGTGTCTACTTTATTCCATGACGAATGTGAAGTTTTCCTTTAAACAGATTCAAAGCAGCAGATACTCACTGGCACAGCGCGAGCTCTGCTTGTAAAGACCCCAGATGAATTCTCCACAGAGGTCACACCAGGTGAGATGAGTGTAACTGTAAGGCTGGAAGTTGTGTCCCATAGCAGCCTCTCCCGCGTGACGGCCCGGCGTCTCGATGCTGACACTGTCTCCAACCAGACGGACAACATGGTAGTGACTGGGCTGAGCCGGGTTTCCAGGCGGTGGAGCAACGTGGACGGCTGCAGCAGCCAGTTCGATGGAATCATTGATGCTGAGGTCCTTCAGCTCAATCAGCTCACATTTAGACATCCTGTCTTTGATGCAGACACTGACATGTCATGCTAGCACTTGTTTGGGTGAAGGTCCAACCCTAGGAGGGGAGAGCAGAGCAGAATCTGCACCTTTGCATGCTTTGCGAATATCTTGAGATTCAGCTCACTTCCAGATGTTCTGCAGGGCAACAGGGAAGCTCTTCCACAAACAAGAGCTGCAAAATCAGACGTTAGTGGGTTGCTTTACAGTAACATAAAGGGCATATTACAGCGGTAATATGTCAGTTGCTTTGGTGCAACTCTCACAACAGACTTCATATTTGCATAACTATACGTTCAAACTCCACAAGAATTAGTCATGTGTGCACATCAAAGTATCATTTCTCATTGCATTGATCAAATTGCAAAGGCTTTTGGACTTGTAGCATTTGCTTGCATATAGTTCTCTGTTATTTCATGACTTTATCGTTTGCATTGGTCCCACAGTCAAAACTAGATATACTGTACTAACAACAGCAGAAGAGTCAGTCCCCACAAAATGAACAGTCTTCATTTCATTGTTTGAGTCATGACAAGCAAAAGAGAAAATCTAATTCTCAAAATCTGTCCAGCAGATGTTATACATACAGTATATTTATAATTCTTTTCATGGAGTGTGTCCTAAATTGAACATTTGGTCACAGTTGATCCTTTTCATCGATTAGAAGATGGGTGAAGCGTTAGTTGTAACCAATAATCAGACATTTTTCCAGTCACTCTGAATCCCATCAGCCCTCAACTGGCAAGCATATATGAACCAAGTAAGACATAGTCAGGGCCGTTGCACAAAATAGTAAGTAACATAGTAAGACATAGTCAGTCCCAAGCTGGACTGAGGCCCCAAGCCACCATGGCTTTAACCGGGCGGCACTCAAGCAAGTTACATAGACCCCAAGCAGCTTCAAAACCACTTTTCTTTTTTATTTTAGACACTAGCTACACTATACTGTTGGAATTTTTAAGATCGGACATGCAGAAGTTGAAAATCCCACTTTTAAGCTTTTCTCGCTGAGAGATTGTGATTGGGGAAAGAAAACTTCTGCTTCACAGGGGAGACCCAAGAACTGCTTCCAAACCATAGTCCCTCCTTATTTTAGACACAAACTACCTCGTGCAGTTGGGATTTTTAAGATTGGACATGCAGAAGTTGAAAATCCCACTTTTAAGCTTTTCTCATTGAGATATTGCGATCCACCTTCAACTGACAGTCGTCAGCCGGCGGTGGAGGGTCAATGACAGGGCCCATTTGGACACGTGTCCATTCCCATTACGTGCTTTCCATCAGAGTGTGTTCTCCCTGCTATGACCGATCATTTATTTAAAAGTAATCCTATCATTTTTTTATGATGGTATGGGGGTGGTTGTGTCCTTTTTTAAATTTTTAAAATGTAAAAAATACTATGCTTGCAGCATTCTTTTTTGGGGATGGGGGGCCCTTCAAGCCAATTTTGCTTGGGGCCCCATAATTCCTTGAAATGGCCCTGGACGTAGTATGTACCTTTTCTACAATACTGGGGTACAGGAATGGAGGGCAGCATCAAGGAAGGTGGGATGAGGATATGGGGGGGGGGGGGGGGGGGGGCATGTACATATAGGCAGATTCCAAATAAATTAGGACTACAGTTGTGGACCATGTTGCCAATCACGGCCTCACAGTGGCTGTGGCTGGTCACAGGGTGCAACCAAACGTTCAGAGATCTGCTGTGAATTCACAAATCCAAACATTTCATTAGGAAAACAAGTTAGTAAAGTATTCGCAGTTATCCAAAATCTTGTAATGTACAGAAAACAGGCAGTATTTTTTCATGTGTACTGTGCATTGTGTATGTGGCAGGAAAAATTGAGGGCCTGGGCAGGGTTTAATCCCCGACTTCCAGGTGAGAGTCAAGCACACTAACTGCCATGCAGGGGAATACCTGTGGCCAAGCAGCCAGGGCAGATAATCAGTTGGAGGCATAGTGACAGCACTTCAACTGTCACTAGTTACAGCAGTAGTATTGTTTCCAGTGGTCCACAACTCTACCCAAGGGTTTATACTTGAAGTTTGTTCTCAAGAAGTGACTGAAGTGTTTGTTCTTCATAATGCTGTGAATAAAATTACTATACGCTGGATGACAAAAAGCATACTGTATGAAGTAAAAATGTGAATCAAATGTATTCTGTGTCGTGTATTCAGTTACCTTCTAAAAACAGTAACATGTCACTTCACTGTAGTTTTCAAATGGCTGTCCAGTGTGTAGTACTGTTGGGCATTTTCAGGTCTCCATGATCGGAGTTTTTGTATTGAGGAACACTCAGATCAGACTATCACAATGAAAACGTGACTAAGCCAATTGAGTACCTTTTTCGTACTCAATGGTGACAGTACTTTTTATTTTGATGGCTTTGACAGTTTCATTGATAGAAAAACTTGCTTTTGAAGGATGAACTATCTATTTTTAGCAAGTGACGCACTTTTGCAGGTTATCCACTTGGTTCTGCAGTTTCTACTGATTGTTTTGAGGAATGTGCAAACTGTTGTGCAAATATGAAGTCTGTTGTGAGAATTGCATCAAAGCAACTGAGAAAAACTGTAAAATCTGCCTCCTGCCATATCATATTTTCAATGTTTACACTGAGCTTTGAGAATTAAAAAAAAAAAAAAAAAAAAAAAAAAGATTAGTGTTTGTTATCTCATGCTGGGAATCATACGATTATATCAAAATGTGGGACAAGATGACAAGTGTAATCCTGAGCAGTCCTGGGACAACTCACGCTATTTCACTGTATATGACAGTGATAGATAGATAGATAGATAGATAGATAGATAGATAGATAGATAGATAGATAGATAGATAGATAGATAGATAGATAGATAGATAGATAGATAGATAGATAGATAGATAGATAGATAGATAGATAGATAGATAGAACATATTCTATCTCAAACAATTAAAACAGCAAAAAGAAATAGATACATAAAATCATTTCAAAGATGAATAAATGTATGAAAGCAGCATGGTGTGACTGACTGACGAGTATGACTCTTTTATGCTTTTGTACTTATTAAAATCATTTCAACTCTAAAATGTATTAATTCAGTCCACGTTGTAGGCTTGATATTTTTAGTCTATTGTGCACAATGTGTAAATTGTTCATTATCCTTTTTTTTTATATTAATTTTATCCTAATTAGGTTAAGATGGACACCAGACCACTTCTTAATTCTAAAATACTAGTAAAAAAAAACATAGATAAATAAATCACCAGTTGGAAACACACAGTGTCAGACTGAACACTTCTTTTTTAATGACAAATAAAACTTGTTTTTTGCTCTGTGATATCTACCCTTCCCTATTTCTCTCTTAAAAGGAGAGTAAGTGTAGGATGCTCCCAGGTGCGTGTGAGAGTTAAATGAATGTAACACTGCCTTGCGGAGTAGAGTTATTGTGACTTGAATATGAACAACCCGGGGCTCTTTCTGCCAAGTGGGTCACCACACGGCGCAATTATTCACGCAGAGCAACAAGAGCTCATTGTATCATCCGTACATGCTTTATCATCGCAGTTCATTTTCGCCTCAGACTCGGTGGTTTAGTCTAAAAGACGGATCATCCTCCAGTTTGATATTTATCGGTAAACGCAGCCCTGGGTGTAACGGGACAGCCCGATTTAATCCTGTAGTCTGCGACGGGACGACAAACTCCTTTCACCGGGACACCGGAAGCGATGTTCGGACCTTCAGACAGAGAGAGAGTTTAAAAACAAAACCTTACCTCGCTTATTTCATCCCCGCTGTAATTTGTGGATGATATTTTGCAGTTGATGGTTTAACAGCGAACCGACCGCACAGGCACGCACTTGAGTTTGCGCATGCACATTGGGAGTACGGGATTACGTCTAATCCCATCTGTGCACTGAAGCAGACTGAGAGGAAAGCACGGCTGGAGGAATCCCCTCTGCTCATCATACACGGTTTTACACTGATGCAGCTGTAAAGACCACACACACGCATAAACATGCAGCCAGATGCAAATTACAACTTTTTTTTCTTTGATTAAAGGACAAGAGCTTTCTCTGTGAGGTATTTATGATTAAACGTCACTTTTATTGACTAGATAATTAAGAGTGAACTGATAAAAACATTAACTTCAAAATTTATTTTGAGAAAAAAGATTTATGTTTTTGTGTCATGTTATGATGCTGATGGAGAGGACAGGGCCGGAGGTAGCCTAAGGCTTGGGGGGGTGGGGATGAGGGGCATGGGCTGCTCCTGTAGGGGAGACCCAGGAACACTTTTTACATTCTAAATATTTCTTGGAATCAATGCATTATAAAGAATAAAAAATGACAAAAGATCAAAGTCTTTGGTATATACTGTATTTTGTATTAATGTTATTTTAATATCTTTTATCATTGTTCCTTTTTGGGGGGGTACTTGAAAGTGAACATTGAATTCAAGCACAGATAGTGTTTATCACTGACTTTAAAGAAGTCATTTAACACCTTACTCCAAACTAATATGCAACATGCACCGGATTAAAGTCCACAGTGCCTTAAATGCCTGTTTTACCCTCTTTTTTTTAACCTCCTGAGACCCTGAGTGTACATACAAGGACACTACATTTTTACTTCCCTCCACCATATGCTTCATTCCAGATAACTTAGACCTGTTGTCCTTAAAAGGGGACACTTTTAGCTTCCACCTAGTGGTTGCATTTAATGCACTACTTTATTAAGCCACAAGAGGGCGCACATATCGTGAAAAGCCGCAAGTGCACTTTTCAGAAGAAAAGTAAAAAATCTAAGAAATAACAGTGAGGTTTGTGCTGAAATGTGTATATTTGCAGAGTAATGTCTATAATTCCATGTAGTATGCATATCTCCAAAATATGTATAGCAAGTACTTTCCAAAAATTAAATTTCATGTATTCGTACGAGGACATTGGGACAAACTTTACAATATATTACCATATGCAGAGTAAAAGAAAGTAGGCCTACACCTAGTGGAATATTTAGGAAAGTCTGAGTAGTTTTGTGCATCAATTCTAAGTTTCTAAATAATATTAGATATTAGTTACGCC
The DNA here is from genome assembly GCA_023101725.1 of Atherinomorus stipes. Classification (NCBI taxonomy): domain Eukaryota; kingdom Metazoa; phylum Chordata; class Actinopteri; order Atheriniformes; family Atherinidae; genus Atherinomorus; species Atherinomorus stipes. The sequence goes on along the minus strand of JALJCO010012193.1, from coordinate 558,647 downwards.
CAATAAAGCTATATTGGATCATCAAGGTCCCCCCCCAAACTGCCTAGTGGCAAATTTTTTAAACCGCTTGGAAGACGTACATCAGCATCATCAGAGGTGATGGAAAGGTGGTGGAGAAAGGTGATTTGACAACAAACCAAGTTTGATGTCATCCTCTGTTCATGATGAACAATCTGAAGATCTGCAGCAGCGGTCTGACAGACACAAGCAACATGAGAGTATCAGACCATGTCGTATACTAGTACATACCAGTACATGCTAATACAGGCTGGTGGGCGGCGTTGACTTGGTAGATGGGGTGAATGAATGTCCAAACTAAATGGACAACTGAGATTATGATTCTCTTCTTGGACCTTGCTAATCTAGTAGCTACTTCCTGTGTTGCCAAAACAACATCAAAAGTTTTACACCAGGACTCGTACATTTCATTGAATTCTGCATGATGGTGTCTCAGGTGATTTTGGTGTAACAGTGATGATGTAACTCAAAAACAGGAAATGGACCTTAAAACAAATACAATTAATAATAAAAACATATTTCATGCCACAGTTTGCACAATATTTTCAAAATACCTTCCAGAGCTTCTGGAAACAAAGCAAGAAATTCTGCTTCAACTGTGAATCATTAGTGGAGCGTCAGATCTCAAATCCAATAATAGTTGCAAAAATGAAAAAAATAAAAGGGTAATACATCTGAATATACAAATTATGGGGAAAAAGTACTTACTTTTGCTCACCTTGTCATGTATACTGTAAGCGTAAAAGTATGCTTATACTTTTCATCAAAGAGTCTAAAGAGGGTTTGTGTTGAAATACATCAGCTCATTTTCATTTGTGTTCTGAGTCAAATAAATCAGTCAACTTTGAGAACTTCTATAATTCTTCATCTGGATATTGAGATGTCTCCATTACATTTGTCATTTTTGCAGCTTTCCTGAGCTCCTTAACCTGAATAATCTAATGCAGTGTGATGTAAAGTGCAGTGCAGAAATAACTAGTGTGGGGGGGGAAATGTGATGTTTTCTTGAACTGCAATCACAACTTAATTGTTCTGTTACATTTTAAACTTAATGTTAATCATTTTTGTGGAAGTAAACAGGAGTTTCATTCATTTTTCCACTCTGATGACTTTGTAATTTTATCTATTACCTTTGACCCGCTGTCCACTTATGAGGACATATTATTTCTCAGAAACTACTTATTGTACCAAAACAAAAACATTTTTCTATAGTTATTATGCCAATACTCTCTTCAAATATCATGAAAGAAATAGAAATGCACAAAAATATAAAGCTCAGGTCTCAGGTTAAACTTATCACTATAGTCAAACTCATCCAAATCACAGGATGCCTTAATGTCTCCTTTAACAAGTCTGCATTTATCACTGTTGGGATTTTTACCTGAAAGAAGCTTACTTTGAAATGTATGAAGCTACAGTAAAATCTTACTTTGGATTGTGCAAAATGGTTACTGTTTTGTTGGGCAAAACATGTAACAACTTACCCATGTGACAACAAGCCCCACTCTCCCCCCACGCCCAGAGCCACTGCAATAATATATATTCAAATAAAAACACCCCCACACACACATACACTGTAAATGCTACACTCATACAACATAATGATTGTACAACATTTAAGTGGAATCATGCCATAATTCCTTCAATAGTTTAAATAAGCAATAAGCAAATTTAACTTAGGTTAAATTTATCAGAAATGTAAAAATTTATTGGAAAAAATATGGTGGATTTACCATAAGATTAGATGTCATTGTCTCAATAACTTGTCATGTGTTTGGTTGTCTTAGTCTGATGATGACAAAGTGGGAACATTTAAGATGAAGAGGACTATTTAAATACGAGCTGTCATTTAACCAGAATATTTAGTAGTCCATTCATGGTTCAGACATGTTCTTTTTTTGTTTGTTTGTTTTAATATATCGTATATATTTAGTGTGGTTAATTTTGTCAGAGAACAACATGTTGTCAAATAAATACTTAAACACTGAACAATTGAACATATGCATGTATGAGTTTAGAGAAAGTTAACCTGTAGAGGTTTTAGTGCATTTCAGATTTGTTCTGACATCATACGAAAAGGTGACTACCCCCCAGTCAAACATTTTCTACATTAATGTAATGGGTGCATTTCCTTTTTAAAAAAGAAAGAGTCATAGATGACAAGAAAGACCTGTTTGAGAAATCTTATTGGAAGAACATTTGAAAAGAAATGTGAAATAACGTTTCACATAATTCAAATTTAAATTGGATTGCTTGTAAAATTGACATGATTTTATATCTATAAATGTGTAACTTGCACATTTATAATCATATAAAAAAACGGTGCTTTTTCTCAAATAATTGAGGCCAGTTAGACATAAATTGACTGATTAAGTTTAGATGAATGGCCGTTTGGAAATCATAAGTGATAAACCTTTAGGCTCCTTAAATATGGCAGATGAAGATCTCGTCTTTTATCTCCACTCTGACCAGACATTTGTGAGAAAGTCGAGATGAGGTCTCCCTGTGTGACACGCTCAGAGCTCATTCACACTTTAATGTTTTTAGAGAAGAAAGAGGATTCTTAATCCAAATGGGAAACTTGGATAAATGGTTTATTGTCATTGCAAAACAGGTTACAAATAAATTAGGGCTTTCTACTCCAGTATACATAAATCAAAGACAATACACAGAACAGCAATAATCATTAAAAAGTAAAACAAACAAAGAGAAACTTGCTGGCTGTATGTCATTACAGTATTACAGACTTTGCAGTGCTTTTTCTCACATACGTAAGTGGATGTATCAGAGACAATTTTAAACATTGGGTTCAGTGTGTCGCCCAAAGGCGCTTCAGCATGTGGTCAGTGGAAGTCAGGGATTGAACTATTAACCCTCCAGCAGGCAGACAGTCATTCTTCCTTCTGGGCTACAGCCATCATGCAAATAAAGGCAGAAAAAGAGTTTAGATCGAAGTGATCCGTGCATTTCAACATATTACATCTGTGACGTGTGGTGTCATGGTGGAGGAATTTTGGACCACGATGGTTTATAATCATCATAGAATAATGACTTCTGAATTATGTCTGCTAGTTCTAAAGAAAATGTCACAGCATCTGTCCATGAACTTAATCTCATGAGAAAGTGGGTCAAGCAGCAGGGCTCTGGTCTTAAGTACTCAATTTGATGGAAATGTGTGAAACTAGTTTTGGGATGTCCACGCCCCCAGACCTGGTTTTACCCTAATAAAAGCATTGTAAAAGGATTGAAGCAAAACAGTTTATAGAAGTTAAATGTACATAATCTTTCTCTGTAGTTATTAGTAACCAGATAATGATAGATTACTTCCTTCAGTTTGCTGCAGTGATGAGACCTTATAGCAACCCCCTCTGCATTAAAGGATAACTTTCTTTTTTTCAACCTGGACCTTATACATGCATTTACTCACCGGTAAAATTTCTGCATCACTTAGACTCCTTTGAAGGATATTACATTGAGTTGCCCTTCGGTGTGCATCCAGTTTAATGGCGGAGACGGGGCAGCCACTATGTAAGGCATTATCTGCAGTAAAACTCCATGATTTCATAAATGCTTTAAGTCCAATGAACAAACGAATGAGTACTATTGTCCTGTGAGTTCAGGGTTTCGCAAATTGTGTTTTTGTTGTTGCCTGGGTAGTGAGCTGCTCTTCAAAGCTGTACTACGGAAGTGTGTATCATGAATGTGCGGTCCCAGAAAGTGTGTAGATCACCCTGATAGCTAACGGAAAGCTAAATCTGGATTAACAGGACAATGGTACTTATTCGTTCGTTCATTCTACTGAAAGAATTGGTGAAAATCAAGGAGTTTTGCTGCAGATAATGCCTTATATATGTGACAGTGTGGGGTCCTGTCACTATGCCTCCGATAGATCATGCACCACAGCTACTTGGCCACAAAAATGGTCTTTTTGGCTGAATGGTTAGCAGCATGACTCTCACCTGGGAGTCTGGGGATCAAATCCCATCCGGGCCCTCCGTTGTGTACCTTGCCACATATAGTGGCTTCCCCGTCTCAGCCATTATACGGGATGTGCACTGAAGGGCGACTCAATGTTATATCTTTCAAAGGAGTCAAAGTGTTGCAGAACTTTTACCGGTGAGTAAATGCACATATAAACTCCTAGAAATAAGGTCCAGGTTGAAAAAAAAGAAAGTTATCCTTTGAATACGTGTATATTTTGTGAGGAGAGACATGGAGGAGAAGAATGTTCTCAATGGATATGTTGTTCTCTGTGCTGGAAGCCCAGCGTGTGGAGGCCCTGCAGTCACAAGCTTATTAGAGACTAATTGGAGCACAATGACCAGTGAACAGCTGACCACTCACTGTCAGCTGGGTGTGGAATTGGTGGTATTGGTTCAAGACATCATATACTGAATAAAAAGCTCAGAGACTCTTCACATTTTTCTTCTTCTTTATTCATTAACATAATGAAGCCATCTGATTGGTTCTAAATTTCTGATTTAGATTAAAGCACACTTATTACCAGAGTTAAAATGAATTATTTTGAAAATAAAAATGTAAACATTGATGAGGGTGTGCATGATATTTCATTGCATCCTCTAAATCGTATTATGATATTGTATATTGCTGCTGAGGAGCTCTACAAATAATACCTTCCTGATTCAACTGATTGATTAAAAAAAGTCATAGGTACTTTGGGGGTGATCAGATGATTCAAGTGTAAATGTTCAAACAATTATGGAGCTTGAAATGATAGATTAGTCACTGAATTCTTCTTTCTAATGACATTTTACACAAAGTCTCAATTTTGGTTGGAATCTGTATTCTTGTTGTATTTACTTTTTGAAGCACATGTACTGTAGGTAGGCTAGTAAATTTTGGTAGTAAAAAAAGAGTTACCACGTCAGCCAGCGGCAGCTGCGTCAAGATTGCTGAAATAATACATCATTTCCGGTCTATCTGAGTTCAGAATAAAAGCATGTACATGTAAAAGTATTTCAGCAATAAATAGATTAAGTTACATTTAAGAGTTGAATTTCTCATTTCATTTACATATTAATTACACTGTCTGTTACAACTTTTAAAAAAACAAAGCACTCATTTGGTTTTGATTACTAAATATAATTTCTACTGGTGGTTATATGAAGAAAACACAGCCCTTATTGATTCCCCTTTGAAACTGGATCATCAATAAATTTATCATGTTTTAGTAAAAGTCTATTTTCCAAAAAAATCCCAACCAAACAAAAACCCCAACAATATAATTGTGTATGCATTTCTGTTATAGCACTTGTCCAGACTCTGTGTGACTGTGATTTTTTCAGTGTTAATGCCAACTGATCTGTGAGAAGCTGCAGGCCCTGCAGAATCACACAAGTGTGTACAGTACACACAAGTGTAAAAATCACTTTTGTTGTTAACTTACAACTAATGTCATGCGGGGTGTATATCTTGCGTATGTTTGCCTGAGCAAAGGTCTAACCAGGGAGTGGATTATCTAGACTATAAATAAATGCCATAAATTAAATGACCTGATTATGTCGGTCTGAGATGATGATGAATGATGCTGTAAATAATCATTCAGCATATCAGCTGAACAACTGACTCATTTCTGTTAGTATAGAAATGTTTACATATATATATATATATATATATATATATATATATATATATATATATATATATATATATATATATATATATATATATATATATATATATATATATATATATATATATATACATACGTATGTGTGAAATCTTGAAAGTTTTGTAAAATAAATCCTTATGTTGAATAAACAAACCGGAAGTTGAATTTCCCCCTTCTGTCCAGCAGGAACTTGACACCGTGACGTGGAACCTGTTCACGTTTTGTAAAGATGAAGTTATGTGACAATGATTTTTTTCCACAAATGAAGCTGTTTGTGTCCCGCGAGCATTCAAATGAAGCAGGTCAACAGCCAAGCAAAGCAGGTACCAAGCAGACCTTTGGTCCACTATTACTTCCGCTTTTGCACATACAAGCTGAGGTTCACAGCGGGTGAGAATATTTTAAAACATGATTCACAAAAAGGAGTCTGAGTCCGAGTCTCGGTTCTACGGTTTGACCAGAACAGCCTCCGCAGTGCTGACTCATCTCATCTCCTTCAGCTTTACTGTGTTTATCACTCTTCTGTCTCAGCCCGGAACAAGTGAGTGTTAAATAATATTCACACATTTTCGTGTTGAGGTTTATTCCTGTTTAATTTTATAATCGTGTTACTTTTGCTGTTTTTCTTTCAGGCTGGTTTTCTTGGCATCCTTTCTTGATGACACTTGCTGTAAGTGAAAGTTGTTCAAACATTCGGCTTTATCAATTAGCCAATAAATATAGTCGGATCATCTGTCAGAGTACGCAACTTCCGGTGCCTCTGGACTCTGAAGTAGCTCACCTGAGTCCAAAAGCCCTACTATGTTTATACTCTGATCTAGTGATGCACGATAAGAAAAAATTCTACCAATATCGACGACTGATAATTTTCAGCTTCTCATGGCTGATACCGATACTGATAAGTTCATATTTTAAAATTGAATATCATCTTCATATAATCGGCAGTTTGTGCTGGATGCAGCAATAAAAAAAACCTGAAATTTAAGTAGCTCTGGCTTATCTATAACAGCAAACAAAAGCTTTTGGCTATTTAATTTTGTCTTACAAGTCATCACAAAAATGTGCTGTAAATAACTGTAAATAACAGCAGCAAAAGACACAATGCCATTCAAATAACAAAGTGCAGACCTACTGTTTAATCTGCAAAGGTCTTTGTAGAGTTAAGACAAATGTTTTTAAATTACAAAATGATATTTCAATCATTATATATAATTTTGATCCAACCACTGAGTTGTTCATCTTAGCATGCTTAGGGCCACCTGAAATTTCTTTCACTTAGTGATGCACAATATGAAAACCAAACAGCACCTATATATTTATTAATTATACTGATAACTGTTTCATTTGCAGTTTGATATTTCTGTGTTTCCTAATTGCAGGGAGCCTTTTAAGATCTGGCTCGGGAAAACAGATGAAAACTAGCCTTTTGGGTAGTTTTAGAAGTATTTAGAAGTTTTTCTTTGTTTTTAATGTGCTCTGTCCCTATCAAATGAGATAAATGAGAAAAAAATATCGGCCAATATAGGGTTGGTATCGGGGCAATATCGATATTCAGTTTTAAAGCCAATATCAGCCGATACCGAGATTGGGCCCATAATATCATGCATCACTACTCTGAGCATATCACAGATTTATTCTGGTTCTAAACCCTTCTTGGATTTGTAAACTATCAGTAGGGTTTTAAAATCTTTTCTGTGGCTGACTTGAAGCCGGTAGAAAGAATTTAAATCTGGTGTGATGCGTTTAGATGTCTCAGTTAAAACTCTAGCAGAAGTATTCTGGATGAGCTGCAGCTGCTCTTTTTGTTTTTTGTTTTTAAAAACCATTAGAGCAATCCAGTCTACTGGATGTGAATGCATGGATAAGTTTCTTCTTGTCTTTTTGGGAAGCAAAATTTTGTTGTCTTTGAGTTGGTAAAGAGCTGCCGTGGTGACAGCTTTGATGTGGTTGTCAAAAGTCAGACCTGAGCTATTCACAAAACTTGGGTCAGTAATTTTAAGTGCCCGAGTCTCAAGGTGTTTATTAAAGGAGACCCTCATCGCAAAACAGAGATCAGTGTGTTTTCATCTATGCTACATAACATACAAATGACAAGACTTAAAAGCTATACAGGATATCCTGAGACAGCGCTGTGGTCTGAGCAATCAAGTATTGATCTGGTTTTTCATTTGGCTCACAGCTCAAAGGTTAGCATCTGTGTTGGTATGGGGATGCAATAGAGCGCATCATGGCGTGGGACGCTTTCATTTTTTTTTTTTTTTTTTTTAAGACATAACTTGCAGTGAAAACTACAGTTTTGGAACAAATGCTGCCATCCAGGTGTTGTGACTTTCAGTTAAGATCTTCCTTATTTCAGCAAGAAAATGGCACATGCAGGTTAAAACTGGTTCACCTTCATCCAGGTTTGTCATCCACTGACAGGAAAAGTTAGAAAGATATTTAACTTTTCAAAGATAATGAATTAGTAAAAATTAGGGATGCACGATATAATCGCCCCACTATCGCTGTCGGCCTTGAAACTGAGTATCGGATATTGGCCACCCCACCATTATTTAACCAATCAGCCTGCCGTTTCTAAAGTCTACCCCCCCCCCCCCCCTTCTTTTTCTTCTTCAAAAACTTATTTTTTACAGACTTTAAAGCTTCTAAAGACTAGGGGTGGGAAAAAATATTGATACACTGAAATATCGTGATATTTTCATATGCTGATATATTGACATTTAAAACCGCTGTATCTATCAATTTTATTAATGAAATCTTGTGATATTTCATCGTTCTGTTAAGAAATCTCAGAAAATTCACAAAAATTTCACAATATTTTCATATGCTGATATGACATTTAAAAACGCGGTATCCATCTATTTTACGAACAAAATCTCATATTTCATTCTTAAGTTATGAAATCTTGAGGGAATTCATGAAATATCGTGAGATTTTGTAACAGAACAATAAAATCTCACAAGATTTTGTTAGTTAAATAGATCAATGCCACATTTTTAGTTATCAGTTTGATATTGGCATATGAAAATATCATGATATTTTGGTGTATTTGGTGTATTTTGGTGTATTTTTAACCACCCTTATTTTTTAAAAACTGCTAACAAAACTGCTGCTTACAATGACTGCTTATTTTTTTCAGCTTTAATATCGGTATCGATATTGGTTGTCAGCCACATGAGTTTTAAAATATTGGCATATTGGATATCGGTATTCCAATATTGTGCATCCCTAGTAACAATGATTAAATGTCCTATTTTTTTCTTCCTCTCCCTTTAGTTTGGCTTCTTCATGACAGAAGCCATCCTCCTCTTCTCACCTCAAGGCTCTTTTATCAAAAAGTTGTCACACAAAACCAAAGGCCGTGTTCACTGGATCCTGCAGTGCCTGTGTGTGTTTTGTGCAGTCCTCGGCCTGGCTGCCATCTCCTACAACAAACATCTGAACGGTAAACCCCACTTCACCTCAGGGCACGGTCTGCTGGGCCTCCTCACAGTGTGTGTGGTTGCTGCACAGTCTTTGGGAGCCGCGCCTCTTATTAACCACTCTCTGGCCAAAGGCTGGTCCCTCGCCAAGCTGAAACGCTACCACGCGGCGTCTGGACTCATCACCTATCTGCTTGGCAGTGTCAGCCTGCTCCTCGGGCTCCGCTCTGCGTGGTTCACCGCGTCTGTCGGGGAACACACCTGGTACCTGTCAGCGCTCTGCCCAGCTCTCGGTGCCCTCATCATAATGAACCAAGTGTCCAGCGCTTACATCGCCAAAAAGCGGTTGCAGTCTTGACGGAGAACATATTTCTGACCGCTTTAGTACCAGTGCAAGTGTTGCCAAAGAAATTTAATTTATACTGTAAGTGATATGCTGCTGGTGTGATTTACATGAAAGATGATTCTGATTTCTGCTACATGCCCTGAATCTGATTTCAATCCTGCCTTTTTTAAAAAAAAATATTTAAGCTGCTTTTGGTTATTGATTTTCTAACACTTGAATAAATCACATGCTGTACTTACATAAAGTATGTTCTGAGACAAAATAATTGACGTATCAGTGATTTACACTGCAATAGAAGAGTGTTTTATTGTTAAAATAACATTGATAACACAGTCATATTTAACTTTGATTTTAGGCTGCATGTATGAAACTCTTACTGGGTCAGCCGTTAATGGGTCAAAGTGAACCAAAAAAAGTTTTAAAAAATGCATTTACAAAAAAACCAATATATTTTACATCATAAATAAGTACATTTCAGACACTTAAAACTGAAATTAGGACAACTGTCTTGTGAGTGAAATGTAATAAGTCATGGGGGGAAATGTTCCAGAGAAACAAAAGATGTAAAGAGTCTTAACTGATTGAAAAACAGAGAATAATGGGGTCAGGTCAGTTTGATGTACCTTGTAAAGTTCACATTCCTTTTACAAAGTGTTAGCTCCATCTTCAAATCTAAAGCAAACCAAATCACAAGTTCTCGTGACATGCTGAAGAAAACCACAAAGCTTTTGATTGAAATGAACTAGCCCAAAAGACAGACAGGAGCCAGTAGCAGATAAAGTCAACAGTAATCAGAACGGCGGGGACACATAAAAAAACCCCTTCCAAAAAATACCTCCATAAGGAATGATCTGTTGTCTCAGGTTATCCAGTGTTTCCTAATAATTGCTGCATCTAGACTAGTTTCGCAACGGAGTGGCTAAATCTATAAACCCCGAGGCGTCAAGACGACACAGAAACAGACGGCTACGGAGAACAGCAAAGACCTAAACTCCCTAAAAGCAACGCAAACCTACACCGACTGACACCACTGACAAACTACTTACACCACACTGCATTTAAGTGAAGAGTTAGCACAGAATGGCACTGTCAGTTTTGTAAGGCCACCACATCACCTGACCTGGTTCTGCCACAGTCACTGGCAGTCGTGCTGAAATATTAAAGATATCTTTTAGGATGGTTGGTGGCGACAACGCAAGGTTTCACTTTCTCAGGCTGCACAGATACAGATGGTTTTCTATGGTTTAGGAATTATTTGTTCTCAAATCAAAATGCTTAAATTACAATGTCAGACTTTACAAAGGGTGTCTGAGAACTGATCGCGAGTAGTTGGGACACTTCTGTCAGAACTGGGAAACGACAATCCATTAAAAAAAAAAAAAAAAAGTAATTATGAATGAACCTGTTGTAACATAACTCCTTTGTTTGAGCTCCTTTTGGCTTTCGAACTTGCCGCTTTCAGTCAAAATGAGGCGCCTGTGCTGAACTTGCATTTTTAAGTTTGACTTTTTAATGTCAGTAGTTGTTCTAACAGGTTTGCAGAAAGGATGCACTAACCATAATTGTAAGTACTCAAGACCCCTCTGTGTTATTTAAGGCTAAAAATGAAAGCAAACATTATGAATCCATGCCCCAATCCCTGTGCTGTCAAAAGCTAATATGAAAATACATTCATTTTAGTTTTCAGGGAAGAAAAAAAAAAAGATATAAAATTGAACAGAAATTTGTTTCTCCAGCATCGGTGCCAGGGTGAGTTTATCATGATAATCAGTGTAATAATAACCCATCTCCCTACAACCAAAATCTACACACTGCACAGTATCGACTTGCAATATAAACAATGATAATGACTTATTTACAAATTATCAACATGTTATAGTATCACGCATATCTTTCAACAGGGGGTGCTACAATGTCTATCAAACTGCTAAAGACTAAAATGTGCTCAGAAAGCCTAAAATTTCTGTTGTTAAAGGTAAGCCTTGAAGGGTTTTCTCTAAATATATAGTGGAGTTTGACGAACATCCCATTGCCTACTGTGAATTTCTATTCTTTGCCTTCTGCAGGTTACCGCTGTAAAGGGAGTTCAGCATTGAAGTGCAACAAATAAAATGCGTGCACCCAAATATTTCACCACAATACATTCCAAGAAAATCCAACATTAAGCAGTTTCAATCACATCGTTTTATCTGAAGTGTGGGTGAGGTAAAACTGCACAGCCAGACCTGGTGTAAAAACGTAGCAGAAGAGGCGGCGGGCAGCCCCTGAAAGATCCAGCTGGTCCTCGTTCCCACCGCTCTGTTGTCCCAGCTGAACACGTTTGGGATGTTCAGCATTAAGATTTTGTTACTCTGGACTCTGAAGTCATTGAAGTAGGTGGCGATTCTCTGGTTTGCAGGTACGAATCCATGTGTTGGCTTTAGTGACAGTATTAGGAACGGGGACAATGCTGAAAACTGAGAAGTGTCAAAGTGTAACTTTATCATACACTTGACAGACTCTATTATGTTCTAAGTGCACAGAATTAACCTGTAAAGAAATTATTCTTTCAAACATTTTCACCTGTTTGCATTCATCCTAATCACTAAAGCATTTTTCATAATGATCCTATTTGTATTCAGAACAGAAAACACGTAAAATAATTTGACAAAATTTGGTAATTTCATTCCCATTCCTTGCTTACTTCAGGTAAAGCGACTTTTGTGGGACTTCGAGACTCTACTGTCCTGTCACCTCTATAACGTCGTCATCAGAACTGTCACCTCCATTTACTTCACTTGGATGTCTGTCTGGTTGGGTCAGAGCAGCTCCTAGCAGGCTGGAAGTTGGATTGTTGAAAGGGGACAGAAAACTGGATGTAGCAGAGTTGGCGTTGGGAGTAGAGAACCTCCCTGAACCTGGGAGGAGAGAGGTGGGGAACATCCTTGGCTCAGAGAGCAGCGACTGACTGTAGCTGAGAGGAAAGCTAGATGAAAGCAGGCCAGCCATGTTGGGGTTCATCAAGTATGGAGGCAAAGGACCTGATGGGAGGGAGGAGGAAGTTGCAGCTGAGGGGGATGACATGGGAATGGTGGTAGAAGCAGAGGAGAAAGCTGAGGATGAGGAAGGAGTAAGGAGGTGGCCGTTCCCTGTGGCAGGTTGTCTCAGTAGGTCTGTTCCTGCTGAGGTGTACAGGGGCTGGAGATCAGCCAGCGATTGTCCTGGTGTTTGAAGGAATGATGATCCACCGCCACTGGCCATGAGAAGTGGGTGACTCATGTGACCGAGGTTCCCCAGAAGGGAGGAAGAGTTCAGACCCACAGGAGGAAAACTGAGCCCACCGGAGCCCATCGACAATCCAGGGAAATGGGCTGCAGCGGACGTGCGCTTGCTTCCTACTTGTGCACCGCCCTGGCTTTCACTATGTTTGCGTTTATTGCCTCGCATCTCTAACGCTGAACTCAGGAGGTCGTCACCAAGTTGCCTACCGAGATCACCCGTCTGTGAACCGCCCCCGTCCCCCGAGGACACGTCCGACGGCGATGGCAACAGGTTCCCCGTGCCAGCAGAGGCTTCACTTGTGGATGAGGTGTAGCGGCTGAGCTCTCGGAGAATCTCAGACCCTAAAGGAGAGGAGGAATGCTGCTCATCAGCAGGGGAGCGCTGCTGTTGATCCACGGGGGATGAACAGCCATTACTGACAGGATGAATCAAGGGGGCTTGAGTCTCTGTAAAGCAGACAGAGACGCAGTCATTGAAGAAGCAACATAGGAGACAATGACTACCTAAAATTTTACCTGGTGTATCATTTCTGCCTTTGAATCATTCATTTTTTAAATGTTTTCTTTCCACAATTAACCTAACTAAAGCAAATATGCACTCAAAAGTACAATAATGAGAAACAAACATTGTACAGATATAAGCAGTGATAAATTAAGCTGATTCCACTCGAAAATGTTCAGAGCTGAAGAGATACTTCAGATTTACTTTGAGCAACATGGCGGTCTTTCATTAGACTTTCTGTCAAGGCAGAAACAGAAACTGAGACAAATCTAATGGTCTGATCTGGTGGCTGGCAAACTACTGTTAAACCTTTTAGTTATGGATAAAACAAAGGAGTGCAAGGTGTAGGAGTTCTTTTAGGTGGTTAAAATACACAATCACACTTGAAAAAGTTTAATTATAAACAGAGTATTTGTACCTCTTGAAGCTGCAGGCCCTCCTGTCACTGGTCTACTGATCTTCCCAGATCGAATAGCAAAAATTCTTCCATCATTCGTTCTGATGTAAGTACCTGTGTTGGAGAATATATTGAGTGATTGAAGAGTTTACTGAAATGCTTTGTTAATAAAGATTACTTGATGTGCTCCTGCAAATACCTTTAGATCCTCTTATAACATGGATGCTCTCTCCTGCATTAATGCGAGCTTGAACATCGGTTGTGCTGTTGGCTCCTGGAATAACGATATCTGCAGAACCAGATAAAAGTTACATGTTTGCCTTTTTTTTTAAATAACAATTACTACCCTAAGGTAAATGAATGTGACATATAGTCAGTAATTATGTTAATTGAGTTATTTGAGCATTTAAATTATTACACGTTACCAGTTGTGGTGACAATCCTTTGCACATAAACTCCAGCTTTCTGCAGGAAGTTGACGGGAAGGCTGCTGGCAGAGCTGGAACCGGCCATGCCCATGCCAACCTGGCGAGGCATCATTGGGATCGGCGTCGACTGGATGGGTCTGACGCTTGCTACTGGTTTGTCATCTGGCCGAGTTAGGTGGCGCCTGGAAATATATGGGCTGAACTCATGAAGTAGTTGCACAAATATACTTCAACAACAGTTATTGACTTTGTTAGAAGACTCATATGACAAATATAGTGGTAGTTAGTTAATATAATCAAGCGAACACCCCCAAATTCAAAAAGAGTTGGAACATGGTGTAAAATGAGCAGTACCAGTTTGGGTCTGCTGGACTTCAGAGGAGCTGGACCATCTATCTTATTATCAGTTTTAGGTTAAAATGTCTGCATCTCTGACAGTATGGAGCTGCATTACTGCCAACATATACCCCCCCACCAAGAATCTTTTTCATGAGAGATCCTACGTAAACCCCACATTGCATCTATTAAAATACAATGATTTCACAGCCCAGGTGTTGGACTGGTCTGCCTGCAGTCCATGCTTTTCACTTACTGAAAACATTTGCTGCATTATTAAATCTAAAATACAATAGAGACCCAGGACTGTGAAGCAGCTAGAATCCCATATCAACCAAAAATGGGACGACATTCCTCTCCTAAAGTTCCAGCAACAGGTCTCCTCACCTCCCAGATGTTTATAGACTGTAAACATCATTCTGTTCCAGCTTTAATGACATGCATTACTGCAATAACAAATTGTCTCACTTTCAGCATTTGACTTGTTTTCTATGTTCTATTGTGAATAAAATATTGGTTATGAAATTCGCTTAATTAGTGTTATATACAATTTCCACAGCATCACAAGTGTTATTGGATTCAGGTTAGAGACAGGAATGGCCTCCAGCACAGAATATCAGGAAGTGCGTGCTAAATCATGCAGTTGAAACCCACCAGCCACGTTGGTTAAATGCTGCAAAGCTTGCCAGAGTATGTTCATTTGTTGGGTAATAGGGGGCATATGAGGGGCGAGAGTAAGGTACAGAGGCTCGTTTTTCATCCTCATAGCTCTTCTTTGCAGCTCTCTTCTCTGCTTTGGTCAGTTTTGACTCCTTGCGGTCCACCAACAGAGACTCGTGGTGGAAAGGAGGCTGGTGAGACACATGGATCAGAAGGAACTCAGTTAAACACCAGCAGTCATGTATGTCATGGAAGAGCCATTATGTCTTTGCAAGTCAGAACTGTCACACAATTTTCAATAAATCAATTTTCTTTTTTTAAAGGGACACTGTGTAATCGGGAGCAGCTCCCTCGTACTTTTCATGCTGCATTCGCGTGAAACCGGGCAGACCGACGACAGCCGATGCATATAAAGTTATCACCAGCCTCTATGTGAAGACGTGGTCCGTCAGTTACAGTGACATCAGTCCACATCTGTTCGGTTCTCATGGCGATGTCGTATTGTTTTCCCTGACCCATGTTTTACCGTCTTTCGCTCGGCTTTATTGATTAAAATGACATCTGGTTTGTTACCAACGGCCGTCTGCCCGATTGCACGTGAACGCAGCATCAGTGAGACGCTGGTTTCTCCCACTGCAGCGCGGTGACTTTTCAAAGGCATTACCTCGAACTGAGCTGAAAACTCCGGTGTGTCCGGTGAGTTTCTGTGTTTTCCTACTGTCACGCTTCTCCCGAACGCAAAAACATGGCGATACGACATGGCAGCCTCCACCGAGCCGCCCCGCTCGATGTGTAAATGAATGATACGAATGGCAAATTTAGAACGTAGAGGAGCACTTCAGTTTGTTGATGGGAGTGATTACTGATTAATGACAAAACACTTTTGAACCAAATAATCAGTTTTTGTGAATAAAACACAGGAGAACTTACACAATATCCCTTTAAATCTCCTGCTCACAAGTCACGACAAAAAAGGTTTGGTCTGATTTTACTGGGTAAACTGGGGAAATGTAATAGTTTTCCTCTCTGTGCAAGGATTCCACTGTTACTCACCTTTTAGCAGTTTTCTCAGTGATGCGCGCCCTATCGACGGCTAAACTAGCATCTATCTTGCATCGTACCTGTACTATGAGCTCCCTCCAGCCAGTAAAAGACAGTCTTAATCTCGACTCTTTTTCTGTCCCTTCTTCTCTTTCTTTTCCTCTCTTCTTCCGGTAATGTTTCCTTGTGTTTCTTTGCCGAATATGACTTGATGCACGTTCAAAACACCCGCTGTGTTCATATCTGGTTCATATCCGTTTGCTAGTAAGTGACGCGGTGTGCAACCAATAGTCGGCTGCAATGTTACGGCCCTGTCCCAGATACAAAAGTTACGTAGAGCAGTTTCTGACCTTCGGGATCCCGCTGGGAAGTGACAGCTCAAAAATGCGCATAATGAGTGTTGGTGTGACATCAAAACGAGTCAGAAACACAGATTTTTAAGGTTACGTTGTGTGTTTTTAAAGACCTGGGAATGGATGCACTTCTGATGTTTTTGTTCTCTGTAACTTAGACTACGACTGGCCTGAACTCTATACAGACACCCAATCCTCCATTTGATTCTTTAAGAAATGAACATCTAGGCAGTTACAGAAAATCAACAGAAAGGTGGGGAAATAGTGAAACGAATGTTTTCAACCATGTGAGATTTTCTGTTCTTCATATTTACTTCTACACTAAAAATATTTGGAAAATTTGAAGCTTGTTTTATAGATTTTATGATATGGCAATTGAATATTAAAGCTTAAAGGGGAAGTTCGTTTTTTTTCAATCTGGACCTATTTTCTAGCATGAAATATGTTCATTTACTCATCCAGACAGTTTTGGTGTAACTTGAATTCCTTCAGGAGATATTTAGATCCACTCGAGATCAGTGCATGTCCAAATTAATGGAAGTGAGGGGGCAGCCACGCGCAGCCTCTAAATAAGGCATTATCTGCCACAAACCCCTTCATTTCACCAATGTTTTGTTAGGAAGGATTAGTCGTCGCCCCCCCCCCCCCCCCCCCCCCCCAAAAAAAAACAAACTTCCCCATTAAAGGTTGAATATGGAACATTTTTATTAAAAGCTATATTTTTTCAAAAATAATACCTCCACAGGTCGTTTGGGGGTGTACAGAATGAAAGTACAACGTTTCCCAGAAAAATTATATTTAGCCTAAAAATAATTATAAAATAAATTTTTACGGGTTCGATAATGGCATTTTATTTATGTCTATAAGCCAATACACGCCTCCATTGCAGGTTGCCAAATACGATCTCTGTGTGGAAACAATATTTCGGTCATAGTCAGGCCTGTACAGGGGAAAACCGTAGAGACGACGAGTGAAGCAGCTGCTTCAGAGCCCTGGAGATATTGTTATCTGTTTCTGAGGAGGAGTGACCTGAGAAAAGCAAAATCTGGAGTAAATTTAGGTGAAGACTTCACTAAATGGACCCACATCAACGTTTTCCACGGAGTAAAACACGGAAATGGCGACTTTTCTCCTGGATCGGTAAGCTAGCTTGTTGGCTAACATGGCTAATGTTAGCTGTCAGTTATAAACTTCTCTGTGTTACTTGTTAAACATGCTGCAGACTGTTGGTCACTTGCGTATCGGCAGTGAGCCTGGTATCCCAGCGGCTGGAGTTGTTTTTCTGCCGTTGCAACTACAACCAAGACACACGTGATGTCGCTGTTCTGTCCGTATTCCATATTCAACCTTTAAGTCTTGAAAAACGGATGTACTAAATGAAATCCTTGCAGAGAGTAACACCATTCATGCTAGAGGGTGATGAGGTACCTTGGTGATGAGGTTTGGATAAAGTTGACAAGCCTGACATATCACTGCCTCAAACTCCTGCTGGGATTCCATAGAGATTTTCTCGGCTTCAGGTTCCTCCTCCACAAAGTGCAGCAGCGACTCCACTTCCTTACGTGTGAAGTTCAGCACCGGGTTCAAGTCATCAACAACACGATCTTTAAAAGGGAAGAAACGAGATTTAAAGCAGTGCAGTTTCAGGTAGGTGTTGATCAGTTTCTAAACGAGGGAAAAATTTCCAGGTGTCCATCTGGACTCTTGTTGACAAGTAGAAATCTCTCACCCGACATGCCCTGTTTGGAGACCTGTCTGTCGTAGATCTTCTTCTCCAGGGTGAAGTCACAGACGAGGCGGTAAATGTAGCAGGGTTTCCTTTGACCATAACGGTACACGCGGCACACTGCCTGGGCATCGTGGCAAGGGTTCCAAGATGCATCAAACACGACAACACGATTGGCTCCAATCAGATTCACCCCCAAACAGCCCGCTCTAAGAAAGACAGAACAATAAAACAAACTGAGTCACAAGGAAGTGTGAGAAATGATGGGGGGGAAGGAAAGACACATACCTGGTAGAAAGCAGGAAAACCCATGTTGTGTTATTCTCTGGGTCATTAAACTGATTAATAAGCCGCTCTCTCTCTGTGGCTGAAGTACTCCCATCCAGTCCTGGAAGCAGACATACACCATCTCTTCACACTGAAACACCTGGACATGCTTTGACTTTCAACAAAGTGAAGAGCAGATGTTTATTTTGGGAACATTCTTACTGAATTCGATGTCATCTTTGAAAGAATATTAACTGTTTGGAGGAATCTATAACAATCCCCCTGTGATATTGTACAATATATGATTAAGAAATGCTTCTAAACAAAGCTTTTTCCAGAGAACTACAGATAATTGTTGAAAAAGTCAATATAGACAACAACAACTTTAAGATTTCGGTGATGTAGTCTACACTTTTTGTAGAGACTCACTGTAGTAGTTGAGGTTCCGAATCCAGTTTTGGTTTTGGCTTTCAGGGGGAGAGGATGCCTGGGGGCATCAGTCTCTTTGATAAGAAGTCCTCAATGACCGTCAGGGTGGATAAACTTTGACTGGAAGAAACACAGATTATAAATCAGTAAGAAAAATGTGTGCTCACTGAAAGCTTGAAGTAGGAGTCACTTTTGTTTTACTCTGCTTCCTTATCGACGAGGCCTATTTTTTCTGCCTCCTGTCTGAAATGACATAACCAAGTTAAACGCAGTATATATTTACAACAAGGGCTGTATGTAATCTTGGTCTCAAAAGAAAGCTGAGGCATGTGACATTACCACCAAGGTCTCGGAAACAACATGTGTGTACTGTGTCAGAGTAAATTCCAAAACACCACAATTTACAGCGTTAACTGATGTCATTTTGCCCATGAAGGTATGTTCGTATTTTAATAAAATGAAAAGAAAAGTAGTTTTTGTCTGTTTTAGCTGTTTATAGGTGGGTTGTGCTCATGTCCACTGAGCTACATGTACTGTCTGTAGTCACATGACTCCACCCCATCCAGTCTGGAGTAAGTAATAGTCCATTTATGATTACCGAGGTAAACTGCTCAATGCATTGCAATATTAATTTTAGGCCATATCACCCACAGTGAAATAATGTCTGATAAGTAGCTGTTCAAAAATAGAAGCTACCTGCAGTTTTACATCACCTTCAAAACGCAACAAGGATTCAACAAGAGGTGGACCCCAACAGAGAACATCATAGAACAAGTAAATATTTCACAACTACTGGTGCAACATTGATTGTGCAAATAAATTTAAAGTGTGCTGTAAATTCAACAACATTTAGCAGATTTTCATGTTTGTAAAATATCTCTAGAAAACTAAAAGACAAAAAAGATACTTTTCCACATGAGGCTACTTCCAGTCGTTACAACCACTAACAGCACTTCATGTGAGCAGAGTTTTAGTGAGATAAACTATCTGTTCAGGAACAAAACACATAATAGACAATGTGGAGTTCAGCATCTTCCTTAAGGGCACTTTGGCATTTAGACTGGTGATGCTGTGAGTTAAATCCCAAACATTTAGAAAGGTGGTAAGAAGGCTGACTAATTAGCCAAAAACCAGCCAATCTCTCCCATAAGCCGTTCAGTGGTGGACTTTTGTTAATGTCATTTACATATAAGAGACAGAGGACTTACCTGAAGACCAAAATCTTGTCTCTTCTCCTGACACTTTCATCAATCAAGTGGAAGAGCAGAACCATCTTGGCCGAGTTCTCCAGAACTCCAGTCTGGTAGTTGGACATTATGTCCTTTGCCTGACACACAAATGAATCTTTCAGCACTGAGGTCTGGCGAGATGGTAGCAGCAAAGGAAAACTTGACACTTTTCTCCATTTATTAATGATTCTTTTAGCAGAGTAAAGAACACACAGCTAATGTGGGGGTGGTTCTGGTCTTACATGACATTTGTCTGTGACATACCCATTCATATGTGATGACCTGATTGGCTCTATCCTGAGAGACGTTGAGTGTTTGCAGGCTGCTGTTTACTTTGCTGTTGCTCGAGTCTGCTACTTTGGTCTTCAGGCCAGCACCGGGCGCAGGACAGCGAGGGTTACCGGCTGAGGTAATGTCATCAAGGTCCAGGTCCTGCTCGTTGGCCTGATTCTCCTTCTGCAGGGCTTCGTACAGCACGTCTGGGTGATTCCAGATCTGTGCAGATTGAGAAGCAGTAATGTCTTAGCCAAGGTAAATAAGTAAACCTGGTATCAAAGGTTTCAGAGAAAAAACTAATCACCTTGCAGCAGACGCAGAAGGCTTTGAGGGGGTTGAGGCCGAGCCAACCGCTGTTCCCCGCTTCTCGGAAGCGCTTCATGAACTCGGTATACAGCGCCCTCTGAACAGGTGAGAGCCGCACTAGGATCACATGCTCCTCTTTAGATGGAAGCTGGTCTCTCAGTACATCATGACCTCTCCTGTGAACCAGAAAAGCATCCCACACAACACAGAGATGTCAGCCTCTCCTGGAGTAGAACATCTTTAATCATGGTGTCCATTTTCAGAATGCAACAGAAAGTTTACCTCTGCACAAAACCCTCTAACAAGCTGTGCAGCACGTGACTGCGGTAGCGCATCAAACGAACATCTTGGGGTGTGCTGTCCACACACTGACCGTTCAGAATGGGACGCTCGAACATGTTGCTGAACTCCTGACGGGTGCCTAAAAAGTCAGGCCTGACAAAGTCCACCATGCACCAGTATTCAATCAGGTTGTTCTGCAGCGGATATCCCGTCAGAACCACCCTGCGCCTGGATCGGATGTTCTTCAGAGCCTGGGACGTGCTGGCATGATAGTTTTTAATGCGATGACCCTCATCACAGATCACCACATCAGGGCCAGGCCGGGCAATGGACTTTTCAATTCCTGAAGAAACAGAATGAAAATTAAAGTTTTATATATGTGCATATATATATATATATATATATATATATATATATAGAGAGAGAGAGAGAGAGAGAGAGAGAGAGAGAGAGAGAGAGAGAGAGAGAGATATTGCAAGAGAAAGAGAGAGAATTGCAATTAGGGGTGTTCGCTATTGGCTTTTTTTTTTTTTTTTTACTGATATTTGATATCCGATATTGTCCAACTCCTAAATTCCGATATCAACTGATACCAATATATGTAGACAACTGTGAGGTTGCATCTCTCATATTTTGAGAGATACAACTATATTCTGCTCCAAGAGCAAAGATCCCAAAATAGCCTTAACTCAGCCAGAGGTGTTCATTTTCCACATTTGGCTGCCATATATCAGCTACTAGCTAGTATTAGCCAACATGTGGCTAATTATAATGTTTCTGAAAACTTAAAACCAGACATATTATATTGTCTAGCTTTAGTCACATGACTCTGAAAGGAATGCTGGGATATGAAGTCCTTCCAGAATAACTGGGACTTTTCAACATGCTGGACCGCTGCTAATGCAACAAGATCTTGTGAGATTTTGTTAGTAAAAATATCAATATCACATTTTCATGCCAATATCAGCCAATAATATTGGACATCCCTAATTGCTATATTTTACATGTATTTACCAGTGCAGGGCAATAAAGTCAACATATCTATGTACTTGTAGACAAAAAGGAGATGAGTATTGGTATTTTCTACAAATATTTACAATTATTAAGGTATTGTTTGGGGTACTTTTCTGTTTCTCCAGAAAACAAAAATGTAATTTCACTTAAAAAATAAAGCTTTTCAGCACAGCTTTGGCATGTTACATCTGTATACATGAATTAACAAGAAATAATATGATATGCTCATGTTAATATAGGAAAACACTTATTTTTAACAACAGTCTTGGCCATTTAAATATAGTGCTTTTTTAAAGCTTAAATGAACAATGAAGTCTGTTAGACTTTGATGTACAGAATGATGTAGATTTCATAATATAAATGTGTTACAATACATGTACTGATGGTACTCTTTAAATGGAAGCAGATTCACAATGAGCCCATCAGATTTTTAGTTTGCACATGATCTAAAAGTATCTCAGACTGCTTATCTTTGTGGCCACCTTTCATGAGTTCCTGCTGTCTATCCTCTTCATCAAGGTCAATGATGACTGGTCCTGCAGGTTTCTTCGATTTCCTCTTCTTGCTCATCACAAAGGTCTTCTTCATGGTCAGCAGACGGTACATCTCATAACCCATCAACAGTACACCTCCGTCTCTGGACCAATCCTCCACAACCTTGGCCCTGGCCAGTGTTGTTCTGTGGGTTATACAGTGACTGTGAGAAACAGTTTAACCATTCAAGCAGGAATACTTAACCCAGCAGATAAACCAACATCACTTACTTGTGCTCATCATTAAGGATGTGAACTTTGAATGTGCGGCCAGTGACAAATGTGGGATCAGTGTCAGGAGGAAGAGCCTCCTGAGGTGGGAGCCAGAGGTTAAACTCTGTCAGCCAGTTCTGAAGTGTGTTCACCTTGTGTGAAGGAAGCAAAAAACGTGGTTAGTCTCATCAAAATAAAACTGTGAATCCAGAGGAGATACAAGTGTAATCTAGACATCACCATATATCTTCTTTTTAACACAACACAAGCTTGGATTACTCACTGGGACAATAGCCAGCACAGTGTGAGCCTCAGTGTTCCTCAGCAGGATGTCGATGAAGGAAATTATCTGTAGTGTCTTGCCTAGCCCCATGCTGTGAGCCAGGATGCAGCCAAAGCCGCTGCTGGTCTTGTATCGCTCCAGAGACTCGATAAGGTTGTCATAGAGAAACCGGATTCCCCCAATCTAAGAGATGAAGAGAACAAGTTTATTATGTAAATTATGAAAACACCAGCAGCGCCGTTTTTCTGCCACTGAGCGGTTATGTTGTGAATCGGAGAGCAGAATGAGACACAAGCCGTACTTGATGAGGTTTGACAGCCTTAGCTAGCTGTGGGGCGAGGAAAATGTCCTTCTCCTCCGCAGGGTGATTGATATTAACCAGCACTCGGCCCTGAGCGTCAGGCAGGTTCAGCGAATCATTGATGTGAGCGCCACTGCTCTCCTCTGAGCCGGTGCCACCTTCAACATCCTCATCAGCCGACTCGCTGCTTATCTGCAGGGCATCTTCGTCCCCAGAACTCAGCTCAATTACATCTGCGTCATCGTTAGTGAAGTCAACCCACTGTTAGTGCTTACCCAAATCTCATATTGTTTCAAATGAAACAACAAGAGGAATGTCATTACTTAGCAGAACAATCATTTGTCTTACCGTCTCTGATGGCAAGTGCGGGCAACTTTGGCTCCACTTTTTCATCTTCCTCACCACTGCTGTCCAAACAGATCACATCCTGCTTGCCCAGGAGAGCAGGGACCAGCTGAGATACTTCTCCTAATAATGCAGCAGCACTCACTGCTGGAAAGATGAGAAGTGAAAGAGAAATTCAAGAGAAGCACAAAGTATTACTAATGTCATCGAGCAGAAATGTCACAATTCACTGATAGAATATGGTCACCTAGTTGAGAGTCCGGGACAGCCGGTGCTGGGGTAAGGAAGTCTTTCCTCTGCTGCTCCAGTCGTTTCCGCCTCTCCATCTCTTCCTGCTGAGCCGCCTTGGTCCCAGCCTCCAGCTGATCCTCCTGCAGCAGCTTTCTATAAGCACATAGAAAAATGGTCCCGTTACGTACATTTATTAAGAGAATACTACACAAAATGCCTGGCAAACAAGACAAGTAGATCAACCTACCTGATGTTCTTTCTCATGTTTGCAGGCTTATGTGGCTTGTGAGGTTTGGAGCCTTTTGAAGACTTAGACGATGAAGACTTAGATGATTTGGTTAATTTAGAGGCTTTTTGTTTCTTTGTTTTACTGGAGAGTTGTTTACTCTGGCTTGAGTTGTCGGGGCTGGTTGGAAGCTGGGAACGAGAGGCAGGTCTGGAGGACGGACGGGATGCGGGCTGAGACGGAGGATCAGAGGAAGCCTCTCTAGAGGTAGCTGAAGTAGATTCATTGCCATGCTGAGCCCCCTCTGTTCGACTCTGGGCACTTGAAGGTCGGTCTTGAATGGGTGAAATAAGAGACAGTATTTCAAGTTTTTGCATCACTGATTTCTGTTTTACAGTAGAAAAAAAAAGTACAACAAAAAAGCTCATGTGCCTTGGACTGGAATTAAGACAGAAGCAGAAGAGGGGGAAAAAGGGTTATTTATCACCCACCAACACCATCATCTTCATCATCTCCATCATTTTCATCCTCATCTTCCTCCATGTCCTCATCATCGTCTTCTTCTTCTTCCTCATTTTCCATACACTCCTCTTCACTGTCAAGACTGGCCTCCAGGTCACTTTCTGAAATTGCCTCTTCAGACATGTCTCACGGGGCCCTCAAAGTATTACCTGCACACCGTCATCAGGAGCTCTAAATAAATAAAGCACATTGCATCTTTTCAACACATTTTTAAACAGCTGACACAAATTAAAATGGATATTTTTGCTTGATACATGATTCTCTATCAATCTCCTGAATATTTGACCGGGGAAAAACCAGCATCAGTGATTAGCATTTCCTCTTTATTTGAAAGTCCCACTGGCTTCCTTGATTCAGTTTGACTGAAATTCAAGATGTTTAATTAGTAATATAACTTTCGCAATCCAAATTTGTTTAGCTACAGTTAAAATTAAAACTCTTGAGATAAAGTAGTTTTCTAGAGCCAGCCTTAGCCTTGACCAAATCCTGCAATAATCAAACCTCTTGATGTGTATGCAGCACTTTTAAGATTTGACACAGGAAGCCTAATCAAGTTTTTCATACTACTAATTAAGATCATTCGAGATTACTTTAATGTCGTTGATATACAGAGAAAATTATCATCAACACTGTCTTCACGTTATGGACAATTTAAACAGCTCGTACTGAAAACACAGCTAATGCAATAACTATCAGAACAAGGCTGCAAACCAAACCGGATGTCTTATAACAGCACTAAAGAAGTTTGATGTGCACATGCATTATGGCATTGTCCATTTTCCTGTTGCGTATCAATATGTTGATACGTTTTAAGATTAAAATTAGAAGTTTATAAGGTTCGAGGAATTGTAGCTAGAAGTTAAAAGAAGCGATGATGGCAAATAGCATTAAGTACTCTCATCTGCATCTCTGGTATGTTGCTCATTTGAGCGCCAATCAAGTGTCTTCAAGTGGCTTACTGGGAGCTGCATGACTGCATGAACACAGAGGCGACTGTTGCTCTGCTAGAACCTGCACACCAATATGCTAGCTAATTACACAACAATAAACACGATTTAACCCCCGAAACACACGTAATTTCCACGTGCGTGTGAAGAAAGATGTATCGCTGTTAGCCGAGCTGGAATAAATGCAACTTTCTATGAGGACTAGACATTTAATTTGAATGTCGCTGCGAGACTGCGGTCTAACAATTGTGTAGGTGTTACGTTGCTAATGCTAGCCTAAATTACACCGAGGCTAACACACTCGGCTAATTAAGACGCATCAGTTCCACACAAATATCTAGACGGTGTTCGGGCTTACCTTATGTACGTTGTGTTGTTGAAGACTTTAGTCTGTATGTGCATACAACGAGCAGTTTAATCGAAAACTACAGTATGTGTGTAAATGAACTGATAAACGTTGCTAATTTCCATTTTTTCCAGTGTGACCGTAAATACGGTCCCCATAGAGGTGTTTCCAACTAAGGTTCCAACCTCCTAACTTTAGTCGTAAACATTTAAACAGAACTAATGTCAGTGACGGAAAATGATTGCTATTATATCACAAACTACATTTAGCTATGCCGTTTCCTATTACTTGTTTTCTGTTAACTTTCTCTGGCTGAATATATGCCTCTAATTGGGCTATTCTCTCAGTAAATTACGATACTCTGTTAAGGCACGGTGAATGATGCTTTGGGGGGGAATCATATTTTTACAACCATTTGCTTTGTTGATATTACATTAGTTTCTATTTCTACAGTTTTCGGTATTAGATGTCGTCAAATTCATGTCCTTAGCAATTTCCTCATCGACTGACTGAATGAATGCTTTTCCCATCGATCAGTTATTTTTGGTGCTGGACTTTAACTGCATTAAACTGCAGGTCGGACTGATTTTTTTGCGGCAACCATCCGTCGGATCTTGATGACGTACATAATTGGCGACCTGTTCTGTCTATTGTGTTTATGTTGAGCTCTTAACGGTTGTGTTGTGAATGGAAACGGTATTCACGTAAAAATTCCCCTGACTCCTTTTTGGAAATGGACTGGAATACATCATAAGTTTTTTTGTCTGTTTGGCTCCAATGCAAAAATGAATAAAGGGTGGCTTGAGCTCGAGAGCGATCCAGGTATGCATTTCGACAGACACCCCAGCTAACCATCGTTAGCTTCCACATAAAATCAGAGGAAATATTTAACTTTCTAAACTGACCGATTTCTTTCTCGTGATTTACCACTTTATGGTAATAGAAATATAATGTTATTGACAATGTTAAAGTAATGTATGCTATGTCAGTGCTCACATGTTGAATGGTTTATATTAATGAAGTGCTTTTTAACTTTATTTCTTTTGGGACTTATGTGAGTGGATGAATCTCTGTTTTTTTTATTGCAGGATTGTTCACTCTGCTTGTGGAAGATTTTGGTGAGTATTTGGTATTTAAATATCAAAACTTACTGTAGCACTATACTGTAGGACTGACTCGGGGTACTAAACACATTTGAATTTTTCCTGGTGTCAATTTTCCCAAGGTGTCAAAGGTGTCCAAGTCGAGGAAATTTATGATCTTCAAAGCAAGTGTCAAAGGTATGTAACTTTAAATCAGCAAGCTCGAGGT
Source organism: Atherinomorus stipes (assembly GCA_023101725.1). Classification (NCBI taxonomy): domain Eukaryota; kingdom Metazoa; phylum Chordata; class Actinopteri; order Atheriniformes; family Atherinidae; genus Atherinomorus; species Atherinomorus stipes. The sequence continues at coordinate 531,465 of JALJCO010012193.1, read as the reverse complement.
AAATCTGGTGCAAAAACAGCTGTGGAAATGAAAAAAGCCCGACAGGTTAAGTTGATTGATATCCACAGTGTGCTGTAGATAAATTGACTTGATGTAACAAAATATCAGAGGTGCTTAGTGGATTTTTATTTTTCAGTCCTGTCTATGGCTTCATCTTCCTGTTTAAGTGGATTGAGGAACGTCGGTCCAGGAGGAAAGTTAACACTTTGGTGGATGAGACCTCCGTCATTGATGAGGAAATTGTAAATGATATGTTTTTTGCTCATCAGGTACGTATATTTCTGAGAACAGATGTTTTCACACATTGCAATGAATCCTGCAGTAGTATGGTTGTCATTTAGTGATTCAAATTATTTGTAGGGTGTCATATTATAGATTTAGATGCTGTCCATGACACAATTAGGTCACTCCTGACCATGTTGACATTTTTTTTAAAAATTGACTTGAAATGTAAAAGTAGATTCAAAACAGTTTCTTGATTAAAGTGCCAAAAACAATGAAATAGAAATCAAAATCATTCTGTCATTTGTTGAACAACCAGCAGAGTCTAGTGTTTTTGTGCCATTTGGACCCATTAATAATTGTTTGCAAAGATGCAAAATTGTAAAAAAAAAATAACTGTATTTTTTATATGTACATATTGCATGACATGTTGCAGTGGCCCTGGCTTGGACTCGGGTCAGTGTGACAAAGGGAAAAACGGCATCGGATATGAGCTCTATTATCAGGATGTGATTTAAAGGATAAGTTTCCTTTTTTTCATCCTAGACCTTATTTCTAGGAGTATATACGTTCATTTACTCACCGGTAAAGTTTCTGCATTACTTTGCGTCCTTTGGAAGATATTACGTTGAGTCGCCCTTGGTGTTCCTCAGGTAACATGGGAGAGACGGGGCAGCCACTGTATAAGACATTATCTACAGCAAAAGTCCTTGATTTTCGCCAATACTTTAAGTAGAATAAACAAACAAATGAACAAGTGTTGTCCCGTGAGTTCAGATTTAGCTTTTCCTTAGTTATCAGGGTGTACTACACACTTTTCGGGGCCGCCTATTCACGATGCGCGCTTCCGTAATAGAGCCGAGAAGAGCAGCTCGCTACCCAGACAACAACCATAACACAATTTGAGAAACTCTGAACTCACGGGACAATAGTACTCATTCGTTTGTTCATTCTACTTAAAGTATTGGCGAAAATCAAGAAGTTTTGCTGTAGATGTCGTATATAGTGGCTGCCCCGTCTCTCCCATTTTACTGGAGGAACACCGAAGGGCGACTCAGCGTAATATCTTCCAAAGGACTCAAAGTTATGCAGAAACTTTACCGGTGAGTAAATGCACATATATACTCCTAGAAATAAGGTTCAGGTTGAAAAAAAAAGAAAATTATCCTTTAAGCACTTCTTACTAAAAAATACATAAAATCCGCTATTAAGAGATTTCTCTGTTATTTTTTTTTTCAAATTTTTTAGTTTTTAAATTTTTTGTGAAATTCATCTAATTAACAAGGTTTGACCAAACTAAATTAAGAAATGTTTGGGATTAATGGCAAGGCTCGTCCTGTATAAAAATATCAGACTTAGAAAAGTTATAATATTATATTTGATTATAAATACAAAATAGGGAAAACCTCCGCTCTCAGTAGACGGAGTGCTTCAGAAACGTCTATTTGTCACAACATTTTAACTGTTGTCTTATTTGACATGTTTTATGGTTTCATTTTTGTACCTAGCTGATACCAAACTCATGTGCCACCCACGCTTTGCTGAGTGTTCTTCTGAACTGCAGTGGTGTTGAGCTTGGCACCACCTTGAGTCGCATGAAGGCTTTTACAAAAGGTTTTAGTCCAGAAGTAAGTTGTTTTTCCCACCAACCCATGAATCTGTGTAACTTCAAGTGTAACTTGTTTGTAGCTGTAAGAAATCTGCAAACAGGCTGAGTAACATATCACAGATACTAAAACTGATAGTATGTAATAGAATGTTTTACGTCTGATTGTTCGCTTTAACTCCATATTTGTGTGTATGTCTGGCTGGGATGTGATTGGATTTGCTGAATGGATAGATTGAAGTTCAATGGTTCAGATCTAGCCTTCCTGCAGGTTAACGATACAACACTTGTGCTACCTCCACTCCTTTTTTCTAGCTTTGCCTATCTTTCTTTCTTGTCCCATACTGTTGCAGATAACTTTCCTTTTTCTCTCTCATTTTTGCTTCCAGAGCAAAGGTTATGCAATAGGAAATGCGCCAGAGCTTGCCAGAGCACATAACAGCCATGCCAGGTAGGCTACAATTACTGATTCATTTTCAGATTTTGAGGTGGTTTTGAATTTCTGGGAGTAAAAATTAAAGTTCTTCAATTGTATGTGTGATGATTCAAGCTTTGCATTCATCGGTTTCTAAAACTCCTACCTCTGTGTTTCTTTGGAGACCGGAGCCCCGGCACCTGCCGGAGAAACAGAACGGGATCAGTGCTGTGCGGACCATGGAAGCCTTCCACTTTGTTAGCTATGTGCCCATCAAAGACCGCCTCTTTGAGCTTGATGGACTCAAGGCTTACCCCATTGACCATGGTGAGGCTTTTGAGTGGCATAGAAATGAGAATTCAGTCAAAGAATTTCCTTAATTGTTGAATTTTTATTAGAAATGTTTTCTTCATCTGGGGCAAAGACCTCGCTGAGTGCTCTGGAGTCCAAGTTAAATTAAAAAGATAAAATGTTTGTCAGTACTACTCCTGAAATAAAAATGTTATTCAAACAAACAAATAAGAGAGTATGACCAGTTTACTGCTTTTTAAATTTTATTTTCATAGTGTTTGGTGAAATTTGGCTGCTCTTAAGCTTTTATATGATGTATATTATTTCATTATACTTCAGGGCCCTGGGGTGAGGATGAGGAATGGACTGATAAGGCTCGCCGTGTTATTATGGAGAGGATTGGACTGGCCACTGCTGGGTAAGTCATGCACCAGTTAGCTCAAGTAGTAGTGCTTTAGCTTCTGTGCTCATCCTTAAAGCTTCATTCTCATTCTGCTGCTCTGCTCTTTTCCAGCGAACCGTACCACGACATCCGCTTCAACCTCATGGCAGTGGTGCCTGACCGCAGGATGAAGTACGAGTCCAAACTGGAAATTCTGAAGAGGAATCGGCAGACTGTTCTTGAGGGTCTGCAGAAGGTCAGGATTGGAGTTGAACTAAGTTTTTACACGATCTGATCATTATCCCAGAGAGTTTGAATGTAGTCTTTTATGTACAAGCAGAAATTTAAGTCATTGATGGGGCCATATTAGATTCATACAGCATCTGCTCTGTTATATTTGCATCGTTGGGTAAATATCTTGTGGGAAGCTTGTGTGTTCTTTTGTTTTTTTTTTTTAAGGTACTAAAGTTTTTTTTTATCATGTCTTCAGATGATCCGTCTCACTCAACCTGAGCTTGTCCATGACAAGAAGCAGCAGGACTCTTCCTCTCCAGATGAAAGCACCACTGCCATTAAGAAAGAAGCAGATGCAGGGTCGGGTGCTTCCCAGGGGGCTTCTTCAGGTGAATAGGTTGACCTTTTTTCCATCAATTTGCCCTGATTAATATCCAGTCATTTCTGTTGAGGGTTTTCATAATTGTTAATAAATGTTAAACTAACATGAAAAATACACCAACTCTCATTTCAGATTCAGTGGATGAAAGTGGAGCTCAGTCCAAGGGTGTGTCCAGCCCTTCAGGAAGCACTAAAGTCATGGGCAAACCACCGGCCCCCTGTGGAGGAGGTCCCCAACAAGTCACCAGTCCCAATCCCATCGTTCAACGCCTGCCTGCCTTCCTTGACAATCACAACTACGCCAAGTCTCCAATGCAGGTAAGAAAGGACAGAATATCTATCTTGCTTCACGAAGGAATTTGTTTGTTTGGGTTTTTTTTTTTTTTCATTTGCCTGGAGACACCACTAGTTTTTTTTTGTTTGTTTGTTTCATTACATACTTTGAATGTGATTGATAATAAAGATTGCACTATCTTATCCTTTTACTTTTTACTTTTTTTTTTTTTATCCCTACATCTGTTATTGTTAAGCTAAAATAACACAAATAAGGATCTTTCATTTTCAGAGGACTTGAAATATTACATTTTATCTTATAAAAGTAAATGTAATAATCAGCTGAAGTCTCAGCTTGTACACACAATCATTTATGGTAGAAAATGTTTGCGAAGTTTCTATCTGTTCTTGAATCAAACATCAGAGTATTACAGAACCGTTATGTTTCAACTTTTAATGCTCCGTGACAGTAGCTGCATTTACATGCAGCACTTTTGATTCAACAGAACATCCAGTCAGAATATACATGAATCGTGTAAACACCTTGGCTGATCCAGTTGGCCTTGATCGGGAAAAAATGTCAATAATTGGTTTTAACTGAACTGGACTGTGGTGGACACATTTTTGTTGGAAACTGAAAGAGTTAAGGGTTATTGAGAATCTCATCAGAAGGTTCAATTAAAAAAAAAAAAGATTCTTCTTCTTCATCTTGTTTTATATTCGTCCATATTTTACATGTCAAAAGTGTTACAATCATTACTTTCCCTCATGTAAACACACAACTGATGGGATCACTTTATCTAACGTCCATTTAAACATCAGCTGGAATCTCTGATCAGACTGATTTCAGTTGGATAGAAGAAATATTTATCTATGAAACATGGCTAGTGTTCATTTATCTGTACAACCATTCTGTGATTTCTTTTGCTCAGATTATTTAAAGTTGTCCATTCCATCTTCTTGCTTTCTGTGCAGGGTTCCCGCGGAGTCTTAAAAAGTCTTAAATTGACAAAACTACACTTAACACCTTAAAAAGTCCTTTAATGTGACAGTTTTGGTCTTAAATTTCATGTGGTAGATCTTAAATTGTGTGACGCTACAATGGATTTCTGTCACGTGTGACAAAATGACAACAGGAAAGAAAAAAACAGATAGATTCACGTGTTTTTCCCAACAAATAAATCTTGACAAAGTATATATTAGCCAATCAGAAAGAGTCTAACATGCCTGACACGCATCTACAAAGTGACAGTAGTTAACTAATTACCTCCTGTTCCAACTTGACCATTATAAAACTAATTTATGGCTGACTTTGCACATAGAAATGATTGGGGAACATTTAATACAACACACACACAGGAAGCCTTTATTTACACGTGAAAGAAACAACCTTTCATGGACTTGAGAATTTTGGGGATTTGTGAGGGTTTTTTGTTAACATATAATTTATACTCTGTTTATGTGCGTGCAGTTGTTTTTTTTTTTTTCAATCTATCTTTTTAAAATTATCCTGTATTGCAGAAGGATCTGTGTTTTTGCCAGTGTGACCGTGAAATGGGCATTAAATTCTGTTCTTAAAAAGTCTTAAATTTAACTTGTAAAAATGTGTAGGAACTCTTTCTGTGTTCTGAACTCTTGGTGGTGGACATTCAGGACACCTTGAGTTTAAAGAAACTCAGGATACATTCTTGTCCTCTTTTGTCTTTAGCTACTAATAAAAAAAAAAAAGGGGTATGAAACTTGCTGGGTTTTGTTTTGCCCTCCACGTTTTGCTCATGAAAATATTTTTTGTAACTCGGGAGATTTATTCAGTAATTCTGTGATTGACAGGAGGAGGAGGACCTTGCAGCTGGTGTCGGTCGCTCTCGGATGCCGGGTCCCCCTCAGCCCCCATACTCGGATGATGAAGATGACTATGATGAAGAGGAGGAAGAAGTGTCTGGTTCTGCAAGCACTTCCAGCAGGTAAACATTGTAATTTATGAATAGGAACTCTTTCCTGTTGTGGTATGAACTGGTGCTAAACCTCCTCATATTTTTTCTTTTCCTTTAATGTTTTTTAAGATTTAGACGGAAGGCAAGTCTGCGCTCACGAGCGGGTCGAGTCGGGACCAGGATGGAGAGCCAGATCGCCCTCAATGTTTTGGCTGAGAAACTAAAGAAGGAAGCTCAAAGAAAAGATGGTCTGAACACTCCTCTGTCTGTGCGCACTGAAGGTCGCACGGGGGGTATTTGTATCACATCTGCTTCACAGCCTTCCCCGACCCCCAGCAACGAAAGCACCGACACAGCCTCTGAGATCGGCAGTGCTTTCAACTCCCCCCTGCGCTCACCGGCACGCTCCCAAGCTGCCACGCGCCCGTCCAGTCCAGTCGCATCCCATCTGTCGCGTGTGCTGTTTGGAGAAGATGAGATGTTGAGGCTAGACTCCAGACATAACCGAGCTGTGAGAGAACTCGGCCCCTCCGTCAGTATAGCGCTGCTGCACCTGCGGGAGGATGGAGTCATACATGCCCTCTCTCCGTCTGGTTAGTACAAAAGATCCGCACTTACAAATACATCACTTGACATTTCAATACAATGAGAACATGAGGCAGTTGCATTCTTGGAGGACTGCGTCCTACGTTTGATCACGAATCGTCCGCGTTGAGATTCTTTTAACAGAGTTCTCTATTCATTTCCTGTGCAGGAGATTTGGCTGCTGAAGGCTCAAAGCGACCCTGCACTCCTGAGAAAGCAAAAGTTAAAGAGCAAGCAGATGAAAAAGGTGGCATAAAAGGAGGCGAGGAGGGACCATCTGTAGAGGTGAAGAAAGAAGAAGAGAACAAAGACGGAGGAGAGGTGAAACCTAGGAAGGAAAAGATCAACACTGAATCTGGGGCAGACAGCAAACCCCCTGGTGATAAGTATTCACCCAAAGTAAGTCCAGAGAATACCCTTTGTTATATTGTACTGTACAACACACCCTGCTGGGCATATTTGAGCTTTAAAATACACACGTTTTCCTCCTAAGCTCTTAATTAGATGGCTGTTTCCAATGCTGCGCACTAATACATACTCAGACGAGTGGATCATTTCTGTTTTGGCAGGAGCTGCTCGCTTTGCTCAAGTGTGTGGAGGCGGACATCGCCAGTTATGAGGTGTATCTAAAGGAGGAAGTGGAAAAGAGAAAGAAATATAAAGTAGGTTTTGTTTACCAATAACTCGATATCCCCGGTGTGGTGGTGTTTCTGTTGGCTTTTAATCAAAGTGATTTGCTTTGCTTTGTTCAGATTGATGATCAGAGGAGGACCCACAATTATGACGAGTTTATCTGCACCTTTATATCAATGCTGGCCCAAGAAGGTAAATCACACTTCTACCACATTAATTTAAATTTATTTTACCCTTTCTTTTCCTTTACATCCAAACCACCGCCTTAAAAATCCTCCAGATTTCACATGCACAGAGCCTTGTACAAATCCTCTGATGCTGGGGATAGAAACAGATTAGAACCTGAATCCACGAAGTTGGAGGTGAAATGTTACTTTTCAAGATTTACAAGACGATTTGGTATTTGGGCACCGTGAAAGATTTGAAGTTTAAAAGAGGCCGTATGGAATGGCAGATTCAGCTTCATTGTGCAACCTACCTGCAGTCTGAGCTCTGTCCAGCCAGTAAAATTCATACCTAAATGTCTTATCTCTTTCTTTTCGTTTCTCTCCCTTCCTCCAGTATTGTCCTCTTGTAATTCTTAGCTAAATCAGCTACGGTGTGCGTTCAAAACGAGGCAGAAAGCGAAATGTCACCAGTGGCAGAAGTTATGAAGTGCAGTCTTTTTTTCCAGCTTTGGGACAGTGCTTGACAGCACAGCTGCAGAAATGTGTGTAATAAATGTCACTGTGCCATCAAATGAGTCAGGAACGCAGAGTTTTAAGGTCAGAAAGTTGTATTAGTGTCTCTTTAAATAGCTTGTGAGGGCTTAGGCTCTCAAACTCTTCAAACCTTTTCCCAACTATTATCAATCACCGGTACCTAAACTGCACTTTAATAGAAATTATTGGGGTGCACGATAATTATCGGCCCGATAACGAGAAATTATTACGTCATTCCGATAAATCCGGATGGATTGCGACGACTTGCCCCAAAAACATACATATATATATATATATTTATATATTTTATATATATATATATATATATATATATATATATATATATATATATATATATATATATATATATATATATTCAGAGGCGTAGGTGGGATTTTTAAACTCAGGGGGACCAAATGATTTCAACTCAATAAGTTATTTTTGTGTAATTTGGGCTTTAAAGCAACCCTTACTGATCTTGCATTTCAGAAAGCACAACAAGATTATTTGAAACAGTCCCACCTCACTCACCCACCCCCCATTCCCTCCGCCTCCCAATGCAGAAGCAAAGGTCTGACAGGCAGGTCCCTCGGCCAATCCTAGGTGTGCACCCCACTGCAAGGATTGGTTGGAGTTTTCATTGAATATTTAGAGTTAGGAATAATATTTTGTTTTGAATAATGGTGGGTCTGTCTTGTATTTCAGAGTTCCATTACCTCAGACAGAGCATTTTACCCTATTAAAAAAATTGTGTAACAATGCAACACTGGTAAGGGTTGCTTTAACTCCGAAAGAAAGCTGCTGCTTCACAGGGGAGACCCCAAGCTGCTTCCAAACCACTTTCCCTTCTTCTTTTGGACACCAGCTACCCCCTACAGTTGGAATTTTTAAGGTTGGATGTGCAGAAGTTGGAAAATCCTAGTTTTAAGTTTGATGCCATGATTATGTATGTGTGTTATAGAATAGAATAGAATAGTCTTTATTTGTTTATTTATTTATGTGTTATCGGTTATCAGTTATTGGTATCGGCCTTTAGAAGCTGAAATTTATCAGTTATCGGTTTCCAAAAAGTTGATTGTGCATCCCTAAGAAATTATAGTAATTATAGTAATTGCTGCACAAAGCAGAGACGGCTATGAGCATAGCAACATGTTTTCAAGTAGATGTTTCATCAGTTTAAAAATGTAAGTTAAAAAGTGTTATAACAGAAATGGTGCATATTAAATTCAAGACATCTGAGACTTTGGATAAACTTTTTGTGAACTGCTTGTAGGATTTTGAGAAAATACAGTCTGCACCACTGTTCAAGAATAAAAGACCCCAGGATGATTCATCCAAGTTATTTGCTGCATTCTCACACAAAATTCAGCATCCAAAGTTTGCTAATAGAAATCTGTCAAAAGTCTGATGTACTTTTGGGAAACAGGTCGTGTTTACTGTTGAAGTTGAGGAGAGAAAAAGGTCTTTGGCAGGAGTGAGGTAAGTTTGGGAAAAATGCTGCAGACTTAACTAAAGAAGTTTTCTGTGAAACTCAGACTGGCTTTGGGCTTGTGTTGAAGCCAGTGGCAGCATTTTGAAATAGGATAATAATTCTAATAAGCATCATCAAGTGGTAGATGCAGAAGGTTGTGCCCTGGCCCTCACATACATCCAACGTAAAGATTATTCAGATGCGAGGATGGACTTCACAAGACCAGTGTGTGTGTGTTTGTGTGTGTGAGATGGCCCTGAATTCTCACAGAGCAAGAAGCATTCGCAGAAAGAATAAACAAAAATCTCCCAAACAAACTGAAAGATTCTTGGTAGGGTTAATGTTGTTTTATTGAAATAAAAAATATGAAAAATGAAGAAACGTTAATGAAATATTTTCATTTCATTCACAAGACCCAAGAATCAGTCCTTTAGCTCACAGGTCTGCTTTCCTGGATTCTCAGTGGCAGATTGTTGCTATTTAACACACATTTTTTTGTATTTTATCAGAGTATATTGGCAATAAAATCCCATTAGCAAAGCTCACAAAAAAAGAAAAAAACAAGCTCTCTTTGGTATTTTTCATGGTTTTATTTGCACAGTCCCTCATTTTGTCTGGATGTCTTCTGCAGGCATGTTGGCCAGCCTCGTGGAGCAAAACATTTCCGTGCGTCGTCGGCAGGGAGTGAGTATTGGTCGCCTGCACAAACAGAGGAAGCCGGATCGAAGGAAACGCTCTCGACCTTATAAAGCCAAACGCCAGTAATCACAATCAGAATGTCTGTAAGTAATCTGTGAGTACCAAGCAATCACTGCAGAAGGAAAAAAAACTGCACTCCTGATACTCATTCCTAGAGGCAGTGTAGAGTTGTATTTTAGCCAGATTCTCTTCTGCTTCATGAAATGGACCATATTTTTGGCCTTTTATTATTTACTGTATATATACCACCATTGTAGACTGTGTAAATGTTCATGTGCCATTTCTATCTATAGATTGTAAATATGAAAAAGGCATGTCTCTTGTGATGCACATGAATGCTTTGTATTGAATGACCTTCGCTACAGTTTCAGGGTCAAGACAACAGTTATTTGCTGCGATATGACTTATTTAAATCTTTCTATATGTAACTGAATATTCACTTTGGTAACAAGTCAATATTTCCTCAACGCCATTGAAGTATTGAATGTTTTGACATATAAAGTTGTGTTTTATTCATCCAGAGAATTTCAGCTTCAGCTTGGTCAGTGCTGTATAATCAATCTCATGATGTTCCATTATGAACAATTTTAATCTCAAGTCACAATCCGTCAGGCTTATTTTATTTGTTTGTTTTTTTTCTCACTGGAATGACTTTTCTTTCAAGGTTTTCTTTTTGTGTCTAATTGTGCTTTGGGAATCTGTAAATGAAAACAAGCTCTTGTACTATTTTGTATCTGTGGATATGGATCTTGGAGTGAGTGAATATTCAGTTGAATGTGTTCACCTATATGTTTTTGTACATATTTATCTGTCAGTCGACTCGCCTGTACATGGAGTTCAGTAATTCCTTTTTTTGCCAATTCATTCTGCAATAAAGTTAGTGAAAATATCTTTCTCTGTTTCACCTTTTTTTTTGTACATTTTGGGGTTTTCAGAGTGATTGACTGCAGTGGATTTTACTGGATTAGGGAATATAGTGGTATAAGATTTACTTTGGGGAGGTGGAAAACAAGGTTACAATTCTTGAACTGGTTATTAGATTAGATTTGTATGTGGGTTTATTTTATATAACTGTTGTAGTGACAGTAGGTGTGCACTAGGGAGAGCAATCCTTCAGAGACAACTGAGGGCCGTAGATCTCTCTGTGTTATAACTTGAACAGTTCACAGTTTAAAAGAAAAAGAATAAATAAAAAATATTTAATTGTAACTTAGTGATAGTGACAATTTTTGTTCTATTTAGCAGAAGAAATCATCAGTTTTATATTAGGTGCTGTTTGAATGCATTTGATGGTTCAATTTTGACCTTAATTCATGTTGGATCACTAGTATGAGCTTGTAAAAGTGGGACTGGCTTTATAACTTTTAGTGAGGTACCCAGCCATTGAAGTCTGAGCAGGAACTAAAATTCTAACCACTTGAAAACAAATTTGGATGGCTGACGTCAGAGTTTAATAAATCAAAACTTTACAGGCAAATTGTGGTTTATAGTTTGATAAAGTGTAATCTAATAATTGTGATTTCCTTAAGCCCCAGAAGATGTTTTTATTTGGCTCCTTTTTATTTAACAATCCCAAACCTAGAGTATTAGGTCTAGGATTAAAGACAATCAGGAGACTTTCATTTTACAGTTTTTCTTAAAAGAACTTCAGTTAGCCATTTATTAACAATTGCTAATCCATTATCAATCAAGGGAAAACAAGGAAAACAAAATTATTCATTTGGTGATTTTTTTTTTCTCTTATGTGTCTGTCATAATACTTTCATTCAAGCTAGTGTCACGACCTGCGTGGCAAACCGTGACAAAAAAGAGGGAAGGAGTCACTAGCAACAGTTCTAAATAATTTATTAAAAGAAATTTAAAAAATATACATTTATTAAACAAACAAAAAATCATATTTAGATGTTGGCTGCAGTGTTCCTCTTTGAGCTTTGTTTTATTTTATTTTTAGTTTAGTAGTTTTTATTATATGCTTTCAGCATTTAAGGAGGCAGAAATACTTGAGGATTTCTTGATAATATGGCATGATTTCTAAAATCTTTTATCTCTGCAAATGTGTTTTTATTTATTTTTTCTTTTAAAAAAGATAACAGTTTTGATAAGTCATTTTTATGTTTATGTCATATATTGTAGTTTGATGGCAGTGACCTTTTTCACAAACTCAAATGAACAACTACACTTTGCCATTGTGGGTAAAATGGATTTGTTGTTTATAATTTACAACCATTTGTTGAAGTTGGTTCCTTTTAGACTGTAGCTGTTTTATTTTTATTTTTTTTTTGGGATGGTGAATTACAAAAACAGACGATATAATCCTTTATAATAACCTTTTATGTTATCACAAATATAACAAGTTAAAAAAAAAAAAAAAAAACTTAGCTGTATATCCAGCGCATAGAAATGTAAACAAATTGACACATCATAAGAAGTTTACGAGCCAATAAATATTAGTCCATTAGTACAAATAGTGCCGATGTTTTTTCTAGTCAGGGCATCTTTATTTAAGCCCTTATGATTACCATGACTTGGATGACAGAAAATCTACCCCTAGCAAACAAATGAACAAGCTTTGATATTTACAAATTAGGCTGTTTTTGAATAAGAACAAACAACTAAAAAATGTACTTTAGGAAAACAAGTGTTAATTGTTCGAAATTTGTTTTCTTAAAGTCTCTCCTTGAATAACCCATTTATGGCCCATTGTGTCCAAGTATTTATTTATTTTTTAACCTGTAAAGTTTCAATCGTCCATAATTTGGATTGTTTTCCAGGATGAATGAAATAAGTGACTCATGTCATTTAACAAAATACATGATAAACCGCACAGGTGACCATAATCATCCGGACTTTATCGTGCGCTATCCTACATCTTATTGGCAGGTCTTATTTCAAGCTTTCCGCTCGTGCTCTTTGGTGTCCACATTATTTAGGTTATCAAACAAACCACCTGTAGCAGAAGATACGTGAACTTCATCGATAAGGTTTTGATGGTCATCCGTCTCGCGCGTTATGAGGGATATTTGCGTGATGTTATGAGGTTTGAGACAACTGAGCACTGTGAACGCGCACGTACGAGCCACACAGTCACCACCCATTGCGTCAGCGCGCTCCCTCACCTTCTCCTTCAACGCGCGTGCTCCGTGCGGGATGCTGAATTGTAGGTGATGATGGCGGAAGGGGAGCAGCGCTGAGTTTCATCTGAGTTTTTACCACAGCTGTAGAACCATCTACAACATCGTTTCTCTCCGTCGAGACCTATCCAGAGACGATGGGGAACGAGGCCAGTATGGAGGGGGAGGGACAGGCGGGACAGGCCGGCCCCGCCGTCCCTGCAGCAGGGGCTCCGACTTCCATTTCAGCACCACCGGACTCTGGACAGCTCATCAAGCCCAGCAACGGAGCGCCAGCCGGAGGAAGTGGGGCTGCACCCGGGCCGGGGATTAACAGGTAGCCGCGATAGCTAGGAGGCTTCTCCACCAAACTGTGGAGCGAAATCGGGGAGGCTTCACGGCGGGCAGCGTGGAGTGTACCGTACATTAGCACAGAGAGGAGCCGTGGATCAGACGACTGCGTGTAGATAGACTTGAATGAACGCTTAATTATTTATTTCTATATCCTTGTCAACACAATTCACCACCCCTTTTTGAGAGCTCTGTTTTTTGGCAGCAGCACCCGATCAGTCAGCTGCACTTTGGATTCAATTTGTTGTGCAAAGCTTTCGATGAAGGATCAATAATACATAAATATAGCTTTCTGCCGATCCAAGAGGAATTTCTACACCCGTTTTCACCATGTCTGCCCTAAGGATTCAATGAGTATCATGAATGAAGGAGCGAAATTTTTCTCTGTCATAGTAAACGTAAATACTATGATACGGGTCTCAGAAACATTATTGTTCTAATAGCATTATGTTATAAATAAGAAATGCAAATAATGCAAAGTGCGCTGCATCTCACGTTGAAGAGCTTAGTAGGTTTTTATTACAGGTTGCTTTGGCATGATTAGCAGTTAATACAGGGTCATTTTGAAAAACACACCTTCCTCGTTGCCTGCAGACGTCTGTATCTTGATGTCAACGTTGTGTAGGATGACAGTGATCCCATCGGATATCACCAACGTCATTGAGAGAATAGCTCCAAAAGGCATATGCCGTAGCTGTCTCATTGATCAGATTTCAGTCTCAAATCAATACCCAGAGAGAGAAAATTGTTTTTCATCACTGCAGCTGCACAGAAAGGGTTATTTCTTCTGGAAAAGTGGTGTTGCATCTCTCTAAAGGGAACCCAGACACTCAGATCAGACACTGACAGAGGCATGGTCAGCCTTACAGGACGGTGCTTCCCTCCTTCTGGTAGTTCCATATTTAAACCCAATTGCTGGCTAATACTAATGCAGTCGGCTGATAAAATATTAGCTTTCTGCTAATTATTCATGGGATCACATGCTACTAGCTTGCAAGTCTACATTTTCTGTGTTGGTGTGTGGTAGGAGGGATTACCCTCCTAACAAGATCTGATATTGCCTTAATTACACAGTTCAACAGTTGTAGACCTGAATACACTCACATACAGAGACACAGCTGAATCTTGGATTTGCCACACCTGCTTACAGTCTCATTATACTTGCATTTCAGCCTGATGTTCAAATAGATTTATGGATTTGCTGCAAGGTTTTGCGTGTAAGGCTAAAATTCAAGGGTAAAGCTTGATTCAGTGGAGAATATACATTTTTTCTTTGTTCATTTTCAGCTTCATTTGTGTTCTTACATGTAGAGTTTTTAAGGAGCGAGCAAAGATTGCCTTGTACTTTTAACAATATCCAGTCTTCTCTGTGTTTCTACCTGAAACTCTCACTGTTCATCCTTTATATTCACCATGGGGCAGTTTTTAAGGCTTACAGCTCCCTTGTAATCTCATGATTCTTTTATATCTTGATCTCTCGCTGGTATCCACCCCTAGGTGTCTCATAAAGTGATGGTGAGGGCAGTATGCTATTAAAAAGAGAAACATAATGAGGAATAGGCAGAGAGAGCGAGTGTCTATCATTTGGTTCATTTAAATGGTTTTCTTAAGATTGTGAATCTTGCTTTAAGATATTTCTTTACAAAGAACTCAAGAGTTTCAGAAATACTGAGGCAGGGGCCGGGATGAGGTTGCAGATAAAAGACTTTCATTTTAATTGAAATGAGTTTCAGCATTTTATGAGTTTGCCTGTTAGTATGAATAGAGATATTATAAGTTTTATTTAACCTTATTCTATGTAGGATTTCTTTGCTCTATTTCAGGCCATGATAGAGTTTATTCGGTCTCTGTGAGAGGAAAGTCTGAGCCCTTGTAGGAGTTTGTGTTGCTGTGGGATTTGGCCGACCCTTCTGCTTCACAGAGCACCACTATAATTGTTTTCTTCTTTTATCATAACAGCTTTGACTAAGTGCACAGTCATCCTGATCTGATGACCATTACTGAAGAGCATTCTGACACAAGCTCCAAATTGTTTCCTGTTTACAAGGATGTGCTCAGTGTACTTCTGCTACACCAATCAGCCATAAAAAAACCATTAGCCTAATATTACTGTACATCCCTCTCATGTCACCACAACTCTGTCCAGTTATAGCATAAACATGAGACATCTGCTGCTGTCTTGCGTCTGGCAGTGGCTTCTCTGGGTTCAAGGTGGGGCATTTGGATCAAAATGGTCTCAGTGCTTCCCATGGATGCTCGATCTAGGTGGTGTCTGTTGTTTCTCTTGAGCAGCTGCTCCATGTGGTACATTGTCCTGCTGGTCAGACATCATCGCTCTCAGAAATCAGAGTTTCTAGTGGTGGTTGTGTGTTAGTGTGGGAGGTCAATGTCAGAGTAAAATCCATGTGAATGTTTTGACCCACAGTTTCCCAGCAAGACACTGCGTGGGAACAACATGATCAATGTTATACACCTCACCTATCAGCGGTTTTGATGGTATATAATGTTATTACCGTCTCAAAGGTACTAGACGAGGACTGGCACTCCACCATTTAATAGCATTTGTTATACAGAAAATCCCCAAACAGCCAAAACATTAAAACCACTGACAGGTAAAGTAGGGGGGGGTACCCACCTTTAAACAGCTCAGTGTTCTTCTGAGAAATCTGGATCCTGACACCCAGATGTACTCAAAGAGCATAACAGAGTCTGAAGTCTTCAACTGGCCTACAGAATCCCCCCAAACCCTTCTGGATCTGTGAGAATCCAGTGCACAGGGACCTTATCCCACAACCTCCAAGTCGGTCAGACATTCAAGGACACCCTCAAATGTTTAAGTACTCTGACTGGTCAGAGCTCATTTATTGGCATGAAGAGGTGAGGAGGGGTCATATTGTCATGACTGATCAGTACAAATGTGGTTATCCTCAACATGAGTTATCCTCAAACCCAAATAAGGGACAGGTCATAAAACCCATTAAAATAATTCATGCAGTCATGTTCTAAGTAGGGATGTAACGATATGAAAATTTCATATCACAGTTATGGTAACCAAAATTATCATGGTTATCATTTTTATCATGGTATTATAGAAATACTCACCAACATCTTTAAAAAATATCCCAAATAGGTTTAAATGTCTTCTTTGTGCTTTTTAAAGGGGAAAATTTCAAGAGAACTGTCCATGTAGGCGACTTCGTTGCCTTCCGTTATGTTTTCATAAATGAAACATTCAAACAGCGACTGCTGCTGCTTTTCCAGACAATGATCAGCATCACTGGGAGTTTTTCAAAGTGCAGTAATCAGTCACGGTTTTAACGATAATTACAATTTGAAACGGTATTACTAATCATTGGTAATTTTATCACGATTAACCATTTTACCGGTAACCGTTACATCCCTAGTTCTAAGATAATGTTATATATAAATTCACTTTCCACACCGTCCAGCCTACTGTAGATTTATCGATTGGTTGTCAAACCTCCAACAATGCAAAGGCAGTTTTTATTATTAATGAGATTATTACAAACAGAAAAGGTCTATGAAGCATACAGAAGTTTTTGGAACATGTCATATATTTGCTTTTAGAGGTTTCTTTGGCTTCTTATTTGCTTTCAGTAGCAAATTGTTGCAAATTTATGTTGTGATGTGTTTAAATCGTACCACGCAGCCAAGTTTTTTTTTTTTCTTTTTTTTCTTTCTAGCTTGTCCTGTCCAGCATTGTAGCAAGCAGAATGATGATCTGGCTGCTTTATTGTGTTGAACAGATTTGCTTTGCCAAGGGATATCCTGTGTTTATTCATTTTATTTCTTTAATTAAGCATTTGTTCATAACAGCATTTTACATCATATTGCTGGGTTTGACAAGAGGGAAATGAAAGTTAAAAGAAGAAATGATAGGAAGTGGAAAAGAGAGAAAGGAGTGAAGAAAGAGAGAGAAAAAAGAAAAAAAAACATGGATACACTTACACAGTCAACTGTTGCTTCTATACAGAAACCCCTAAACATTTCCACATAGCCAAGTTGAGTACATACTTCTCTTTCATGTCTATGAGCTGTAGATGGATGGTCTCATACTGTAGATACAGACTGCATTGATCATTTTGAAATCACCACACTGGACATTTTTGCAGCAAAAATACCACGTCAAGTCATAAATGCACACATTTGATAGATCTTAGTGTTGACCTGAATAACAATCATCACATTATTTCTGCTGTGGGCTATTCTTCATTGATGTCTCAGCCGCTCATGAGCTTTTTTGTTAGTTTTAACTCGCCAAGGTTGTCTAAGTTTACATGGTAAAATATTCTACTAGAAATCAGAAGTGTGGTTCACATTAAACCAAAGATGTTATTATGGCTCTTTGTGGTAAAACTTTTGCTTGTGGCATCTGTCCACTTGATAATTCGTTTAGTGGCAGACGGTCCTGATTTAGGGGCGTTTGTCAGCGCCTCACTGCAGTTTTGGATGGCAGAAAAATAATGACACTATTTTTTTCTTTTGGTTTTCCTGAGTTTATATCTGTCTTTTGTCCACAAGAGAGTGGTTATCCCCCTCTTCAATTATTTGTCATAATTTTTGACAGGAAAGAGTTTAATGTGTGTCTGTTGCTTGTCTATTCTACTGAAAGACAGAGAACACCTTGTCTGGTATCAGAGGTGTCCAGAAGTCCTTAAATCTGTCCTGCTGAATCATTATAAACTGAAAGTATTTCCCTTAGGAGGAAAAAAAAAAAAACCTTGTGACATTCCCTGAAAAGCGCTGAAAACTTCCAAGAAAGACTTCATGTCATGTCTTGGACATTTACAACAAAAACTGCTAACATGCTAGTCTGATTAATGTGCTGTCTTTCTGCTTTGACCTTTAAATATTACTAAATGGTAGGTGCGAGATTGCTGTTCAACCAGAGGCCTCGGCTTACCAGCTTCATTTACAATGGGCTGAAGTATAAATCAATAAGTAACATATAGCATCTCCATTATACATACACTGATACAGATATACTGTATGCAAGTATACTGTATCCAAATACACGGCTAAAATTAAATAGACTCTGTTCCACAGAACATGTGACAAACTGGATGTAAATAATATGACAAGAATGAATACAAAAAACATACTTTGGTATGTCTTCAACAGTGGCTCAAGGTGAAAGCCAAGACTTCACTGGTGTGGCTCCAACACTGCTTGTTGTTTACAGAAGCTTTGATTTTATAAGAGAATTTCACTTTATTCTTAATTTACTCTTTAACTTTATTTACTTTATAACTTAAAAGTAGACCCAAAAGCAACATGCACTGGAAAATTAACCCAATTATCAGTGTATTGGTGAAATATAAACTAGATTGACCAGGATTTGTGGTCTGCCATTGCCTTCATTGTCTGTCATTATCTCTACAGCATGCTATGAACTGAACTGTGCAACAACAGAGTAACAAACGAGAGAACTGAATGAAAATATGCCAGAAGCCAGTTAGCTTAGCTTTGTAAAACTAGGCAGAATAGCTAGCCTAGCTTTGCCAAGTAATTAAACTCAGTCAAATGATCTCAAAATAACAGTCTTATTTTTTTCAGTCCATATCAAAGTGTAACTGTAAAAGCAGCCTCTTGCATATAACTTTAAAGTTTTTTGTTTTTTTTAATTTTATGACAGAGTTTCCAGTTCCATAGCTTAGCTAAATTATGAAGCTTCTTGCTAGTACCCCATGGTCTGATTAACCGCATTTGAACTATCAAGATAAGCCTGAAGCTTATTTTGAGTGTCCTTCTCCTCCCCTCCTTTTTCTTGCATGCTACCAAAACATCCTTTGCTGTGGGAAACAACCTCACCACGACAGTAAACGACATACTGAAGGTGGCATGTTTTGAGAAAGATTTGGACCAAGCTGGAAGGCAAGCCTGCCTGGTTCCTGTTATGAATGGTGGGCATTTCTCACAGGTTGCATCAAAAATAGTTGTCATTTTCAAGTAATTTGCAGGGAGATTGTTACTCCATCCTGGGCTAAGCAGAATCGAAGTCTGTTGGGATCAGTTTAAAGAGGCCCAAACATATCAGGGTGTTTTTCATCTTTAGCAGAATGAAAGGATGATGCAGTCAGACTATTGTGCATTGCTGACACAGTGTTGTAGAGAGGTTATGTCTATCTACATCTACTGATCAGATATGAGGGCAGTATAAATTTTCTCATCTAGTTTTTGGCATTGTTAGGAAGTCTGCAAAATGTAACACTATTCCTTTAAGAGTTCTAATGCATTGCAGCTGCGATGCTAATTAGTGTAATCGTAGTGACAGTGGGATTCTGTCACATGTATTGCTGATACTGTGCAGCATAGAAGTTTCACAGGGTGTTTTAATTTCAACAAACTATCACCGCACAAAAGCTCCACTATCCACTTTGTCATAATGTGTAAAATTGTCTTGTTTTAGATATGCACAGCCACAAGTTATCTCTGTTGACTCTCATTTGCTGATGAATCAGCACACACATAAAAGAAAATCTTGAAAAGGTGTCTTCCACTTTAAACTTTTTTTTTTTCTTTTGAGTCTCGTTAAGCCCTGCCTGAGGCTTTGCATAAATCACATGAGACTCCACTGGGCGTCTTTGCTATTCAAGTGATAGCTATTATGTGAAGCTATCCTGTACATTGTGAGGACACCGGGTATCTCATATTTAGACTCAGATTTAAACTGCAGAGTGCTTTATTGGCTCGGTGCTTTATGATATATGTCCAGATTAGCCTCAGACAGCGAGAGTGCAGGAGTGTCAACACTTGTGTTGAATTTCAAATTTAACAGACTAGCAATGTTTTGAAAAGTGTAGATTCTTCCCAGATGGGCTCTCTGTGGTGAACACAGGACTCCTGTAGGGATGACCAAGGTTAGAATTGTGCAGCAGTTCAAGTCATCAGCTGTATCTAACAGGCGATGTTTCAGTTTCTTTCTTTCTCCCTTTATTTCCAATCTCCCGTCACTGCAGATGCAGGGCTGCTGCTGAGACTGTCTTTGAGGATGACGGCCCATGACAAAACAAAGTCTGAATTGTTCTGACAGCGGAAATTCTTGGTTCATATTTAACTATTTGCTGTAATGCCTCAAGGCCAGAATGAGCAAAAACAACCGAGTTTTCAATATTGATGCACTTCTTTTGTTTCACAACAAACACGTTACTGAGGCCAGAAAAGAACGACTTCAGAGTGAAAACAAACCACAGAAGACTTTGATGATAAAAAATATGAAATAGTCAATATTTGCCTTTCAGCTGCCCCGACTTTTCATTTGTCTGCTATCATATCGCAGAGTGGTGGAATGAAATGTTTTACTGTTTTATGGGCCTAATGTATCACAGGCATTTTAATGTCATCACTCAAGAAGTACTATTACTTAAAATAGATTGTTGGCACAAAATGCATCTTAAGCAAACATTAAATGCTGCTCATTTAAAATATATGCTAAATTTATAAGCTGCATTTTTATGTTATACAGATCTAAAAGGCCTAGGCTACAACATAAACGGGTTTTATCCCAGCAACTTCTGAGTTCCCATTAGGGTTGTCATGTATCTCATGATACAAAAATTTCATTCTTGATACCGATACTGAAGATGGTGGTCGATACTCGATACTATTTTCGATACTAAATGGGAGACCCCCCCCCCCCCCCCAAAAAAAAGAAGAAATAAATAAAATAAACAACACAAACAATACAACAAAAATGAACTAGTGAACTAGTTTTTAAACTATATTAAAGGTTGAATATGGAATATGGACAGAACAGCGACATCACGTGTGTCTAGGTTGTAGTTGCAACAGCAGAAAAACAACTCCAGCCACTGGGGTGCCAGGCTCACTGCCGATACGCAAGTGACAAACAGTCTACAGCATGTCCAACAAGTAACGCAGAGGAGTTTATAACTGACAGCTAACGTTAGCCACGTTAGCAAACAAGCTAGCTTACCGATCCAGGAGGAAAGTCACCATATCAGTGTTTTGACTTCGTGGAAAACGTTTATGTGGGTCCATTTAGTGAAGTCTTCACCTAAATTTACTCCAGGTTTTGCTCTTCTCAGGTCACTCCTCCTCAGAAACAGATAACAATATCTCCAGAGCTCTGAAGCAGCTGCTTCACTGGTCATCTCCATGGTTTTCCCCTGAACCAGCCCAAAATATTGTTTCCACACAGAGATGGTATTTGGCAACCTGCAATGGCGGCGTGTATTGGCTTACAAACGTAAATAAAATGCCATTATTGAACCCGTTAAAATGTATTTTTTAATTATTTTTAGGCTAAATATAATTTTTCTAGGAAATGTTGTACTTTCATTCTGTACACCCCCAAACGACCTGTGAGGTATTTTTTTTTTAAAAATATAACTTTTAATAAAAATGTTACATATAACCTTTAATTAAACATTTTAAAAGATTAACTTTTTAAATGTGTTTGTCTACAGTCTAAATTAAAAGGGATCAATATGCGACTGTAAGCCAGGGTGAGATCATCCAGTTGCAGTTTCAGGGTGTTTATCTTTTTATTTTAGCGATTCTACAAGGGGGCGGAGACTACGGTAGCAGCTGCGGCTCATTGAGAAGAGTAAACGATGCACATTCTCATGTCAGTCTGCATTAGTCTGCAATTACACCAGAAAAAGTCAATGGATTTATCACTAGTCACTTTTTGAAGCAAAAAAGTTAAGAGGTCTAAGTCACTTAGTTAGCCAAAATGTAAACAACAGGTCCTCCAGGGAGATGCTGTAGGGGAGGGGCTGCCTGCAGCAGTGCCTGTTTAAAAAAGCAGAGGTGGCCGATACTTTCCGCGACTCAGCAGACGCCAAAGTGCCATTTAATTATCAATACCCGTGCTAATTAGTATCTAACTAGATTAGTATCTAACTAGATACAAATTTTTAGAATTGATTAGTTTCTGAAAATCGATTTTTTTGACAACACTAGTTCCCATGTTCAGATTATTCTCAGCTTCCCCACAAACTCCATTCTTCCTTCATTATCTTCCTTAATTAACTTAAAACTCTGCTGTGGTCATGATGAACAGCGAATGTTACACAAGTTGACAAAAGCTGAATTAAGCTTATCAGAAACAACCGCTTGAGAGCGTTCTGTGAAGGCTGGTCAGTTTCACTCAAATAAAAAGATTTTTAAAAGGGTAAAAGCAAGTTATTTTCACCCTTGAGTGCAGTAGGTTTATAATTAAGGTGATTTTTTACAATAGATGGACTTGTTCCTTGAGGGTTTCATATTTGTGATAATGTGTCTTTCTGATATTAAAGGGCTGCAGTAAACTTCCAGCATGTGCATTTAGGTGCGCGTTAATGTGAGAGTAAAAAGAATAAGTGTTTGCACCAGTATGTTTCATGTGAGTTTGAAATAATACTGTGGAGAACTCTCCAGTTCTGTTACATATCTGTCACATTCGTTTTGTTACATACGTGAGAAAGTATTTCCAGGCCCAATTTGTGTTTATAGGAGTGTGAAAAAAAACAAACAATATTTCCCAGCTGATTGTCTTTCTGCTGAATGAGCTGGGCTCCTAAATCATGACACATGTGATTTCAAACACATTCTTTGTTTTCTTTACCCTTCTCCTGCCAGACCACCTCCATCAGACCCTGGACCTAAAGCAGGAGCCCAGAGCAGTCACGGGACAGGAGACAGGTTAGCCTCCCATGACACCCCTCAGCATGCTGCACCTCAAGGAGAGCAGGGCCAGGGTCATGTGGCCAGGAAGAATCTGCAAGTGGACTTGGGTAGCAGCAGGACTGGGAGGTCTCCCTCTGTGTCCCCAGACCGAGGCAGTGTCCCCACGTCCCCTTACTCTGTGCCTCAAATTGCTCCCATGCCCAGCAGTAAACTGTGTCCCGTCTGCAAAACCACTGACCTGATGGGCACCGGGGACGACAAGCCAAACTTCAACACCTGCACACAGTGCCGATCCATGGTGTGCACCCAGTGTGGCTTTAACCCCAACCCTCACCTAACAGAGGTAGGCAGCATTTATTTATAGGATTTCTTCTTCTTCTTTCTCTCTCTTGTTCTGCAGTAGTAGGCATTCTTCCACATAAACACAGTCAAGGTGGTTAGCATCCGTCACTCAGTCCTGAGTAACAAACATAATCAATATATGCCACGTTGAATTCCCTATGGAATATCTAAACACATAAACCGAAATGGTCAAAAAATAAAGAAAAGGAGCTGTGTTATTGGAGGCACAAATAGATCCAGAGAGAATTCAGGTGAACAGAATCACAAACCGTCTGAAAGCTGAAGAGAACAGAATCAAAGAGGTATCTGTTTAATGTTGATGAACTTGGCAGATGGATTTCTTAGTAAAAAAATCGTCTTAAAGGTGTCATAACCTAGTGTTTTACACACACAATCCTTCTTAAATTATCTTAAAATGAATTTTTAATTATAGTTGGGTGGGACGAAAGTTTAATGAGCTCATTTTAACCTCTTTTTATCCCCAACTTTTGTTTGTCGCAAGAATACACAAGAGAATTTGACCTGTCTGTAAGCGCGTTCACGAGGCAAGCGTCTAAGTCAAAACAAAGTTTTATCTGAACAGACCAAGTGAAGGAAATGATGTCCCAAGACAGAAAAACATGATAAAAAACTTAACGGTATGGTTGATAGAGAGGATCTGCGGAGTAAAACGTCTGGACTCTGATGAATTTAAGGAGCGGACGTCTGAAGAGAAGTTAACCAAACAGCGTTAGCTTTTGTAGCTACATTAGCAGCTTGTCTGTTCGTCAACCATTGTTTACTGGTCTCTTACACAAAAGATAATAAGTTCCACAAGCAGCAACACTTACCGACTTCACATCCTCACTAAATAAATATAAGTCACTGGTCCTTGGTAGTGCCCCCCCCCCGTTAAAGCACTGAAAACTGCTGAATTTCTGCTAAAGGCAGCTCAGCAAGGCAATTTCCCTCCTCCTCCTCCTCCTCCTCCTCCTCGTCGTCATCCTCTCTGACAAAGCTGGTTATAATGCTACTCTGCGGCAGGTAATCAGCTGCTTTCAGGTGGTGCTAAAGAGGCTAGCTTAGCAGCTAGCAGCCTCTCTAGTTCATGTCCAAAACACGTACTTTGGAGAGTGCACTCTTGTGGCTGATTCTGGTGAGAAGAGATAGCCTGCTCTCAAAGACAAAGTCACTTTCACTCTCCGGAGTTTCTGGCACGTTTTAACTCAGGTCCTGTTCCAATACACGTTTTAACGTGAAAACGTGGGATTTCTGGGCGATGACTCCTTTAAAAATCACAAAGACTTTAAAGAAAATCACATCATACTGCAAACTATAGACAAGCTAAGACTAAGGATCTTTATATTTTTAGACTTTGTTTAGTGTTACATTATTTCCCTTGTGTAGACCTATATAAACACACATGAGTCATATTTCTACACTGTGTATCTGGTTCACAGTATAGGCTGCTCCTGTATCTGACAGCCTGAACATTTAAAAAAAAAAAATGTTTCGCCTTCCTCTCAGCTGCATATCACCTCTGCCATCAATAACATTCATTGAAAGGTCACATCATAGCAGTGAAAATCTTATGTATACAGTATTTTGATAGCGATAAAGTATAACACCATATCTAAAGTGTAAAGAGCATTCAACAGTGTTAACGTACAATACTGGAGCTTCTTTCTTTTTCTTTTTTTCATCTTGGATTAGTTAAGGAAAAGTCTTCCAGAAAGTCAGGGGTTTGTGACGCATGTACAGTAAATGCACATCATGATTGGAATGATTTTTTTCAGGCTTGTGTAAATAGAACAGGTCTGATCAGAATTGCAAGCCAGTTGAAGACATTTTGTGTATTTAAACTTGGGTAGGCTATTGACATTTCTAAAAAGTTGTGACTGTTGTTGCTGAGTCTGCTGTGACTGGTCCACAAGCAGGACTGGACCAGCTGGCCTGGAGTCATCATATGAGATCAGTTGTATGCAAAATGACTGCTGGGAATTTCTAGTTGTAGTCATGATTCGCCTCGATTTAGGGAAGTACTTAATAATCTAAAGGACTTGTGAATGTTCATCTTAAAAAACACTTTCTTGCTAATGTATTTCACTTCATATTAGCAATAATTAATTAGAAGTGACTACATGGAGCAAGTTCAGCTTTTTTCCTCTGTACTTGATGTAATTTCTACCAGTATCTTCACTTGTCACTTGTATATTTACTGTATGTTGTTTAGCCATCCTTGCAGGCACTGTTAAGTGAACAGCTTAATAATATTCAGAGCTTCTTTTACAAAAAAAAAATAGACAACTGTACATTTCCCATCATTCACAATGATCCATGTGCAACTTAACAATCATCATAGTAAACAGGTAGCTGAGAAAGCCTTTTGCCTTAATCTTAAAATAGTAATATTCCTAATTTGAATTAAGCTATGCCTCACTGTTACTGTGAGTCAAGTGTGGCTGTGTCATCTGTCACAAAGTTTCACATCAGCTCGAGTGAGTCATGTTGCAAACTACAGAAATGCGATGTTAGTTAAGCCGGCCTGCAGGCTATCATCAGGGCAAATATAGGCTTATTACATACCAGTTTAAAAGGACTATATGTTTAGTCTTTTTTAATATAACAGTGCGTGTGTAAATAAACTGAGTAATGCCTGAGTTTAGGCATGAGTACATGTATCATGCATATTTGTGTGTGGAAGAGGAGAGACTGCAAACGTAGGGAAAAGCCAGGTGTGGGAAATGAAAGGTTTATAAAGAAATACTTGGACCAAAGTGGAAACAGACAGGAGAGAATAGATCACGGCAGGGAGTGAAGGAGAGCACGGCAGTAAAGGGAACCGCGGAGGTGGATACTTCTCAGCTCAGCCTTGGTAAGCTTGTCAGATGCTGACAAGGAGAGAGACAAGGAGGGAGAAAACGCAGCCTCTGGAGACCTGAAGATTTACCCCCATAACCTACTTAGCATGGATCGGGCTTCTGCCTCACTGCTGCATGTCTAAAAAAGCCTTATCACTCATCAGTGAAATTGATTATGGCCAAGTTGTTGCCGATCAAGGTGATGATAACAGTAAGGTTGATGATGACTGGAATTGTGATCACACTGATGGTTTCTGGCCAAGAGAACAAAAGCGAAACTGTAGTAAAAGTTCCTCCTGAGTAGGCAGATATCCTTTTTTTTTTTTAACCTTGACGTTTAAATATTTTTATGTCAGGTATTATGAATAAAGTTTTGAATTCCAGTGGCCAAAAGATTTTGAAAATAGTTTGCTGTGTTTGTAAAAAATGGAGAATACTGTTGGAGTTCCAAGGACATCTGTGGTCATCTATTACATTACTGTCACTGAATTACAACACAGGCTTATTCAGGTACATTTGGCTTTGTAACTAGTTCTTTATGTTTACAAACACATTACATTGCCGATAAAACGGTACCAGGTTACAAGGATTAGCGTTTAGGTGTAACACATTATTTTGTAGCCCTAAATTTGAACCCTTTAAGCCCGGTGCCTTGTTTGTAGACCTCTGCTTAAAAATTGTATACCCATATTGAAATGAGTATCTCTGTAACCATGGCAGAAAGCTTACTTTTTAAAATACTTTTGGGCTGATCGTAAAGGAAACACTTTCTTAAGATGTGTGATCAGCAGTGTTGTTGTTACTAGTAAAGAATAAATGAAGATGGTAAACAACAGAAAGGGAAAAAATAGGTTTAAGGATCAATTCAATCAAATTATATAATATGTGGAGGTTATCTCTGCAACGGCTGACTGATAAAGTGAAAAAACAAAATCATAAAGATTTTAGTAAAACTGTCCGTTTATGCACAGTTTGACACCACTTGTTCTTAAAGTCTCTCAATTGGGGGATCTCGGGTTTTAAAAAATAATTTAACAGTAAATCATAACCACAACTAGGGATGTAACAATTACCCGTGAAATTACCCAAGCATTTTCTCACAGAGAGGAGAATATTTTTCTAAAGATTCAAAGGACAGGATTTAGTCTAAATTACTTTCAAGTCCAAGTGCAACATGAATGTAGTCCAACAGGAACAGAGGAACAGTGCCAAAAATAAAACTGAGATGTTGAGATCCATCAGTGGAGGTGGTGAGATAAACACAGTTACTGGTCAGAAGCTGCAGACTGTTTTTTGTGATTGTGAACCCTGTTTTGCTAAACTTTCTAATTGGAGAGGTCTGTGGGTGCAGACAGGGGGTCTGGGGCTAGTTGTGCAACTATAGAGGTGTGGACTGAAGTTACAGATGGTAATTCTCAACTAATAAAGTGAAGGAAACGCTACCAACAACTGTTTTTTTTTTCGTTTGTTTTTGTTATTCTGGTAAGATTCCCGAAGGGAAATTAGGACTCTGCATTTTACCCATCTCTGTACTGTGAGTACCAGAGAGCAGTGGGCTGCTACTTAAAGCGCCTGGGGAGCAGTTGGTGGGGTTAAGGACCTTGCTCAGGGGTCCACAGTGGTTCACCTAGGGGTCGTGTCGGGGACTCGAGCCCGGGTCCTCCGCGCCAAAGCCCACGACGCTACCACTAGGCTACCCACTCCCCAACCAGGCTACCCACTCCCCATGGGTTGCGTATGGAAGAAATTTTGTAACTTGTTCCAAATGAAAATGCATTTCTAGTAATGCTTTGTAATTTTCATAATAATTTGGAGTAAGTTACGAAATCACTTCTATCGGAGAGTCCCTTAATAAGACCAAATTAAAAACAAAACAAAACAAACCAAGATAAAGACTCAGAGTTATGCTAATTTGCAGGTTTATTATGCTAATTATGTGGTTTTGTAGCATTTAACTCAAACTGTACATTTAACTGTACATTATGCTGCAGTGATTGTCACCAATTTTCTAAAATGCTGTTTTAACTCCTGTCTCTTTAAGACCCCCTCCCACCACCACCCCCACCACCCCCCAGTCTACTCTGATTGGCTGACAATGATCTACTGTGAGGCTGCTGCTCTTTCTGTGCTGGAGATGTGCTGAGCAAGTTACTTGGGAGGAATAATGGAGATGTGTTTTAATACTAAGGACAAGAGACAAAAAACTAAAATTTCAGGCAGTTTAGCAGCCACATCTTCTCCTTTAAGTGTGAACTTCTTTTTTTTGAGTAATTTAGCAGATCTTTTACAAGCACAAAAG
Source organism: Atherinomorus stipes (assembly GCA_023101725.1). Lineage (NCBI taxonomy): Eukaryota > Metazoa > Chordata > Actinopteri > Atheriniformes > Atherinidae > Atherinomorus > Atherinomorus stipes. The sequence continues at coordinate 503,042 of JALJCO010012193.1, read as the reverse complement.
AACTACATGCTGCTGTGCTGATACTGCATGGTAAGGAGAACCTCAAAACCATAATATAACCTCTTTAAGTTTCAATATCTGAAGAAGATCCCTTATCTCAGTATGACTGTAGATATTTACAACAAAAACCTGAATGGTCACTCCAGCCCTGATGTAATATAATAGATTTAGGCATTCTTTCATAATAAAATTTAGAAAAGGTCATGTTCTCAGTGAAAATGATTGGAGGTATTATTCTGAATACAAGTTAGAGTTCTTCCAAACAACCTGGTGACAGTAATACGGTTTACATGGAAACAGTGAGTAACAAATGGAAGTCATATGCCACAGTCTGTTACAGGGCTGTCAGTCAAACTGAAAGGAAAGGTTTTATTTAGAGATGTAGTCTGACTATTTGAAGCCTGCAGGCACTCATGCATGTTAACTTCTATTCACGTGATAGTGTTTTATTGTAAATAGCTCCAAAATATGAAGCATTTTGCTTAATGTTAAAAAACAGTTATGAAGGTGTTTGATTAAATAGAATGTGAGAAGAGAGGAGAAAGCCAGACATTTGGAGAGATGACGGAGTCTGAAAACAGACTTGAAACAACAAGAGCACAGAGAGGTAGTGAAAATTCCACAGACACTCCCCTGACGCTGTTCTCCCACCATCATACAGGAGAACATCTGCTTTATAATTGGTCCAATTTCTATTTATAGAGCCTACCCTCCTTCTGTCTGCAGTGATGGCCCGGTCCTGAGAAGCCACAGCTGAAAGAGAGAAAAAGCTGTGGTGGCAGCAGGAGGAGACACACATGCAGGGAAAAGCATCACCATAAATTAACCATAACTGCGTTCATTCTATAGCTACGCAACTCTACAATAACTCAGTTTCTGACACACACAAAAAAGACAATTACACGAAATGAAAAATTGACTGTGAATCATGAAACCATCCTGGGTTGTGTGCCACATGATGGAGACAGTTGTGCTGCCAAAACACTGCAGATGGATCTGAAACACAAATTGCTGAAATTATGACTTTTTAATGTCTTAATTTTAAAAAGTTTTTCGAGGTGCTTTTCACCCTCATGTTTAGCCAACAGCCCGACACGCTGAGGCACAGTTTTAAGCAGCTCCCACACAGAAACACTCTATCTCTTCCCCCCTGTTCAAAATACATCAGGTGGGTGGCCCAAGTTCTTAAACCAAGCCAAAAGCCGTGGTATCTTTTATGGAGACATTTATTGCAAAATTCAGTTTTTCATCCTTTAGAACATAGTTACAGAGCTTCAAAGTGTCTCAAAGAACTCAAAATATTAGAAAAGATCATCCCCCTTTTGTTCTCCTTCTCTACCAGGATAAGAAATTGTATTTCTGAACAAGCTGTTCTGGTTTGTTTCTTGTTATGACATCAAAGACAGACATTCCCAAAAAGCTAATCCCACACATCTTTCTGTTTTTGTTTTCACACAACAGAATGATGTTAAAATAGTTGGAGGGCCATGAAGTGTTTGGTACATAACTTCTCTGTGTATGCTTTCGCTTACGCTAAGTGCTTGCCTGTGTGACGTACCTTCAGGAAGCCTGTATTCTTGTAATTTGATTGATGCAAAGCAGTTTATGACATGTGACCACAACACTGGCAAAAATAAATTAGAACAAAGGTTGCAGCATTGATGCTAGCTATACATATCACAAGTATATAAACATGATAATCACAAGTACACCTGGGAGCCAGTGAAGAGAGGCTAGAACTGTAGAAATATGATCTCTGCTGGTTCTTGTCAGAACCCTCGCTGCAGCATTTTGGATCAGGTGGAGACTTTTTTGGGCATATTTGGGGAAGTACAATAATAGCATGGACTAGTTTTTCTGCATCACTCTGAGAGAGGATGTCCCTAATTTTAGCAAATATTACGTAGGTGGAAGAAGGTGGTTCTAGCAACCTGTTTTATATGTGAGGCAAAATACAAATTCTGGTCAAAAAAATAGCTTCAAGATCTTCACTGTAGTGCTGGAAGTCAATGCCATCCAGATAAGTTACAAAGCTAGACAATTCAGTCCTGAGTTTTTCTAGGTCCAAAGATCACAACCTCAGTTTTGTCTCAGGCTTCATAGATAAATGTATCGTCTGCATTGCACTGAAAATTTATGCCTTGCCATCTAATGATATTACCCAAAGGATGCATGTATAATGTGAAAAGTACTGGTCCAAGCACTGAAACCTGGGGTACTCCATGAGTTACTCTGATGTGTGAGGAAGACTTATCATTTACATTAACAAACTGAAATCTGTCAGGAAGATATGACTTAAACCAGCCTAACGCAGTTTCTCTAATCCCAGTAACATGTTCAAGTCAATGTAGCAGAATTTTGTGATCAATGGTGTCGAACGCAGCACTGAGATCTAATCATTCAAATTGCTTTCATCTGGGCCTAATCTTTTATGTATTCTCTGGTTTGCATGTGAACATTTTTAATACAGTGATGTCAAAATATAGCCAGCTTTTGATCTTCATCTCACTTCAGACTTAATGCACTTCCAGATCATGTCCACAAACTCTAACAGCTGACAAGTCTGTTGGGAAAAGATGCACAAACCTCCTCTGCTGTGTTATTTCTGTTTGTTTAAGGCTTTGGTCTGATCATGTTTTCCAGCTAATAGCATCAGTTGTTGTCATCTAGAGACATCTGTTTACAAAGGAAATCTTTAAAAAATCTTTTTTTCTGTTCCCCTTGTGTGCTCAAACATCTGTTACTCAGCTCCCTGAGTGTTCAGAAAAACCTGTTAACTTTTTAAATGAGACCAAAATCAAGCACTTATTCAATATTATTCTAGAAAATTGTCACATTGCTTTGTTTATGTCCTGTGACAGGTGTTTTAGGTCATTTTTATTTTCCAATTTTACCTTAACAATTAAAATGTTGTTCTGATTTTTATCTGTGAATCTTTAAACCTTTGTAATATTTGGTTAGTTTCCTCATGAATTCCACTTGGAACTAAGGTTTTTATCTAATTGGATTTTTTAAATCTATTTCTAGGACTTGTGTTGAAAATAGATATGTTAAAGAGTTGACAATGTAGTTACCCATCTAATAGTGTGTAGTAGTTGCAAGATTCCCTAAAACAAAGACACCAGTTATGTGGTTTTGGGATACTGGGATATTAGCTGTATGTGTTTTAGGTGCTGTGGCTTTCTGGGGTGATGTTTCTGTGTATCGGAGGTGTACTGCGTGTGCTCAGTCTGATAAGGTTCTGGTTACTCAGGACACTGGATCAACCCTTTTGGTCAGAGCAGTGGGACACATTGTCCAGTTTGGGAGGGGGCTTCCGCTGTGCTGTTGCTATGGGGGTGTTTTCTTGCTGGTTTTGCTGCAGCAATGTTTACTGTATGTGGGTGGCATGTCTTAAAAGATGCACATGAATGCCAAAAACCCAAGGTTTGCCAGCAGAACATTGCATTGTAACCGGATTATTAATGTTTCTCACTTTTTCTCATGTTCATGTGGGTGTTCCTTGGACATGTTGAATTGAGGAACAGTTTTGCAGACCAACCATGGCAACAGTACTTCCGAAAGACTGTATTATATTGAGCTTCATTTAAGTTGTGGTTGTTACCTCTCTCATGCCGAATCATGAGAGAAGTCCAAACAGTCTGACTGAGAGGAAGAAAAAACTTGCAGCCTGCATGATTGCTCCAGTGGTCAATCAATCAAGTGATGTTTAAAACTGCTCACCCCCACCCCAAACTACACATATAAAACTGACATAAATGCTTATTTTCATGATTTCTGATTTTAAAGCTAGTCATTAAGCTAAAAATTGATTCTCCCAGGTACCCACAGTAGCACCGACACATGAAAAAAAGCTGTTCTCAGTGTTAGATTATAAGTACTTAGTTTTCGCAAGAGTATTTGATGTCACCTTTACAGGTTGTAAGTGTCCTTGGGTACATTATTGATTTTAGTTTGAACTTAAAACTTGTTTTTACTTCTTAACATTTCAAAAGTGCCTCAAACCGAGGGCTCCTGCAAGTGGTCCAGCATTCACACAGTTTTATATTTGACCCCAATTACATTACAGCAGTCAAACCTTGATATAAATAAATAAATGAATAAATAAATACATACATACATACATAGGCTACATACATACATACATAGATGTCAGTTTTGGTAAAACATCTATGTCAGTGAAGGATAAATACATTGCACCGCTGGGGAGCCAAAGTGTTGTTCTTAATCCCCTCAAATTAATTTGGATACAGTATTCAGTTTCAGGCATTTCTATTTCGACTTCAACTTTTCATTAAGTGGCATCAGAGATTTAGTAGCATTTAGATCCGGGTTAGTTAAACAACTTTCTGTTGAAGTCAAGCCTTTAGCAAGGCCTGTTTTCTTGTTTTTCAACATTAAAAGCAAAAAAGAAATCACCATTTTCATTAATCTCCTTAGCATATGCAAACAGTTCAGATATTTTATGATTAAGTAATTAAATAAATGTTTCTTCTGAAATTTGGTTTGATATACAGTATTTATTTACAACGTTAGCTGCGTTTTTTATTTTATTTATTTATTTATTTTTAAGCAAATCAGTCAATTGCTATGACCAAATGACTTACACGAATTTCTCATTTCATAGTAAAACATGTTACAGACATGACTGGAGTTGGTCTCTGACTGCAACAATATTAAACATCAACTAAAAGTAGAGCAAATTGTTATGGAGGTGTCATTGTCCTATCCAAAAACATTTCAACATGTGAAGCCAATAAGGATAAAATGTCAAATCCAACTGGAAAACAACCACTATAATATCTGAACTATGCTGTAGCAATGATGGGTCATTTTGCATCACAACCAGCTGGTTCAGTTTGAGCAACACAATTTCCTGGTTTGGTTTAAAGTTCCAAAATGCAACGTTTGAACCTTTAATACAACAGAAAACAACTTCTTGTTCAGCATTGTATTGATGTTCTTATCACAGCAGTCTCTCCTCCTCTGTTCTCAGACTTTCCATCTTGCAAGCTCTTTCTTTTCACACTATTGGACAACCATGTGTGTGTTATTGCCTGTGAGCCTCTCTTGAAGCTGGCAAAGTTTTAGCTTTTACCAAAGATACACACATTCTTCACATTTAAAAAAGATTGTTAAAAAAGTTATGTGAATTTTAAAAAGTAAGGCATCCAGCTGCAAAGCTTTTGTAGCTGGAAGGAGTTCTGGTGGTGTGTGAACCTAAATTAAGAGAGAAACTCAAAGTAGAATCTTAAACTAGGGCTGGACGATATAGAAAAAAAGATTATCGATAAAAAAAAAAAAATCTGTATCGATCGATATCGATATTTATATATATATATATATATATATATATATATATATATATATATATATATATATTATCAAATTAAAAGCTATTTTAGGTGCAGCCCTGGCCATTTCAGCTTTTGCTGAATGACTAACTCATAATAAAGATCACACTAAAGCTGTTTTCAGACTTGCATTGTGGAACATGAGTGGTAAAGTCCGTCCGCTCTTTAAACAGTCTCGTCTTTTCAAACATGCCGCTTCCTTGCGGACTTATCGTGTCCCGGCGCTTTCAGACATAAGGAAATGATGCGGAAAAGTCAGCACAGCCTTGCTCTCCCTTCAACTCTGTCCAGAACATTTTCTTGTGCGTTCAGCCAAAACGACATGCCGCAACATTTCCGCTCTTGTGACATGTAGACCAGCCGGTACATGTCCGCTACATCTCCGAGGTAAAAGACCGGTACGCATGTCTGAATGCAGCGTTATAAAGGACAGAGTCCGCAATATTACCGCTTTCTAGTCCAAGTCTGAAAGGGGCATAACACTGAATTCCAATTCAGCCTTTGCCTGGTCTGTGTTTGTGATTGGTTTGTCGGAAGGAGTGACTGTAGTATCATGGTACCCAATAGGCTACAGCAGAAAACTGTGCTTCCGTATTGAACTTTTATTGACCCTCTTTTTTTTATATTGAAAAAACCTCTATCGATCGATATATATATTGATATTGAATTATCGTCCAGCCCTATCCTAAACTCAACAAAGTTATGATACATTCAGGTCTACTCATGTATTTAAGCTGAAACAATTCATGTTTCAGCTTTCTGAAAGAAAGAACTTAAAATTTCGCCTTACAAATTCACCTTTAAGCCTGAACCATCCAAAGCAGTTGAAGTACACTTTTGAGGCAGTTCAAAAGGTGATTAAGGACCTTTACCCACTGCTAAGCCAGAGTTCAGTCCCTGAAGAACAGTTAGGTAGCTGATATAATAAATTGTGGCTTCGAAATAGCCTGTGATGATAAATGTTACATTCTTCTTAATAAATACTGTAAGAGCTAACTCCACCAAAAACCCAGAGCTATGTGTTAAAACCAGACAGTTTCACAAAATGCTCTGATTAGAATTAGAATGTAATCTATATAGAGTTGGAAACACCATAACATAATTAGAGGTTTTTCTGTTTGAGTTTTCAACACAATGTATTGGCTGTAATCATAGACTGGAACTTAAAGTGGACAATCAGTGGGAACTGGGTCAGGAATCCAGCCGAGACACATGTACACTGATATTTGCATATACAAAAATATTTTGCTACAAGAACTGCCAGCAACTAAATCTGGGACACTGGTTTAATTATTACCACATAACTCACTGTGTTTGAATTCCCATCTTGCTTTAATAACTTGAACTGTTTCCTCTACAGCAGGAAACAGCAGACATCAAACTCTGCTCATGTGTGGAAAAATCACATTGATGCATTTCACTAACATAATTTCTGATTACCCTTAAACAAAGCTTAACTGTAACTTGGTGATTATGCCCATAATATCCTTTATGCTTCTGTGTAAATATGCTAATATGATTGTTCTCCCTTATTTAGTATTGTGCTGTTTTGCATTTAATTATGCCATTAGGGCTGGGTCATATCATACCGATCACAGTAATACCGTTAGGGATTACAAACAGTATTACTGTGAAAATATCACGAAATATCGTGATAGCCTATTTCATAAGAAAATAAAATATCACGATATAATATGGCTGAAACACAGGGGAGGAAAGTAACTAATTACATTTACTCAAATTACTGTAATTAAGTATCTTTTGTGAGTAATTTGTAATTTTTGAGTAGTTTTTGAAATAGGTCATTTTACTTTTAGTCAATTACATTTTTTGACCCAAGTAATTTACTTAATTACTTTGGAAACGTCCCCCATTACTGAATAAAAAATTACACGCAGGGGAAGAAAAATAATCCTGAACCAGTATTTCTCTTCATGTTAAAGAGATGAATAAGGAAATCCTCGACCATATCTCAGCCAGTTCTTTGTGTTCAAACACAAACAAGACAATAATTCATCATGCAGATGCTACAAATGTGTTTAATGCTAGTTTTCAGTGGGCAGAATATTCCGTGGAGCGCAAACCTTTACTTAATTTCATAAATAAGCAGTCAGTGGCTCATTTGTTTAGACTGATTTATTTATTAATACTTAATATTTATGACAAATTTTTGCGATAAAAATACAAAGAAGAGCACAATTTGTAAATGTTTTAATAGGGGACAGCTCAACATTTTTGCCATCCTAGAAGCTTTGATTTGGTTTTATTTTCTGTCTTTTATTGCAGCAAAAAATTGTCAAAAACAGTGCTGGACTGATTTATAACTTGACCTTTTTTACAGCAAGTAACTAAGTAACTTTTACTTCAACTAAATTTTAGATTAAGTACTTTTTACTTTTACTCAAAAACATTTTTAGATGGGTACCTTTACTTTTACCTGAGTAGAATTTAAGAAAAGTAAAGATACTTTTACTCAATTACAAATTTTCAGTACTGAAACATGCATGCGCACTGCCGTTGTTTTGATACTGGACCGAGGAGGAATAAGGTCAAAGCTGCGCCTTAACTTAAAGGTTGAATATGGAATACGGACAGTACAGCGACATCACGTGTGTCTAGGTTGTAGTTGCAACGGCAGAAAAACAACTCCAGCCGTTTGGTTGCCAGGATCGCTGCCGATACGGCAAGTGACCAACAGTCTGCAGCATGTTCAATAAGTAGAGGAGTTTATAAGTGACAGCTAACATTAGCCACGTTAGCAAACAAGTTAGCTTACCGATCCAGGAGGAAAGTCTCCATTTCTGTGTTTTAATGCTGTGGAAAACATTTATGTGGGTCCATTTAGTGTAGTCTTCACCTAAATTTACTCCAGTTTTTGCTCTTATCAGGTCACTCCTCTTCAGAGATGGATAACAATATCTCTGGGGCTCCAAAGCAGCTGCTGGACTTGCTGACTCCACTGTTTCCCCCTGTGCCAGCCTAACTGTGCCAAACATACTATTGCCACACAGAGATCGTATTTGCCAACCCACAATGTATTGGTTTGTAGATGTAAACCTAATGCCATTGTTAAACCCATTAAAATTTATTTTATATTTATTTTCAGGCTAAATATAATTATTTTTAAGAAATGTTGTACTTTCATTTTGCAACCCTCCAAACGACCCGTGGATGTATTTTCTGTTTTTTTAAATAGTAGCTTTTAATAGAAATGTTCCATACTCAACCTTTAAAGCTTTCTTCTTGTTCTCAAGGCCGCTGAACAAGAAAAAAGTTTGTTTTGGTCATTTCATTCTCCACGTGAAGCTTCTTCCGGGGTGGTTATTAATGCGGGGGTATGACTGTGAAAAACTTCGTTCGTCGCAGGCGGGCGGAGTTACGCACGCAGCGGTGTCCGTGTATCTAAATGCCATCTGCTGTATATATTTAGTTCTTACTCACTCCCTCGGTCAGCTGTTTATTAAAGCTACCCGTTTAACTTCCATCAGTGGAAATGGGGAAGTGACAGTTTTCCACTTCAAGCTTGTCTGAATTAACCCCGCCTGCCTCCAATGTCCAGGTGATCATTCTGTACTACTCATAGTCTCATGAGATGAACGCTCTGCTCATATAAGGTGTGCTTGAACAAGGAAACATGGAATAAATGCAGGACGAGGGCCAAAGTTCTCCAGCTCTGCTATACATGGTTCTGCCCATTTCCACTGGAAATGCTTTTTGCTTAAACTAACTGACTGACAGTAAGGGTTTTGCAACATCTGCACTGTTGATTTTATACAAAGTGATAAATTTAATGCACATTAGTAATAGCTGCTTGCTAAAGTGAAAAGAAATTGTAAATTTTCATTTGCACAAAGAAAGTTGTGCAGTTTTCAAGTATTTTGCCTTATGTCAATCATAATCGCCACTTATATCGTTATTGCAAATTTATAATTTATATTGTGATAAATATTTTGGGCCATATTGCCCTGCCCTACATGCCATGTACTGTTTCTTTTGTCTGATCATATTTTTTAATGTAATTTTAGATTAAGTTTTTGACCTGTTAAACCACAAAAATGGTTCCTTTGCAGCAGATCTAATGCACAGTTAAATGCAACTCAATTTGAAAGAACCATCTTTGAAAAACATTTTAGCCTTTTAAAGCTCTAGAGTTTGGATGAAATATTGTGTATTGATATGTTTTCATATTTTGTCTCATTAAAGCTTCAGTAGGACCTAAATGTCTGTGACATAGACTAAAAAAAAAAAAAAACCTTAGACAGATAGCGGCAAATCCTCTGCAGGGATAATATCTTATTGCATTATCATGAGCAGGTATTCATCATATCATTCTCATCTCTTGCACTGTCCAGATTTAATGTTCTGCAGTCTGCACTACTTTCCTGCATCCTTAATAACACCTCACTCCCTACTGTGCTTAACACTGCACCAGTACACCTGGTGAGAGACATACAATAAGCATCATGAGAAGAAATTTATCAGCAATTTTCCTTCAACCACTCAGCATTTTGACTCCTCTCGGTTTGTTTTTATGAACTCCATTTCCAGCTTGGCAACATTTAGGAGTACAAACATTTTGTTTTATTGATACTGTTCGCGTGTAGTTTGTTTGTAGAGGCGGGCATATTTGAGTTGAGCAGAGGCAAAGAGACAAACTGATAAAATGAAAGGGAGAGAGGCATTGGGAGGAATTTCAATGTATTTGGCTTAATTTGCAGAGAATTGATAGACCACTGCATTCCCAGCATCCTGATCCTCAAACTGCAGTGTTTGGCTGCCGTAGGTACTGTGCGGTGAAACCGCATCGTGATCTCTGAGCAGAGTGGAGAAGAGCTTCTTTCCTCATCTGCATCAGTTGAAGTTTGATTCTGACTGAGTGTTTGTTACCCAGCTTCTCCTGGGATTGATGCACTGGATGATGTTTCACACCTGTCAACAAATCCATGAAGGATAGCAGACGGGAAAGTTTGCCTGCCACTGTGACATATAGTGTTACATCTTCTAATGTGCACGTATGTCTCAGCTACCTCCCCCTTAGCTCTGCCATTTATGTTTTTAGCATAATTTTAGGTCACAAGTGTGTTTTTTAGGTCATCAGTACAAAAATACTCAAATCATTAACTGAAATGTACAATTTCTAATTAAAATATTACCATCATAGACCTCATTTTTCAGTTCTTTGTCATTCTGAGATTAATAGCTAGCATACAGACTGGGAGGAATTTCAATAGTCACCTACATTTTTTCTTCAGGCTTTGTTCATCACATTTAATTTCATGTGAGGTGTTGGTGTGAGTTACATGTCCAAAAGAGGTCACGCAGAGTTGATTGAGAGTTGAACACGGTAATTTAATTAAAGCTTAAGCTGTTAATATGAACTGAGAAGAAGTGACACAGCAAGTGAAAGTGATTAAAAAAAGATGGTGAGAAAAACAGAAAAAACTAAAAGATATCTGATAACAGCAGTTGGCTTGTTAAAATGTTCAATTTTGCAAAAACTATAACTAGAATTTGGCAAACAGCCTGGTGGACAGAGGAGCATTTGGCTTGCTTGTGCTCCTCTAATGATGCATTACTTAGCTGCTACTGTATAAGATGTCTGTGTTTGCTTTTTATGATCAAGTATTAAGAATAGGACGTTTAACCTGTATTCTATCTTTTTCAATCATGTGCCATCAGTTTTTGTTGCTTCATATTTTATATATATATATATATATGATTTGATTTCATCTATGAAAAAACAACTCAAATTTAGAAATGATGCTTTCATATGTAGCACTGTCTTTCTCAGGGGTTCAAATGTAATTTGATACTTTACACAAGAATTGATCCATCAGAGAGAAGATAGGAACATTATGAGTGGCCAGATAAACAGTTTAATATTTTCTTAGAAAAGAGAACATGCAGGTAGCACAGACAGGCTTGGACATTCACAGACAACAACAGCGGTGGATGATCCCAGGATCCTTTTCAAAATGCCTCCACAACATGCAGCCAAGTCAAGAAAACTCTCCAGGAGGTATACATGTCATTACCCAAGTGTACCATGAAGAGAAGAGTTCTCCTCAGGGTGCAAAGCCTTCATAGGCTTCAGTAATGGAGGAGTGAGAAAGTGAGATTAGACTTTATTTTTTTTAAAAAGCAAGAGTTTCTGCTGCGTCCTTTATATAACTGAAGGTTAGATCAGCCTGCATGGAGAGGGCTGGGAACAACCTACGATCTAAAACATACAACATCATGTAAAACACATGCAGGCAGTAGATGCCTTGGCCGTGCATGGCTTCCAACAGCACAAAGTCGCTCGTATTTATAAATAATGTTACAGAACACAGAAGCATCTAGAGAAATTTGGATGTGAAAAGAAACATACTGTTTGCTCAGATAAATCCAGCAAGGCTCATTGGATGGCACTTCATAGGCACAGATGGAAATGATCTAAAACACACTGTTAAAGGACTCCTAAAGGGCCCCAGGGGTTTCTGAAGGTGAAAAACTTCAGTATTCTGAAGTGATTGCATAATCAGTTTCTTTCATTTGATCACTTGTTTTTAACCTGTCAGTCGTGGATTTTAGCTGTTACACCCTGCTTTTACTCCGTATCAACTCCGTTGATGCCCAAAAATCAGACCAGAAAACCAAAATCCTCCCTATAATTCTGATATGCATACTCAAGTTAAAGCTTTAATATAGACCCCATAATTATAGCTGTTGTTAATAATAATACTCAAGCAATCTTTATCATACAGATAGAATATTAACAAATTAATTGTGGGAAGAAAATGTAAATAAATGACTAAAATAGCAATTGATAGCACTATTATTGGATAGCGGTATATGGTTTTACTTAAATCAGCATAAAATTTAAATTGTAAATATGTGAGTTCATTGCCAAGGATACTTTGCTCTCATTATTTGATCCATTTCCAACTCTCTCTGAGTCCCTTGCTGTTAAAGGTTCTATTTCTGGCAGCAGGTTCCTCATAAGGCTTCAGTGCTCGAGCATCCTGTTGGCAGACGGTGAGATCCATGTCCCTGCTCATAACCTTTGACGTGCACCATCCCGTTGTTCCCACATGTAAACACTCATCTAGCAAGTTAAGGGAGGAACTGAATTTGTATTTGGATAAGAACCATAAAAAAAACATTCAGATAATGAGAAACTTGAAGAAGAAAGTGAGAGGACGCTGTGTTATGTGAGAGATGCAGATAAGGAGAAGAAACAAAGATGAGTGAAGAAGAACAAGATGGAGGGTTACAAAAGAGAACTGATAGGGAAGCAGAGCAGGAGGCAGAGTGTGCAGCGCACTTGTTTTTTTTGCTGATACAGATCAGATTTCATAAAGATCCACATGATTGCCTCATAACAAGGGGGATGCAGAGAGGAATGAGATGGAGAGATGGGGCGGAGGCAAACAGAGACATGAAGAAATTGATAAATAGCTGCTTTCCCTCCCCGCAGCTGCGCCCTTTGTTTTTCCGGCTTGTGTTTTTTCCCAGTGGGCTTAATATGATTATCCTACTGTAATTTGGAAAGAAAGAAAACGTATCAAGGACAATAACAGTAATGGAAAGAGAGGTATTAGCTTGAGTCAATGGTCCTAGAATGGTGCTGTGTTGCTCAGGTGCTGGCCTAAGTCAACGGTCTACTTTGCTATGATCGTCTCCAGGGTTCACCTTTGCTCCCAGCTTTTAGGTTCTCTGAATGACAGTGAAAACCAGGACCACATCTTTCCTTATTCTGAGGATTGGCAGGGGGCCAGGCACAAGGCTAAGATGCTGCTGAGCCTGGACTTACTCTGTCACTGACCCACTGAATGACTACAGGATCAAATGACTGACTGAATGTGGAATATCATAAAGCAGGCGGAATGATGACTAAATACCTCAAATCTTTCAAAAGAATAATTTAAAAGAAAAAGAAATGTATACTACAGTTATATTATTGAATGGGTAAGCAGAAAATGCATTGTTAAACAAAATATAGAACCATACCAAAGTAATCCTTTTAAGTAATTTTTCACAGCTTGACGAGAGCTAGAAGTGTTTTTTTATTTGTCAGAAGAGACACAACCCTCTGCTGGTGTTTCCCTTGTTTCTTCTCATTGTGCTTCATTCAGAACATATTTAGACTTTAACCTTTAAACAGAGGTTGCACAGTAGGTGTGAGTTCAAATTGCCAGCACACATATGCTCTCATTAAGCAGACAGTGGACTTTTACACAAAATCCACCCATGCAACAGCTTGCTATGGAGCTGTGTGGAGGGATGGACGTTTATTCAGAACAGGAAATAGCTCTGCTGAAAACACTGCATGTTTGTATTCAGCTAATCTGCAGGTCTTCAGGCAGCTTTTGAATTATAAAAAAAATTGCTGGTTCAAGACTTGTTTTTCTGTGTTCAACGCTGTCATTTACACATAGGGCTGGTTATCACCACTAATTTCCTGATCTGATTCACAGCAGCCGGGTTTGACTCGATAAAAGACCCTCAAAGCAACTTTAAGCAATTTTCTCTGTGACGCGTCCCCTATTGACGGCTATACTGGCATCCATGTTGCATCCTACCTGTACTCACTCCAGCTCACTCCAGCCAGTAAAAGACAGTCTTATCTTGACTCTTGTTCTGTCCATTCCTCTCTTTCTTTCCCCTTCTTTCTCCATTAATGTTTCCCAGTGTTTCTTTGCTGAATCTGCCATGATGCACTTTCAAAACACCCGTTGTGTTCATGTCTGGTTCATATCCGTTTGCTTGTAAATGACGTGGTGCGCAACCAATAGTCGGCTGCAATGTCATGGCCGTGTCCCAGATGGAAAAGTTACATAGTGCAGTTTCTAATCCCCGGGACGCTGCTGGGCAGTGATGGCTCATGAATGCACATAATGAATGTTGGTGTGCCATCAAAATGAGTCAGAAACGCATATTTTTAAGGTGAAAAAGTCAGGTTGTGGGTCTCTAAATTCAATTCGATATTGATTCACTTACAAATATTAATGTAACAACACCAATTTTTCTTGAACATTAAAGACATTCTCTCATTGAACTATTTAAAATAAATTTAGAATTGAAATTTAAAGACATTTATGGATATTTATGGATGGACATTTATGGATAGATTTAAAGATATTTATATGCCATAGTGGTCAAAAATACCGCTAACATTTATTACAGAGAAACCAGACTATGCTATTTGTGTAGTGTTGATGACATCTTCAGAAATGTCCTTTCTCCCCTGTTTCACTGTTTTGTTCAGTGACTGACTCAGAAGTCTGTCTCCTACCCCATAATGCTTCATGCTGCATTCAGTTGCAACGTAGAACTTTGTTATTGATCATTACCTCTGCAAAACCAGTGAGAAAAACTGTGCAAGAATTCAGTTTTCCTCACTGGTTTATAAAAAAAAACAGAAAAAAACATTTTTTTTTCTGTTTTTCTTAAGTTGAAAATCTCAGCCTTATAAACAAATATGAAAACTCTCCTGTTTTTCCATGAAGATCACTCTGTCTTCTCATATTTCTCTTGAGATAACTAGTAGTATGTGAGATGACCTCGGTGACACTAAATGGATCACATGATGCACATTTGGGTAGAAATCATTTAGTCCCATTTTGAAATCTGAATTTGATTCATTTTGTGTTATAAAAACTGAGAGGTCTAGAGGAGCTGCATGAGGACATTATTTTTAGATATTTCCATTCATGTGTGTGCAGGGAGCCTGCTGCCTGCTTGGTCAGCTTGGCCAGCATCCCCCTGATTGGTTGATTGTTCCTTAAAGTGGAAGAAGCAGCCCTTTATGAGTACAGTGTCACCACTAATAGAGCAAAGCAAGCATCAGATAAGAAGACTGGAACACAGTTTCTATACCTCTGACTACACCAGTGTAGTATATCATGCCCTGTGTTGCATCTGCAAGCACACCTGATGCTGATGGCAGGGGAGGGTACTTCAGTTAAATTTCTATATGACTTGGGTAAGAGCTTGTTGACCACTGGTAGGGAAAGTTAGCCTTTGAGACCTGTGAGTCACTGCCCATACCTCCTTTTTTTCCTCCAGCATTTCAAAAAAGTGAATAGTTATGAATGAATGGTCACTCTCAGCCTGATTACAAGGCTAAAGCAAACTGAGATATCGGCTTAGATTGTTGTTAGAGTTCCTTATTTAACAAAAAGTCATCGCAAAATGAGTCAGTACTTTGCAAATCTACAGCATTACTTTATTTCATAAAGTCCAGTGACTCATACCATTGCAGCTAATTGTGAAGTGATAACCTGCCTCCAAGCTTATATTAAATATTTTTATATATATATAAAAAAAATCATCACCAGCAGACATTCACTTTTAGGGTTGAACATGTTTAGAGGATATTTTAAGTGTTCCTGTCAACAATACTGTTTTAATTGTTGTGCAAAATCATTATTGAGTGTTGGTGGTTTGAAAACTTTATAAGAATAAGAATATGACTGTATTTAGGGCATAAATTGAGGGATTTTATCTAATGACTCATATGTGTATGTCTGAATGCATGCTTGGTGTTTGCATATTTGTTAGCTTGTGTTTGAATTCATCTTGCATGGCCACAGGTTTGCAATAATGTGTGATTCTTCAGCAAAAGTGAAAATATCTGTTGGCATTTTCTGCCATCCCCTTAGAAGTAATCTCAGAACCAAAATCTGAATGCACCCTGACAGACTTAAAGGGAATTTTGCACCAGAGGTACAGTGGAGAAGGCTATCGGCCAGGCCTTCCACCTCACCCTTTGTGTCTCAGACTACCAAGTGATCCCCAACCCTCACACAACCTTTCTCCAACTGTATTTATAATGCATTAAGGCATTATGCAATGACCACAAATCCAAGACAGCTACAATAGTGTGGCAGCTGTCAGAGCACCAGGATGCCAATTACCTCGTATGGCCATGTGCCATCAGTAGCGCCTCTTTCCGACTTTCACCTTCTTATGTGCCTATATGGTGCAGAGAAAGGAGGAGGAAGAATGCAAGAGAGGCAGAGACATAAATGAAATGACAGCAGTGGCAGAAACAACAGGAGATTGTTGATTTTAATGAGCAAGAGAACATGCTGTACAATGAGAGAAAATGTGAAAGGAAACAAAAAAAAAGGGAAGGCTCAGAGAAGACATGAGGGGAGATTACAAAATCAGGGGCAGCTCTGCATTATTAAAGACGTCCAGATATGACACCATCTGTCATGTTTATTCGGCTCACATTTGTAAATGGGTTAATTATCTTTACCAATAAATGCCCATGCAGAGCTTTCAGGATGCTTAAATCCTTCCCTAAATTAGGTATTTCACATCATTCACATTTTTTTTTCCATGCAGTCATTATTCTGGCCACTGAGAGCAGGATTAGGACAACTTTTCTACACACTGGATAAGGGAGCCGAAGCCAGTTAGTCATATTAAACCCAACACACTTGTTACATTCACACTGATAACAACATTTATAGTTTATCTGAATTGGATTTCTTTGGAGAATTAAGAGAAAGTAGTGCATCCAGTAAAGACCCAGGGAAATGTTAAAGGAAGAATTAAACACCATGTCTAACTTACCTTTTCTGTTGAAGTATATTATCTTTTCATTTTAATCTTATTTTTGTTTTTTATCATCTGCAAAATCATTTTCTAGTTTAACCCATTTGTTAAACATTTTTGTTAAAGAAAAAAATATAATAATTAAGGAAAATAACTATTTGACTTTTCTGTTGAGAGTAAAAATGGAGGACTTATACCATTGTTTTTAAAACATTCAACCTAGTTTACACAAAAAGTTGGAAACTATATGAAATATAAAATGCAATTTGATGATTTGGAAATAGTTTAAATCACATTGTCAGCTAAATGTAACACAAAGACTATTGCCAACAACATATTTAAATAAAATTAGGACAATGGCAGGTTTACCACCCTGCTCTGTTTCCATGTCTTAGTTAATGTGGGATATCGCATGCTCCTGAGCTCTTCACAGAGGAATGCTGTTGTAATACATGCAGGATGGGATTTAGCATTGTTTTGTTGATGCACAGACTTTTCTGAAAAAGGTTTTTGACGCAATGTTTGTAGTTTCAATCTGGACTTTTATAATTATAACGTATATTTATTTTCTTTGAGTGTGTAAATTATTGGACATGTGCTGCCAAGGGTTTTGACTTTTATCCTTGACCAAAATGTCATTTCTTTGAATTTTAATGACAAGCTAGAAGCGCAAAACACAGAAATATCATGCTGAAGTTGCCTGAAGGGACACGCTATTTATATCCAAAGCCATGGGATTAATGTAGGTTGCTCCAAACTTGTTTATGTTTTTCATCATTAATGGATGTGCAAATTACTCATACCGTGTGCACTATACACCTCCAAATTGTCACAGATGCTGACTTTGAACTGTGCTAATAACAGCTAGGATGGTCCCTCTCCTCTTCAGCCAAGAGGATGCAGTGCCCATGATTTCCAAAGAGAATTTCTCATTTTGAGTTGACAGACCCCAAGACAGTTTCTACTTCCTGCCCGTTTTTCTTAAAATGACACACCCAAGGGATGTTTTCTGTGTCTCTAACACCATTTCACATATGTTTTTTCTTTGCATGGCATTTGTAGATAATAAGCTAAAATGGCTTTTATTTATTTTATTTTATCTTAGTTGTTTATTTATTTATTTTTTAATACTATATTAATCTCTTTTGGGAAATTCAGTCTCTGCATTTTCCCCATCTCTAGATTAACTAGAGAGCAGTGGGCTGCCATGTCTCGGCACCCGGGGAGCAGTTGGTGGGGGTGAAGGACCTTGCTCAAGGGCCCACAGTGGTTTAACCTTAGCTCCATGTCCACCTCTTTAACCACTAGGCTACAACTTTTAGACGTGTTCTTGAGCTTATGCAGTTACATGGACTAGACATCATATGTGATTTTGGTTTAGTGTTTCCTGAGGAGCCTAAGCTAATTAGACTGGGAATTATCAGTTGCAGTCTTGTACCCGGTTTCAATGTTTTCTCCATATTTTCCTTACAGATGACAAAATCACAGAATTCTTTAGTTTTGTGTGATGGGATGCTGTCCTCAAACTGAGTGTATATTTGTCCACAAAATCATTTACAAAGTGTCGAACTCATCCTTCTGAAGCTAGAATCAGCGTTCTTGGGTGCTCTGTTTCCACACCCAAAATCATGCTACTTACCCACTGGAGTTTACTTAATTAGTGGTCAAATGTTCCAATAAAAATGTTCCATTGTTTCACAAAAGTAATTGGTTTTTTTATGAAGCATAAAGACCAATTGAAGCTTTCTCTAAATTAGCTTATATTTTGCTCATTTTTTGTAGAAAGAAAAATAACAGCTTTAAAATGGTTTACTGTATGTGCCTGAGGTGAACTATTTGCTGCTATTTGCTGCACTTGTATACAGGATTGTCAGTTATTCAGCAAGAAGAAGAAAAAAAACCCTCTTGTTTAACAACTGTAGCAGTAAAACTAGAGAGTAAAACTACAAGTCACACTATGATCGTTGACTTTTTTTTCATTCACACGCATATGCTGAATGATGAACATAAACTATAGCTTATTGTCAGCGTTTTGTCTTTCTGTCTCTTTCAGGTGCAAGAGTGGTTATGTCTGAACTGTCAGATGCAGAGAGCATTAGGGATGGACATGACTACACCACGCTCCAAGAGTCAGCAGCAGATCCACTCTCCTTCTCATCCAACTGCTCCTGAAATTAAACCCGACGCTTCAGCTCAGCCTGCACCCCAGACGCATCCCCCTCCTCAGACACAGCCTCCAGCACAGGCCCACCCAGCACAGGCCCACCCAGCACAGGCCCACGCAGGCCCACCCAGCGCCTGGCCCTGTCAAACAGACTGGTCCAGCTGGCCCAGGTCAGCAACAAGCAAAGCTGCCTCCAGGGGCAGTCCCTCTCCCCGGGATGGCCAAGGCCCCATCCCAGCCTGATTTGTCCCGCAACTCTCCCGCCCACCAACCCCAGCACCCCCGCCAGGATCAGACACGCAGTGCAGGGAGCTCCCCTTCTCGACAGCCCCCACCCCCAGAGCAGACATTTGGGAAGTTGTTTGGCTTCGGTGCTTCTCTTCTTAACCAAGCCAGCACGCTCATATCTGAGACCACTCAACCCCAACAGCAGCCTCCAAAACCGGCTCCTAAACCTGGTGGGCCTCCTGGTCCTGGACCTGGAGCAGGTAAACCTTCAGGACCACAACCAGCACAACAAGGGCCACGAGCCCCTGCTCCTCAGCAGCAGCAGCGGCAGCAACCTGTCCCGGACTCTTCCAAACCTAAAGCTTGTTGTCCCCTCTGTAAGACAAACCTGAATATAGGCAACACAGCGGAGCAGCCCAACTACAACACCTGCACACAGTGCCACTCCCAAGTGTGCAATATGTGTGGATTCAATCCCACTCCACACCTAGTCGAGGTAAGATTCTTATTTAATCTTTCTGGCTTTTAGCCATGTGTATCAGAGTATGAGCTTCACTGAAACAGCTTGCACACTATGGATCCACTAAATTTAATGATTTATCGACATGTTTTTGTGAAAAATGCAGTGTCATAGTGCAGTCCAGTGGTTTTGTTTTTATCCATTTATGGCTGCCTGGATGGTGTTTTTTTTTTTTTAACTGATGATGCTTGAGTGCATGAATCAAAGATGTGTCAGGCATTGCTTCCATTTACACTTTCGCTGAGATTTTTCCAGATCTCAACATTTTATGAATCTGTCTGCACTGTTGCTTCTTTGTATTTATGATATATGCTACATTATTTCTCGCTTTCATTCTATAGCGGGATTGACAATAATTTACTAAAGAAAAGTTGAATGCAATCTTTCTTTCCCTGCGTTTTATGGACTGCACCTGCTCTGTTCTGCACTGTCTTCCCTGTAGTTCGCAGAGTCTAAGAACAACTGACTCACCTCATCAGTAACTGCCCTGGAGCAGCACCGAAATGTATGACCATGTTACAGGAAACAGAGCCTATTAAATTCAATTTAATGGATTATTTTTGTATTTATTAGTCATATATAGAGGTCAGCTGGCAGAGGGAATATTCCTCTTTTAAGTGCCCCCTTGTGCTGTGTCATGGTGGGAATTTACTTGGTAAGAATAGGGACTTGCAATCGCTTCCAAAACCAGGCAATAACAGAGTTTAATTATGCAAATCAAGTCCAATTGAATGATAGCAGTAATAACAGGCTTGCTGCAGAGCTCTGGCTTTTTATGGGCAAGTCTTGTCTTCCCAGGCATCTGGTTGTCACAGGCACAAGCAGAGGCCATTCATAGATTGCTATGGAAACAGAGATAATTTGTTTGTCAGCTGTCTGCTTTCATGCTTGGCTGCTGAAATGTTGAAAGTCTCCAAAAACTTTCCGACTGCTGCTGTTGTTTTCACGAGAGATGGAATTATTGGGTTTGTTGTGTTTCTGCTCTGCTGGTTCAGGTCTGCAACTCAATCCAACATAAGATGAATTCCTTCCGAATCTTTAAATGGCTTTTGTTGTCATTCTTTCTGAGCTAGCACATGGGTCACTTGAGAGTGAGGATGAAATGTTTTTTGTTGCTGTGGTGAAAATATATCTGAACCAGGGACGGAAATATGAAATGAACGGGTACAAGGTTTGACACTTTGCTAATGTACTGTACCGTACAGTACTGTATCGTACCATCTTCTGCCACTTATCCGAGGTTGGGTCGTGGGGGCAGCTGCCTAAGCAGGGAAGCCCAGACTTCCCTTTCCCCGGCCACAGCCGCCAGCTCATCCGTAGGGATCCCAAAGCATTCCCAGGCCAGCCGAGAGACGTAGTCCCTCCAGCGTGTCCTGGGTCTTGTCACAGTGATATGTGCCTCACCAGGGAGGCGTCCCAGAGGCATCCTGACCAGATGCCCGAGCCACCTCATCTAGCTCCTCTCGATGCGGAGGAGCAGCGGCTCTACTTTGAGTCCCTCCCAGGTGACCGAGCTCCTCACCCTATCTCTAAGGGAGAGCCCGGCTACCCTGCAGAGGAAACTCATTTTCAGCCGCTTGTACCCGCAATCTTGTTCTTTCGGCTCATGGCCATAGGTGTGTGTTCAAAAACAATATTTTATTTCATGAAATAATAATTTTGTAAATTTTTTATTTATTATTAGTTTCTTTAGTTTCTTTTTATTTGAATTACTATTGTGAATTTTGTCCTTTCTTAAATTGGAGGGTATGAATGATTTTGAGGACAACTGTATATACATGTCATTGTGTTTTGGTTAACATTTGGGCCGCCAGTGGTTGCAGCTATGGCTTAGCTGTTTTTGAAAAAATACATAAAATTCATAGGCTATGTGCACTGCTGCGATAATTTAATTTGTCGATACGAAGACATAGTGCTGTTTAATTTTCTCCTGATTAGAAAGCATCATCAACAATGTTATTGTCTGTTATTGACTCCTAATTATTGCAGGGTGTAACTTAATGGCTATGGTGAAATGGATAAAATGAGAAGCTAACAAAAAGCACACAAAAAAAAGCCAGCTAGAAGACAGCGCTAATGAGCAGGCGCTAGCAGTTTAGCCACCAAGAATGGGTCCATCTGAGTGAGCAGGTGCTAACCACCTGGACTGGCACAAGCAAACAAGCTAGCGTGGTTGCTTGCGCGTTCAAGCATGTTCATGGTTCACCACCGGCACATCTTTGCTAGCCTTCTGGGCAGGTTAACCAATCAGAGGACAGTTCTTCAATATACTCTCATTTTGAAGGTGATGATGAGATGGGGTGAAAGTTGTCTCTCTCTCTGAAATGATTACAGCCTGTTTGTAGTTATAGAGGGTACTAAGCTAATCTGAAGGTGCACAAGATTTAGAAGTAAATGAGGGGAAATGATATTGCCAGGCCTACTTAAGAAGACAAGGGCCTCTCCTTTTTTCAAGTGCTATTCAACTGTACAAGGGATTTTTAAAGTGCACAGTTAAGTGCAACACTCTCAGTGTCATCCTCAAATATCTGGTCAAAAGTGTGTCTATTTTATTATTTTTGAGCAGTGTTCTTCCTTTCTTTACTCCTTCGCTTAATAACACCTTAACTTTTCACTATGCCTTCAAGTGTGTCCATTCAGAAAGATTATAAACATATGATTGATGAGGCAGGTATAAATTTGCTCTGACCACAGATATTATCTGGCCCAAACACGCACAAATCTGTAAAAACATTAAAAGTCTACTGCTGCATGTTTCAGTCTTTAGCTTCATTAACATCATTCTTACCATCAATGTCTGTTCCATGTTTCTGGTTTGATTCATTGTGCACAGGATTTATGTAGATTATGTAGATCTCTCTTCCTCCCACAGTCCAAAGACATGCATGTTAAGTTAATTGGTCACTCTAACTTGCCCCTAGGAATGAATGTGGGTGTGAATGGTTGTCTGTCTCTGTGTTGGTCCTGCGACAGACTGGCGACCTGTCCAGGGTGTACCCTGCCTCTCGCCTGATAATAGCTGGGATAGGCTCCAGTAACCCCCGTGACCCTGAACTGGATAAGCGGTACAGAAAATGACTGATGACATGACATGACTGATATATATACATATATATATATATATATATATATATATATATATATATATATATAATCTGATTTATTTAATATTTAATAATCAATATGTTTAATACATTTTCTCTCGCCTGCGTTATATGGTTGAGCCAACTGTCAGGATGTTATCGGCCCTGAAGGACATCAAGACACACGCCAGGAACAGTAATGGACTGGATCACTTTGAAACTGATGTCCATAGAGAAAGGCTTATTATTGATTTCAAGCCAAAGGATAAACTGTAATTAAGATGCTGACATCGCCCCCTTCACAAAGAAAGACTGGCAGATGGATTTGATTTTCATCTAGTAAGGTAGTCCTGTGTTATAAACCAGGTGTTATTCACATGGATTAATGTTATGGCCCAGGAAACTTTTGGCTTTTTGGTCTTTATTGTGGAGGTTTTGTAAAACGTCCAGCGCAAACTGCTTCTTGTTAAATGTGCAAGGTTTGGATTTTTTATAAAGGTTTTTATTTTCCCTCTGTCCACCCCTTGCTGTGTAGAGAATTCAGGAGATGTTGTGGAATGTACAAACCTAAATTAAGACGTTAATTTGCTGTTATGTGTATTTAGTAAAACTATGCGCCATGGTTTCAAAGCGCTGTCCATGGTGAGGATGCCGTCAGCAGCGTCAGCTTCACTGGATGATAATATTTTCAGATATGTTTTTCTGGGTGAACTTGTTTTATATTTACACATTTTGGCTTTGCAGAGCACGATTATTGGATCATCTTTGTAACCTAAAGTTATTCAGTTTTCTGCTGGTAATGTTGAATAGGCGTCTTCTTGCTGGGAGTTTTATTTATGGGGTTTTTTGGTGCTGATGGCTGAGGTGAAGGCCCAGCTGTGATGCACACAGTTCGTCACTGAACTTTATATAGGTCAAAGTCAAAGCACTTTCATGTAATTTTTGCTTCAGAAAAATGGTGGTGCATCCTTAAAATAGGTCCAAACTTTCTTCATTCAGTTGTGTGGTCTCTTTATTTATTTATTTACTTTTAATGTTATGATCTTGATGCAGTGCCTCAAAATGGACAGAGAGTACTCTAAAGCCTTTTTATACCCACTAGCATCCTCTAACATAGTGGAGTGAGAAAGTGTTTATTAGCTTTAAGTTCTGCACCAAACTATTCTGCATTTGTAACTGGTATTAGTCAGCTTTAGCTCCAATCTGCATTAATGGGAACACAATTCCCAGGTGTGCCTGCCAATGGCTTTTTTTTCCCCATGACATGGTGTGATATGGCACTGTGATGGACTGGTCACTGGTCCAGGGCGTAGTCTGCCTTTTTACTGATAGCAGCTGGGACAGGCTACAGCTACCTTGAAAAAAGACAAAAAAGCAACTATATTCAATGGATTGATGACTGGATGCTATGGTATAGTACCATTTGTGTTTTTCTACCAAGCAAGACTTTTTTTTTTGTTCTAACTCAACTGATGTCCCAAACAAGCCAAGTCATTATGGTGAGACTACGGGTGCACGATATTGGAATTTTGGCCAATATCTGATATGCCGATATTTTAAAACCCATGTGGTCGATAACCGATATCGATACCGATATTTAAGCTGAAAAAATAAGCAGTCATTGCAAATAGCAGTTTTGTTATCCATTTCCGACACTTTGAAAAATAGGGGTAGGAAAAATATCGATACACTGAAATATCACAATATTTTCATATGCCAATATCAAATCATGCATCATGCATGTTAGGTTAATTGGTCACTCTAAATTGCCCCTAGGAATGAATGTGAGTGTGAATGGTTGTCTGTCTCTCCATGTTGGCCCTGCGACAGACTGGCGACCTGTCCGGGGTGTACCCCGCCTCTCGCCTGATAATAGCTGGGATAGGCTCCAGCAACCCCCGCGACCCTGAACTGGATAAGCGGTACAGAAAATGACTGACTGACTGACTGAATATCAAATCAATATTTAAAAACATGGCATAGATCTATTTTACTTTCAAAATCTTGCGAGATTTCATCATAATGTTACAAAATCTCACAATATTTCATGAATTCTCTGATCAGAACGATGAAATACTGCAATATTTCGTTAGTAAAATAGATAGATACCACATTTTTAAATATCAATATGATATCAGCATAATCGGAATATTGCAATATTTCAGTGTATCAATATTTTTTCCCACCCCTAGTCTTTAGAAGTTTTAAAGTCTGTAACAAAGAAGTTTTTGAAGAAGAAAAAGAAGTTTGGGGGGTTTGTTAGACTTTAGAAACAGCAGGCTGATCAGATAAACATCGGTTTGGTGGCCGATGTCCGATACTCAGTTTTAAGACTGATATGGGCTGATACCGATAGGGGGCTGATTATATCGTCCCTAGGTGAGACTGAAACACTATAGGGCGTCGACTAGTCAGGGTAAATCAGAATATGTCAGTGTAAACTCTTTTTAAAACTTCAGCACACAATTTACAACATTAACTGTAGATATGTCATTTTCTACATGGCTATTATACTGTAGGTGACTGAAAAATACATGAGCATGCTTATTAATCGTGAGTACAGATTTACAGATCAAGATTTGT
Source organism: Atherinomorus stipes (assembly GCA_023101725.1). Lineage (NCBI taxonomy): Eukaryota > Metazoa > Chordata > Actinopteri > Atheriniformes > Atherinidae > Atherinomorus > Atherinomorus stipes. The sequence goes on along the minus strand of JALJCO010012193.1, from coordinate 477,560 downwards.
TTCTCTGCTAACCAGCTCTGAGCTCTGCAGCACCCAGTTGTTATGATCTTCCCCAGCAAATATTCAGCCTCCCCTGAACTCCTCAGTAACTTTTTCAGTGCAATAACTACTGTGTACTTGATACTCCTCGCTTGTAAGTTGTTTTGGGTAAAAGCATCTGCTGAATCAATGCAATGTAATAAACACACACAGCAAAGTTGTTTGTCCCAACTTTGTTGCTGCAGCTTCACACATACTGAACCCACCCTGAGTGCAGGGATACTGTGTGTCATCAGTAGAAAACAAAGCAAAGGAAAGCCAGACCAAGTCTTACTGTGCTGTACCGGATTGTACCATGTTGTTGGAAATTATCATCTGGGTGCTGCACTTAAGACAACAAGAGTGGGCACAGTTCTCTTTTTATTTTTAGTTACCCACTCTAATGTGCCACATGGAGGCTCTGACACTCCCAGCAACAATTAAACATCATGGCTTTAGATGGGAGAAGTGGTCATTCCTGAATCAGTCTGTCAGGTTCAGTCTCAACTTTTTTGTTAGCTGAAATAAAATTAAATGAAAAATAATTTATTTATCCCGAAGGGAAATTCAATTCTGTAGTAGTTTTAATTTTCTTTTTTTTTTCTTTTAACAAAATCAATAACAACAGTCATAATAATAATACAAATAATTAAAAAGAGGTGTTGTTCTGGTGGCTGCTGGCAGGAATGATCTTTTGTACCTCTCCGTCTTGCAGCGGACCTGACGAAGCCTCCTCCTAAACACACTGGTGTTTCGTCACCATGTTGTGTATAAGATGTGAAGAATCCTTCATCATCTTCATCAGCTTGTGCAGCATTTTTTTTGGACAATCAGCTCCAGCGACTTCAGAGTTATCATCAGCACAGAACCAGCTTTCTGGATCAGTTTGTTAAGTCGCTTCAAGTCTCTGGTTCTGATGCTGCTGCCCCGGCAGATGGCTGCAAAGCTGTTTGCACTTTTCACAGCAGACTTCTAAGTATATGCAACATCCTGGTGCAGACGTTGAATGATCTCAGCTTCCTGAAGAAGTAGAGTCTGCTCTGACCTTGATTGTAGTAGCGATGTAATGATATGAAAATTTCATGGTTATTGTGACCAAAATGATCTCGGTTATCAGTGTTATCGCGGTATTATTTAAAAACCCCTGAGCATCTTAAGAAATATCCAAAATGGGTCTAAACGTCTACTTTGTCCTTTTAAATGGGGACAATCCTCCAGAGTACTGTCCATGTGGGTGCCTTCATTGCCTTCTGCCATGTTTTCATAAATCAAACATTGCTAACTGGGACTGCTGCTGCTTTTCCACTCAATGAGCAGCATCACTGGGAGTTTTTCAAAGTGAAGACATCAGTCACTGTTGAACGATAATTAAAATTTGAAACAGTATTAATCGTTGGGAATTTATCACGTTAATCATTTTATCAGTAATCGTTACATCCCTTGGTTGTAGATGTAGTCAGTGTTGCATTTCCAGTGTAGTCTGTTGTACATAGGGCTGGGCGATATGACCAAAATCTCATATCACGATATAACTCATTTTATATCACGATCACTATATGCATACTATACGTGGAGGGATCCACATTGAAGTTATGGAGCTTCTCACATAAAGCAGCTGAAATGTATTAAAAGCACTTGAGAAGTCAAAGAACACGATACTCAAAGTGCTGCCTGATTGGTCCAGATGAAAATGAGCTCTCTGAAGCAGGTAGATGATGGCGTCTTCAAGCTCATGACGATATGCAAACTGTAATGGGTCCTGAAAGGTGTTCACTTGCTTGTTCCGGTTCAGTTTCTTTAGTTGTTTCTTGACCTGTATACATGCTGAAGCCGCCTCCCAATGTATTCCTCAGTTGTCACTTTGGATAAAAATATCTGCTAAGTAAATGTATTGTAATGCTGCAACTCATGGATAGAAGGAAAAGAGACTGATTGATTTTAAATTCTATGAGAGACAGCTGGCGGCTCTCTCTAAGCCCTGCTGTATGGGGCTTATTTCTGTGTCCAGTCAAAAAAAAAGGAAAAAAAAAAAGAAGAAAACTGAGGCAATTATTCAAGAAAGTCAGCTTATCAGGAATTGTGTTTATCCCCAGCTTGCATTAAGACAGTGTTTTTCTGTCCCTTCATGTTGCTATAGCTTGTTTCCTGGAAGGGTAATTTGGATGTAACTCCAGTTGTGTTTTGTTCCTGCTTTTAAAAAACCTTTTGAATACACAACTTATAGTGTAAAAATGGCATATAAAACCCTTTGCTTTTATCAAATCTGTCCTCCACCACATCAAGTAGCTTCCTTGTCTTAAGCTCACCAAGAAAATTTTGCTCCTTAACCAGTGTAAACAGTAACTCAAAACAGAAAGTGACAGTCCTGTTAGAGTTGTGGGGTTTATCCCCTCACCACCTCTCAGGAGTCCTGATGCAGACTTTTAGTTTTTCTCCCTGCCATGTTGCTGCTGAGCACTGAACTACATCTCAATAAATTACGCTAAAGTGTAATCAAGGAGATGAGAAAGCTCCCATCCGAGTCAGGATATGTGGCAACTTTACCTTTTCTTTGTTTTAGAGATCATTTTGGCAGCAAAGAAACAAAAATACAATCATTATCATGATATGTTATTCGGAGTTTGTTGTTTTTTTAAACTCTTTTTTTTTTTTTACATTGACTCAAAGACATGCATTTTTTAAAAAAAATTTCTGTTTAAAACATTAAAGCATTCTTCATAGTTCTGCTGCAAGAAAAAACTGACAAAAAACAAAGTCATGCTTCAGTGTTGACAGCTCAGAAAATGACTAAAAGGAAATAAACTGCTAAAGAAGAGAAAACACAAATATATGTTGAAGCAGTGTCCTTAAAAAAGCTTATTTTGGTGTGATATTGACTCAATAAGCATTCATGTTCTTGCCTGTGTTTTGCCAAATCATCTGATGATAAATCATTCCATCCTTTTTCTCTGTGAGCGATGATTAAAAAAATGTTTTGTGGCATTTGGACATCAGATAAATGATGGAAATATTCTTGAAAACACATTTTCTGTAACTTGCTAGTGACATAATGCATAATTCATACAGAGTGAATTAGGCTGAGCCGTATCGTATGAAAAAATAGTCATCCCCTTTTTAATCTGTGATGAGACGACGAGCGCCAGTGTCTGCGAGAGCGAGTGGAAGAACTGAGGAGGAGGAAAAGAAGGGAAGAGGTGAAATATTGAGGAGGAAGAAGATAGTGGGAATCAGAGATAATGAGTGAGAGGAAACCAACTGTTTGTCACATTGCAGAAATTTTCACATCAATTAGTGCTGAAAGTCATGTGTGGCTCTGAGTAAATAAGATGTCCTTGTTTTGGGACACTTCTTCCCCATTACGCCTCTCAAGGAGATTAAAACCAACCATGCGTCATCGTCGTCTTTCCAGAGTTTGGTTGTAAATAAAACAGAGTGTTTTCATGGGAGTGTCTGCTGCTCACTCTGATTTACAGCACGCTGAAGTCAATCTTTACTCCTGAATTGCCTTGACTTTTCTTTCTGTCTCTTTGCTGGCAAGCTCTTCTGCCTATAAACAGATCCAGCAGAGTGGATGCAATGCTTTGGCTCCCTCTTGAATGTACATGCAGGTAGAGGTGTGTTTGACATAATGCATTATGTCTCATTCCCTGGCAGTCTCACAATAACATTATTTTTCCCTTGACAGTTTTCCTGTATGCCTAAATTTTTTGTCTCCCCAGTTTGGCAGGTGTTGCGGTCTGACTTTTGTGTCTATTATTATGATATAGAAGCTCACCCGCTGTTTATAATGAGGTGGAGGCCCTGAGTGGGTCATAAATAAGGACTGAGTTCCTCAGAACTGTAGAAAAAGTGTAGAGAAATAGAAAACATAGCTCATCAATAATTCAGAGAGGGTGAACATTATAAATAGTTCATGTGGTGTGGAGCAGTGAGAGAACTGTGTTTGATTTCACATGTCATATAGGGTCAGTGAGTGCTGATGCATGAGCAAGCTATATGTCTATAAATGTATGTGAGAAAAACATGCACATGTTCAGGTGATTCTGTGATGCAGATAATTAACTATAACTGTAGGTTCTTCTATTAATAATAAGGAAATCAAATGTACTGCTCATAGAAATGTCTATTTTTGTACGGCAGTTTAGTCATTTATACTTGTGTGCTTAGCAAAAACATACCCTCCTGGTTAGTGAGATTCTCCTTCATCTTCTAGGATATAAAAGTCGACTAAAAAAACTGGATTTCAGTGTTGAAATATGCTGTGATGTGTCAGCAAAGTAAAGTTCAGCTGTGGTCTATTTTGGCTCTGGTTTCTGGTCTCATTGGTTTGATCTGCCTGAAACAATTTAGAGCTAAATTAAGCCTAGCATTTAAATGCTACCAACATATGCACCAGTAAATGAGTCATTATTTCAGTTTCTATCTGCATTGTTTAGTATATGCTATAGCCATAAGTGCCCAAGGGATACTACTGTACATGAGCTCTCACACAAGAGTGATCTTATAGACTCATTTAGTAAAATGCACATCTGTGGCAGAGCAATAACTATTAGACTGCACAAAGAAAGGTTGTTTTTTTTTTTTTTTTTCAAACTGTGACACCATCTGTAATTACTTTGTGGTATATTAGTTTATTGTTCTGTGCCTTGGAAACAGACTGCTTTCGCTTCTCACTCATGACAGGATGATAAAATAACACACAATGCATTTACCTGTGGAAATGTTTCTTAAATGAATTTGTCAGTTTCAATCTCTGATTTCTCATCCATGACAACATAGAAGCTTGAGACCTCTTTGCTCTTGAAGAAACAGCATGCATACAGTAAACATATGTAGAACACGTACAATTTGCAAATGTGTCATAGATATGCAGGAACATGACTGTTGCTTTTACACGGATCCTCGGTATGGATGAACATGTCACTCTCATTCTCAAACATGCTGGAAGTGTTTTCTAAAGGTTGGCACCAGCCTGTGTCTCCCTCAGGAGCCTCATACAAAGCCAGATGGCTGGAGGCATCAGGCATCCAAGCCTGCCGAGCTCAGCCTGACTGCTCCCAAAGTGATGATGGTGCGCCATCACATGATTCAAGCACCCATCCGGTCTCAATCAGCTGCTTGCTGCCTTTTAGTACCTCTATTTTCTTTTAAGCTGTCCATACAAAGTACTGAAGCTTAACTAATTAGTTTCAGAATGAAGACACAAAGCCAGTGTTATTTTTGCAATCAATAAGGATGACCATCAACAAAAAATAGAAATTTGTGTCCAACTTCTGCTCCCCACATTTGAAAGTTTTCCATATGCTCCTGTTCTTGGTTTTTGTGAAACATGTTTTCTAAAACATTGTTATTTCTGCTTTGTTGTTGTGCTATGTCCTCACTTTACTTGTTTTTATTCTCAGCTTGTCAAATTTTGTTATTTTGTTATGTGACACCAGCAGCAAACACAACGAACATCTCTTTGGAGCGTTTGCTTCTGAGCATGTGGCAAGATTCTCTTTTTGTGGTTGGGGAGGATATACATGAGGTTTCCCCATTTTCCCCATTAGCTTTCGCTTACTCTGACTCCCTGATTGCTAAGGTTGAGGCATCTCATCTTTCATTAGGGTTTTCCACTATAACTATTTGCTTAAGCTAAGGCCACATCGACGGTTAAAAGGGAAATTTGCTTTTTTTGAACCTGGGGTCTGTTTTCATAGGTCCTTTCATGTATGTGAGTGATGGAGAAAGGAATTTTCAAGATAGCCCCAGTATTTAGCTGGGCAGGCAGCATAGCAGCAGCCTAGCAGCCCAGTTAATAATAAGTTCACCCTAAAAACATGCTTTTTTTCCACACTGAACTTGGATAGTTTCAACGAATGTCTGACAACATACTAGAAAGGCCATATATACTGTATGTATATATGTATGCACATATACTGTATATATATATATATAGATATATATAGATATATATCTATATATCTATATATATCTATATAGATATATAGATATATATGTGAAAAGACATATGAAAACAGACCCCAGGTTAAAAAAAAGTGAAATTCCCCTTTAATGTTGAACAGGGATGTTAAACTCCCTGTCTTATCTGCATCCATACCGTCTTTTATGAATCATTTAAAGGTTGAATATGGAACATTTTTATTAAAAGCTACATATTTTTAAAAAAATAATACCTCCACAGGTCTTTTGGGGGTGTACAGAATGAAAGTACAACATTTCCCAGAAAAATTATATTTAGCCTAAAAATAATTATAAAATAATTTTATTAACGTCTATAAGCCAATACACGCCGCCATTGCAGGTTGCCAAATACAATCTCTGTGTGGAAACAATATTTTGGTCATAGTCAGGCTTGTACAGGGGAAAACCGTGGAGATGATGAGTGAAGCAGCTGCTTCAGAGCCCTGGAGATATTATCTGTTTCTGAGGAGGAGTGACCTGAGAAGAGCAAAACCTGGAGTAAATTTAGGTGAAGACTTCACTAAATGGACCCACATAAACGTTTTCCACGGAGTAAAACACGGAAATGGCGACTTTTCTCCTGGATCGGTAAGCTAGCTTGTTTGCTAACATGGCTAACGTTAGCCGTCAGTTACTGTATAAACTCCTCTGTGTTACTTGTTGGACATGCTGCAGACTGTTGGTCACTTGCGTATCGGCAGTGAGCCTGGCATCCCAGCAGCTGGAGTTGTTTTTCTGCCGTTGCAACTACAACCTAGACACACGTGATGTCGCTGTTCTGTCCGTATTCCATATTCAACCTTTAAGGCTCGATGCAAAGAAAATTCTGATGGTCCATTTGCACATACTGAGCATGTGCCACATCATGGGCAGTATATTACATCAGTATGTAAACAGGAAGCTCATTTCACTTGCTGCCTGGACTAGCGAATGGATGCACAGAGAAAACGAAAACTTTTATGGCCAGGCAAACTGACGACAAAATGTTGAGTTGTTTAGGCTACTTTCCAATGGAAAGTAGCCTAAACAGTCTGCGCTGTCAGTCTGCGCTGTCATCACTTCCTTTCATTGAACGGCAAAGTTATCAATACTAGGCTGCTTACCTGTCAGCTTGGCATTTACTTGTCCCGTTGCCTGGCTAAATAAATATGAGAATGAAAGACCCTTAAACGCTGTGTAAATATGAACAATAGGGGATATCAGCTAAATGTGTGCATGTTTAAGCACTTGTGTAGACGTGGCCAAATGTAAATATTGTGGTTTGTTTGAATGAAAAGGCCGACTTTATACATATTGACTTTTCTGAGTGCTTGAAACGGTCTTTAACTTACAAAGAGACCAAAAATGTCTATAAAAACGACTTTGTTGTTATTAAGTCTTTAAGACTTTTAAATAAAGCATTTTCTACGATCGGCCTGACTTACACATTCTATTCAAATGTCACTGGCTGGTCACTCCAGTCTGGAACACCGTCCACTTCCTTGCCTGATTAACTAGCGCCGCTCCGCTTCTGAGACTGACACGGTCTCACGCTTCAGAGACGACTCTACTTGCATACTGTCCTGCACAACACTGGTAGAGATGAGACACTGCAGAAGAAGAAGAAGAAAAGAAGCTGAAAAAGAAGAAGCTGCAGTGGCTGCTCGCGGGATGCACTCAGAGGTGCATTTGACAAGAGTGAAAAAGAGGCTACGTGGTGCAGCTGAAGATGTAACTGAGGACGGATCTGATCAAACCATGACTCCTATTTTACGTTATGATATCAAAGAATTATTTCAGATGGGGGGGGGGGGGGGGGGGGGGGCATAATATGGGCCCTTTGAACTCCTTTATAATGTTAATCTGGGGTTCCTCATTATTGCACAGACAACATTTCTATCAATTTACCTGTTTTATTGAAAGCTGACACTACAAAACATAAATACATCATCCCATCTTTATGAGATCTGACCAGTTTTTTCACCATAAATTAGGTAATACCCTGTTAAAATCCCCCCAAAAGTAACACCTGGTGCTTTCAGAGGAAAGAAAATGTCTGAGGCATCAGACAAACACATGCTGTCATGGAGCCTCACAAACTATTTTGCACTTCATCCCAGTTTGCTTTTTTCACAGATTTATTAAATCAATGAAGTGTGTGAGCCTCATAGTCTCCCTGTCAAAATCAAGAACAGATTTTTGTGAAATATTTCAGTGCTGGCTTATACCTTATTTTATCACAGCCCTTTCTTGAATGTGTTATAGTTCACTGGTGTGGCAGATAGATAAAATCTTCCCTCGACATGCCATTCTTTAATGTGACACTGTGGTTGTTTTGTTCTCGTCGCTTGCTCCAGTTCATGATGTATCTATTCATGCACTCTTCTTCACTTTGCACGTTTCACTGATTTTCCCCCTCCATTCGCATTCTTCTCGAGAGAGAGACTGTTTGCTGTTGACACATTGATTGAATTGGCAATTACTTCAGCCTGAATCGCTTGCATTTGACATTACAACATGGGTACTGATTTGGTCTGTGTTGTGTTGATTTAGCCCTTGCAGATAAAAAGACAGCATTTATTAGAGATGATGCAGAAACAAGGAAATAGTGTGTGTATGGGGGAGGGGAGAGGGGACTCATTGAAGGAGCTAATAGTTGAGTGTTACTAATCCGTGTTGAGGGAGTGTAATGATCCCCATGAGTAAAGTGCTTAACCCCAGCACACCCTTGTAAAAATTCATCCCCACAAATAAATGCCATCTGAGAATAGCGAGCCTTGTTCAATAATTAAACTGAGACAATGTCATTTAAACTTTATCTGAGTAAATTAGCTCCGAAGAGACTAAAATACACCCAAATTTGACCTAAATCCTTTGTTTACCATAATGCAATAAAAACTAAATGCACAATACATTTAGTACAGTACACACAGTAATAAGAGGCATTGTGCTGTATTGTGACAGGAGAATGATGTACAGCAATGACTGCCTCCTGTTGAGATCATGCGCACCCAGCACAGATGGCTGACTGGTTTGGAGGTTTAAATGCCACTCACTCTCCTCTCTGGGACCTTTGTTTTTTGGCATCAGACTCTGAGCTCAGGCTGAGCTGCATCTTAACTTCTATGTGTCGCAGGTCTGCTGAGACAGTCCGAGGCATATTTGAATCTATTTTGCATTTTTGTGAAGACAGCACTAATTTCCAGCACTGTTTAATATTATTACATTATATAGGACATTATTCTGCTGCATTACTGAGCACTACAATTTTTTATTTATCACAAGATGTCTTTGGGGGCAACCTCTACCTCCTCCCAGCCCCTCCTGCACCAGCAGCACTATCTGCTCTCGTGATGAATGACTACCTGAAGAACACAGTGACCATACTGAACTTGAATTACCCCTCCAGTCCTTCTCGGGCTCTATCTTCAAATACTTTTTCTCTCTCACCTTGTGGGCAAATGTGCTTTGAGGCCTACAAGTGACCTTAATGTTGGCTTAATCACCTCCTCAGAATTCATCATCTTCAAGGCCTGGTGGCTATGCTAACGAGCTTTAGCCATGCTCCAGGGGCCCCGGGCAGTGCTATGTCTATCCTCACTGTCAGAGCAACGGAGGTGGACTGCTGCAGTCTTCCCACCACTGCGACTGGGCCCTGCTGTCTCAACACATCACTTCACCCGCCTCATTGGTGCTCCCGCAGCACCTCAGGCATGCCACTACTCCCTAATGCTGGTATTAGAAAAGAAGGAGGGGGTTAGCTGAATGTGCTGTGCAAATACTAAAAGGTTGGCGACACAAACGTAAGATTATAGATGTGTGGTTATATGTCAAGGGAACACAAAAACGCAGCCAGACAGAGCATGAGCTGTAATGAAAGGGAGCAGGAGATTGAGAGACAAAATGAAAGAGATAAAGCTCAGTGATCGCTCAGATATAACATTTAACCCCTTGCTAATCTTCTCTGTGCTGCAGCTGTCAGGCAGCTCTGGAAATGATCAGATCAGTCGGTGAAGGTCTGAGTTGTTGCCCCTAGGAGCAACCTCACAATAACATGAACAGTAAAAGCAGCATGATGATCATTACGCTCTTCCAGGGAGATGGTCTTCCCATTAGTGGAGGCGCTGCAGCTCCACTGCCTGCACTCAGCCACCAATGTCTTCCTGCATTTTTAGCTAAATCTCATTTTACAAACTGAAACATAAAGTGTTTCCAGAGAAATCCCAGTTGATTTTTTTAAGATTAATAAACAGACCTCTCAAAGATGCCTAATCAATCTGATCAATACACTTTTTTCATTCAATCAATGAATTATGTACATTTCTTGATGATATACCAGAATCATCTCATGTATTCTTATTTGGTCCTGCATGTTTGTGCAGAAATAAAGCTTGACATATCAGACATCAGGCCATTTGGTAGCTGGGGTGTATTTAAATGTACTTTCTCGTTAGGAAATGATTTTGCTTTTTTGATTGTTTAAATCTTGTATCTTTCTTAATATACAGGCTTAGTTAATCAGTATTTAGTATTAGTCATAGTTTTGTATCATGCTGCATATGTTTTAGTTTATTCAAAGCATTGAAGTTACAGTGCAAAAGTCTTTTCCTGAGATGTTCTCTATCCAGCTTATAGAATGGTTTTTTAGCAGCTTTTTGTATTTCTGCTTTACATACTCCAATTTAAATCTGCGAGTATACTGTACCTTCAACATCTGTAACAGGTAACTAGTCTAAGAGACCACTGTATGATTAGCAGACTTGCTGTAGTAGAGTTGTTATCTTCCCTTTTATTTTGTGATAGGTTGCAGCTGGGGTAACTTGTCTGAAGGTCTAACATGAGGTGTATAAATCTTATTTGCTTGCTAGCTGTAGCTTCGCCTGGCAGGGCTAATAGAAACTCATCTAAAATGAAACAGGGCAGAGGAGACAGCCTGATTAACTTGTCCTCAGGACAGACATATGGGACAAGATAAGACATACGACTTGTTCAAGCTTTACTCACAGTGTTGAATATGCTGCAGTTTAATTAACACTTTAAAAACCAGATATATTTTTAGGTTTTTGTTTTTGACACAGTATTTTGTGTTTTGTCTTGGTTGAGTTTAACAGAAAGCACATTTGAATCTTAAATCTGGGAGGGGCTATTCATCTTCTTGATGATGCAGCAGATGGAATAAAATGTTATCAGCTAGTGCATGCATTGGACTTAATTTCATTCAGCCACACTGCACTTTCTGTGTCTTATAATCTTGGTGACATTAGGTCTGCAGGCCGATTACAACCCACAAAGGTGGAGAACTGTGAATGAAACTGGCATTAAAACGGTGCAGTCAAAAAGGTGTAAGAATATGAGAACATGACAGACCGAATACTAGTATTTTTTTTTCTTTAAACTGCCTGTAGTTTGACAAAAAAAACACACGCAAAAAAAGGAGCATTCACAATGTTTTTAGCTGTCACCGTGGGTGCTTTTAAAGCAAGATTGCAGCAGCCTACGGTAAACACTGCAATCCATCTTGAATATTCTCAGGGCAAATTAGCAGAGCTGAGCTAAAAGGTTGGAAAAAAATAAAAAGGCAGCAGTTAAATGCCAACTTTACAATAGCTTTCTTTGAATACTGTCTTACAAGTCCTTAAAGTGTTTGATGAGCGATATTGGACTGTTCTCCCTTAGCAAAGAATGTATATCTCTGAGGTATGAAAGAGGTGGATCCACAGAATCCCCCTTATAGATTCAGCTATACTTAGCTGTAGTGGAGGCGATGGATTAGAGTTTTCACTTTACAAACCTTTTACAGTGGCATTATGTACCTCCCTCTACCTTACATTATCTTTATTTCACATTATAGTGACTGGAACAGTGCCATTTGATATTTTGCTGGTTCCCCCAAATCCAAACTGTTCATTCTCAACAAGAAGGTGCACATATAACTGCAAAACTGAGACGCAACATACTCGTGGAAAAACAGATTTTTGCTTTTTACCTAGAAAAACCCTAAGATGACTTCTTACAAGTTGAAAATCCTCTGTAGAAGTTGCACGTTTCCTCAGTAATGATCAAAAGGCGACTTTATATCCATGATTTGGCAGAAGCTGCAAATTCCCTATAAGCCTTTAAAATAGGCATCAGTTTGCAAAAATGCACAAGAAGATGTACAGTTGTGAAACAGCTCTGTTGGTTAACAAAACAAAAATGAATCTATATGCAGGTGACTGACAGAGGAGAGACTGTAGGACTTAAAGGGATATTGTGTAAGTTCTCCTGTGTTTTATCCACAAAAACTGATTATTTGGTTCAAAAGTGTTTTTTCATTAATCAGTAATCACTCCCATCAACAAAATGAAGTGCTCCTCTAAGTTCTAAATTTGCCGTTTGTATCATTCATTTACACATCGAGCGGGTCGGCTCGGTGGAGGCTGCCATGTCGTATCGCCATGTTTTTGCGTTCGGGAGAAGTGTGACGGTAGGAAAACACAGAAACTCACCGGACACACCGGAGTTTTCAGCTCAGTTCGAGGTAATGCCTTTGAAAAGTAACCGCGCTGCAGAGGGGGAGAGACTAGCGTCTCACTGACGCTGGGTTCACGTGCAGTCGGGCAGACGGCCGTTAGTAACAAACCAGATGCCATTTTAATCAATGAAGCCGAGCGAAAGACGGTAAAACATGGGTCAGGGAAAACAATACGACATCGCCATGACAACCGAACAGATGTGGACTGATGTCACTGTAACTGACGGACCACGTCTTCACATAGAGGCTGGTGATAACTTTACATGCAGCGGCTGTCGTCGGTCTGCCCGGTTTCACGCGAATGCAGCATGAAAAGTACGAGGGAGCTGCTCCCGATTACACAGTGTCCCTTTAAGGAGTGAGGTTCAGTCACTTGCTGAAGATTAGGCCGCTTAAAAAAAGATGATGTGGGTGAACAGCAGCTGCAGCAGTCATTGAATTCAAGGACCTTTTCACAAAATATTGAATAGATAAAGCAAAACGATTGTCTTAATAATAATAATATATTGAAATCGGTTCTAAAATCATTGGGAGCCATTTGAAATAAGTCAAAAAGTCAAAGTCAACTTTATTGTAAAATGTGCCCCATGTTAGACATACAACACGGATGAAACAGACGAAAATAAAAGATGAAATAAAAGGAAGAGTCATATAATTTCATTTTTGCATGTCTTTATATCAGCCTGAAGAAGAAGCCATACAACTGCGTACGGTGTACAAATATTTTGAGCCTAGAGCATGATGCAATGACTCTACTATCACTTTCTTCTGTTCAGTCAAAGTTAAGCCTGATGCAAATTAGTTCTTAGCTGCAAGCTTAAAGTAAGCTTACAAGTTCAACTTGAAGAGCCGGTTTATCTTTAAGAGGATCAAATAAAAAAATTTCCATCTTGTACTAATGAAGCTATAAAAATTCTTGTCCATCTCTGACAGGTAGGCCAGAGGAGGGGGGTAAACAAGGGTCAAATATCTAAAGTGAAAGATAGACATTTGCATCGTCTGCATAGGAGTGGAATCAGACTTCATGCCATCCATTTCCATGAAATGGTTTGCATTGTCCAAGTCTGATCCATGATGTAAAAGATTGAGCAATAAGCCATAAGAACAGCAAAGAAAAGGACATTAATGCTGTTTCTCTAAATTCTGACGCAAAACCCTGACATATGACATATTTCCTCATAAGCGATAACTGTGACTATAAACATCCTTTCAGACACATTGAATTTGTTGGGGGGTTCCTTGGATGTCTCAGGGCTTTACAGACAGTGCTATCAAAGTATTGAGATCTGCTTGTAAAAGCAAGACCCCCTCCCCCCCCAATGTGAACAGGCCGCATGTGTCTGCTGGGCACAAAGAGGGCACCTGTTGCCTCCACTGAAACAAACAGAAACAGACACAATATGTAAATAAAGAGCAGGAAACACGACCTGACCCAGTGTGACTCTGCCCCTGGAGGGACAGCAGAGGCCCACATGCTTAATGGCAGATGACACATTGTTGACCTACAGCAACACACTCTGCAGGAGAGATACGAGTCTTCCTCACACACACACACAAAATTATATTTCACGTGTAGGGTGCCACTGTTTTTGAACCCTGTAGTCTTCTACTGTACACACTTGGTGATGTGCTACTTTCTGGCATTTGTTGCATAATTGTAAAACAACGGATTGGTATAATTTAAAAAAAATACCCGCTTATTTGATATTTTCCCAGTGCTCACTTACTGATGATGATGTCAGGTTCTATCCCTTCTATTTCAACGCCGACATTAAGTTTTTAGAATTTTTGCATTTCTGAATCTGAATATCTGCTAACCATGACAAGTCTCTTCATCTCACCCTGGTTTCTTACTCTAATGATAGAAATCTCAGGGAGTAATCATAAAGTCACCTTGCTGACCTACAGAATGACCTTTTGATGACGTCACTATTCCTGACAATCAGTGACCCTTCAGGCAGAGGAAGTAGCTTTCACTCAGCAACTTAGTGGAAGGATATTTTTGCCATTTCAAAATGTCTTGTCATTGCCTTGTCATTGTCCTTTAACTCCGTACTGAAACATCATCTTGAATGCATCGTTGGACTGTCCATGAGTGGCTGTGACTGCAGTCCGGTCCTGCTTGCTCAGTGGATGATCCTTCATTTCCTCTCTAATCCACAGGCCTCACCACGTGTCCCCATTGAAGGAGTCCCAGGGGATTGACCTATATACCTGCTGACTCTTACTAACCTGTCAGTGCAGTGGCATGGTTCATCCTGGCACACTGCTGAGACATGTGCTCGGTCACACCTCCCACTGCTCACTTGTTAGTCTTAAACTACTATTCATTCAAGCTGTGTATAACAGACATTAGATAAAAGGGAGGTTACAGAATTACTTGCTGTGGTGATTCTTACTCTGTATGATGCTGGAGTGGAGGCAGGTGTGGCTTTTTGGTGGTGGATTTAACAAGATTGAATGCAAGCTCTTGACTTTTCCAGCTTTGTTTGCCTGTGTGCATGTCTATTTGTGTGATGTGGCTATATATTTATAGCACCTCTACTAGTTTGGAACATTTGTATGTCTGGGCATGTCTGGCACCAAACTGAGTGACATATTTCCCCACTCACCCAGAGTTCACCCTGTTCACACCTGCTTGGCAGCACGCCCCTGTACGCGTGGTAGTTAATAATTCACACTGACCCTCTGCTCCCCTGACCTTCACTTGTTACAAATTAATTATGACCTCCTCTGTGATATGCCTCATTAATCTCTGCAAGACACAGAAGTCAAAGGATTATTGTGATGATTTCTGCCATTGCTGTTACAAAATGCCGTTGCAATCTTTCAGCTTAAGTTTTGTTGCTCCTTTGAAGCTTGACGGGGCGGGTGCTTTTATTGAACTTGATTGAGACTGTGGTTATGGGAAAGATGAAAAAGCTTTTGTTGAATTTCTTGGGGATAACTAATGTAAGAAAGAAAACAGCCAAAGTTTGACATTTTGAAATAAAATAGTGCGGGATAGGATTACACATGGTGCATGACTGAGTTGCTGTAAATGTATTATTTTGCCTTCCACAGCTGTCATGGCTCCAGCTCCTCAATTTATTATTATTTTGTTATTGTTTATTTGTGGTATGAAAACCCCTACTATTATTTACATGTATGCTTTACCCTCTATTGACATTTTATCCACAGCATGCTGCATCATTTTGACATTAAAACATTTTCAATTCCGGTGATATGCCAAAGAAAGGCTACCTCAAGCACGTGAAAGGACCTTTCTTTCCCTCCCGGTAATGAGTCCCTAAAATACTATATCTCAATGAGGATTTTGACTGCATTTAATGACAGCTGACATTTCTTGCTCACAGCTTGTTGTCGGGTCCTGGCAGTGACACCATGTGGAGGACTGACTCTTGCTGTGAGATGACTGACAGTAAGAGGGCAAAACTAGAAATGCATATGTAGAGTGTATGCAACACTTGCACATGTGTTCTTGCACTATTTGGAAGAGCAATCAAAATATACTGGGGTATGTCACCAGTAAATTGGAGCATGAAAATGCCATTGCCACTGTAGCTGTGCAGAGTAAGAGCTAAAATAACATTACAAAAGCTGGAGTGAGATATGTAATCTATTAGTAGGAAGCTTGACTCTAACTTTGTAAATGCACTCTTAGTTTTCCAGGTCTGCACATTCATGTTGATGTGTGGGTGTGCATGCTCCCACTGGACTCCATGTCCTTCCATGAAATTGTGTGCTCTCTGGCTCCCTCCATGGGCAGAAAGTGTTAATGTTTTCTATAATGCCCAACCTCAGCAGCAGTTTGGCTCTGAAGGTCTGTTGTCTTTGTAGATGGTTTTCTATACATAATTTCTGCCATTAATTAATATTTGCAAATGAAGAGTCTGTAATTTGTGATCATGAGTTTTACTTAAGTTTTGCAGATGAGAAAATGGGATAAAACAGCTTTATTTGTAAGAGATATTCCAGACTCCAATTAAGTATCTCAATTAGATTAGAATAATTCAGTAATCAAGCATTTAATTGCAACAAAGACCATTCACTCTGGCTGCTTTCCTACTGTTTGTGCATGCACAGTGTCAGCTTAATGTGATGGGCTAAAACAGAGATTCCCAAATATATACTGCAGAATACAAAATTCAACAAAACTTAATCATATTAAACTCCCAACTGTTTCAGTCACTGGCATCTTTGTCTGTATAGGTAAAAAATAATTAAGCAGTAGCTTCACTACTCACTGGTAGTTTTGAAGCAGTAATGTTGCTATCTTGTGAAAACATTTTTCTTAGACTTAACTCATCTTTGGCAGGCTTCTACAATTAGAAAGCGAGACTGAATTGCTGTGCTTTAGCTAGTGGGTGCAGATATAGATCCAGAATTAAAAATGTATGCAAAAAATCCTTCAAGCAAACAAAAAACACTTTAATTTTTTTTAAAAGAATTGAAAAATAATGAGATCGAACATTTAGTAAGATGAAGCAATGGTGTGTGTGCTTTAAACTACAGTTCGTTTGCCTTTCCACATTTATATAAGGGCCTCTACAGTGCTGTATGGGATGCTGAAATCAGCCTGAATTAACATTTAAAATTTATTAGTAGTAGTAGTATCCAGCAGAGAGTTATCATCAGACTCTGCTAATCTCAGTCCTATAGGGTTTGTTTTCTGGCCAAAAACTTTGCCATTTTGCTTTACTTTTACTGCTTCCCTCAGCATTTTTAGTTAGCAGGCAGTCTTGTTCAAAATAAATGAAATAAGGAAAGAAGAAAAAACCCTCAAACTATTGTACCCTCACTGCTTGCTAAGCACCAAACAGAATGAGACCAATTTAGTGACTAGCTGGTGAGAATGGTGAAACATTTAGAGTGTAATGAGATATTTCCCTCAGGAGTCGGTTTCAACCAAAACAGGGTTGTCTGACTCACCAGATGTGGGCTGCTGGTAAATACCTGCTGTTGTAAGGGTATTTCACCCAGCATTCTCCCTCTGTTGTGCTGCTCTTCCTACACAGTTTTGCAGGGGCAGCATCACTGCATCTTGAATTTAATGTCACCCAAGACGATTGTAATTCGTTTAATGAAATACCAACAAGTCAATTTTTTTTTTTTCATTTTAATCAGAGATAATGGTTACAGGCGAGCCATTTAAAAACATTGGGCTGTGTTTGCAAGACTGAAAATAGAACGATAATGTTGGACTATATCTCAACAACTAGACAGAAACACATCTGCAGGTGATTTACATGAAGTGAGCCGTTTGCCCCGTTACTTAAAAATGCTGCAATATGTAGGAGTTGTCTATGCACTTATTCCTGGTGCCTCCAAGTATTCCGAAGTATATCCTCATTGAAATGTCTTTAAAATCAAACTGTGGTGATTGTATTGAGCCTCCGTGTTTCACTCAAGATATGTGTGAATTTAACAATACAAATATGAAGTTATAATTTCAGTTACGTTACTCTAACAGTGTTATCTCATGTAGAGATATCCTACTCTTATATTTGTAATGTACAGCACTTTGTTCAGTCTTGTTGTTGTTTTACAAGTGCTTTATAAATGAAGCTGGTATAGTATGGTGTTATGGAGTATTCTGTTGAGACGACTGTCTATAACAAGACTGTAGGAGTTTGCAATGCGTCTTCAATCTTCTTTATAGTTAACAGTCAATAGTGCTCCAACCTTTTCTGCACCTTTGGGTCTATCTCCCGACTTGAATGCTTGATTTTCTCACGTTTTAAAAAAGATTGTTTTACTTACTGGATTGTAGAAGTTCCACCAAACTTTATAAAGATGTGTCTCAATCATACAATATCTAAATGAAAGCCTGGGTTATAAATAAATGATTGCAATGTAAATATTTTGAATACTTTCCTTCATAATTGGGTGAATTTTTTGCCTGACTGTACCTGTAAAGACACAAGCGTAGTCAGATAAGCACATTAACTTGCATGCACAGTCAGGTTACACATAGACACATGAGCTCATAAACGTGTGAGTGATCAGGGATGTAACGACAGCAAGCTTCTGTAAGAGTGAGATCAATCTATGAGAATGGGATCAATCTCCCTGACCTTTTCCTTGTGGTAACTTGCTTTGCAATCTCTCATTATTTTGACAGTGAAAGGGCAGCTTTT
The DNA here is from genome assembly GCA_023101725.1 of Atherinomorus stipes. Classification (NCBI taxonomy): domain Eukaryota; kingdom Metazoa; phylum Chordata; class Actinopteri; order Atheriniformes; family Atherinidae; genus Atherinomorus; species Atherinomorus stipes. The sequence goes on along the minus strand of JALJCO010012193.1, from coordinate 458,945 downwards.
CCGGCGGTGAGCCAACTGGATAGAGTATTCGTGCAGCACACCCCTCTTCACATCAGCCTTAGTCTATCATGACAGAGTCAGGTTTGCACACCAACTGCCCTCCCAGCTTGGCTCATGATACAAAATCCACATTTTCTATTGCATCAAACACACCACACACTTTCACCTCAGCTGTACTGTTTTGAAACTGAAAGTCTGCAGGGACCAAGATGGTGCTCGAGGTCATTTTCTGTCTTTATGATGTAATATCTCCTGAAGAGTTGTACTAGCCAGTTGCTGTTGTTTTTCTCAGGAATTACACAGGGCCACATGAGCTCTACACACTGTATCCAAGCAAAGCAAACAGATAAAGCACAATCAAAGAAGACATCCTGTGGGTGTATTGCAAGGTTATTTGCAAATGTGTGTTGAAGGGTTGTTTAACAGCATGTCAGTCTGAGCTTGTGTACTCAGATGTGTGATAGTGAGAAGGAATTTTCAAATCAGATCTGAGCTGTGTTGTACTGGAACTTGTGAATGCGTAAAAGTATAAATCTCAGCATACATTTGAAGTTATTTGTCTTTAAACAATCTTCTTATGCTTCAACCATTACGTTTTTGTGTCAGCTGTCTTGTGCAGAATCAAGAGAGAAGTGTTGATTGTGAAATATCAAGTTGCCGAGACTTTGAGAAATACATCAAACTGACTTGTAATCGCAGTCGGCTTGATGTCAAGGTTTTGTCAAACAGCTCTAAAGCAATGTGTTAAAATCATTTGTTGGCTGACTACATGTTGCAGAAGATACTAACAGACAATAAATGCTTTAAAACGGGGGATCTCATTCAGTCCGCGAGGACCACTTCATGATGTCCTGTTGGCTCCATCTGAATTACAGCCAATGATAATTGCATGCTCATATGAACAGACAAGTTAGCCTCCTGCTATTTAATGACATTAGAAATTTTTTAGCAAGAGAAGCCCACTGCGTTATGACTGTGCCACTTAATCACACCAAAATATAAAATTTATTCAAAAAGAGTAAAACAACCTACAGAACTATAGTATAAGCCTATGCTAATTTTTTGTGATTATACTCAACAAAACTGCTTAATTTTTTTCGGCTTAAACAAAATGTTATTATTTTATCCCCTCAGCATTTTAATTTGTATTTACAGAACTGCAGGAGATTGCCACAGTGAATTGCTCGCTCTATTTTCAGGGCACATTGAAGGTCTTTCTCAGAAGCATCAAGGCTCAGTCTCTTATAAGGACGTGATTTTTCTCCACACTGTGTGGGTAGAGGTGGGAAGCACTGCCCACATGGCTCACTGCTGTACAAGCTAAAGCACTCTGCATGAATAATTTGCTACTCTCAGCTTCGCTTTGGCCTTGCTCTTCTCTCCCTTTCACCCACGCAGTCATGTTATGCTGATTCAGGAGCAAAGAGAAGAGTTTGGCAGCACCAACATGGCAGGAAGAAAGCTGCTCCATAAAAAAAGCTCATTAGTGTCGTATTTAGGTATTTTAATTAGAACATGCTTTTATGAACATGTCCCAGATTTGAAGCTTGGACATGTTTTTAGGAAGTTGAAGCGTGTGAGTTCAGACTTCGAAGTCCATAATGGTATCATATGCATTTAGGTAGGTGTATACAGGATGGAAATAAATGACACAGCTTTGTTGTCTATAAAGTTGCATAGTTTTAGTAGTTATCTGTCAGTCTCAGTGTGCTAACTGTCCAAAAAACACACAATCGCTAGTTGTGCAAGAACCGGCACAGATGGCTAGTTCTGAGAGCACTGCACCTGTTTATATATAGCTTCTCAGTAGAGCACTTGAGAGATATGAAAACAAAGCAAGTCTGTCTGTTTGGCTTGCCAGTAGCTCCATCTCTGCCTCATGGTCTCACTTGAGACAACAGATTCCTGAAGGATTTTGGAACAACAAAAAAGATTTGATCTGGTATGGAAAATGAACACTCATAAAAATAGCACTATAGACATAGCCTCCATGTTTATCCTTACTACTTAATATCATGTTTAGCATCGTATAGGTTTGTGTACCTGGGGATGTCTTCATAGTCAGATCTTGTCAGAATTTCATAGTCACCTACTGTACTGTACACGGGCTTTCAACATCAGCAGTGTTTACAAGACTCTCATTTTTACCAATAAAAATTATTCATCCCCTTGGATGTCTTACACTGCTTTTGCAAATCAGTTATGTTCAACATGATTTCAATTTTGTGACCAAAATTGACATCTTTAATGTCAAATTGAAAACTGATTTTTACAAAGTAATGACAAATAATTAAGAATGTGTAACAGAAAGTAAGTGATTGTATAAATATTTACCCCATTAGAAGTGACTGAAATATTTGAACAGCGGTCCAGTCAATTGGTGCTAGTAGTCTCACTATTAGTGGAATGAATGTCGCCTGAATGCAGTGACTTTGTGTCAAGTAGTTGCAGCATAAAGACACTCTTGTGTAGAAGGTCCATTTACTGGTTATTAATAAGTATTCTTTGCGACCACTGCATCATGAAGACAAAAGAACACTCCAAGCAAATCAAAGAAAAAAAGATTTTTGAAAAGTATGTCAGGAGATGGATACAAAAACGTTTCTAAGGCACTGAACATACCCTGGAGCTCAGTGAAATGCATCATCAAGAAATGGAATATGGCACATGAGTAAATCTCTCAAGATCAGACCATCCTCACAAACTGAGTAATGTGAGGATGCAAGAAGACGATGACTTGTGAGAGAGGCCACCAGGACACCTATGAGTTACAAGCTTCAGCAGCTGAGATTGGAGAGACTGTGCATACAGCAACTGTTGCCCGGATTCCTCACCAGTCAGAGCTTATGGAAGAGTGGCAATGAGAAAGCCACTGTTGAAGAAAACTCATGAAGTCTAGAGTTTGCCAAAAGGCATGTTGGAGAATCCATGGCCAAGTGGAAGAAGGTCCTTTGGTCTGATGAGTGGTACATTTTGGTCATCAGACACTAAACACTGCACATTACCACAAACACACCATCCCCACTGTGAAGCATGGTGGTGGAAGTATCATGCTGCGGGGATGCTTCTCAGCACCAGGCCCTGAAAGGCTTGTAAAAGTGGATGGTAAAATGAATGCAGCAAAATATAGGGGAATCCTAAAGGAGAATCTTATTCCATCTGCTAGAAAACTACGGCTTGGGAGAAGATTGTTTTTCCAGCAAGACAGTAATCCAAAGCATACAACTATGAGTAACTAAAGTTACTCAGAAATGGTTTGAAGACAACAAGGTGGCTGTTCTGGAGTGGCCAAGTCAAAGCCCAGACCTCAATCCCACAAGAATTTATGGCTGAACTTCAAAAGAGCTGTTCACACCCGAGCCCCACGCAACCTGACAGCTTAAACAGTTTTGCAAGGAAGAATGGGGAAACACAGTGTCCAGATGCGCAAGTCTCATTGAGACCTATCCACACAGAGTCTGTGCTTTAATTGCAGCCAAAAGTGCATCTACAGTTTTTTTTAATCGCTAAAACACGCTGCACAAAATTTTCCTCCATTTCCCCAAACTCTACACACTCACTTTTCTACATACAGAAAACCACCCCTTCTCTTTTCACAGCTCAAACTTTCACACCAAAACAGCTGCTCAAAGCCCACAGAAGTTTAGACACTATACACATCATTACACACCACGACAACACAACCGAGAACACAATGTTCAGTGTTTGAGAATGTTCTTTTAAGTTTTTTTTTCACAAGTACCAAATCACTTTTTTTAGAAACCCTACATTATCTGTTCTCAAATTATATTGCTGTTGAGTATTGGGCATTCATAGACTTGTGTGTTTCATATGAACAGTATGTAAATCTACAGAAAATACATTATGTACGTGAACAAGATTCGAACACACATGTATTTGTGTTCAAAATTTTAACACAATGCTGACTGTGGCAAGCATTTTGTGTAACATGAGCTTCAATTTGAGAATTTGAGGAACTTTTTGTAACTTGTGTTTTAGCAAGATAAAATGTGTTTATGAAAAAAGGAGGGTTGCATTTTGTGAAGTGTGTGCACTAGTTTTATTAAATGTGTTTTGGGAAATGGTCATTTGGGTTTTTTGTTTTAGCAATTACACTGTAATTACTAACTTGAAATGGGTGAATATTTCTGCAGTTGCTTATTTTATGTTGCATATTTTTATTCATTTGTCATTACTGTGTAGAAATCAGTTTTCAGTTTGACATTAAAGAGGATTTTTTTTTTTCTTTTTTTGTCACAAAAGCAAATTTATGTTGAGCATAACTATTGTTAAAGCAATAAAAAGGTAAAAACATCCATCCAAGGGGGTGAACACGTTTTATAGGCACTGTATGATTAAAAATGTAATTGCTGCCTATATTGTGTTTTATGCTACATTATCACAACTGAAATGAATATTTTCACACTATTCATGATTCAAAAGCATCATTAGTAAAAGAGAGAGATGCATAATTTATCACTCATATTGCATAAGTGCTCTAATTGTGTTTTTATGAAGTGCCATATTTGCTGTGTAGGCGCCACTGCAATGTGTTGTATGATATTCAGTTAATCACAACCCTCTTACTGTGCTATTTGTGAAAGTTTTCTTGACCAGTTCTAAATTTTAGCTGACAATATGTCATGGAACAGCATGTTTCATGACATATTTGCAATGCGAGCAGCATGCAGGCAGCATTTTTTTACGATAAGTTAGTCTACTAAAGCCTCTGTCTGAGTATTGCACCTGTTCTGCATCAAGCACCTGGGGAGGAAAATACACCATCTATCAAAATAAATCCCTGCTTATTAAGCATGTGGATCTCTCATTTGTTAGATTATTCAGTGCATCTCTAGATGCAAGAGAAGATATAATACAGCTATGATTAATTTTTAATTTAATTTGATATGGACTTTGTTGTGACACAGATTCATTCATTCATTTTCCTTTGTAAATGAAAATGTGAAGATTTACAGCACAAAAATGGATTTGATAGCTCTAATTTCACTTCAGTCTCTTAGCTTCGTTAAAAGCTTGGCACATGTTTGTGCATGAAAGACTTTTCAGCTGGTAATGGTAGAGCTTGAACAAAGGCGACTGGACTTTATTATTTCTGTTCTTGAAAATATTTCATGTCTTGTGCAGGTCCCTTTGGTTCATTTTGTTCATTGTATGTTGCTTGTTTTGTGTCCATATGTGACCAGCTCTTTAGATCTGTTGGGCTAAGTCCGACAGATTTCTGTCTCATTTCCTTCCTTCTTGTCAAATTTAACAAATTTCCAGATTTTATATTATATATGCACTGTCAGGAATGATGTATAATCACATGCCTTCTACCATCAGATCTGACGGGGGCATCCAGTGAGTGTGCTAGCTGATACTTTCTTTGAATTGTGCATCACTTGGCATAGTGCTGTGCACCTTCTCTTACGTTTTCTCTGAAGTTGATGCACAGGTCTTGCTTTGACTATTCGTAGGGCCTGGACTTCTTGAAGAAAAGCATATTATTTCAATAGTCCTGCTCAGTCCAATAGAACTAAGCCATCGGTTGATTTTTTTACACATTTTATTTGATGTACTGATGCCATTACATGATTGAGTTGTAAAAGTTAATGATTCATATCAGTAAAAAGGATTTTTGGTTGAGCTAAAACTAAAATCTATTCAGGAATCACTAAAAGAGTACTATTTTCATCATGAAATACAGCACAAACCTAAAGAATATTATCATGCAACACTGAGCAGTGAAATGGATTGGTGATGCTGGCCCAGTCTGTGTAAGTGAAACAATGACATGATGTAAGTAATGCCTCAGAATGTCTGAATATTTTAGAATTAGTTTTACTTCTTAGTTGTTTTACTTAGTTTGTGAGTAGTTTTTAGTTTTAGTTCACCTCTATGACAGGGCTGTCCAGTTTGGGACCCAGGGGCCAGACTTGACCCGCAAGGGATTATTTTTGGCCCGCTTCCCATTGTCTTTTTTTGGTTTTGTTTTATTTTTAACCTTACACAGCAGGATGTATATTTGTAGTTTCCAAAAACTTTTGCATCTGAGACCTGCATCACTTTATGGTAAAAACTTTGCTCAAAACTCTGTTGTACACAATCTGATACACTTGATAGCAGGATGCAGAAGACTACACGACATGTTGCTCAGCAATAAATGGTGTATATACAAAAATCATTTTTGTCCATTTTTTTCCATATTTTGTTAAATGGCCTAATAAAGTCTTCAGATTTATAAATTAGAATTTTATCCCCATTTTTTCGTGCTTTGGGCTTTAAAGGATTAATTATGGTTTTCCTTGCAGTGTGAGAAATTATGTAATTTATTCATTGTTGCACTTCACTTCCCAACCACAAATTAATTAATGTTGCAATACGTTGTGGGTAGGGTGGTGCTGTTGTCCGTCTATCAGCTCAGATTGGGAAGTCCACCAGACTACGTGAGAAGATGCTGTCCAAAGTTGAACCTCATACAAACTAATGTAAAAAACAAATATTGAATGCAGAGAACAGTGTTTTTTGTTTTCCATATTACTTTTTATGGGATTTTTTTTGAAAACAATTATGCTATGGGCTAAGCATATTTGATTTCTTAGACTGCAACATCAATTTTTAGTTTTGGCCCACGACCATTAACCCCGAGTCATTTTTGGCCCTCCACTGTAAAAGATTTGGACGCCTCTGCTCAATGATAACCATCTGGTTCTCCAAACAGATAGCACTCGGAGTGTTACACTCAATCCCATTTAAAAACAAACAAAAAAGTGAAACCAAAAAAGTGATTAATCACCCTGACAGGATATATGTCTATGGGGCTTAATATAAAAAGCCTTTGATCAGTTGAAATTTATGCATACTGTATAGTCAGTGTACAGTAATAGCATTAAGATAATAAATATACCTCAAATGCTCATTGTCACCACCACCATCATCAGTATTCCACCTCCTTTTATTTCTACTTCATCTATCTTCCTCCTCTTCATCCTGTCCATCCTCCTCTTTCATATGTGAACTGAGGCTTTTGCTACCACCCACATTATCATGTACCAAATAAGACTTTGGGGATCATTCTTTGTTCATAAATCACTTGTACAAGACAGATTCAGTTAAGTTATACACAGTATCCATCTGTGACATGCGGGTGCCAAACCCAAAGAAGAAGAAAACGTCTTCCTCTGATCACAGTTTCTACACAAGTTAAGGATGATGTAATAAAGACAACAGACTAAAGCCACCTGCCAGACCTTATTATTGGAGTCTGAATAGTTCAGGTGGCTTGGTTTGATTGGGTGGGGGAATTCTGAATATTTTGCACCTTTCTATAGATTGGTTTGCTTTCACACTGCACTTACTCAAACTTTTATCATTGAATGATTGATTGATTTATCCCATGATTTTGATCCCATGCGTTTATATCATTCAGACTATTGCAATGCACTTTATGATGGGCTCAATCAGACTCGATTGGCCGGAGCTGGTCCAAAATGCTGCAGCACGACTTTTGAGAGGCACTAAAACACAAGAACACATTATTACGGTCTTTGCTTTCCTTCATTGGCTATCCATTTGTTTTAGAGTTGATTTTAAAATTCTTTCACTTGTTTTTTATTGACTCCACAATCTCACCCCAAAGTATTTGTCAGACCTCATTCAATCATATACTCCTTCACGTTCCCTCAGGTCAGCAGATCGGTTACTTCTAACTGTGCCCTCAACCAAGAGGAGTGACTGATTGGGTGCCCGACACTGTGGAACCATTTAACCACATATCTTAGTGGCTTCCCCTTCTTCTTTTCTTATATCCTTTTTTTAATTACGATACTTTTCTCTCTTTTTTTTTACTCGTTGAGATGTGGTTTTTTTTATTTTCTTTTTATTACTTATTTCAACTACACTGCAAAATTTGTCGCTGTGAATTTACAATAAATAATTGGATAAGTTTTGCATGACTTTCACAGTAAGGGTTACAGCAATATACTGTGAAACATAGTCACAGCAATTTACTGTAACTTCTTCCCTGTGATATTACAAAATATTGTTGTAAAAGCACAACTGTATATTGTAACTTTACAGCTTCAGTGACAAAGCAATTACCGTGATATTACAATGCATTACTGGGGAATTACAGGCTTTTGCTGTACATCATTACAATAAGGCTCTGTACTTTTACAGTGTGTATTGTGAAAGTAGTGTACAAATTGACAGTAATTTACTTTGAATTTACAATTAATTGTTTATCATGCTAAATTTGACTAGCAATTTACTATCAAAGTAATGCAAATTAATACATTTACTGTGAATTAACAATCATTGTACATTAACTCCCCACCTCCCAAACAAACAACTCTGAGGTAAAGTCAATGTTAGCCCAATGGCATATTTATTAACAAATAAATATTTTTCAACATACAGCAAATGTTAAAAAATTCAAGAATTAAAAATAATTAAACTTTCTGGTCATAAAAACATATTAAAATGCAGAGAAATTGTGCAGAAACTTGCATTTCAACAACCTGTGTTATTCAACTATTCAATCAGCTGTCAATAACAGTAAGTGGATGGGAATTCGGCCTTCATGACAAGATAAGAGGATGGGAGAGAGAGCGATGAAGGGATGACTTAAAGGGGTTATTCGTTCCTCTCAATCTCAATAATTATGAGTCCACAAGCAATAGCTTTGTATGAAAATCTTATAGTGCATAATTGTCTTCAGAAAGAACAAAAACAACTAGGCTACTCAAAACTGATCCTGACAACAACTGTTGCTGCAAAACACTGTGATGCCCACTCAAAGTAAATAACTTTCCTCAATAGGGTGCTCACATAAGGGTTCACTGTTGTCCGCTTCTTGGTCTTTGAGCCTCTTTCAGGATCGATGCCCAGGAAGCATCTGTTAATGAGCAAAGATAGTTTAAGTTTTAAATAGACTTATGTATTGCAGGCAGCATTTATCAAGGTATTCAACATGTGCTTTTTCCCCATATCAAACACCTAATAGACTTATAATCCAAAGTTGTTGGGTCTTCCTTCCTTTCTCTTCCTATAGATATGTGTGTGTATTTATATGGGATGTCCCAATACAACTTTTTTTCCAACTGAGCACAAGTACGAGTACAGATGTATAAGTACTTACCGGTGCAGAGTACCAATATGAGTAACTAATAATAACAACAAATCTAAATGATGATTTTTATTTTTTCAGTACATGTCCCCTGAACAAACATGACGCCACTGCCACAGATTTATCTGATAACATTTCAAGTTCAGCCTGGACCATCTATGCATGTGGTGATCGTGTAAAATAAAAGTAAAACAAATATAATCAAATTAAACATCTTTCCTGAATCAATAAGCTACACGTCGTAATGCACATTTCAAGTAACCTGTAACCTTCAGTACCACACACCTACACAACTGTCTGAAATTGTAGAACAACTAAAAATCTAAATATTGTGTAGTGCTGTCTGTGAGGGGACTAAGCCTATCAGTGGTCTTTTGGGGAAAAGAGAGGCAGGTTTTTATATATATATATATATATATATATATATATATATATATATATATATACACATTACTCTCAAAAAGTTAGGATATTTGTTTTTTTGTATGTCAGAACGAACCAAAAATAATCCACTGCGACCTGTCAAAGTGAACTGAATCAGACTTTCTCTAAACTTTTAGATGCACATGTACATTGTTCAATGGTTAATATGAACATTTTATATTCTCCTGAAATTATAACTGAAAGTCGAATATCCCTAACTTTTTGTGAGTAGTGTATATAAAGAGAAGCATCGCTGCTGCTCAGGTGTGATGTGGGCATGTTGCTGCTCTATTAGCTCACCACCACATTTACAAATACCTCGTCAAATGGCAGTTGGACTCCACAGGAGAAATAAAAGCCTACAATTTGCTAGAAGCTTATAAACAGTCTATCTGATGCAGTTGCAGTTTGATGTATTTTAGCAATGCATTGTCATCATTTGGACAAATGGATAAATGTATTCAAATTTATACCAGCTCACCAAAATATACTTGGAAAGCGTGTGAAAACAACATTAGCAGGAAACCACCGACAAAGTGAATTCTGAATTAGACTGAGAGGTTAAGAAAATGTATGATATCTGTAAATATTTTGAAATGAAGACTGTAAATAAACTTTATTGCCACACAACCCCTGTCGCTTGTATCAGCCGTATGTATGCATGTATGTGGGGGAACCGTAGGTCAGGTGGAAGAAGGAAAGAGAGAGAGTCGCTCCGACTGCCACTAACGTTTTGAAAAGTATCCGGGGAAGTTCGGGAACATGATACAGGTCAGATAAATTTAATCTATCTTCATGTAATGAAAAGTGTCTTCTGATTTAAAATGAGACGTAAACTCAGACGGAGTAAATGCAAAGCCAGCACCCCTCCTGTTGAAGAGTATTTTTCTACCAACATGGCAGCATAAACACAGCCAGTCACGTGACATCAGGTCTCGGGTGGTGTCAGAAGCGAGTATTTAAATAGTAAAGCAAAATAAGCCAGAACCGGAGCAAGTACTGATACTGGCATCTGTATCGGGACATCCTTAAGGCTAGACGTTTGGTCACCAATAGCCTATGAAGCAGGTATAAATAAAGGAAGCCTGGGAAAAGACCCCCACAATGCTGCTGGGTACAAGGCAGGTGAGCGGATGGATATTTGTTCACACTGGAGCGGCGAAGTTGAACCCAACAAGTTAGAGATCATTTCACCAGATACCCCACTCCTCATCGTATTCTGGTGGAGAATAGAGCTGTGTTACAGCAGGACTCACACTGAAGTATTTATAGGGACGCTACGGTGGGGAGGCCTGAACATGGAATCAACATTTTGGCTCTCAATAACGTCATGCACCGCATTGTGCGGAATCATAGCCCGTCCATAAACAAGTAGCTGGCTGGACTTAAATCAGTAGTCGGCTATATGGCCGGCAGCCGGTGCTTGTGGAAAGCTCTGCATAACGTGTAGATACTCAGAATGATCTGCAGAGCGAAACTGAATATGAGTTTGCAAGATCCGGATGATTTCACCTTCTGTCACCATTTTAGACCTCAAGACAATCAGTGAGTTTGAAGCCTGGACTATAATGTGAATTACAAGGTTAAATGTGATCTTTATAAAATACCTTTAAATGAACTCCAACGTTGACGATCCAGTAGCAGGATACTCAAGATTGAAGACGTAATAGCTGCTGAATAAAGCAGCTAAAAACCAAAGGGTGTTGGCACATCACGACATGTCCCTCGATGGAAATAAGCCGTCCAGAGGGCTTCATCGTGTCACCTGAAATGAACAGATACATAATTCATTATGAGCACTTTGATATCTGCTTCAGATACAAAATGCTATACAAATATAATTCTTATGATTAAAATTCTTATTTTGTGCATGCCAGTGGCAGCACATATTGCAATGCAGGACATGACATAAGCCAAGCGACCTGTCCCCTCCTGCCGCTGATATGGAAGGGGGAAATAAAACAAACAAAACAACAACAACAACAAAACACCCCCAAAAAACAAGAAAAAAACATTTAGAATACAACTATCTCACACACACCCAGAACTGCCATGAACACAACCACAACCACCCCAAACACAAGCAGCAGCAAGCAAGACTTTCATGAGGTGAAAACTGGGCAGCAAGCAGGAATGCAGATATCACAATTTCCCTGCAATTTTCTAGTTAACATTATCATTTATTGTGGTCATGTATTTTTCTACATTCAAACGAAAATACTGAATTAGAAAATGTTGATACCAGATTAAAGTATCATTACCTTGAATGATAAAGCAGGGGGTGCTGGGGAGATCTGCAGTATTGACGTCCACAGCAGCGGCACATGGCTGTAACATAGTAATACACAGTAGCATGGATTTAATGTTAAAGGATAAATATCGTTCACTGGTCACAGGCTGTAAGTCATACGGTAATAAATGGCGTTTAATGTAATCACTCATTTCGCATTTTAAACATTTGAACAAAAAAATCTTACATCAACTTGAAGCATCAAACTCTCCTTCGGCTCTTTGAAGAACATTAGGAGCAGCAGGCTGCCTTTTCAGAGTCTGGATAGAGGCCAGAACATTATGGATCATCATCTTGGGGTTGTCCGGTGTTGCGCAGTAGTCCAGGATGGTCGGTCCTCGTCTACTAATTGCCTCCTGTAGCTTGTGAAGGACATCAACATCCGTTAGAAGGCCGAAGTTTAAGAACAGGCATTTCTGAGAGAAGAAAAATTGCCTCACCTGTTTGATCTCGTACATCACTGCAGCGGGCACCTGTTAAGTATTACCTGTCTCCACAGGTAATACACATACGTATGTCTTTTTCATCATTGGTACTGCTCTCTCTGCGCCACTCTTTCCTTCCTCTGTGTATACAGACATACAAGTGTATTGTTAGTATAGTACTCAAGTAATAATTTGGTCGAGTAGCCACCTCACACACACAGTGCTCAGATCTTTAGCAAACACTAGCCACCCAAATTTGCATTAAACAAAATTACTGAACAACACAATATATGGCATGCCTGAGTAGATGTTAAGCCAATCCCTCTTCATTTTCTCCAGAGTTGCCTCGGTCTCCCCCAGTGGCAAATCTGCTGGGCCCCACCTCACACACCTACAGCAGGAGTGGGCATGAACAGTACTTTTGGGGATGGTTATAATTATTAGCTGGAACAAGTCGTGTAATGACTAAAGAGTCAGCTTTTTATTCCCTGTTGTGACTATCTAAAATAGACCCATCCCAGCAACACACACAGCAACGGTTTACTATGGTTGAAAGAATTACGCAAAATAACGATCACAGAAGACACACAACGAGGGAGCACAGTGCGCAGTGGTCCAGGAGCAGTTTAAAAAAGCCTCAAATGTGGCGTCCCGCCAAGTAATGACGACCAACCCCATTAACGTTATTAGCTTCGGCTAACACGGGGAAGTCCATCATGAGGGGAGAATCGAGCTGCAACTTCACTCGAATATGCAGCAGAACCACAGACCGTTAATAGAGAGAGCAGAACACTCACACGTACCGCCGCACGCGCCCACTTTAGCCTTTTGCTAGCTACTGTTATTAGCAAACCCTGTGAGAAAACGTTCGACAATGTCGGACATTTACTAATAAGCAACAAGCTGAAGAATTCCATACGATAAACGTTCATTTCAAAGTAACTTGAAAACAGTTGTACATGCTGCTTACCTTCTCCGTTCAGCCCAGGAGAGACGAGGGAAACGGCGCCCTCAATTCAAAATAGTGGCAAGTTCCGTTGATATGCGACTTGCCGTTGGGAGAGGCGATACCCAAATTTTTACTGTCGATACGATACTAGTAGTTTATTGTATCGATACCGATACCAATACTTTTGGTCCCTTAAAAGAAAATTAAATTAATGTACAGTTTGTATCAATATCTTGATTGTGAGAATAATATGAAATTTAAGTAAAACTTGAGAACATAAGTACAGGAAAGAAATGCTTTTAATACACTGATACATTGACGTAATTAAACAAGAATAAGGTTAAAACCTTAGATTATCAAATAATTTAAGTACAAGTTAAGATTACTTAAATTCATTGAATGAAAAATGATCAAATATAAAACGCAATAGTAATATTATTTGCAACTCAAAACAGTATTACAACTTTACTAAAAAATATAATGTGCAACAGCCTGCATCAAACTACTGAGAAATAACAAAACAATATCATCATTACTAGCAGTAGCAGCATCATCATGACAGGCTACAACAATCACGTGATACAGAAGTTAGAATCTCTGACTGGTTTGACACATAATTTCATTGGATAAAACTCTCAGGGTTAGGGGTAGTGAAATCAAATTGTATGTTTTGTACCTGTAAATTGGTATTTCGATAATCTTAAAGTATCAATTCCGATCATTTGTCTGGCTGGTATCGAAGCATCAGCTCCAGAGTATCGATCCCAGGGCATATTTAAATACGGTATTTTACAGTAATAATGCTGTTGAATGATGTGAAATCCTTGCGTTTTTTACTGTGTTGTTGTGATATTACAGACCTTGTTGTGATATAACAGGGGGTTTTTGATTGCAGTATTTTACTGTAAAATAAGTGTTAAATGTTGTAAAATCCAAGGATACTGTAGTTTTTACAGGTATTCATTGGGATATTACAGGGGAACTTGATTACAACAAGTTACTGTGAAATAATACTGTTAATTATTGTGAAAAGCTGGTAATTTCTAACAGTGTACTTTTTTTTTTTTTTTTTTTTTTTTTTTTTTTTTTTTTTATTTCTTTTGTTTTTTTTATATAAATAATTGTGGAGAAGATTTACTTTCTTTATATCTTAATAAACTTAGAAAATTAGATAAAAAATTAATTATAACCCTTTCAAAATTTCTCCTCCATTTTTTTCTTTTTTTTTTTTTAAAAAAAATTTTTTTTTTTTTTTTCTTCCTTACTCTATTTTATTTTTCAAAGAAATATTCATTTTTTTTTTTTTTTTTTTTTTTTTTTCAATAAAATCATGTTGTATTTTTTTTTTTCCTTTTCTTCATGATTCTTTCTCTCCCAAATATATTTTCCTTTTTTTTCTCTTTAATATTATATAAAGGTCAGGTAAATAGTATAGGGTGCCATATTATGACTTTGATATAATTTTTACCTAATTTTGTAGACTAAGATCCAACCCTGTGAACTAAAACTCACTTGTCTCAGCATCTCCTCCTTCTCTCTCTGAACTGCCTGGCAGCTTTGGGTCTCTATTTGGTTAGCTTTCAAAATGAGAACATGTCCAGGTAGAAGAGGATGTATTGTCACCCTTGGGAAAACTCAGGACTAGCTGGATATAGGGACATGTACCGTAACTACCCAATTTGTACAACCATGGATATATTCCATCCTTCATAACTACTCCACCATGGTACTTTCACGTGTCAGTTTGCAAGCACACCAGGGTTAACTTGTAAGTAACTGAGACTTTTGGTTTTCCAAGCAGACCAGGATTGACTGTTTTGGTCCACACCAGAGTAGGAATGAGCATTCACACTACTCCAAACCAGTGTTGGAGTAGTTACTCAAAAATGTTTTTAGTTACTAGTTATTTGTTGGTTCTCTAAATTGTAATGAGTTTACTTTACAAGTTAGTGCATTTGAAAAGTAATTTCACTTATTACTTCACTTTCTCATTTCATTTTACTGTTGAAGTACATGAACATCCTATCAGAGAGGGCTGCTCTCTGATACTCATAGTACAGAGATGGGTAAAATGCAGAGCCCTAATTTCCCCTCGGGGATCATACAAGTATAACAAAAAAAAAACAACAAAAAAAAAAAAACCAGAAATGCACATAAGCCTAAAAAGGAAACCGAAATTGCATTTAAATTTACGGAAAATTCATTCCGTACCAAATGCATTATTTTCCCCTGAGCTCTCCTCTGCATCCTGGAAATAAACAGAGCTGGTATTGCAGCAAGCCACAAAGTCTCGAACTTACTACTGAATTATTGTCTGTTGCAATTAATTTCTTTATCTGCTGTGCTTCAAGACATGTAGCTAAAAGCTTAGCTCGTTTAGGTGGAATTGGCTGCTGAGTGACTCATTCAAATGACTGGTGAGCAGGATCTTTCAGCACAAGTTGATTATAGCAATGCTGTGCTGACAAACAGTCTGGTTGCTCAGCTGCTTTTCCATCACGGTTTTTGACTAAATAAAATCAACGTTTCAAAAATTTTGACAAAGTACATCTGCGATATTCAGGTGTTGCTAGTGAATGGTGTTTAGCGCATAAGCCATAATTCTCAAAGTCTCGACTCATCCCAGGAGACTCCACTTTGAGGAGGATGGAGTGTTTTGGAGCTACTGCTGTTGCCGTTGTCCTCATCAGGAGATGAAAGTAGCACATGATAATTCAGAGGCAAAGTCCGTACCACACATCTTTCAAAGCATGGCCACTGGACATCCTGTGGCCACGCATTATTGAATCGTCGCAACAGATTACTAACTCATGGGGACAAAATAACTAAGTCGTGGTCATGTGTTACAAGTGTGCGCATGACCACATTTGTGCCCACAGCCAGTCTTAACTTATGCAACAAGAACTTGCACTATGTCCACATGTTGTTGTCCAAAATGAGCCACTGAATTAAGGCCATTTTGGGATTTTTCATGTAGGCCTATACTATGTGACTTTAAAACTGAAAGTAGTGACAATATCGCCACTGACCGGAGGCCCCTGTCTCCATCTCCATTTTCCTGTCTCCTACCTTCACACGAGCGGCTACACCACTCAAATCGATCTCTATGACAACATGAACCACATATCAGAACTGCAACAGGAAAGCACATTCCTATAGTCTTATAAAGTAGTTTTGTTACCGATATTACCGTTATTTTCTCCGTATTATAAATACTTAACAAGACATCAATCCAGTCATCCACTTTAGGGACCAGATCATTTCATCATCTTCTGGTTACAGCTTTTTTGCCAGCCAACAACATTATTCTCAGCATTTTGTAGTCCTCCCTTCTTCTTAATTTAAAAACATTAATGTTCCCAAGGTACATAGTTTCAAATTGAATTGGAATCTTAATTTTCATCACTTCTTCAATCACTCTGTTTATTTCTAACCAATACTGACTTATTAAGGGACATCCCCAGAAGATGTGATAATGATCTGCTTTTATAGCACCACAGGGTCGCCAACATTTGGTATCTCCATATTTTCTCTGTGCTGGAGTTGAAAAAAACCTTAATGTATTCTTCCAGCCATATTCTCTCCAATATAATAAATTTGTGGTTTTCCACTGGTATTCATTAATCTCTTCCCAATCATCCCCTGACACCTCCATGTTTCCTTCCCTCTCCCATCTTGCTTTTACATATTCGGTGTTATCTGCTTTTAACTCCTCCAGAACATTATACAGTTTTGAAATAACTTTACGTTGAATCATTGACTTATAGGCTTCAATTATAACCTGACACTTGGCCATGATGATTCTAAATTCCCTTTATAATTTCTTGCCCACTGCTTGTTGCACAAGAAATTGCCCTACGGGGACAATAAAGACTCCTTGAACTTTGAACCTTGAACCTTAAATAATGCCGTAACTGCAGATATCTAAAAAAATCCAGGTTCTGGAGATTGTAAGTCTCCTTTAGTGATTGAAAAGTCACCACTGTTTGTTTATGTATAACCTCCCCATCCATCTTGGGACCATTTACCCACAATTTAAACCCACTATCCAATCTATTAGGTGCAAAATCTGTGTCATACACAATCCACCTCAATAATCTACTGTGACCTGTTAAATTATATGTCTTTATAATTTTAGCCCAAATATTAATAACTACCCCCAACCATGGATTTATGTTTTGTTTAAAACGTGCACCTAATTTCTTGACAGCTATGAAGGCTTGTACGGGAACACCCTCTGTCAATCTTTCCTTAATGTCTTAAAGTACTTTGGATCACATAAATTTACCAAAATCTTACACTGTGCAGCTTGGAAATAACTTTTTAGGCATGGAAGAGCCAAGCCACCCCTTCTTTTTGGTAACTCTAATGTCCTGTATTTTATTTTCGGTTTGGCCCCCTGCCATATGTTTCTCTGCCATGCTTATTAATCCTGAGTATTTGATTGTTTTTTGGTTTTTTTTTTTATTGTTGAAATATGAAGAAAATAAAAAGGCATTTAGAAGAAAGAAAAAGTGATTTATTTGCAGCCTCGTCTGCTTTCCACCACCATACAGATGTCCTCTGAAATAGTAGCTCAACACCTGTATTGTTTCAGTTTAGCTGTTGCAGTGTATGTTGCTAAATCTGCCATATTAATGCTTTTGAAGTTTGACACCAATAAAAGACATGATTTATCAGGCAGATGGTAATCACCAGTCGAGGTTTTTATGAGGTTATTTGTTTTGTTGTACAAGTCTATGACACAAGAACACTCCGTCTTCATCCCTGCGGCACAGATGATTATCATTAGCGGAGAGCTGTGCTACAAACATGGTGCCTCCACCTCTATTTTCATCTTCCATAACCTGTAATATAACCGCTTCATTCCAGTGAGCAGTTTTATCGATCAGTTGCATTGACCTGAAATTGAATCTGTTTATGTTAATATCTCTCCTCTGATGGGGTTTTGTTCTGGATTTTTAGCAGTGTCAGAATCCATAAGACAAAGACAGGACTCAATGAGGAAGACTGTGAAGGGCAAATTCTTGTCTCATGCAGTAAGAGAGCTGTTGTGGGCTCTATAAAAGGTTTAATGATTGTTGCACCCCTCAACAGATGTGTTAATTTGTATTCACACTGCAGTCTTCCTCTGTGTATCCTGTTTTAGAGTGCTTAATGTTGTCAAATGATTAAGTCTTCTTGAAGAGATGAAAGACCCTGTTTGGACAGGCTTTCCAGTACTCAGTTAATCAGCACAACTTCCACAGATTCCGGGGCAGCAATGACCATCTTTAAAACAAAAACATTTTGATTTGATTTAAGCAATTAACAGTTGTACTAAAACAACACTGAGCATATCTTCAGCATTTTGTGTTAGGAGCTTGAATCGTTTCTTCTGTTTGTTTGTTTGTTTACTGTTGACAACAGGTGGAATTAATATTATGCATTACTTTTTTTTTACACATTAAAAAAAGTCGGTTATGAAGAACCAGTTTTTTTGTATCACATCATTGCTGATTCTTGTTTTCTTTTCCCTTGTTTTGCAGAATAAAGAATGGCTATGCTTAAACTGCCAGACGCAGAGGGCTTTGTCGGGAAGCTTGGGAGATATTCCAGGTCCTGGGGCACAGCCTATGGGATCCCCCCGGCCATCTGCTCCAGCCAGTCAACAACCACCTCAGCAGAAAGTACCCAATCAACTTTCAGGGCCGAGGGCCGTAGGTCCTCAACAGCAACAGAAACCATCGGGTCCCCAAGTAAGTGGCCCTCCCTCAAATGTGAAACAAGCTGGGCCTGCCCCTCAAACCAAGGCGGTCAGCCAAACTTCCCCTCAAACCAAGGGTTCATCTCAGCCACCCTCCCAAGCTAAGAGTCAAACACAACCCTCAGTTCAGAGTAAGGGACCTGTTCAAGTTAAAGGTCCTAACCAGTCACATGCTCAAAGTAAGCCCCCCGCACAGTCTGCTAACCAACAGAAGGGCCCAAGTCAGGTCAAAGGGCCGACTCAGATGAAAGGATCTACTCAGCCCTCTGCTCAGACTAAGGGCCCTTCTCATCCCTCTGGTGCCAAGGCTTCGTCCGGCCCTAGTAAAGCTACACCCAACCATACCAAGCCCTCCGCCCCTTCCAAAACGGTACCTACTCAGTCTAAACCCGCAGGTAATAACCAGGCCCGCAAACAACCTCAAGGCCAGGAGAAGACTAAAGTCACATCTAAATCTCTCAAAGAAGACGTCAAAGCCTCACCAAAGAAGGCATTGTCAGAGACTGTCACTTCTCCACAAGACATGAAGATAGCTGAAGAAGCAAAGAAGTCAAGACACCATGAAGTGAGCTACCTGCAACTTCTTCGCCTTCACCTGTTACTCTTGATTCATCATTTCAAATTATTTTGCTCCATTCCAGTGACTGGAACCACTTCTATGAATCATGACATTTTTCTTTTTAATTTTAGTATCAGTTTTATTCTCTTATTTTTCTTTTATTTCTTGTTTTGCAGTCCTTCTTTCCATCACTCCACCATCATAAGCTTTGTTATGTTTTGTTATGGTTAATCCTCAGTTTGAGTAAGTTAATTCTTGTTGATTTGTGCTGTTATTGTTTTTTCCATATAAGCACCATCATTTCATTAGTAAAATACTTCCCTACCTATGTATTTCTCTTTATTATCACATTCTCCTTTTGTTTTCACCACATTCATATTTCTAATCTTTAACTTTAGCAATATCATCATCATCATTATCATCATCATCATCATCATCACCACATCATCAGTTACCATCATAACCCCAACCCTCTTCATCATTGCCTCAGAATTTTTTTTTTCTTGAGCCTGCTTTTTCATTTGCTTTGTTTTGGACACTTTTGTTTGTAACAAACTTAAGCTTTTTGTGTAATATCACAATTTGTGATGATTTCCAAGCATTCCAAGCATGTTCGTTATTCTTCAACGGTTCGAAGAATGCAATGGAGAATGCATCAAAGATGGCAAACCCGCATGTAAACAAATGACATTTGTCTGTATATTTTTGTATGTTCAACTGTCTGTAATCTTCACTCTGTGTAAGTGTATTAATCCATCTGTGAGCACATGACACTGAAAGGAAAACTCAACTCAAATTACTATTGATTAATAATATGGTTTAAAAATGCATTACTACAATTTAAAATGAAAGCTTGTTTTAAAAACAAACAAAACAAAGGTAATGAACAGTTAGAATTTGGGTTGATTTTAACCCGAGGTGTTAAAATGTCTTGTTGGTTATTATTAATGTTACTAATCTCTAATATCTGACTATTAGAGACGGTTTCATCTGTATTAAGTGTAATAAATTGATTTTGTTCCCAATCATCTAAAAATGCTCATAAAGATGTCAGTACTGATGAGCTGGATGAAATAGTGGGATATAAGATGTGCACTGAAGCTTGTAATGGACCTTCTATGAGTTAATTATGAATGTCATTT
Source organism: Atherinomorus stipes (assembly GCA_023101725.1). Taxonomy (NCBI): domain Eukaryota; kingdom Metazoa; phylum Chordata; class Actinopteri; order Atheriniformes; family Atherinidae; genus Atherinomorus; species Atherinomorus stipes. The sequence continues at coordinate 438,284 of JALJCO010012193.1, read as the reverse complement.
TTGGTTTCTGACCCCTCTTCTCCTTCTCTCTTTCTTTAGGATAACAACAAATCGAGTATGCAGAGTTTAAGTGACACTGGATACTCTTCCGATGGGATCTCCAGCTCTCAAGGGGAAATTATAGGTCAAATCCGCGAAGAAGGAGTTAAGCTCAATGAAAGGGGTGCAGCCATCCCCTCAGAAATCACCAAGCTAGAGAGCTCCATGAAACCTCTGCTGGAGTCAAAGACTACGTCAGACCTGAAGCACAGGCCTCATTCACTCTCTGTGGGACAAGAGCGGGACTACAGCCCCGATAATGATTCAGCAAGGGATGAATCAGAGGATGACCTCAGTTGTAAGCTTCGACATGATTATGTGGAAGACAGCAGTGAAAGTGGTCTCTCGCCATTGCCAGTAAGACAAAAGAAGTCCCATAAAGATTTGACAGATGAAGAGTACATGAGGAGGCAGATTATGGAGATGAGTGCTGATGAGGAAGAATTAGAAGAATATGGAAACCAGAAAAATAAAAAGCCCCATAAAACCAGTGGAGATGCAAGCAAAGAGAGAAGACGTCTTTCTCACCAGTCTAACAGTTTTGAAGATGACGCAAAAGCGTCAGAGGGTGCTTATAAGGCAAATGAAGAGGAGGATGTTGTTATGGCTGGAGGCCTCCGGCGTTTTAAGACCATTGAGCTGAATAACACAAACAGCTACAACCGAGACATTGAGCTGAGCGCTGAGCATGATCTACGAGAACCAGAACTAGAGATGGAGAGTCTGACTGGCTCACCAGAGGAGCGGTCTAAAGGAGAATATTCATCCACTCTACCTGCTACCACTCCCAGCTACACCTCTGGAACATCCCCCACCTCTGTGTCATCAATGGAGGATGACAGTGACAGCAGCCCTAGTCGAAGAGCACGACTTGAGGAAGCTAAGCAGCAGAGGAAGGCTCGACATCGGTCTCATGGACCACTGTTGCCCACCATAGAGGACTCATCTGAAGAGGATGAGCTCAGAGAGGAGGAAGAACTGCTCAGAGAACAGGAGCAGATGAGAGATCTAGAACAGCAGAGGATTAGAAGTACTGCTCGGAAAACAAAGAGGGATAAAGAGGAGCTACGGGCACAAAGGCGCAGAGAAAGGTCCAAAACTCCCCCCAGTAATCTTTCTCCTATTGAGGATGCATCCCCAACAGAGGAATTGAGACAGGCTGCTGAGATGGAGGAGCTCCACAGATCATCATGCTCTGAATACTCACCCTCTATGGACTCAGAGGCAGAAGGTTTTGAAATGATAGGTGGAAAGCTGTACAAATCAGGAAAAGAATTTAACCTTCCAACCTTTACATCTCTCTACTCTCCAACAGAAAAGACATCAGGTATGTTACCATCTGATAAAACATTAAAAAGTGCAGAGGAGGTTTATGAGGAGATGATGAGGAAAGCACAACTCATGCAGAGGCAGGGACAGCCAGCTAATCAGCATAAAGGAACCTCTCAGATAGATGGAGGACATCATCTTGAGGCGGGAACTTCTCTTACCCCTGGCTCAAGCCCAACACAGGTTACTGCACCTATGTCCTTCTCCACAACAGGCAGTGATCCAAGAGTCGCAGGTATTCATGCTGCACAGCATCTGTCAAAAGAAACACAGAACAGAATGTTGACACAGAGTGCCAAAATTGAAGGAGTTGTTGGAGTTGCCACGACCAAAGCCCAAATAAGTCAGGCTGCCCCGACACGACAGGCAGGTAGCACAGTGCCTGCTGGCAACAGAGCAGGCTCCCAGAGGCCAACACAAGCAACCCCTGACTCCGGATCATCCACCCTGACCTCCAAAGTTTTTTCCCTTTTCAAAGGTCCTAGCCCCCCAGTTTCACCTGCTACCTCCCCAACACAAAGCCCAACGCATACACCATCTGCGCGACCCACTAGTGGCAGTGGCAGGCAGTTGCCATCTTTGCCTGCTGGTGCTTCATCTGCAGCAGCACCTCATGGAGCCCAAACACCTCAGAGGACAATGTCCCCACGTCTTACACGGCAACAGTCCTCTCAAGATTCACCGGTGAAGGTAATAACACAGGGTTCTGAAACGCCAAGTCCTGCCAAGCCACATACTGTAAATTCTTCCACTTCTCCATTGTCATCACCTACACAAGCCACTTGTAAAACATTGTATAGCTCTCAGCCCCCTTCAGCAAGTTCCCCAACATCACCACAAATTCATCAGTCTCAACAGCCCCTAAAACAGTCCTCTCAGATGCTCCAAAATACTGAAAAAGTTAATGTTGGCATTAGTGCTGTGACTACAAGTGCACAAACTCGTGGATCTATGGAAAATATATCTCTTTGTAAAATATCAAATATTCCGGGCACTTCAAATGTTGTGGGTCAGAGTCAAACTCTTTCTGCCACTAATATTGTAGATCTAAGAGCACCACTGAGGCCAGCTCCAATTATAATGACAGACCAGGGCATGGATCTAACATCCCTTGCCTCTGACACTAGGCGATACTCTTTCGGAGCAGAACAGACATCTGGTAGACACACAGCAGTGCAGCCTCTTATTATTAACCTAAATGCACAAGAGCAACCACATGTATCTGTATCAACACCAACAACAGTGAGTGTCACAGTCACAGGCTCAATGTTTATGTCCCAACCCAAGCAACCAGTCGTATATGGAGATCCCTTGCAAAACCGTGTGGATCTGGGGCAAGGTGTTGGATCAGCTGTTTGTTTAACCCAGACTAAGCCTCCAATTACTGACCCATCTATTCCCAAAATTGATGCCTGCCTTGAAAATCTTGGCATACAGCAGCAGCAACTGCAGTTACAGCAGCAGAAGCTTCTGCAGCAGCAACAGCTTCTTGAGCAACAGCTCCAGCAACACCAACAGCAATCCTCTTTTGCCCGCTACAATTTAGCTAACCAGGTGCAGCCACTGCTGATGAAGAAAGACCTTGTGGTGACTCAGACAAGCAGTGCCCATCCTGTAGTGACTGCTAGTGCCATACCTAGAGTATCCCCTCTGGCTCCACCATCAGTGTCTGGGGCTTCTACTTCTAACTTACCCCATGAAATGTATGGTGGAGTTGCCTTAGAGCTTAAAAACAAGCCAACTGTAATGAATTTGTCTACAGGTAAGCCCCATGTTATGATGGTGCAACTTGATGAGAGTAACCCATCACAAGGGGGCACAGTGACTCAATTGGTAAAACGAGAAGAGCAGCCTCCTGCACCTCCTCCCCCACCTCAGGTCTTGGATCTAACTGGACAGATCAAATCAGAAAACCAAGTGGCTTGCTGTGATGTTGTTTACAAACTGCCATTTGCTGGTTCCTGTTCAGGGTCATTGTCTCAGAAACCTACGACAGCCTCCTCAGATAAAAATCCCACCTCTGAAACCTCTCCAGCGGCCCACCCTCCCCAACCGCTACATCACAGTGTCAGCCAGCATCAACACCAGCCTCCAGTTACACAAGGACTGACAGAGGAGCATAAACCTTATCCACCACCTGTACTCCCCTCAGGAAAAATACAGCCCTCAATGTCTGATACTAATCTACCTTCAATGACTGAGGCAGGTCACTATCAGAATAATGTCCAGGGGGGTCTGGCTGTTGATCTTAGCAGCATGAATCAGGCCTATGATGGTGGATACCTTGGAATGGGAGCACAATATGGTTCTTACACAGACCTGCGTCACCAGGGAGATTTTACAGGGCCCTCATTACCCCTTCGTCGATATGGCTCCATGTCAAATATCAATTCTGATTATGCCTTTGGTTCACGTGACCCAGCAGTATCACAGGACTCTAATCTGGCTCAATACAGTGCAACTACTGCCAGAGAGATTAGTCGCATGTGCGCAGCTCTTAACACTGCGGACCAGTTTGGGAGCCGCTATGGAAATAACCCTGAGCTTATGGCATATGGGGCTGGAAGGGGTGGACCTTTAGCAAGGCTAAATCTCCAACAAAGTTTGGCATCAATAAGAGCAAATTTACTCTATGGACCAGATGGAAGACCAACAGCAAATGGTCAAACTCTGACAAATCTAATAAATGCTAGACAAGCAAGTATACGCGCCTTGTACCCTGCTGCTATGAGAGGAGGTGATGGTATGATATATTCCACCATAAACACTCCCATAGCTTCAACCTTGCCAATTACTACACAGCCTGCTCCTGTCCTGCGTCCCATGCCAAGGGGAATTTACAGACCATACCCCACAGGTGTAACTGCTGTACCTTTGGCTAGTCTGACCAGGTTGCCTCAAGTTACTCCCAGGATGCCTCTGTCTACTCAAGGACCATATTCTTACCCTCCTCCAAATCAATATCCTACTTCAGCCGCACCATCAGGAAGTGTTCCTGCAGTAAGCAGTTCACAACAGGAAACTCCAGTTTACCTTGGAAAGCCTTTAACAGTAGCTGCACAAACAGCTGCAACCATTCCACCATCTAAGCCTGCAGCACACCTCGGGGCACAAAATGTACCTGCACCTGGTGTGCAAACCACAGCAGATCAGCAAATAGACCCCTCTCAACTTGCCTCACAGAGTATTACATCTCTTTCTCAAGCGCAAGGACAACCTCCAGCTGCCCAGCCAGTCCAGGCTCAAATGTCACAGCAGCTACCTACTCAAACAGAACCTTTATCTTTAACTCAAACCCAGCCTCAAGCTCAACCCGTGAGTCAGCCTCAGCCATTAGCTCTGCCACAAGGCCAGTCACAAACAACACCAAGTTCCAAACTTTCTCCTCCCATGGACGCACAGAAAGGTAAAGAAGACGAGAGACTGAGCCAGCAGCAAGAGCACATGCTGCAGCTAGAGCGAGAACGAGTTGAACTAGAGAAATTACGCCAACTACGCCTACATGAGGAGCTTGAAAGAGATCGTATGGAGCTTCAGCGTCACAGAGAAAAAGAACAGCTACTTGTCCAGCGGGAGATTCAAGAACTGCAGACAATCAAACAGCAAGTGCTACAGCAACAGCAAGCGGAAAGGGAGACGCAGCTTATCATGCAGAGAGAACAACTGGCCCAGCAGCGAATGCAACTTGAGCAAATTCAGTCTCTGCAGCAGCAGCTCCAGCAGCAGTTGGAGGAGCAGAAAAGGCAAAAGACCGCAGCAGTGGAGGCAGCTGCGGCTGCAGCAGCCGCTGAAGCCGCAGCTGCATCAGCTGCAGCTGCAGCAGCAACATCTGCCCAAGGTGCTATACAAGGGGTAGTTGTTGGAGGAGGGGCCCCTCAAGGGTTCATTATCTGTGACCAGAGTGGTAGAGTCATTCAGCAAGATGGACAGAGTGTTCAGTTTTGGCAGGATGGACAAGTTGTCCAAGCAGTAGTGGCTGCTCGACCTATCCAAAGCTCTGCCTCTGAAATGTCTTTGAGGAGCACCGACAAACCGGCTGATTCTAAAATGATGAAGAAGCAAAACTCCATGCCTCGACTGAGGGATGGCTCAGAGGAAGACTCTGTGAAAAGAATTACAGACAGTTGTGTGCAAACAGATGACGAGGATGGAGAGGACAGATTCATGAACAGGCGAAGGAGAACAAGGCGCATTGCAGACTGCAGTGTGCAGACTGATGAGGAAGACCAAGGTGAATGGGACCAGCAGCCAGTACGGCGCAGGCGATCTCGGGTTTCAAAGCACTCGGAATCCAGTGGTGAGGCTAAATCTGATGGCTCATCCAAAGTGGCTTCTTCAAGTATAGCTATTCAAACTACTAATGACTCGTCATGCCAAACAGAGCCAGACCAACTGGGCAGGGTTTCCCCTGCAATCCATATTACCATGGCAGAGACCTCAAAGGTTGACCTGCTACATTATATAGCAGCTCCTGAAAGGACTCACAAAGGAGAGAGTCTAGCCTGCCAGACAGAACCAGAGTCTCATTCTCAGGGAGTAGTCGCCCCTCAGCTGAGCGTCCCGACAACTATCAGCCCATATTCAACAAGTCTGCATATAGTAGGTGGGAACACATCTGACCCAGCCTTGCAAAGACTCCAAGGAGTTGCTAAGTTTGAGAGGAGGAAACCAGACCCTCTGGAAATTGGCTATCAACAGCAACAAAATGAGTCTCGCCAGCCCCCCAAATCTCCACAGGTATTATATTCTCCAGTATCTCCACTATCTCCCCATCGCATGTTGGAGACCACGTTTGCCTCACAGGAGAAGCTTAACAAGGCCCACGTTACACCACAGCAGAAGGCCTTTACAGCTGAATCTCCCCAGCGTCACCAGACGCTGCCAAGGCCCATCAAGAGTGTGCAGCGCTCCATGTCTGATCCAAAGCCTCTCAGCCCAACATCAGAGGACCCTGCCAAGAACAGGTTCTCCCCATATCATCAGCAAGCTGTGTCAAACAGTCAGGTAAAAGAAAAAAAAAAAACACAATTCTTTATTTTCAGTGAATTTATTTGGTATATATGTTTTATGAGCATGTTTTTATTAAAAATAAGGCTAAGGGTTTTTTTCATTTATATATTTAGCGACACTATAAAATCAGTCCAGTCAAACTATTTCATTCATAGTACAAAACTGTAAAAAACCAAACAAAATAACCCCAAATATTCCACATTTACAAGAGCCAATTAGAAATTGAAGATTAAATCTCCCTCCTAAAAACTTTTTTTCTCTAAAATGTATTTTAGCCTCTGTCCAAAAATCTTAAATCCTATTCTATTTATACAAAACTAGTCGCTTTAGTAGCTATGAATGGAAAAATCTAAATGTGCATAAATACAGTGCAATAAGCAGTTTTCTTTGGATGGCTGCAGATAATAGCAGAGGATCTGGCACTGAGGAGGAAGTGACAGAATGTTCTCATAAGAGCAGCTGGCCATGCCAGAAAAGCATCTCTGCTGTATCCCCTCCTTATCGCCCCCATTTACTTTCTCAGTCTGTTACATTCTCTCACACTGTCCTCCTGCCATGACTTCTATATCTGGAAAACCCCCTAAAGTGCTGCCAGGGGGGCACACAATATGACCGAATCCTGGTGCTGCTTCGCTGTCTTCCTGATTGTTAGCAGCTGGTCAAAGTAAATTAGCACTCTGCACTAAGGACCAAAATTAGTCTGAGAAGCGTTTCACGCATTTGTGTCTCCAATCCTTTGCGTTGGTGTTTAAGACGTGGCTCTTTTGTGGATACCTGATTAAATCACAATGGATCTACCCAATACAACTTATATGTAAGTAGCAAACTAGCATATTTTTTAAAATTCTGTTTAATTTATAGTTTGACTGCTCTTGCTTGTATGCCATGCATAAATATTTATATAAAAGACTAGATACTGTAGACTTCTCTTAAAAAGGGTACAGGAGGAGTTAGGGGCTGAACAAAATAAAAGGCAAATGCTTCACTTTACTCTGATGTTAGTGTTCATTTTTAGTTTATGTTTAAATTTATTTAACTGCTCAAACACACACATGGGTAATGTTTGTTTTAATCAAACTTAATGACAGATTTATCTGTACATCATTTATAAAATTCTATATAAACTCTGAATATCACAACAGTTGTGGTTGGTTGCAGAGGTAAAATATATGACTAATGCTTTATATTGCAATGACTGTCAATACTGTAATAAGAAAAAAAGATTAAATTGTATTTCTGTGTGTAAAAGATGTGCATGTGTTGTTATGTGGTAATTGGGTATAAAACTTAAAGTATTAGACTGTGGCTTTAGCTTCACTGACAGACTAAATCCATTATAATGAAATCAGCTAAATATCTGAGTTGTAATTATAATGTAGTCATACAATATAGCTAATTTAATGTCAGGTGTCCCGACAACATACCTTGCAAAATAGCTTATATTATAGTGATGAGATAAAAAGAAGTGTGAATAACTAGTACACAGTAATGAGTTTGATTTACATAAATACATTCTGTTTATAGCTCAGTATTTGCTGACGTGTCTCTGCCTCTCATAGCAGATGGCTTCCCTACAGCAGCAGCAGAACTCTCTGATGAGGAAAGTAAAGAGGACTCTTCCCAGCCCCCCTCCAGAGGAAACTCCACTTCCCATTGTTACTCCAGCACAAATGTACAGTTCTCCTGGCATGCCACAGAGGGTCCTTTCAAGACCTGCCCAGGGAGTCACCAAGGCTGGCCTTTTGAGTGAATTAAAAGCTGTGGAGCAAGAGTCATCGAAGCTTCGTAAGCAGCAGGCTGAACTGGAAGAGGAGGAGAAAGAGATCGATGCAAAGCTGCGCTATTTGGAGCTGGGTATCACTCAGCGAAAGGAGACCATGGTGAAGGAGAGGGAGAGGAGAGAGTTGGCCTACTTGCGATGTATGGGTGATGCCCGTGACTACATGTCAGACAGTGAGCTCAATAACCTCAGAATGGCAGCTGCAACGGGAACATATGATGCTAATGGTTTGCTTACAAGGCCTAGCACGGCACCACTGAGTCAGTTTACCAATGACCTCAATGCAGCCCCTCAGTATCCCTCAACTTCATCTTATATGCCATATCCTTACCCTCAAACTCAACCGTCAACGCAGCAGCCAAGCCCTGCTTACCAACAGATAGGCTTCCAACCTCCTCAGTATCCATCATCTTCAGCACCCCAGCCTGGGACATTCCAGCCCCATCCCCCTCCTGGCCCTGGATACCAGAATCAGGGAACCTATTCTTCCCGCATATATCCCCAGTCCTCCTATCAGACAGACATTGGCATGCAGCAGCATGGTCACCAGGGCTTCCATTCACCTGGTCAGCCTATGCCAGGACAGAGCCTTCCTTACCCCAGCCATAGTTCCTACCAACCTGGTCTACCCTACCAGCCCCAGGCAGAGATCCTTACAGTCCATCAAAGACCCAGGCAAACTTCTTTGGCAGATCTTGAACAAAAACTCCCCACTAACTACGAGGTCATCAGCAACCCGGCAGTTTCAGTGGCCACATCCGCTCCAGATACAAACTTTGGTTCAGTTTATAGCAACGCTTATGGACAATACCGCCCCCCTGAGCCTGGCCTGACTCACTCTGTGGACAGCCCCACCAATGCTTATGCTTCAGATGGTCTCTACACCTCCAATTTGGAGCAGAATATTCCCAGGAACTACGTGATGATTGATGACATCAGTGAGTTGACAAAAGACAACACTGGTCAACCCACTGATGCTCTGGGTCATCCTGTTGGAGGGCGGTATCGCAATGAGAATGGCCCTGCTCGAGGAACAGCTTATGGCAGGCCTGAAGATGAGCCTGTTGACGCCTATGGCAGACCTACAGGTTCAGCTGGTTACCAGAGTACAGTGGACAGTCGCACCAGCACCACTGTGAGTGGAGGCTCATCTTATTACTATGATGATTATAAACACACACCACGCTCTGGTAGCCACAAACTCACATCCAAGAATCTTGCTCCTGCTGTTGTTTCATCTAAACGTAGCAAGCACAGGAAGCAGGGAATGGAGCAGAAGATCTCTAAATTCTCCCCCATTGAGGAAGCCCGAGATGTGGAGTCTGACCTTGCCTCTTACACAATGACAACATCAACAGGGGGCTCCTGTACAGTTGTGTCAAGATCCAAGAAACTTCAGGATGATGGCACCTATGGGATGAAGAAAACTGCATATGATCAGCAGAGATATTACGGCACCAGTCGGGATGGTCTGGAGGAAGAGGACCGCATGTATAGCTCTGGTAGGTCCAGGTCCACTGGATATGGTATGGACAAGATTTCATCCAGAGATGCCACAGGCCATCGCAGCAAATCCTATGAAAGAGATGCCATGGAGCGATCTCAGAGAAGCAGCCGCAGTGGACGACCTCCCATGCGTCAGAATTCAGAGGAAGAGAGCCCACTCAGTCCTGTTGGGAAGCCTGTAGGCATGGGAAGAGGCTCTGGCATATCAGAGGCCCATGATGTGAGAAATCAGTATGGCTCCAGCCATTCACTGCCGGATGTGCAGGACCACCACAAGAAGGACCTTCCCAGAAGTCATGTCTATAAACCAGATGATCCTTATCTTGTTGATGACATGCACTGTGCTGTATCTGACAGTGAAGGTAACTGGTGCTGAATTATCTTTGCTGTATATCACTCCTCTCACATTTAAAGTGAAAAGACTGCATGCAAGTGTGGAGGAGAGCTTCATTATTTTGTTTTTCCTGTTTTTTTTTTTCTTTTTTATGCTCCTTTTTTATATAAGCCAAAATATTTTATATCTTTAATTTGCCTGCATGTTTCTTTTTCTTTTCTTTTTGTGAACTCTGCTTGTTAGTGATTTTTTTTTTCTGATTCCTCAAATATCTGCATGGCTCTGTAATGTGGAGCATGTTTTCCCACTTCCGCATCAAAGTGCATGCTACTCAACTCAACACGTGCAACAAACTGACTGACAATGTTTGTATTGGTTTTTAAAAAGCATATCATTTGAGCCAAGAAGAGACTGATTGGTTTGAGAAACCCCGGGAGGCCCGCTCTGATCGGTCAAGACATCATGGAAGTGGAAGTCACTCCTCCACAGGCAGACGTAGTAAACACACGTATCATGACTATGAAGAGCCTCCCGAGGAGTACAGTCAACAGGATGAGTACAATCAACAGCGCCACCCTTCCACGTCGCGGGACCACCGCCATCATGGCAGCAGCTCTGGCAGACACAGCTCTTCTCGTCACTCCTCAGAAGAACCTAGGTCCTCACGTTCCTCCAGGTCACACCCCAAAGACCCATCTGGCCGCTCCGATGGCAGGAGCTCCTCGTCTACTCAGAGAAGGAGTGGAGCAGACTCCCGCTCTGCCCATGACAGCCCTCGAAACTCAGGAGACTTCTCTAGAGAATCAGTTTCTGGTCATCACCATGGCACTGGGGGAAGGAGCCAGAGACCACAAGGTGATCGTACAGGCACCAGGAGACAGGATCCTAACAAACCACAACAGCAGCAGCAGCAGCAGCAGCAGCCGCCTCCTCAGGGCCATGCTGGACAGCAGCGGTCAGGTGGTCAGGGGCAGTATGGGAGACATCCAGCCTCTGAACCACTTGACGGTACACAACAAGCCCAGCAGCAGCAGCAGCAACAGCCACTGCAGCAAGGCCAGACCCCACAAAGCAACCAGCCCCCAACAACAACTGCAACGGCTTTACCAGCACAGCAGCAGCAGCAGCCCAAATCTGCACAAGCCCCATCACAGGGACGCCAACCAGGAGTGGGGGCTGCAGTAGGGCAGCCGGCCCCAGCGGTAAGTAGACCCTAACTTGAAAAGAGAGATTTCTGGTGTGTTAGCTCTGTTGACAGAATATTCCTTCTTCTTTTGCAGCCACGCTGATATATGTTTAAAAAGAAACATATATAGCAATGCTGTAACTTAAAGGTAGAGTCCAGAGTTTCCCCCCTGAAAATAAACACAAGACTAGTGTGAGTGAAATCTGGCTTAATCTGCACCTTTGGGCCTCTGCTTTTGTGTGGTGGCGAGTTTTGTGTGCAACTCCCCATCCCCTGACTATTTCGCCTTTTTCCTTTGTGTTGATGTGTTCGGGACGTTTCTGGGCAGAGATTTGCATGTTGTCTCCAGCCAATGACAGAGCTCAGGCATAGCATTCTGTTGGGATAAACTCGTTGACTGGAGCCCACACCAGATTCACCTGGATTCTCAATAGAAATGTTGGATGCAGCAAAGAAAAGGAAGTATTATGCGGCGAAAAGAGCTTCAGATAGTGCATGCTCGAAAACCAGGGGGTTTAATATTTGCTTGGCTTTCACCCACTTTCTAGCTTTGAAGAAAATGCTTGGGGCTGAAGAGCGATGTGACCATTAGCCCGAGGGGAGGGGCTCTCAGTTTGAATAGTGTTTACAAACAGAAACAGGGGAACACTCCGCACTCTACCTTTAATAAGCTTCAATAATCTGGAGCAGATGTCACTAAAAGAAACAACCTTTCTTTGATGAGTAAAATGAATAATGTAACTTACTTAACAAGCACCCCTAAAGTCAACATTATGCGCTCGCTGAAATACTTGGAAATTTTAAACTTAACCATTGAGAAAAGTGTTATTGTGATAACACTAAGGATATTACAAGTCTTAAAAACTTGGTTACTTTTTCCTAAAATAATAACAGTCCCACTGTAGTAAATGCACAGTAACTAAAGTTTCTTCTCATTTTCATGTTGGAAGCCAATCTCATTGAGAATATCTTTGATAATTTGTGGGAAGAACTCCATGTGGTTCGATAATTTTCCGGAGTAGCATGAGGAGACATTTTCTATGTCCTATGAAGTGACCAAATTTGGTTCTTCCCCGAATAAAGGCTTAAATCTCCTGCAATCTAAGCGCACTAGAGCAGCCCACCTCCTAGACAGCAGACATGTTTGGGCCGAATTTGGGCTACTTAAGTCACTCATGGCTCAGTTTCGGCCCTGGCAAGTGTTGTGTGGGCCAGAAGTGAGCCAGATGTCAGTTGCCAGCCTGGCTTGGGTCATTGCAAGTCTGCTGTGGGCCACATGTGATCCAGATGTCAGTTGTTGGCCTGGACACAGATCACGGGAAGTATTTTGTGGCCAAAAGTGGTCTGGATACAGGAAGCCTGCCTGGACATAGATTGCGGCAATTTCCTTGTGGGCCGCTCTGGTGGTGATGTAGCTGAACGTTGGCACCCACACTCAATTTTAATCAACGCTGCAAGTTAAGGCCAACTTTAAACAAACAAAAAAAAAACTGCACATTTGGATCATATTTGGACCAAAAATTTTTTCTATCTTGGCTGCGTCTATTTATCACTTGATTGCGGGACATGACTTTTCACTAACTGGTTTGCTGTCATCCCTCAATGTAGCATGGTAATGGCCATAAGTTAAAAAAAATCTTTTGGAAAAAAGAGGGGGAAAAACAACCAGCATGGATATATATATATTATTTTATTTTATTTTCTTAAGGCAAAGGTGGATGCTACACCTGCAGCAGCTGCCACAGGAATGAAATCCACAATGGGAGTCCCACCAGCACCTCAACCTACCAAAACAGCCACACCCCCTCTGACAGGCATTGGTAAGTTAAATATCTGCTTTTTATTCTGTTAATAACTACAGGTTAAACAAAGACATACAGCATGAGTTGGATGTGCTTTTTACATTTTTTCTCAATTCGAAAAAAAAAATTGCAGGCTCCAAAGCAGCTCCTGTTGGTATCGGGAGCAAACCAGCAGGTATTGGCAGCGCTGCAGCAGCACAACCACCTGCAGAAGGGGAAAACGTTCTGAGCAAAATCCTACAGGGAGGGGCAGCAGAGCAAGCAGGAAAACTAGGAGATGGTATGGTCATGGGTTTTAGTTTTTGTCTTAAATTCAGACAAATAATACTTTCAAAAATGTAGTTCACTGAATGGATCAGGCTGTTTTTTTAACATTTGGCTCTTCCTCTTTTGTTACTCTGGCAGCTTTGTCTGGCCTTGGGAAGAAGTTCACCTCATTTTGGTGAACTGAAAAGATGATGGTAAGCAAACTTTTTTTTCCTTTTGCATAAATGCTGTAGTAAGGAAGCTTTAGCAGCTGGAAAAAACTGTTGATTTATGAGCTTAAATTACTTAAAGTAAAAAAAAAAAAAAGGATGACCTCCCTTCCTATTTCAATTGTTTGTTTAGTTTTTGAGGTTGAAACCACTGCATGCATTTGCTTTGTTTTGTCTTGTTTTGTTTGTTTGTTTGTTTGTTTGTTTGTTTGTTTTTGTTTTTTTTTGGGGGGGGGGGTGTTTTGTAGTATGTAAATGTAGTTGTATTCTTTTTTTTATTTGTCTCTTATTTGTGTTTTATTGTGTTTGCTATTTTGGAACTGTTATATTTTCTGCTGCCTATGTTGGCCAGGACTCCCATAAAAAGGGGTTCTTAATCTCAGGTGGATTTCCTGCTTATATGAAGGTTGAATAAGAAAAAAATCTCAAATTAACTTTGTTTTCTTGTTTATTTTTTTCAGGATATCTAAAGGTGAAATGAGACAGATTGGTTCCTTTGTACTGGAAAAACCTATGAAAACATATTTGAATACACTCCACATCACACAGGGTTCAGAGATGGAGAGATCCTGAGTGCAACAGTAAGACTAAATACTTTTATTTGTTTGTTTTCTTTAAAGCAATTTCATTTTTTAAGCAACTATACCATTATGGAGAGCTGTTAAACATTTTGTAGCTTTGTAACAATGAAGTTAGCAGTAACTTGTTACACTTTAGAAAACTTGTAATACTTGAAGTTTCACACCATAAGTTTACCTTTAGCTCACTGGGTTAATTGGCACACCAAAACTCCAAAGGTTGTCACATTTGGCTTCATTCATTGATGTTCTATCAGCTGTACTGTATGTTAGCATAGATTAGCAGAGACCATGTCTGTATAATGAGAAGAATCAAGTGAAGTGATGACTCATTAAATGCCGTGACTCTGTACCTTTCCTTCCCCCCAAATTACTGAACAGAGCTGGAATCAAAGGATGCCTTGTCAGCACTGAATTCCCCAGACATGGGCATACGATTGAAGTGAATTAAATAAGGAAGATCGCTTCGTCAGCAGGATGTTACAAGACATGAACAGGGGGTTGAAGAGGCCTGAGAGTAAGTGGATGCTTGGACAGAACAACAGTCCCAGTATGATGATGGTAGAGATGACCGAGACATCATTAAATGAGTGGTAAGTAATCTCTAAATGTGTGTGTATTTATATGCATGCAGAGTTAGATTACTGAATAGCTAAATTTAGTTATGCTGTGTTTTTTGTGTGTGTTTTTTAGTGTCATTAGTTAAGTATAAGTAATTTATTGCAAAGTGATAAAAGTTAGTCTGCTTGAAACTTGTGCTGCAGAGGTGAGAGGCCACTGCCTAGAACGCAGAAGGTCAGCACTACAATGGTTTAGCCTCTGACTCTGCACACCTTTGATAATCTGGAGTAACACAACAGGCTATAATTAGCTCGAGGAAGCTAACAACGGCTAGGCTTTAATGTCCCTCACGCAAAGGCATACAGGGACAATATAGAGCACATGTGGGAACTCAGAATTATGACTCATGGTAGGCATCATCACATGGAAGAATACACAATTTCTACTCAATGGAGCAGAACTGCTGAAGTGCAAAAAAAAAAAAAAAACATTTAGTGGACTTTATTTAGCTTCAATAAAAACACATGCTGTGAGATGTAGAGAGGAACTTAAAGCACATTGTAATGATGATGATGATATATTCAGCTGTTCTGTTTGGATTAATATCCTGTGTCATCATATCTGTGTGTGGACAATCTGAAGACTCAGAGAGGAAATGTAGAGATAAGATTAACTGGATAAGAGCCAAAACCAGCAGGGCTATTACAGGTTGGAGTATTCTGCAAAGTGGAGTGTGGTGGGCGAGCTGTGACATACAATAACATAGCATGAGGCTTTTGTCTGTGTAATGCGATGCCTCTTGTATAAAAACAAGCCTAAATGTTTTTAAATAATTTTCTAAAATAAGTTTTAATGAATGTTATTTTTTCGTATACTCTATAAAGCAGTATTCACTTCGTGTTTACATCTGGTTTGTGCATTCAGTAGTTTAATTAAAAATGAATTTATTAACTCCAACTTTCACATCTTCACTTTGTTTTAGGTCGATAGTTAGGATGCAGTGAAGCGGAAAGGGAAAGGAGCACTGTTTCTCCTCATCCTCCTGGGATCTGTGAGGCAGTACAAGCCCCGCTAACTGAGGCAGATGGATATCATGGGAGAAATTCAGCGTGTTTGGCCATGCGTGTCCCCCCTTTGAAACAGCTCAATAAAGGAAGCCTCACAGCGCCCTCTTCAGAGATTATAATGCAATACCGCTCATGTCTGAGGAGTACACGTTGCACAAGGATTTTTGATTCTACTTTGATGTCTTCAGATTATTTTCATGCAAAACATGCAAGGAAAAAAAAGAAAAGGAATAATAATAAAAAAAAAAGATTTCATAGGTTTTCCTTGTACTAAAGAGACTGATCACAGTCCACAATACCAATTACTTGGAACAGACTAGGCGTATCACAGCAATGACAACCAACCTGGCGATTCCACTAAAATCCTTGAATGCTTGGTTTCTCTGCTCTCCACAGTACATTCCAGTATAGGGAATTTGACCCTTTCTTTGAATGTGTTTTTAATTTCTCGTCTTTCTGTTTCAGTGTGTACAGAATGCATTGTGTAAATGTGAACATGAGAATGCACGTGGAAACGAAAAACTGGAAAAAATGAATAAATAAAAATAAGCCCATATCAGTACTTTTTCACCACCTAAAAGAAGCCGCTGCTCATTAGTTGTAGGTTTTTGGGGGAAGGGAATCACTACCAGCGTGCCCACAAGTGTTCACAGAGATGAGACAAGATTCACACAGGTGAGAGGACCAAACGAAAGAGTGGCCACGGCTCTTTAATAGCCATCACAAAGCCATCATTATTGTCTGCCCCAGAGCCTTCTGGGACTGTATCTTTTTTTTTTGTTTTTTTATTTGTCCCATCTTTTAATTTTTTTTTGTTTGTTTGTTTTTTTTTTTTCCATTTATGCCTGATATTCAGTGAATGGAAGAGCCTTATTCAGTACATGTTTTTACTTGTATACCTCATGTTTTAAAACGTCCATATCATCATGAGTTTCTTTTTACACTGTAAACTATTGTATGTACATAAAACAAATCAGAGATCAAAATATGTAAATTTGTCATTTGTGTATTTAATGAATCACTCTCCAGTGACTTTCTTTTTCTTTTTGTTGTTATGTGTTTTTTCTTTGGTAAAACTTTATATTTTTCACTTTGTATTTGTTTGAATCTCTGTTTTCTTGCATCAAATGATTTGCTTTTTGATTTTTAAAAGCAATAGCATGCAGCAAATGGTATATAGCACAATGATATAAATGTTGCAATTAGTGATGGGAAATATCAAACACTTCTGTTGATCAATAGCTGTAATACAACATGTCAGAGGGTTTACAACTACAGTACCATGTATAGACATGCATGATATGTGCAGATGCATAAGAGCATGCAGACGGGTACGCCCACACTTGCACACATTCTTTCTCTTTCTCACTCTCTCGTCACATACATACACACACAAACACACACACATATATACTCTTACAAACAAGTGCACACTTGTACGCATACTGTACACACTTTGCATCTGAGTTCCATTTCAGAGCCAAGGTTAATTGAGTTCTCACCAAATAGACTTGTTAACCTCCTGCTGATAAATGAGGTTACCAGTTCTCTAACAAGCTGGCCCCACTGCCTCTATTTTGCAAACACACATACACACTCATACATACACATACAGGAGAGGAAGAAAGCAATTATCAATTCAAATGTTCTATGCAATGACTCATTTTGAACCTGGAAGTGATTCAGCCGAAAACAGTTTATTATCATCACTGTACTCACAAGAAAACAACAAAATTATGAACTAAAATTATCAACAAAAAAAAAAAAAGGAAAAAAATGGTACTGAAAATGTTTTTACTTAGCAACTTGTCTGTATGAATTTGAATATTGAATATTGAACTAGAAATGTTTTTATTTTCGTGGCATGTTTTGACCCCTCACTCCCTGCATGGGAGACTTGTTGCCAAAGGGTAAACTGTGTAGACTGTCAGTTTTGAATGTCCACCATCATGTTGCTTTGAAGCATGGGTTTGCTTGGCTTTGTCTGGCTGTTTGTGAGCCCTCATTCAGCTGTTGTGTGTTTTGGCTGACCTGGGCTCCTCAGTGTTTGGCTTGCAGTGACTGTCTGTGCTGCTATAAACCTGTGATACAGATGGTCAGCACTTCTCATTAATACGTGTCAATGTACATATTGGGTGTCAGTATAACCTGTGGGGTGAATGGAATGTTTCTATTGGATATTTCATTGTTGATTAAACCCACTCAGCAGCCAAGCCATTTGAAAGGTGCATGATTAGATCTTTTATTCTTGGAAGTCGTACCAGTGTTTAAAAAAAAGAAAAGAAAAAAAGAGTAAGGCATGATTTATACCAAGGCTTGCTTAACAAACCTTGATTGTCACTGGCCAATGCAGAGAATATCAGTGAGCAAAATGTTCAGCCAGTCATTTACAAATCAGGGCATGTCATTTTGAAAGCACAAGCCTGACTGGTAGCAGTTGCTGTGCGATGAAGCGCAGAAATATGGAGGTTGCATAATAGTGCCTCTAACCGAGCAGTGCAAGATCTGCGTTAGAACAAGGTGGAGGTGCGAAGCGGTCGATACGAGGCACACAAGACAAAACAGCCTTCAGTGCAGCCATGCGGATGAAGACAGACAGACAGACACATTCTCACATTCTTACTGTAAATACAACTTCATTCTTCTGTACAGCTTTTGAGTTTTGAGTACGGCTTTCATGTGCATCCCCATGCCGTATTTGCTGCCAACTTTTGTGTATAAAAAGAATATTTGTTACTATCACAATAATGAGGATGATGAAACTAATAATGATGATGATGATTATTATTACATAAGCATAGTGTATGTGGCTGACTTGTATTGACTGTTTACAACAGTGGAGCAAAACTTGTATTCAGAAACATATCCAGTCTGTGTGGAGTTTCTATACATATTGTAATTGTAAAACAAGAAGTACAAGAACCTCCATGGCAATGCAGAGAAGAATGTTTTTGTCAGACTAACAGGAGGTTTTCAGTTTGATGGATATGATCTGCGATGTGTTGAAGGGAAGAAGCAGAAAAAAAACTGAAGTAAAAATCTGGGAAATGTCATTCACTGTTGTAAGTGCAATGGGCAAAATGTCAGTCGTGTATCCATTGTGAAACCTTGTGTTCTATTCAGTGTATTCCTGTAAACAAATAGAGTACATTTTGGTGCATCATGTCAAGTAATGTGAAAATATTGACCCTGCAATTTCCAAACAGAGAAACAAATAAAAAAGGAAAAGGAATATCTTGTGATCTCTGCATGTAGTCTCTGTGTGAATGTGTGTCATCGGTTTCCTCACAGTTCTGACTAAAGACGCTTGGTTGGAGGTAAGTTGTGCAGAGGGTTTGCTGCTGATAGAGGAGGGAGATCAAGCATAAAACCTCGACAGCAACAAGACTGTTCAGATAAGACCGGGCTTTGTGTGCTGGGGTGGTGATGACTTATCCCAGTGTGGGCGGTAGAGAGAGAAGTGTGAAGATCAGTGTTTGGCATCGGTAGAGATGGAGGTGTGAGTGTGTGTCAGAATAAAAAGAAGAAAAATGTTTCTCCCCCAGCTCATGTCTGTGTCCTTTAGAGTCCATGCAAGTGCAAAACCCTGGTATTAAATGAAGACAGTGATTTTATATAAAATCAACGTCTGGTGGTTGGTCTAAATATGACACCGAATAAAACTGAAACTGGAGCAGCTGTTGCATTTAAAGTAAATTTAAACATGATTTAATTTGTTTCAGAATTACTCCAAAGGTTTGTCTGTAAGCTTTTTTGTTTATATGGACATTAACATCCCAGATAGAAGCTTTATCTTAGTATTAAATATTCTGGGAGAAGTTCACCTAGAACACGAGAAAGCTGCTTATTCAGTGTCCAGGCTTTGGATCATCTTCATAAAGGTTTATTTGATTCCACATCATCTTAGGTGGTAATTTCAATGTAAAAAAAATTATGAGTCTCATCAGGTTCATTTGAATGTCTGGTGTCTGGTTTTAAAAGAGTTTACTTTCCTACACACTATTGTTCACAATTATGTGTTGTTAAGCAAAATGCATAATTTAGTAACGTTCATGCTTAATGGATTTTCACTTGTGACAAGTATGCATGACTCTGAGGATGTTGTGAACCTGCAGCACTGGTCTACAGTAACCACCATACAGTCCACCGTACCGTTGTGCTCTCCCACACAGGAAGCCACCGACAGCTACATTTACAGATCTTGACTACCCTCAACTGGTTTGGCACAGAACTGAAGGGGAGGTGGGTTATGAATGAACTTTTAGATATCAATATCAGGTGTTTTTAAATCACCAAAAAATAATTCAGTTAAGATATAAATACACAAAGAGATTACACTTAAATCAATTGATTAAAGAAAGAAAAAAAAAACCTGAACCTTTTACCTGTTTGGGGGGTGGGGGGTGGGGGGTGGGGGGGGGGGGGTGGATGAGTTCAGAAGTACTGTAAAAATGTAAATCATAAGTCATCCTGACCAACCGTGAGACATTTTGGACTAAAATGTTTGACAGCAGTCTCTAGCGGGATCAATGAAATATGAGTTGAAAAATATGTCTTTTCTTTAACCTTTGTTAATAGCTACTTTTGTTCTTTTTTTTTTTTTTTTCCTTTTTGTAGTTCAGAGTATGTGAGTGTGTGATGATTTTTTTTCTTTCATGCTTTGGCTGTTATGAGTTAGGCTGTTCTCAGCTTTTTGCTGTGGGATTTTCTCTGTTATGTCTCTGTGCAGGGTGCAGTTGGTTGCTTTGGTCTTTTCTTTCTTTATTCTACTCTGTTTTTCATCTTCATTCACTCCTTATCCTTTCTCTTCTTCCCCCTTGTTAGGTCCAGCAATATTATGTAAAATTTATAAGTCATAAAGAAGCATTCAATAAAACAAAATAAAAAAATTCAATTCAGATATTTAGATGAGGCTTGTAATCATAAAGCCGCCCTTGGCAAATCAAATCCGTTTGTCACAACATAACAGCCTGATCATCATTCTGCTGCTCCAATGCTGAACAGGACAAGTTTAAAAGGAAGAAAAAAAGAAAGAAAATCTATTTTTTAAATTATTTTTTGGGGGGCGAGAATAGTAACCTAATTCCTCACTAGGATACTTAGCATTAGTCTGGATCTTAATTTGTCACCACTTACGAGCCATTTGATAAAAGGTTCAGAAAGAGACAGTCGTTATTTTTTGCTGTCATCTTGTATAACCCTGATTACAAAAAAGTTAGGACCACGTGGGTTATTATCAGCTCTCAGTTCAAGAGCTTGGATCTCTGATGATATAAGGGAACATTAATGCCTGTGGAACTGGCACCATCAGTGGTGAAAGATGCAGGTTTTAGAGAAGCACAGATTCCCATCCAGACAAAAGCTTTGAAAGAGAAGGCAGGAAGCATGTGCTGCATCTATGACAACAAAGCTCTATATTATGCTGCCTGCATGTGGAAAAGATAATCATTTCCACTGGTTAAGAGGAAATTACTAGTGCGTTGTGTTTAAGTGATTTGTCGTAATGAAGTGAAACACTGAAGGCTATCCTTAACAGCCTACTGTAGCTAGCAACTGATCTTAGGAGGTAAACCAAATGAAACTATGTTTAAAAACAAAACTATGTTCAAATGGCAATGGTATTAAAGTCCTGTATGCCATACAGTAGCATTATACAGACCACAAACTAACCAAAAACCAGCAGCAGAAAACCTTTAACATACTGTATGCTTCCCATTCAGGATATTTTTGTTGCTCTCAGCCATATCATAAGGTCAAAATTTATCTCATCTTGGCAGCTCAGGTATCATAAAAATTTTCCAGCTTTCTAGTGGAAATTACCACATGACTGCATGCTAATGGGCAATTTTGACATTGGACTTTGGTATTTAGTATTACCATAAATAGAATACTACATGACGGCAGCAATAGAGGCGTCTGGGTGCTGAAAACAAGAAGAGTGGATGTTGCACAGCAGTGAATACTGTAAGGCCCCATCCCAGTCTTTTTTAAAACAAGTTGCTACCATGAATTTCAAGAACTGTTGTGGTTCTACCTGCCCACTGTATGAGCATAAGGTTTTTTGGTTGTTTTCTCCCCCTCAGACACTCCACGGCAGCAGCAGGGAGGTCCCTGGCTGATTGACAACACCTGCTTCATTACTACTCACCTGTAGCCCATTCCATCATCTATCACCAGTCTTAAGAAGCTGCCCACCTTCACTCAGTGCCAGTTATTCTACATACCCACTAGGGTAGTTTTGAACCAACCTTGAATTCTGACATCAGTTTTGGTCTGCTAGAGAGGCCAACCCCCCATGGAGTTCCCCTTCTTTCCGCCTCCCTAGTCCCTTCTCCCTACAACCCCATAAAAGCAGGGCTACCCAAGTCAGGTCCTCGAGAGCTACTATCCTGCAGTTTTTAGAACATCCCCCCCCCACACACCTGAATCAAATGGTTAATTGCCTCATGCACATCATTCAGCTCTACTGGTAACGAGCCATTCATTTGATTCAGGTGTGTTGGAGAAGGGATGCAACCAAAATGTGCAGGTATTAGCGCTCGAGGACTGGACTTAGGCACCTCTGCCATAAAGGACTTTTTCTGTGTACCAAATAAAACATGCTATTGAAGCGAGCTCTGCTTTTGGGTCTTAGTGAGTTGGTGATGAATTGTAACAAGAAGAGCTACTATTTTTCATTAAATCAGCAAAATATCTCGCCCTCAAAACTATAAATATGTCTTATGTGTTCCATTAGAAATGAGATATTGCTTTTCAAGATTTGCAAATCATTAAATTCTGTTTTTGTTCACATTTTGCACAGTGTCCCACCTTAACTGGGGTTATAAAACTGCTCTCCTGTGAGGGTTTTTACCTCTTCTGGATGATTCATGATAAAACATTTTAAAACACCAAGTTAAAACAGATGAACAGAGGTAAGCTTTATAAATTCATTCTTCTCATTAAGGTCTTTCATTTCAGGGGTTAACATGTATAATTGTATGCTTAGAATAACAGGACAACTTTCTATAATATAACAGTCAAATCATAAATGTTAAAGAGACCCTTGCTGTTTTCTCTGTGATGCTAATCCAGACTCATTGGTGGTCTATTATAATTGGCTGGACTAGACAGTCAAAGAAAGCTGGAAGATGTGAGAGGATTAAACTGAACTTCTCCCCGGCCTCCCTGCTAAAAGAAAGTCAATGATTTCTTTAATGAGGTCAGTCTCTGCACTGACCTGCAAACCAAACAATAAAAGATCTTGTGAGCCATGAAAGCCTGAATCGTTTTTCCTCCACTATTCTATGTCCATCACATTTTCATCAAAGATTAAGATACAACTCTTGAGAGAAGTATTTGCTGGGATTAGAAAGAAAATTTTACAAGGCAAACTGACAGAAACAAAAGTAATGAAAGAGGCACTGAACCACTGCATTATGCCACTACCAGACTTCCATTAGTAGTTTTCAAAAGGAGCAAATGGAAGTATTAATTTTTTTTATAAAGATAAAAAACTCCACAGAGGTTCAAACACCTTTAAAATTCTGTTAGAAACTGATTTAACTCATAAAGAATGTTATAAAACTTTGACTTAAAGATTTATTGCTGAGTCCAAGAGTTCATTCAGCAGCACTGTCCAATGTCCTCCCTACTCACACTTTGCTGAAGGTCATTTGCTCAGTGGTGTTTTATGGACGTTTTTCAGACAAGACTTGTGCAAGGCAGGTGACTGGTTGTCTGCTGCAGACGGAGAATTCATGTCTTATTATTGTCCTCAGAAGAAGGTTGCTTGACCTTTATGTCCCCAAATTACGGGCATGAAAGTTGACTCATTAACTGTAATTGGGATGCTGCTTGTATTCATTCATTTCATGTAAGTCATGACGAGAGCCTCAGTCTCTGAAGATGAGCTAGTTATTAACATCAGCAGTGACCTCATAAGAAGAGTTCATGACTCATCCTTAGGTGATGAGAAGCAGGAGCGGTAAGGAGCAGAATACTTATCCCACAAATGATCTATTTTTCATTGTTACAGTCAAAGAACCTTCACAGGTTCCTGGAACAGAGGCCCTAAAATCAAGCCGATTCATTGTGCTGCAAGCACACAATGTGATTATTTTATACTGTAAAGGCAACATTTCTAAGACCTGGCAAACTAGACATCTTTATGAAGTAAAGAATGAGAAATCCTTACAAGTGACAGAGGACTCACTTAATAAGGCTTTGTTGTGTTTTAACTACATCACAGGGGGCTGGCAGATCTATAACCCCATCAGCCTTAAATCCAGCTGGCTGTTGAGCAACTGGAGAGGTTAATGGGACTGAGGGAGTGCTTGCAGCTCAGGTTTTCCTGCCTCACCTGTCACTCACCATTTCAATCTGCTTGCTTGTGAGTACCGCGCTGTCAGTACACGACTAATGAAACAATCCTCCACCAGGCCTTTAAGTCTTCTACATGCTTTGTTTATTTACTCATGCTGGCTCATCTCAAGAAATATCAATAACCTGAAATATCTATTATGTCTCGACAAAGGAAAAGTTACAGTTTCCTCAGAAAGTTCATTTATAGAACAAAACACACTTCATGAATTGATTACTGGCATCATCTAACCATCTAAAACCTACGTATAGAAATAAAGCAGCAAAACATTTTTTTTTCCAGCTAGACGTTGTTCTAGGAGGCTTTTGGAGAATAAAATGATGTGTTTTAAGTTTTTTTTTTTGTTGTTTTTAATACGTTTTTATGGAAATTTAATAAATGAACGCATTGGTGTTTTGTCCTATGATCTGTCATTTTATGTTATGCAGCTGTATCTGTGCCCAAGAAAAATTTCCTCTCGCAGGACAATAAAGTTTTTCCTATCTTTAGTGTGAAATTACTGAGCCAATAAAAACATCTTCTGGCTTTTAGCATTGTTAAGACAAACAAGACCTAATGAGTACAGATGAAAAAGTTCCGCCTTTTTCTGCCAGAAGTGGTGCAGTCATAGTGCACCATTACTGCACTATCACTGGCTGAACGATTTGTCCCACGAATACATCATCACGCATGCGGTGTCCAAACTTGGCGTGTGGAAACAGTCCTTGTTCCGGGCATTCATTTATGCTCTGAAATAGTTTCCTCTGGGCACACAGGCGTTTCTCTGTGCGGTTGAATTAGCAGACAAGTCGCCGGTAAGTGGCTGGCAGTCGGCAGAAAGGGGAACTTTTTCATGCCCGCATCTGTACAGTCGTCCTCAAAATTATCCAGCCCCTCTAATTGAAGAAAAGGCTAAATTCACAATTTGAATACCAAGAAACTAAAAAAAATAAGAAATAAAAATTCACAAAATTATAATTTAGTGAAATAAAATATTGCTTTTGGATTGTGGTTGGAAATAATCATTTAAAAGCAAAAAAACTAACAAAACTGTCCCTGACACATTAGAGCACTTTTCCTATGAACAGTGGACCAAAATACGAAGGACCCAACTGCAGTCACGAGACGTCGCCATATATCCAATCAATACCAGAAGTCCTAATTGGAAGTTTGTTCATCATATAACTTACAAAAATTTAACCCTACCCCTGACCCTTCTACTTAC
Organism: Atherinomorus stipes; assembly: GCA_023101725.1. Taxonomy (NCBI): domain Eukaryota; kingdom Metazoa; phylum Chordata; class Actinopteri; order Atheriniformes; family Atherinidae; genus Atherinomorus; species Atherinomorus stipes. Next base: position 413,050 of record JALJCO010012193.1, on the reverse strand, counting down.
CCTAACCACCCGACTACACTGAACGCATCAGTTTGTAAGCCGCAGATAAATACTCTTAGTGATGTTTAACTAACTTCCGCTGGAGACTTCCTGTATGGATTGGATTTATGGCGGCGTCCTTATCGGCTATTGTAACTGCAGTTAGGTACTCTTGGAAAATACCTGTCAACAGGTGCAGAAGTCTTTTTAATTACAGAAAATACATGATTGCAGTGATTGCCTTAAAGTGTTGCTCAACAAAATTTTAGCTTCGGAGCCCCATCATGCTTGTTTACTTGTTTTATTTTTTTGTGTTTGTATCTAATATTTCTTTCAAATCACAATTCAAAATCATGTCATGATTTTCATAGAATGTTTATCTAACATTACCTTTGTCAATTTCAACTCATTTCACTGATAGCTGATTTTTTTCCTTCTTTAATTGAGGGATGAATAATTTTAAGGGCGACTGTATACTGTATATGAATGTGGTGTTGAATTAATTTTTTTTTTTTTTTTTTTTAGGATGGCTGTAAGGTATGTTGTAATATTACAATACAGGGTCTTACAGGGCTAAATAGCTCACTAAATAACAGTAGATCAGTTTTTTACGTTGATTTGGCTTCATTTACTAAAACACAGGAATAAATGATCTATTAATAAATTATTAGTAGTCTCTCATTTCATTAAGTCTCTCATTTATATTTCATGGCAGAAAATTTTAACTAAAATATCACTGTTTTTTAAAATGCATAAGTGCTAGATAAGCATTTGATGTTTGTTTCATGTTTGTTTTCATGTGTCTGCAAATCTCACATTTCCAGGATTTCTATAGCAAAATGTAAGTTTAACCACCATCTCCTGCTTAAATACTCTGTAATAGCAGGATATACAGTACTGCATGTCTGTCACTTTATCTACTGTAATAGCCAACTTAATGTTTGTTGTACAAAATGTCAGAAAATATTAGAAAATGCCGATCAGAAGTTGGAGGAGTTTAATCTGCTGTCAGAAACAATAAAGATACTGTATTGTATTTGGCTATGACATGGCAGAAAATGCCACCAATGAAATGACATACAAACTCCTTTAATAAACCAGAAAACATTGGTTGTGAGAAAATCAGGAGATAATGTGTCTGAAGAAGCAACATGACAGCTGCAGGAACAAATGCAGTAAATGGATAAGAACGATGTTCACAGCAGGCGACTACCAAAATCTTGAGAAGACAGTGTCTTATGATATAATCTGATAATGAATGGCAGTGTTGTTTTATACAGTGGAAAAAGGGATTTTAAAAAAGGAAAAGAAAAACTGTATGCTGACACTTGTTACTGACTGTCTTTTCTCCCCCTCCCCTGCTTTCACTCCAACAGCAAACTGGCTCCATTTTTGTTTTCCTTATCATTCATCATCATAAGCTGTCATTATGTTAGGTTATTGATGTTAGAAGGAAAGCCCTCCCGTACTCTTCTATGTTGCAGCAGAGCTGAAGAAGCCTCCACTGGACATCTCATTATTTCATCATTGTGTTGTCGAGAGGTTTGTTCACTGATGAAACAACAAGGTGTGTTCATTCATTCAGACGATACATCATCTCAGCTGCAACACAGAAGGTCTTTCCTGCCAGGAGCGCAGACTGTAGTGTAAGTTAAAACAGGTGTATAATTCCAATTTATTCTGATATTTACAACATTTATGCTAATAACTAATAACAACTAATCAAAGAGTCTGAAAATAGAAGGTTCTGGCAGCTCCTTGCATCAACCACATCACAGCTCTGCAGGCAGACACAGAGGCATTATGTGGTGAAAGCATCTGATGCTGTGAGTGCTTCAAATTAATCTAATAACTAACACTCATGCTCTGTGATATCACGATAGAAACACAAGTAAAATTCAGTAGAATGGTGCTTTTGAAACATGAGTCCAAAGGTTGTCTCTCTGCACCTCTTTCCCACCTTTCCTGCTAATCTAAGCCTGTTTGTGCACGTGACAGAGATGGAGAAAGGAAAACACAGAGATTCTGAGTGTTTTTGTGTGTTCAGGACACAGAAATGCTGATGCCTCTCCATTGGGCCCTGTCAAGCACAGTTAGCATCAGTGTTTACCATGCAAAATGGGAGAAAGTGCTTGTAATTCCAGGTGGCCTGAAGGCAGGAGGAAGACAGGAGCCAAAGGACCGTTTCTCTGTTTTGGGAATGCCTGCCGGGCCGTCTGTTCAAACACTTGTGAAGGACAAAATCACCTCATGATGGAATAACAAAATATGATGCTATGAGATCAGACTGATTCATGCTGCAACAGAAATCTTTCTGTTAGGAATAGTAATGGGATATATGGTTACCTTCAGAAAAGATTGTTTAACAATGTGAGGAGCCCAGAAGCTTCGTGATATTTCAATATTTTGGGGGTGGAAAAGTCTTCCAGCTGTTGAGAGTTGCGTTAGATGACAAAATTAATGTCCTGTTCTGTTTTTAAGGTAAAAATGACATTAATGCATGAAGTCTTGCAATGTGCGAGATTGCAGGGTCATCAGATGAAATGCTGCAGAGTTAATGCTACCGGCTTAGAAACACTGAGACAGATTCTGCAACTCCACAAAACAACAGTGTGTCATTTCAGGCCGATGTTAGAATAAGATGTTAATAAGTGAGGTTTGGAGGTGCTGATGGATGGATTTTGATACCTTGGGTCATTGGGCAAGCAGTTTTATGTAAATCCATGCTGACTGCCTGTAGCTTTACATCATATTATTATTTTTTTACCCCACCATATATTCTGTGCAGCCCTGTGTTTAGGGATGTACTCCCCCTCCATTCTGCATGTCTGGTTAGATGCTTTGCTGTATGTTGTCATCTCAGCGCTTTGTTCATTGACTGTAATATAATCTAATGTACATATAACTCTCAGAAAAACTAAAATGCATCAGTCTTTTTATGTGAATCTCAGTTAAACAGAAAACAAATATATTCACCAAAATGATTAAGAATAAGTAATACAAAAAATAAGCCATATAAACCAAACCTGATAAATAAATCTCATACTGCAGGCAGGCCAAGTGTTTCCCTGCTTCGTCTCTGCCGGCTTTGGTTTCATCTAATCCTGCACACTTGATCTACTCTCATGCAAGCAGAACTGGGTGATTCTGTTTCTTCTGCTCAGCCAGTAAGAAAAACAGGATCAGATGGGAAAGAGTGCTGTGGAAGCTAAATTACAGGCCAATACAGAATCTCTTGGAATTTAAAGCTGAGAGGTGAGAACGTCAGACCCTTTTTTTACTTGCCAAGATTAGCACAAAACCCCCAAACCTTTGTTGCAGTGATGCAAAAAAATGTCACATATCTTAGTTCCTACATTTTTATATGTGTGCCTATCCTGCTTTTACTCCGATCATCTAAATATTATTAAAAGAAATTCAAATTAGCCTCATCTTTGGACTACGCAAGGTTGAAAAGTAAATTACATTCATACCAGAGGATGTAATCATATTGTAAAAAAAATAACTGACCCCTGATTAGATTAAAAAGGATGTGTAATTAAATTTTGGGTGTCATAATCAAGATATTTTGTTCCAGAAAAGTTACAAATTATTTAAGATTAACAATCAGACTTGGATTGCAGCACATAGTTCAAACTGCACACCATCTGCAGACTACACTAAAGGTGAGGTGATGCCGTTTCAACAAAGTAACAAACAAAATTTGTTTTGATTTATTTTCAAACATCATATGAGTAAAGGTAGAATTAGAAAAATCTACAATAAAACCTTGAAATTATGTCGAATGGTCACTGTTTCATAATGACATTTGATGTCACATTTCTGGGCTGTTGCCACATATTTCACTGGAACAGGCTACTTTATTACTATGCTAATTATCCATTTGATAGGTATTCTCAGTACCCTGAATGCTGCTGACATACTATAAGATCACGTTGGAACAACTCATCACTCGGACAAAACAAAACAAAACCGTTGATCTGGCTTTGAAACTTGAGATAAAAAAGTTGAAAGATTATTCAGATCATTTTTCATCTACACATCTGTATTGCTCTGAATGACAAAAATACTTAAAAAATTGCGACATATTACAGACTAGGCCTATATTTCAAATGACTCTGACCCAACACCTACTCAAGTGTTCTCCATCCAATCTTACATGCTTGCAGAATGATTACACAAAAATGTAGGTACTGAAAATAATTTTATTGTTTATTGGAGCATCAGAACAACAAGGAGTTATACTTTAACTGCTTTTTAAACAGTTATCTGCCTGAAGAAGTGGGTGTGCTCTTAATTTTCACCACATTTTTTTCAAGTGAAATGAAAGATTAATGCCAATCCTGGTCCTCAGGACCCATTGCCCTGCATGTTTTAGATCAGGTCTACTCATTTTAGTCCTATGAGGACTGCAGCTTTACAGGTTTAGGATGTCCAACACACCTGTCTCAAATTAATGAGTCATTGTGCAGAACTTCACAGCATGTGGGACTATTTCATTTGAGTCAGGTGTGTTGGAGCAGCGAAAATCTGCAGGACTGTGTGAATGAACCACATTGATGTGTTTCCTAACTTCAACACAGTGCAGAAACATCTAAAACATGCAGGGTGGTGGTTCCTGAGGAGGACAAGAGTTAAGAAACACTGATTTCTGTTATAAATAGTTTGGTTTGGACAACTTTTAGTCAGATTAAAAACACACTCAAAATAGAAGTGCCTCATGTATACAGTTAAATCAGACCAAGCTATATCTTCTGTGCATGAAGGAAGAATATGTGGGTGAATATGACAAGAGTACCTAACTGCAGTTACAATGACTGACAAGGGTGCCGCCATATAGCTTCTTGTTTACGTTCTCTTCGTATGTTTGTGTGTGTTGGGGGGGGGGGTGGTTGTTTTAGAAGTTATAAAAAACCTCCATTGGCCTCCCGTGGATTGGATATATGGCGCCCACTGTCCCCCCCAACTTTTTTTTTGGCCCTGAGGGGTTTAGGGGGGGATAATTTTTTTTTTCCTTTTTTGAAATTCTCTCCCCAAAAAATTTGTAAAACCCCTGAGCTTCCCAGTTTCTTTTCTAAATTAAACTGGGTAAAACTTTTTTGAACTAAAATAAAAACTCTGCTTTACTTCACCGTTTACAGACAGTGGAAGGTTTGTTTATGTTAATTAAGAATACAGTTAGCATAAGAACATTTTTCTTTTTATTTTGTTTGATTCTCCTCAAATTAGCAGGCATGTCACCCCACATGTCAAGAGTCTTATTCTGATTCACTCATCTTTTATCTCTTAATCAGTCTCATTTATTCTTAAACCTCTAATTGGAGTGATTTCAGTCAGACTGAAGATAGTAAATGATTGTGAGTAGCCTAGCCTATACATAATTAGAAATCACCTTACCTGATCTCTGAAGCAAACAGTCATTATAATTGAATTGCAATCTCACTTAGAGCACACAACTAAATGCAATGTGCATTATTGTTTTAGACGTGGTTAATGCCGATGCATAGTGCACCTCATTGGCTACTAATTAGTGCAATTATCCTGAAATAAAGCACGTTCGCCTACTTCAGATCAGTGTGTGAGAACAACCTGTAAAAGGTCGGTGTGATCAGGGGCCGTATGACAAAATTGATGGGAGAAGTGTGAAAGTAAAAGAAATCTAAATCAAAACATCAATAAATATATAAACCATCATCTTCAGCTCACGTGAGTGGAAATGGCCCGTGATTCTCATTCAGCACCAAGATGATGTGAAATTCCGTGCAGGCCGCTTTTTTTGCCTGAGATCCGCCCATCCCCTCCTGCCAGCTGCCACTTGCAGTAGTGGTGATGCTGCTCCCTGGTGTGTAGAGGAGGAGAGAGAGCGTGTCCGCTGCCCAATGACAGCGCAGGATGCTTAGAGAGGCTGCTGGGGTGAATGGAGGCGACAAGATGCCGTCTAGAACGGCGAAGAAGAGGAATTAACATCGATAAAGGTATATCCTCTCAGTTTATTTTACACCAGTTCTTCCAGGTTTTCACTATAGGAGTACTGACACCCAAAACGCGGCGAGTGTCCGCTCGTTTTATTCTACATTTAGCCGGAAATGCCACTGAATACGCGCGTTTTAAAAAACCATTCTGTGGTCGTTGATTGCAATGAGACAGCCAGTCAGAGCTCACTTGATACCCGAGAATTAGCATTTTAAAGCTGTGATGAGACGATACAAAGCGCCGTCTTTAGTATAAGTGTTTCAGTCGGCTTCCTCGCGGCGGGTTTGTATAAAATTTCATTGGTGTATTCAGGTGCTCGCCGCACGCACGCCACGCCGGAGCCGTCGAAAATGTAGGCCCAGAGAGCTGTCAATTGCTCGGTCGTGCCCTCCTTTGCTGCATCAAATGTAATTCAGCCTAAACATGAAGGCAGCAAGCGTGAATGTTGGCGTTTAATGAAAACATTCAGACAAGCAATCTGTGCGTGTTGTCCGAGGCGTATCTGTCGTTACGGAGCGATTCCAGCTCAGAGAGAACCGCCGTCAAACACAGGGATTTGGTGAACGAGCCAATTTGGTGTGACATATTAACATGTTCTCACCCAATCAATGGGAAGAACGGAGGCGTAAAGCTCTGTAGTAGAATACCTGATGAGGAGGCTGCATGTGTTGCTCAAGCAGCTCTGCGCCGAACTGAACCGGCTCCTTGCTCCTTTCACGTGAATTGTGAACTATATTATCAAACCACACAGACAATTTTTGCCTGTCCTTCTTTGTCCGCCAATGACATGACCTCTGGAGCACATTGCCTCATGCTAAGATCAGTTTGTCGTCTTCTTCGCCACACTTTGATTTGAGTAATAACATAATAGTCTGCGTGCTGGTTTTCAAAATGTCAGAACTTCCCAACAGAAAACAGCCTCCCTGACTCCACAGATAGCCTGTGGTGAAATCTTTGTTTCAGGACATCTGTATCATCTCTGCTGTTTCCGCGCTGCTGCTCTCAGAATTACCAGAGATGATTTTCCTCATTGGCCAACACTGGCATTTGTTGACAGGTTTCCTTTCTGGGTAGCTATAAACATAAGCTACTGTATATGTTGCAAAAAGCTGGAACATCAAAGTCTACACAGGTATTGCATTAGGCCTAAAGATTTGCACAGCACCTGATAACAACCAGACCAGTGATCTCCTTGTTTGTAGAAAAATGTTTTGCAAAGCAAACTACAGAGTGGGGATGAAGAGTAGGGTTGCAACCGGACATCTCTTGTGGTCCTCTAACATTATCACTGTCTGCAATGATATATTGCTTTGGAGCTTTAGATGCAGCTGATGGGTAGGCTAATATCTTTACTGTTAAGAGGAAGTTTTGTCTTTTGAACAATGTCAGAAAAAAGAAATAACAGATGCTACTTTTATTTGCTATGAAATGTCAACTAGTGCAGGTCATGTTTGTGTTTTTTAGGGATCTAAAACATTGTATGCAGTGTGAACTAATAGGGAAAGGATCAGTCAGTCATGAGGAACTGATGGGCAGATCTTCCATCTTCTGGAAACACGCAGCCCTTTTTCATTCATTCATTAGCTCAGATTGGCTTTACTCTTAACCAGAAACCTGCATGGTGGCAGAAAGAGGGCGTGAGAGACATAAAGCCAAAACATTTCCTGATCTAGTGAAATCAGAAGAAACTAGACAATACACAAAGTCTCTGCTGAGAAATACACCACCACACACTTATAATGTGAAGCATCCCTGTTTGCACTTTCCTCTATTTTCAAATAAGGAAACTAACTGGGATGATACTGTATGCCTCCGGTAGACAGATGACATTAAGGGGAAGACATGCAGTTGCCCAGCTGGAATATAAGTACAGCTGTTGCAGTAACATCCCTGATCATTGGCTCTGCAGTGTGGCACAGCTGGCATCATTTTTCATACGTTTCCCCCTCTTCCCACCGCATCGTTTTTCTGTAATTTTCAATTACACCTGTTACATAACTGAATCATAGCTAAGGCCAAGTAGCACAGAAAATGCTCAGTTTAGCAGCACACCTTTACTCATATGCAAGGGTGGGAAACTCCGGTTGTTGAGGGCCGGCATCCTGCAGGCGTGGCAATGCACCTCGTGACTTGTGCAGAGGTTGACATCAAGCCTTCACAATTACCCATTGATTGGAGTCAGATGTGTTGCAGCAAGGAAACTCCTAATACCTGCAGGATACCGGCCCTCGAGGACCAGCGTTGCCCATCCCTGCTCATATGTTTTTGTGGTAAGAAAGTACAGCTAAGAAAAGCAAAAATATACCAGAGTCACTCTCTGAATCACCGGTGCATCAGTGGTGACATGGACAAAGGCTGACAAACAGTGACTCAAAGATGCTTCGCAGGATATTTAGCTTGACACTGCAAACTACTGACTTGATTTATTAACACTAACAGTGTTTCCAGAAAACAGACATCCTAATTGGATTTTTATAAAAATGACTTTTTCTACCAAACATTTGCCCATCAGCCTCAGAGTAGCAAGACAACAGTACACGAGCATATTTGAAATCTGAGTTTCTAAGAGGAATTATTTTCAGCTTGTGATGAATTAAACATTTGAGAACAGGTTCTGTCATGGTCTTAAGACAGTGCCGTCAGATTTTTTTCTGCTGTTTTATATTTGACCATTCATATCCCATTTCTAGACACCTGTTACTAAATATAACTGAGAGATTACACCGTCCTTTGTGACCCTCTTCAATTCTTCAGCAACTGCCCCTGGCCAAGTGCTTCCTCATGGATGATGCTTCAGTGAACAGAGCTGAGGGTTGCTGTCATCCCTGTTCCTACTGGGTTTTGTACTTCATAGAGACCTGTTGACAAATCTCTTTTTTTCTGTGGCAGCAATTCTTTTTTTTTTCTTTCTATTTTTTCATTTTAATTCAGACATTCTTCCCTATAGTTTGCAGTGGCACTATATTTAGCAATATTTTCTTTTACAGACCTTTTGGAAACTTACTCTGCAGACATGTCAGAAGACTAAGGGGATTTATAAGTGTTAGCCCAGACAGAGTCACCATAGCAACTGAATCTTCGGAGCAAGTGTCACCAGACGAGAAAGAGATGGAAAAGTCTATTTTTTTAAACTCACAGATATTCCACTATTATTCATCAACAGATGTCTTGAGACATTAACAACCCCAGTTAGTGTCTTCATTTTTTTTAACTTTTTTTTTTTTTTTTAAAGCTCTTTGTGTTTGACCTAAAAATATCAACCAGTGTGAAGATGGCACCTTGAGTTTGAATTAATCATCAACTGTAATATGTCTTGAGATATATTTAGGCTACAGATGGCATGTAATAGCCTTGACCATTATTACATCATTAAAAATTAAGTCCCTTGCTTCATTTTTCCCCCTTGTTACCGAGCGGGATGTGCTTCATTTAAAACCTGTGAATTCTTGGAAATTTAATTAACATCAGAGCTTAAAAAAAAAAAAAAAGTTTGTAATTTGATCAAGTCCTCCTGTGCAAAACGCCTGCTAGGACTGTTGCTATCATGTTAAGCTTTTTAACATAAAATGTAAAAAAAAAAAGAAAAGAAAAAGAAGTTTGTGATGCTTTTCATGCTTTGTTCAGAAGATAAAATACGTGCCAGACTAAAGAAATGCTCAGTTTAAACATCCTGACAGCCGTACTGTGATCTGCACAATGTCAGAGATTATTAATCTGAGTTTATTAGAAAATATAGTGATGCAGAACTTTACTCTATTTTGTTTGCCATGGGCTTGAGCTTTTATATGTCAGCCGTCTTTCATCATTGAATTTTATTATTAGATTGTATTGCTCAGTTTGTTATATGTTATGTATTCTGCATATTGATGCACTGTGGTTATCTACATACAGGCAGCTCACTCTTGTGTTTCAGTGCAAATATGAAGTAATTTGTAAGCTCACGAAATAATAAACACACTTTAAAAAGTGTGTTTCTCTTCTCCCAGAAGAGCTGATCAGCTTGGAATCATACTTGCATAATCTTCTAATTAGATTTGCACTGCAAACATCATTATTGGATGCACACAATCTGTGTTTTAAATACAATTTATAACAGGTACAGTAATTAATTTAAAATGAAGTGCAACAGTATTTTAAAACTATCATTTTTAGATGAGTATCATTGTTCACTGTGATATAAGCAGGCATCATTGATCAGAGCGGACATATGTGATATAGGATTCTGCGAGGTTGTAAAGCTCTCTCCCTGACTGCATTTTAAGCATTATTGGGATTTACTGTTGCTAAGTCTTGGCCAATGGGACATCTGGGATGCTGGGAAATTCCTGCAGGCCATTTGAAATTGGAGCCACATAAATAGAGACAGTAGGCTGCTGATGTTGAGTAACACTGACATAAAGCTAATAAAACTATTTCCTGTACCGTGTTAAGCCAGGCTAAAATTTTAAGTGAAACGCACGACTGATTGAAGTGTAAGCATTGAAACATACAGATAGCTATTTATCTGAAAGATGTTTCTCCCCTTTTTTTCCCCCCTCAGATCTGACTTTGATGTGTGCCACCTATTCAGCCGCAAAATAAGTCACCCATGTTCAGTTCAAAGAGTCAGAGCAGTCTCATCTCAACGCGCCCCTGTTAGGACCCTCTGGTGGCTACATCGCTGAATCACAGGACATGTACGGCAGTGCCAGAGCTGTAGGCCATGTAGAGAGCAGCCCTGTACGGTCCCCGCGCCTGCCAAGGTCCCCCAGATTGGGCCATCGAAGGGCAAACAGCGGGAGTGGGGGTGGCGGGGGGGGCAAGACGCTCTCAATGGAGAACATCCAATCCCTCAACGCTGCCTATGCTACTTCGGGGCCCATGTACCTGAGCGATCACGAGGGCGTGGGTTCCACTGCCACCTACCCAAAAGGCACTATGACTCTGGGTCGCGCCACCAGTCGGGCCATGTACGGGGGCCGCGTCACAGCCATGGGGAGCAGCCCCAATATTGCCTCAGTGGGGCTGCCTCATGCTGACCTTCTGTCTTACAGTGACCTGGGCTCTCTCTCCATGCTGCACCCCCACCACCACCAGGGGGTGCCCTCCGCTCTGCTGAGGCAGGCTGTGCGGGGCAGTGGGGGGGAGCTGCTGGAGATGCAGGCCCAGCTCAGGGAGATGCAGAGGGAGAATGAGATGCTGCGACGGGAGCTTGAACTGAAGGACAGTAAGTTGGGATCTTCCACCAACAGCATTAAGAGCTTCTGGAGTCCTGAACTGAAGAAGGAAAGGATCATGAGGAAGGAAGAGGCGGCTCGCTCATCAATCCTTAAAGAACAGATGAGAGTCACTCATGAGGAGAACCAGGTGAGACCACTCCTCTGAGCTGTCACACTCCACTCACCACTGCAGTGAATTTTATTTGCTGCTTGTCTGTTGTCTTTGTGTTTTTAAGTACTGCTGTTCTCAATCTCTGCTTTCACCATGCTCTTCTCTGCAATAGACCACAGTCATCCTCAGTCCAAGAATCCAGAGAGTTATTGCAGTCAGTTGTGTTTTCAAGACTTATGAAAAACCTTTCTGGAAAGAGGTCTTTGTGCACATAAATATTTAAGTCACACACTCCTTACCTCACTCTCCACCGCAGAATCAATGTCACTTCCAGCCGCAGGAAATGCAAAACCCTTTAATCAAGTTTGTAAGAATATAGTCGAAATCTCTGCATTCAGTTGTTCCTGATTAAAGTGAAAAGTATGATGAGTCTGCCAACAGGTGAATCGAACTTAACAAAATCTGGCTGCAACATTGCTTAATTTCAGTTTATTTTCACGACTTCAGCAGATTGGCCCCAGAGGGAGAGATGTCAAAAGGTTTTTTTGCTTACCTCACTGTGGGGGTGTACTCAGTCATGGCCCAGTTAAATCACTTACTGACAAGAGTAGGCACAAGGCCCAGAGACAAATGTCAAGGACACTTAAACACTCCCCGTCTGTCTCACCTGCTCTCTTCTGCCAACATCTTCGCTTTATATACGTTGACTTTGATCATGTCTCACTGTTTACCTGTTTATTTGCTCTTTACTGCATTCAGTATAGCACATGTTTCTTCTGGTCTGTTTTTAATTTTTCCAATTGAGGGTAAAAACATCAACTTTCAGTTAAACTGCTTGTCTCATGCACAGGTTTATTTCTACTAGAAATGAAAGCAGCTATAACCATTTAGCATCTAGTATGAATTTATGTTCTGTGCGTCGATCTGATCTTGATGATTTTCATGTCAAATACTGAGTGTAAGGCGACTACTAGCTCGCCGACTCACCTCTCAGACACAATTTAAAGATTTCGCTTTGGTTGGGTTTGTCAGCTGCGAGGGAAAAGTGCATGACACTCTGAGGCAGATTGTGGACGAGGTCAGAGTATTGCTTGAGTGGCCAGATTGAGCTTTTTTTTTCTTTCTTTCTTTTTTCTTCTTTTCCTTTTTCGAGGCAGGCTGGGTCATGATGCAGCAAATTGAACAATGCTATGAGGAATGTAAAAGCTGAATTTGGCCAGCTGCTTGTAGCCTTTGTGCCAGTCTGTCTACGTTTCTGTCGGTCTGTTGGAGAGATTTTTGTCAGACACTGAGCAGACCACTCACTGCGTCCCTCCATCCTCCAAGGTCAAAGCCAGATGCTTTTAATGTGGCCATCACACGAGACTTGTCTGTCTGCACATCTGCTTGTTTATGAGAACATCCCTTTTTTAAACAGTTTTTGACTTCGTTTATTTGACCAGAGTCAGAGGAGGCTGCGCTTTGTCAGCTTGTTGCTCAAAGGAGGAGATACAAACCTGCTTGCTTCATATCTGTAAGGCCAAAAGTATTTTTAATATCTTAGATTTTAATGTTTTGTATAAATATAAAGAGTGAAGTGCTTGGTTTGTGCCTGCTCAGGCTAAACAAGCTCTGTCAGTGACATGGCCACAGCACTTAAGCATTTCACTTATTTTTAATGGTCTATTAAGTACTTATTGTGAATCCATGTAGGTATTTTTAGCTTGGCTTCATACATTGTGGGAGCTGAATGTGTCCAGCAGAACATGAAAGATATACACTGTGGGCTTCCACCACTTTGTACCTGAATCCAAGATAGACTTTGTTTTTATCTTTAAACCCCATCCAGTATTTGCTCTGTTTCGACACTGAGTGATATTTATATCCCTCCTGGTTGGGTTCATTAATGAAGTATGTCAGCTAATAAAAGACAGATGTGCCAAGTTACTATAATTGGTCTTTTCTAACTTGATTTCTGGGCTGTGAGGCGTCCTTACATAAGTATGCACTTATGGAGGGATGGCTTGGTCACACCCACTGGGTTTGTTGAGAGGCTGACTGTGGAGCAAATTGCCTCATTAATAATGGAGTAATTTCAGGCCAATCATTACATATGTGTTGTGGCACCCTTTACAGTTGCATCAGGTGCCTCAGGCTTCTATTAGCTTGAGCAAATACCATGCATTATTTATCCTGTGAAAATTAAGATCATGGAGAGTGTAGTTCTATTTGCAAGATCTTTAAAAAAAAAGAGAGAATCCATTCAGGCATTCGTTTTTCTTTCATCTGTTTTTTGCGGGGGCACAGGCTCCGTTTGTGTGGGGAAATACCAACTACCGCCTGCAGAGCTTTAATCAGTACAGTTGATGGTCATGACTACAGATAATGATTATCCCAGAACTGTTTGATGTGGTGCATTTTTCTTGTACCATGCATCTGGCACAGGGTGTTATCTGTTTTACTTGAAATCAGCTGAATTTTTGTCGTGTTTGAAGCTGGACAAGAGCTGCTGGAGGCGAGTGTGTGAGCTAGAGCATACCATATCTGACTGAGTCATGACTGCTGCTGCTCAGCCACCCAGTCAGCCCTTATCAACGCATTCCACAAAAATGGAGGCTGAGCTTCCCATATCAAGCCGTTCTGTCTGTGTAAGGATACATCACCTCACGTAAAACACATTGAGTCTCACTGAAATGTTCGGGGTTATGGATATTACGACTATTATAGCACAGTGAATAAGCATTTGCACTTGGGATCTGATTGGAGGTTAATATCCTTCGCAGGTGGGTAAGTGTCTAAAACACATGCAGAGTTTTAATCATCCATACCAGAGTATGTGAGAAGTTAAGTCACAAATATTTGTTTGCACACCAGATTCCTCACATAATTAGTGTGTTGACTTGATATTTGGCCCTTTTTAGTCAGCACTAAAGGAGCTGCAGCAGTCACAAATCACAATGTACAAAGTATTGATGTTTTTGTATTTTGTTTTGTTATTCTTTGAGCTTATCTAAAGACAGGAGGTATGTGTGCTCATGGAGTTTAGTTGTAATGTATAAGATGGTTACTGCTTCATCCAGAGGGCAGGATATTGTTAAAATGATGTCCCTCTCCCATTTTATTCAAACAAAACACAAAGAAAATACAGTGCTGCGAGACCACTGCTAAAGATCAGAGTGGAGGATGGAACGAAAAAGCAAGGGGATAAGGCATGTTGCTCCCTGCTCAGGTTTCTCTCTCCTGAAAGGCTCAGATTTACATTTTAATAGAAGCTCCAAAAAGTACAGAAATTACCCAAACGAGTAAGAATTGGGCTGCAAAATTAAACACAGACTTAAATTAACTTTTTTTCCCCCCTCAGTGTTACTTGATTATCCAATCAAAAGCAAAGGTTTGTCTTTTATAAACAAATGTCTTGTTTCACCCCTAATTTTACTCAATAACTTATTGAAAAACAGGACATGGGTGCAGCATTTGCATGAATTATGCAAATGTGCATAATTAGATGAATGGAAATACAGTAAATAGAGCAGAATCTGAGTATTTATAATTCCAAAGAGCAAGATGATATTTGCTATGAACTTCTTTATTCTTCAACATAAATCTCGTGGACAAACTTTCTTGTCATTTTTTTTAACCCTTTAAGACCTACTGTACATATGGGAGCACCGGATCTCATATAGGAATAGTTCTCATCAACAGTTTTCCAGGCTTCTTGAAAGAATTTCCAAAGCTCTCCTTTGGATATTTGCTGCCTGTTTTCTGTTAGAATGCTCCCCCACTGCTTCTATAATGTTGAGGTCAGGGCTCTGGGAGGATCCATCACTTCATAAAACATGCCGCCATGAATATTTCTGTGCAACTGAGGATGGTTTCTGGTAGGGCTGGGCGATATACCAGTATGAACATTACCAGTATATATGTGTATCTCGTTACTATTTGGAGAACATTTTGATGAGGCTTCAGTAACCACTGTAGACAGATCAACTGCAGGAGCAGATGCATCTTTCAGGTCCTTTATCAGTTTTTGTTTTGGGAATTTTTACTCTTCTTTTCATATACTCTCCACCTGTTATTGATTGAAGCCATGTCTTCAATTTTTTTCAACTTGTATGGTTTCTGTTAACTCAAAATCTCAGCTCATTGGAAATCACCTTGTTGGTGCAAAAGTATTATTTTAAGTCTGTTAATTTGTTATCATCTGCATTTTTCATAGATGCACCTGAAAAAATTGGAACAAATTGTAAGTCAATGCAGCAGACTGTTAGAGACTGTAGACTGTAACAAAGTGCCAAAAGATGCTATTTATTTATTCATTTGCTAAGCTGTCTTTTATGTGCAGACAGTACAGGTTCATCATTGAAATTAGGAGTTATTCTCTTTTCTGCTTCAGCGATTTATGGGTCAATGTTAAATGGCTTAACAAACGAAAAACAAATTCCTCTGAAAATGGTCAGGTACAAGTACTGGGCTGAAAATGAGTAAAAGAAAAAGCTGCCAATGACCAAAGACAATCTTTGAAAGACCTTCAGGCAGCCCGAATAACCATTACTCAAACAAAGCAGTATTGCAAAAAAAAAAAAGAGAAAAACTTTAAAAGATAAGAAGTCCTGCTGTCTTTGGACGACCTTTGCACAGTACTCTCTGTAAGTAAGAGTTAAAAACAAACATGTATTTAAAAAGCTGATGACTAATGTTTGCAGTACTTAACAGAAACTAATGTTGCAAACAATTAAGGATCTCTGTCTTTATGAAGGCATGGTATTGACTTTTTGCCTATCTAGAATACTGATGTATTGCAGCTCATTTAGTCAAATAGTCAATATGGTTATGTGAACATAAATATTTCTCCTAACTCCAGAGAACATTAAGTGTTTCCTAGACTGAATTTAACACATTATATAATCTATTATTCCCTAGATGCGGACATAAATACATTGCTTTTAAAATGTCAACTACCAAATGTCAACCCAGGACACTTATTAAACGTAATGAATAATAATAAACGACTGGATTTATATAGTGCTTTTTCAGGCCACCCACAGAGCTTTCCATTAATTATTTATTTCGTCCATTGTCACTGTCAGACTGGTGGTGGTAAGCTAGATGTGTGGCCACAGCTGCTCTGGAACAGACTCACAGAAACATGCTTACCGATGCCCTCTCCAACCACCACCGCTCACTCACATGTACAGTGCATTCCAGTTTTTCTCCGAACTCGTTTTTTTGATGTTGTGCTCATAGAGTTTTGCTTCCATACATGTTTTGTTTTAATGCTCTTCATTGTTCAGAATTTCCACTTATTCAGCAAAGCCAGTGGTAGTTTGTTACGCCTGCATAAATAAATGGAATAAGTGTATTTTTGGTATAGACATTACAGTATTTGAATAAATGGCCCAAAGAGAATTGTATTCATGTCTGCAAAGGCATTGATTTGATGTCATCATTGCAGATCTTTTGAATATTCAAAGATGATATTGATCACCTGCACTGGTCAGCTGACTGTCTGGTTATGATGCAAAATGGCTGTAAAATTAGATCCTTAAATGTGATGAAAGTCATTTCACAACAACCTAAAAGATGAACCAGTGTTTTTATACAGTATTCAGCATTATCCCACCCACTTTTGCTATACACAGTAATTTCACTCCTTTACTACTTTTGTTTTTTTTGGCTAAAGTCTAAATATTTATAAAATGTTAAATAATCCCAAGCATTGGACATTAGAAGGTGATGAAGACTATTTGATAACCAATAATAATGACACTGACATTGTTAATAAGTTTTTACTTTTTGAGATATGTAACAACTATACTGTTTTTTTTTTTTTTTTTTAAATATCATAATACATGTTTGGTACATTTAATTTATTTACTTTTTCATGAGGTGAAAGAATCCAATTATATTAACTCAGGTCCAATCAAAAACTGAGCCAGGATTCCTGTCATTAACAGTTTTGTTGGCAACTGGGAGATGTGAAGACAAGCATATATTTTGACAATTGTCAATCGGAGTCTCACAAATTGAATCAAATGTAATTTCCAACAATCTTCCCTATTTAGAACTTGTTGCCACACCAAGGAAACATTAACGGATCACATACAGTATACTCTATACTAAATAACAACCACGTTTTATATTTGGCTTTACTAAACTTTTTTTCAGACTAATACCTGCTAAATATGTTCCCATTAAAATCCTATATTGTTGACATGCTTGTCGAACTGATCTGCAGGTCAACGCTACCTTCCAGTTTTCAGTACAACATTGCTTAACTGTGCTGTACTGACTATAAGATGTCTGCATTCACACCACTCTTACCTCTCTGGTGGCTGTGGGGATATGATTAAATGCAGCATTTGCTGGGATGGGTGTGGGTGTAATTGGGTATTGTCAGCCATCACGACACACAACACAGATTAGGAATGTAGTGAGCAATAGGATGCTGCAACTCAGCGCTTTGGAGCTGTCCATCTGCCAGATACAAACGCCCACTTTCTCTTCCACAAACACACATACATACAGAACACTACACATATTGTATGGCAGCTTGTTCCTGTACCACCCGGAGGTGAAGTCTATAAATCCACGGAGAGATAGAGAAAGAGAGAGAGGCTTTTACAATTTTCATGTGTCAGTCAAAACATATTTAATCATAATATTAGGTGAGATTAAAAGCAAACAGGCAACCAGTAAGTATACGTTTGGGGTCAAGTTAACACTTTTATGTTTGCACTGAGAAAAACCAAAAATTTGAGGAAAGTTGCTTCTTTGCCATTTCTAATTCTTTGGGGAAATATATGGCAACTTAGATTTTAAGATAATTTGTTGAGGTGTATTTTTCTAAAGTTAAAAAAATGTGATGAATTAATGGCACAGAATTCCTCACTTTAGCCAACATACCTAAAGGGTCTGTGATACCGTTGGTTTTGTCAGTTTTACTTATACAATTTTTGATGAAATATAATGATTTAAATTTGCTTTAGTAAACAGCCTAGCAGGGCACTAAAGCTTCTACAAGACATGACTGATTAGTTCTTCGGCACAAGGTTCAGTTAAGGTTAAGGCGAAAATCAAGGGAGTTATTCTCTCTCAAAGAAGACAATCCTGAGTTTTCTGAGACTCATCATTTACTGTATATTCATGTAACAGTAGCACAATGCATGCTACTCTGTCACAAAAAAATGTGACCAGAGACTGATCACATACAGTCTTTTTAGACAAAAGCAGTTTACTTAGTAGAAGAAAAACTTAAAACTCCCCTCACTTCAATAGGCATTTACATGTACAAGCACAAGGGTTCGGACCAACTGCCGCGATGCAAAAACCATGAGCTGGTGAAACTTTCAGAGGGAGAAAGACTGAGCACTTATTTCACCACAATACCTTCACAAATAAAATATTTAAGGTTGGAAATATTGCATTGGTATCTTAAGTAAGGAAGAGTGAAATATTGATAGAAATAAAAACATTATCCTCCCCAGAATTGCCTATTTGATACTTAGGAATTTTGTTAAGACATTTATAAAGATGGCAGAATCTGACTTTTTGTCTGTTGTTACTCTCAGAAGGATTCCTTGTTTCTGCACCACTAGATTTATGACAGCCAGTTACCCCTGAGTGCTCCACATGTCAGTAAAAGAAGAGGCAGTGTAGCTCGCCAGCTCTCCTTGGTGCTGGTAAAACTCTGGAAGCTAATATTTGGGGGATTTTTAAGGGTTTATGCAGAAAAAAAAAAAAGGAGAAACCTTTTGAAAAGACAGGTTGACCACAACACCAACATCCGCTGAGTCATGACCAGCTTGTAGAAACTGCTGCTGGGGGCGTCAGGGGGATATGGGAGGAGTGGCCTTAAAGTCGTTTAAAGCCACAGTGTAATTATGCAAATGGAATCATTGGACTGTCTCCTACAGCTTATTTTCAAGACAGCAGGTTATTGATCAAAGAGGAAGGAGGAAGGAAAGAGTAAAAATGGCGGAGAAAAAGAAAGAAATGCATGAGAAAGATGAAAAAGGTGGAGGTTTAAATGTGGTAGCAGCCTTTGCAGGGATTTATTTTCTGCACATCTACAGTTTACTACTGATTAAAACAGACATGCTGCCCATTTCTAATTTGATTTTTTTTATTTGTTTTTAGTTTGATTTAGAAGTAGTTTTCTTGTTTTCTGTCATCATGACAAAATATTATTTGGAAATATCAGTAAGAAACTGTTGAAATTTCAAAGTGTGGTTGATGTTTGTCTTCTAACATTTCTCTGTGATGTGGAAATAGAAGCATGCACGTTTTCACCCTGAATGTCACTCATGCTTAGTATGAAAATGAAAGATTAACACGTATGAGCTGCACATTTTCTACTGCTGTGCCAAACGGTCATGACTCAGAAAAGTGTGTGTGACCAAAACTGGTTGTTATGACAGCAGCAGGCAGGAAGTTCATCAGCTTTCACTGCTAATGCAAACACTGCCCCCTAGTGGTTGGAAGAGCAAATGCTCCACTTTATCACTGCATGAAGATTTCTTTTCTTTTTTTAATCCAACAGCATTTAGTCTCTAAGATCCATAAAGTAGATCTGCAGCTGATAATTGTTTAATTTCTCATGGAACTGCCAGTTATCTCATAATTATTTGTGTTGTTTACAAAAATGATTAAAATGAAAATGGTAATGTGATAGTAAAAAAAAAAAAAAAAAAAAAAAAACCTTGCTGATATCCTTCTTTTAGACTTGGTATTTCAGAACCTGGTGCCAGATACTGTGTTGCATATTTATTCAACAGTTTAATCAACCACCAACCATGTTACCTCTAAATGTTCTGCTGATCAGCCGTACAGCTGCACAGATGTTTTGACCACCACAAAAAATGTATTTGATGACATCAGAGTAACACATCTCATTTTTGCTGCTTGGCTTCAGACGTCCCTCAAACGCTACTTAAATCATTAATAACTCCATTATCACTGCTGCTACATCAAATATCCTGTAAATAAAACAATGAATCCAAAATCAGACAAATTGGTATAGTTAGACATCCATTTCAAATCTTCTCTTTCCAGAAAGGTCATTTTAATGGAATCATGTTTTTGTTTGTACATATTTAACTTTTTTTAGAGCAGGTATTTTGACTTGTTATAGCTGCAAAATAAGGTGAAACACTCATCAGGTGTCTCTGATCAGTGAAATGCCTCAAGCCAAACCAGTTAGCAAGCAAAATACCAAGACCCTTGAATTGGGTTTAGAATTTTTTAAATTTTCATTTCTTCTGTGCTTTTTTCTGCTGTAACAAGCCAAAAGGTCTGCTGTGAAAAAGGTCTGTTGTGAATGTGCTGTACTGACTGACGTCTGAGGACTGATAAACCAGCAGCTCTCATATTGAATCTGGCTGGTCTGTGTTGATCATCCATCTCTGTTGCATCAAGCTCTGACGCTCTGTTTTCACCATACATTTGTTTTTCTGTTCATTCTGCCCATGCTCTGCAGCTGCTGGATGCCAGGAGAACCAAGGTTTGTCCCTATGTTTGCACCGTGTGTTGCGTGCACAACATAGAGTCACCTTCAGTGTGGCGTGAATTTTCAGACACCTGGCAGTCCCTTTGCACCATAAACCTCTTCTTCTATGAACCCTTGAACCTTCCAAAAAAAAGTGAAATGTTTTCCTTCACTCAGCTGGCCTCCTTTCCCCCTGAACCGTTATACTTTTCCCCATAGAAAGTGTGACACTAGGAAGTGTTTGGTTTGTTGACTTATGTTGGTCTAAACATGTGTTGTACTGTGGGAGCACAAATCCTAGAAGCGCAGCTTGGAAATTTTCTTTTTCTTTTTTTTCCTTTTCAGG
This sequence comes from Atherinomorus stipes, assembly GCA_023101725.1. NCBI lineage: Eukaryota > Metazoa > Chordata > Actinopteri > Atheriniformes > Atherinidae > Atherinomorus > Atherinomorus stipes. The sequence continues at coordinate 391,979 of JALJCO010012193.1, read as the reverse complement.
AAAGGAAGGTGTATCTATTCCTTCAAAACTAAACAAGTCATTTTCTGCATGATTGTTCTGTTTCTCTCTCTTGGTGGTGATTTTAACTGAGAGATCAAGCCAAAGCTGATCTTTGACTGAAACATGGAACAAACAATCTCCAGAACCAAAACGCAACATCCTAATGATGACATTCACATGGGTGATTAATTAAAGGAAAGTGTTTGGTCACTTTGTTATTTAATATATTTAAATCTTTAATAACTTATTAAAGAACTCTAATGCAGTCATTTAAACATTTTTTTCTAAAAGATTACCTCCTATCGCATGATTTGATGATTGTGATGGACAGTACCATGTAGGTCCAAAGTTTTCCACAAGTGGCAGGTTGATATCTGATGACTTCAAATGTCATATTAGATGATTTTGCTTCATTTTCAAACTCAAAAACAATGAATAAATGTAGTTTACTTTTTACTTTACTGTACTTTTTTTTTTTTTTAACTTTACAACAACACCAGTCTTTTTTACCTTTACGGAGCTCTTTTACAATAGATGCTACATTCACACCCCCAAACATTAACCATGTTTTACAAACACACAGCAGCGAGCACATCTGAGACAAGGCAGGGTTCAGTATTTTGCCTAAAGACACTCAGACATGTAGCACAGGGAAGCTCCTCCTGAGCTGCAGGATCGAAACAAAACACTTAATTAACTTAAACTTAAAATCTATGAATGGGGGCATTTTCACTCTGCAAGAGCTCACCTTTATCAAGGCGAAAGAAGTCTTCCCCCCCAAACAACCCACCAATACCACTCAGCAGAACAAATTAATCCAAAACTTTCCAGCAAAATGCCCCACACAGCACCAGAGAGCCACCAGGTCCCCCAGTGTTGGGGCCAGTTAAAGCCACTCATGCAAATATTAGTGAGAACTGAGAATATATTGCATAATAGAATATAATATATTTGCACTATTTGTCACATTAGTGTAATGCACATATTGTACATTACTGCCATCAAATGATGTTTGTTAACCACGGTTTCCAGTAATATCAAACTGATGTATTGCCTCAGATCTACCTCACACATTGTTCCCATAGACACGCCAGTCAGCTGAGCAGTCTTAAGGCTTCCACCATCCACCACCAAGCTGTTCCTCTTTTCATCTTGATACAAAATGCCATGAAGCATTATTAACTCATATTAGCTCAGTTGTAACACAGCATAAAAGCATCTGCATCCATTGCGCTTCTGAAATCATTAAACCATGTCTTTCCTTCAGTTTTTCACCCATCTGTATGGAAGATGTAGTTGTGTGCAGTATCAGTTGATTTTTTTCTTTTTTATGATTATTCACAAGCGCTCACATGTTTAGTCAACATTGCTGTTTCTTTCTTCTCCTTGAAGTGTATCAATGCTGCAGCTTTTAGTTATGCCCTCTATAACTTCTCCAGATGACCAGCTCAATTGAACAATTAAAACAGCACAATTAAATGCTTTACTTTCCTCAAATACAGAGAAGATATCTGTAGACATATCTTCCTTCTTTACAAATACCTCCTTGGAGATTTGAACCAAGGAGTTTGTGTTCAGTTCAATCAGGGTGTCAGGTGGTTAAGATTTCTGCTGCGCTGCAGGAGGGCGTGCAGATCCTTTTACTTTTAATTAGCTGGTTTAACTCTGAATTTGTAAAAAAGAAAAAAGAGAAACAACCTTTCTCAGCACAACAGTATTAAACAGGGATGTAACGATGCTTTGTGAATTGGTTTGGAATTGGTTCAAACTGGTTAAAATGTCAATTGATGTTAAAAAACGAAAGAAAATCAATTCACAACGGCTTGTGAGCAAACTCCTGAATCTGCAGTACATAATGCAGTGTTTCCCCTGACTGTCACGGCTACATTGTTAGCGTTATATAGAGTCAATGGTTTGTGCCCACCTTCAAAATGCAGAGAATTAGCAAAATGTTTCATATGGACAACGTCAGCATTTCTTAGTTGCATCGTTACCTCCATCAGTGCAGCAGCAGTCTGCTGTCAGTCATCTGCTCTGCACGTGAACACCGTATGCAGAGAGGCTCCCGATGAGAGACGCTGATCCCCGAAGGTTGGTACAAAACTGTGGCGCATCCATAAATGCAGCACACACGGTGAATCGGCCAGAAGGCTTTGAAAATATGAACTTCATAAATAAGGAGGATAAGGTGTTTTAAGTGGATTCAGTTTACCATTTAATCAAAACACCTACAATTCCAAAATCAGCTTCTCTCGATGCGATAATGCCAAATTGGAATTTTTTTTAACGTAGCATGAGTAATAATTCAGTTGTTTAGAAAATTAAAGCCTCATAGATTAATCTCCCTTTATTAGAACATTTATTTTGTCATCTCTAATAATTTTTTTAAATTTTAGTCTACTGTATTTGCTTTACATGGGACCCCACAGTTTGGGAAAGGCTGGTGTAAGCTATGATTTACACACAGTGCAAATATGACCCCCCTCTCCGACCAGTGATACTGCCACAGCTTCAGAATTTTGTAGAGGGAAACACTAAAGTATGTTATCTGACACGCTGGTGCCAGGCATCATTGCGTATTTTGTTTGTGGATGACTGCCGCACTAATAACCAAGCTGAAACCAAGAATGGTGACAGATAAAGGATTTGTGATCATTTCAATATCATACATAATTATCATTTTGTTGTGCTTATAAGACAACAGCAAGTTACAGTTTGATTTTAAGGACAAAAAGGCGGATGTTCAAATAAACAAACAAATAAGCAAAAAATACTTTGCCATAAATTAAAGGTAATAGCTACGTATTCGCCTCAGTTAGCATTAGCAACATTACAGAACTGGCTAACCATTAATTAGCATTAGCAAATGTTTAACCTACGTGTCCAGGAGGAAAACAGCAACCTTCTTGGGGTTTTTGATCCCCTTTGCTACCTTCATTCTCATATTGCAGAGGTGGCCAAGTCCAGTCCAGTCCAGAGCCACAATCCTGCAACTATTAGATGCATCCCTTCTCCAACACACCTGAATCAAATAAATGGCTCATTACCAGAGCTGAATGGCATGCACAGTAACTAATTTAGTTGTGCTGGAGAAGGAGTGAATTTAAAACTTGCAGAATTGTGGCTCCCGAAGAATGGACTTGGCCAGCTTCGCTTTTAGTCTGCTTGAATTTCAGAAATGTAATGCAAGGGAGATGCTATATCTCATATCTACACATGGCAATTGAGCTAGCAACTCCTGAGCGAATGCTAATGGTGCAGAATCCTTTAGTGTAGACATTGGCATGGTAATCAGATGTAAATATTTATATATTTTGGATCCCTCAAAATTGATTAAACACATATAATATATATATGTGTGTATATATATGCTATCATTTTTTAAAATTAAATTAATCATTTCATTCCGCACCACTCAAGATGTTGTGTAGACGTTTTATTTTTTAAAATGTTATTGGTTTGATGAAAAGTTGTAGCCATGACCTTCAACTACAATTAATTTTGTTGAGAAAAATTGTTTTAAGAAATCGTCATTGTGAAATCAAAATTGTCAATCAAATTTAATCAAATTGTGACTTCAGTGCATCGTTACATCCCTAGTATTTAAAAAATCAGTTTAGCAGCTGTGATAGGGTACAAGCTTAATGTACATGAGAAGGCAAGAAGTGAAAAATGTGATTCAAAAAGAGTTGGATTGAATTATCTGATCTTTTAACAAATAATCCACTCTGTCTTTTAAAAACATCTGAAGTTTATGGTCTATTTGTTTCTAAAGCTGCTCTAAAGGTAAGTCATGATTATGTCATGTTTGACCTGCGGCATCAGTCTAGGCAGAAGTGTGGATTTATACGTTTGTCTTCATGTTTGTTGTTATCATAAGAACTTGCTGATATTATGTTTTTCCTAAAATTAATATCAATAATTGTTGAGTCTGTCTGTGTGTATACGTGCATGTGTTTGTTCGTGTGCTCATCAGCATCTCCAGATGACCATCCAGGCTCTGCAGGATGAACTTCGCACACAGCGAGACCTCAACCATCTGCTGCAGCAGGAAAGCGGCAACCGCTCCGGCTCTGAACATTTCACCACTATCGAGCTGACGGAGGAGAACTTCCGCCGGCTGCAGGCTGAACATGACCGGCAGGCCAAGGAGCTCTTCCTACTGAGAAAGACCCTGGAGGAGATGGAGCTGCGGATCGAGACACAGAAACAAACTCTTGGGGCCAGAGATGAGTCCATTAAGAAGCTGCTGGAGATGCTGCAGAGCAAAGGGCTGCCTCCTGGGCCGGGCAGAGCTTCTGAGGAGGAAGAGCAGGAGAGAGCCAGGCGCATTGCTGAAGCAGAGGCTCAGCTTGGACACCTAGAAGTTATTTTGGATCAGAAGGAGAAGGAGAACATTCATCTGCGAGAGGTACCAGCCATGGATTATGCTGTAATTTATGTAAAGGGGTGGTTTTGTATTATTGCCACTAGATGGCAGCACTGAGTGTCACAAAATCAATGCTCTCTTCTCTACTGCTGGTATTTCATGGATTATGTAATCTATAAACTAAAAACTGCAGAGCACTTTTGTTGCATAAAACACTTTTTCAATGCTTTGCGAGGTGAATTTTCATTGTTTTTAACCATTCTGCCTTTAGAGGAAGTTAGAATATTATTTTGTCTTCTTTTTAAGGAACTGCACAGAAGAAATCAGTTGCATCAGGATCCCAGCAAAACCAAGGCCCTGCAGACCATTATAGAGATGAAAGTAAGAACTTGACTTGTGTCACAACCACATCACCATACACAGCATTCCCACGAGATAGGATATCCTAAAATGATTTATCATCGCCCCTTGTCTAGAAGCAGATGCTGCGTGTGTGCATGTGTGTGTATGTGCTCGTATGACTGATAATCACAGGCTTCGCACTGAATTTCCATTCAGATCTTTGCTGATGTGTTTTCTGGTGAATCTACTGTCATTGTGATGCTCAATAGCTGAGTGAATCATCAACGCACTGTCCCATCTCTCCTCCCATGTTTTTCACACGCAGACATGTACTGAATCAGCTAACAAAGCAGATGGGTTAAACATAAACAAGAATCAGTATCAATATTTGACTTTTATCTCTGATCTTTGTTTAGAAGGCATTAAACTATACCACAGAGGTTTTGTGATGAGTAATGGCATTCCTTTTTTATCAATAATTAGCTCTTTAACAGACTGCGGGCATCACAGACACCAGAATGAATCTCATTTAGTCTCAGAGTGTTCAGAGTTTCATTTTGAATTTTTTTTAAATTATGAGCGCTTTAAAAATGCTCAACTTAAGTATGGTAGAAAATGTTTTCTAGATAATACCTTTAACCTCTCGATGATGTTTCCTGAAAATCCAAGCTTTAAAATTATGTCTTGCCATTGAATAATTTACATGTAATGAAGTCTAAAATATCCTCAGTGTAACAAGCAGAAACAAGTGTGTTTTTTTATGAAGATTTTACACTTGTGGGGGGATTTATTAGACATTTAAATATTGAGGCAATCTTACACATGAGAATACACAGTTTTTAAGAAGATGGGCTTCCATTGCAGCTTTACAGACCCCACCCGCCTCCACCATTTTTGGCTTTTAAGCTGAAGAAAAATCCCATTTTGCATAAATCCATATTGGTCTGTTTAACAAAGATGCATCTTAACATGCAAATCTGGAAATTTAAAAAAAAATATATAAAATGTAATTTATTGCATAGCAGCTGTATATGACAGCTGGGATTTTCAGGACCATCCAGCTACTGAACCACTGTAGACACCACCAGCCTCACTGCAGAGGCCTGACATCACTTCCTCAAAATAAATCATGACATCATCGCTGAGCTGACACAGCCCCTCTTGCTCGGCTGGATCAGCTCTATGTAAGCTCCAGCCTTCCTCGCGGTGGTCATGTGACATCAGGGCTCTTGGACCCTGTTGATTTTCATACAGAGGGAGGGAAGTCCCGCCTCCTCCTCCTCCTCCTCCTCCTCCTCCTCCTCCTCATGTGCTGTGGAGGAAGACCCTGCATCTCTCCTCTCTCCCACTGCTGTGTGATGCTGATGGAAGCACGAATAATCCACCCTACCTCTCCCCGCTCTACATCCCTCCCACCCTCTCCGCCTCACTCACCAGAGACAGAGCACAGTATATATCCTGCCTGCTGCTGCCATGGAAACAGGTGTGGTTGTTTATGACAGTGAGAGGCCAGTATGCAGGGAGATAGAGAGACAGAGAGACATACAGATGCAGGAAAAGATAAAGAGCAAGATTAACTGACCAGGTCGATGCGCCAGTGCTTACATGTGGATGGAGTAAATCAGTCTTCTTTAAAGGTACGGCGTCTTGTGTCTGTTGCAGCAGTGTCAGTTCATTGATGCTCTTCTTGTAACACGGAGACTGAGGTGAGATGCAGCAGCAGGGTGAAGTGCATGTACATGTGCGGTGCTCATGCGTTGATGTTAACGTCTTAGATCCTTCGTTCCTCATTGCAATACATCACCCATCCTCCTCTGAATGGGTTTGAACTGACCCTGCTGACCGCCATAAGTTCATAAGTTCAGAGCCACTTGCAGGGAAACATGAGGGCCATCAGACGAGAGAGGGACAGGAGGAAACAAGGTTGCTCGATTCTCTGCTAGAGAGGGAGATGAACCATGGCTAATCTTAAAGACGTAGTATTATTTATTTAAAAAGCAGTGAAGCTAAAGCTGCACTCACAGTCGCAGTCCAGAGACTGGATTCTGCATTTATCTGCAAGCAACTACAGCTAAAGCTACAGCTTGTTACTTTTCTTCCTCGTCCTCCTGCATGTTTGTCTCTGGTCCTGGAGGATCTGTCCAAGCTGGATGTGCGCTCAATATTTCCCAATGGTGATTAATCCTTTGAGCCGCTGCAAGAAGCTGGGTAGAAAGCTTTTGATTTCACCGACAGATACTGCAGTTGCTCTCAGCCAGACCAAAGAGCTTCTTCCATTCACTCTTTCTCTCTAAGTATCTCCTCTTTCCCCCTCACGCTCTCTATTTGTCTTTGTGCTTTTTTTTGTTGTTGTTGTTGTTGCTTTCAAGTCTTCATGTTTTTCCTGGACTCCTGTCAGAAGTTCGGATTTATTAGCAGCATGCAACTTGTGGACATGCCAGTTTTGGTTTTGAGGTGTGTCTCCTCCGCATGTTTGTGTGCAGGACACCAAAATCGCCTCTTTGGAGCGCAACATTCGAGATCTGGAGGATGAGATCCAAATGCTGAAAGCAAACGGATTACTGAACACAGAGGACAGAGAGGAGGAGATCAAACAGATGGAGGTCTACAAGAACCACTCTAAGTTTATGAAGACCAAGGTAGAGAGCAGCTATACTGTTCATGCATATTTAGAAAAAAAAAACATGCAACAAAAGTCTAGCTTAATATGAAAATGAAAAAAGAAGTTGCTGATTGGGCTGGTACACCTGTGCAGAAATGATCTATTACATAATGCTGCTTCTTCTGAGATATTTCATATTCTTCACATTTACCCTACATCTGATTACCATAGCTGATTCTTTTTTTAAAATCAGAGTTGAGTATCAAAGATACCAAAAATACTAAATCTTAAAATGCACACAAACCTTTCTTACCTACCCAACCAGTCAAAGTTTAGACACACTCTCCCACTAGATTTAACAGAAAAGTGAGTCCAAACTTTTGACTGGTACAGCAGTAACTTCTGTCTAAAAGCTAACCCTAGCTAATTATCCTTTCTAAAATGCAAAGGTGCTTAAAATCTGTGCTTATGTTGAGACGTTTGTGTATTTTGCTCTCTTGGGTTCGTGTGTCTCTTCAGAGATTTAACTCTGTGTTTACAAAGAGCTCTCCATACTCGCCGACCATGCGCAGAACAGCCAGAGTTTTGTAACTCTATTTTTAGAGCTCTTTTCATCAATCATGAATAGAGATGATGTATAATATATGATGAATGCAGGGGAGTCAGTCCCAAATGCATTTTTAATGAGAGAAAGGCATGTTGTTGAAAAGAGTGCAAAAGCTGCAATGAATATCTCACTGTTCAGTCAAAAGTTTCTTATACTAATATGGTGGTAAAGGTGCTTCATTACAAATGGAATGGGTCAGTTAAGAGATGTGTTTTGTGTGTTGTGCAGATTGACCAACTTAAACAGGAGTTGTCAAAGAAAGAGTCAGAGCTGCTAGCTCTGCAAACAAAACTAGAGACCCTCAACAACCAGAACTCAGACTGCAAACAGCATATCGAGGTGCTCAAAGAGTCTCTCACTGCCAAGGAGCAACGTGCTGCCATCCTGCAAACAGAGGTAATAAAAAAGCATTCATTCAGCTTTGAGTATCTTTACGCAGAGTTGGGAACCACAACAAAAACCAATCATCAATGAAGCCAGGATATGTGGATTCACCAACTGCTGACAAAAAGCTAGTTATTTTTCCTGATTGGAGGTTCTTGTTGAAGCGTATGGGCAATACAGAGGTATTTTGTAAAGAAGGGAAGACTGCTGCAGCTGAGGAGAGAGAAACAGCATGGAAGCAAAGCTGTCTGAGACTATGTGCAAGTTGAAATCCACGGGTCCACTGAATATTTAACTATTATTTGAACCGTAACAGATGGGTTGAGATATTAGTGGATCGAACAAAATCTTAGTTTTATGTAGGTTGAGTTCCACTTTAGAAAACACACGGAGGAAACTGATGAAGTATAAAGACATCTTTTAGAAAAGTAATGTATTGATACACACACTCGATACACAAAATAGAATACTCAGTAGCTATTCTACAGCCAGTGATTTAAACCCCCAACAAATGGTGTTTTAACTCATACAGAAGATGTCCTCCTGCTTAATATCCTGATAATACACACATACGTACTATAGATATATGTATATACAGTGACTTGACATGCTGTCATCTTTCTAAAATGTTCTTTGTTGCAGACATTATAAAAAAGGTCCCATTTACAAAAGAATTTTTAAAAAGTAGCGCAGCACAAAGTAAAAATCTTTCTGTGACGTCATTTCACATCAATGTTGGACATGTACAATACCGTTTGATGAGAAATTGATAAAGAAATCTTCACATCTGTTTGAGTTCTGAAAAATCTTCTATCTATGTAAATCTTGTATGAATTCAGCTTCTAAAACTCTGGAAGCGTGCTGATATTGACAGTGTTGATGTCTGACAGCAGCTTCAGGTGGGAGGAGACGGGTAGAAACTTTTTTCTTCATGGTGAAACTGCCAGTGAGGAGGTTCACTTCATAGAGTCAGTTACCATGGTGACAGACTCGGGGTGAGACTTACAGTTGTGTGAAAAAGTTTTTGCCTCCTTCCTGATTTCTTACTTTTTTGCATGTTAGTCACACTTTAATGTTTCAGATCATCAAACAAATTTAAATGTGAGACAAAGGTAACACAAGTAAACAGAAAATGCAGTTTTTAAATGAAGATTTTTATTAATCCAAACTTAAATGGCCCTGTGTGAAAAAGTGATTGCCCCCTAAACCTAATAACTGGTTGGGCCACCCTTAGCAGCAACAACTGCAATCAAGCGTTTGTGATAACTGGCAATGGGTCTTCTATAGTGCTGTGGAGGAATTTTGTTCCACTCATCTTTGCAGAATTGTTGTAATTCAGCCACATTGGAGGGTTTTCCAGCATGAACCGCCTTTTTAAGGTCATGCCACAGCATCTCAATCAGATTCAGGTCAGGACTTTGACTAGGCCATTCCAAAGTCTTCATTTTGTTGTTCTTAAGCCATTCAGAGGTGGACTTGCTGGTGTGTTTTGGATTATTGTCCTGCTGCAGAACCCAAGTGCGCTTCAGCTTGAGGTCACCAACAGATGGCCGGACATTCTCCTTCAGGATTTTTTGGTAGACAGCAGAATTCATGGTTCTATTTACCACAGCAAGTCTTCCAGGTCCTGAAGCAGCAAAACAACCCCAGACCATCACACTACCACCACCCTATTTTACTGTTGGTATGATGTTCCTTTTCTGTAATGCCATGTTACTTTTATGCCAGATGTAATGGGACCTACACCTTCCAAAAAGTTCAACTTTTGTCTTGTGTTTTTCCAAAGTTCTTGAGGATCATCAAGATGCTTTCTGGCAAAACTGAGACGAGCCTTTATGTTTTTTTTGCTCAGCAGTGGTTTTGGTCTTGGAACTCTGCCATGCAGGCTATTTTTGCCCAGTCTCTTTCTTATGGTGACCTTAATTGAGGCAAGTGAGTCCTGCAGTTCTTGGATGTTGTTCTGGGATCTTTTGTGACCTCTTCGATGAGTTGTCCCAGTGCTCTTGGGGTAATTGTGGTCGGTCGGCCACTCCTGGGAAGATTTACCACTGTTCCATGTTTTAGCCGTTCGGTGGATAATGGCTCTCACTGTGGTTCGCTGAAGTCCCAAAGCTTTAGAAATGGCTTTGTAACCTTTTCCAGACTGATAGATCTCAATTACTTTGTTTCTCATTTTTTCCTGAATTTCTTTGGATCGCAGCATGATGTCAAGCTTTTGAGGATCTTCTGGTCTACTTAAATTCATCAGGCAGGTCCTATTTCAGTGATTTCTTGATTGAGAACAGGTGTGGCAGTAATCCAGCCTTGGTGTAGCGAGAGAAATTGAACTCAGCTTTCCAAAGATGTGATAAACCACAGTTAATTTATGTTTTAACAGAGGGGGCAATGAATTTTTCACATAGGGCCATGGAGGGACACGCAAAAAGTAAAAAATTTGATAGGGGACAAACACTTTTTCACACAGCTGTACAGTACCTCACTTTCGGGAATGGAAAATCCAGAGTTTCTGTCAACTCAGGGTTAACATACTCAGAGTTTTCTGCTTTCTAGAATAGAAGGTCACCACCTAAGAAATAATACTGTCAGAACAAATCTAGAAAACATCAAAAAGCTAAAGCATGAAAGTTACAGTCATGAACTAACTGAACATTTCCATAGCGTCTTTGCTTCTTCTGATCTAGCATTTAATACATTTTGTCTGCTATGTTTCATATAATTGCGTAAGTCAACACTATATAAGCTTGTGTTACTTTAAATATGCTCACTGAGTATATGGACTCCTTCTAAGGTGTGTGTGGCTGTTTGGTGCTCAGGTGGATGCTTTACGCCTGCGTCTGGAAGAGAAAGAATCTTTTCTGAACAAGAAAACCAAGCAGCTGCAGGACCTGACGGAGGAGAAGGGGACTCTCGCTGGAGAGATCAGGGACATGAAGGACATGTTGGAGGTCAAGGAGAGGAAGATTAATGTCCTGCAGAAGAAGGTGAGATGGGAGGAAATTGTCAAGTTGGGGAAAATGTTAAAATTAATTGAATCATTGAAAGAAAAACTACATGTAATAACAATGACTCCGGAATATATTAACAGACATTAACCCCAAAGGGAAATTTTAATTAAATAAAATATTATATCAAATATTTACAACGCAAACCTAAATAATTTCACATTGTATATTGAATGAACTGAAGTGTTTCACGTAGGTGAGTCATTTCACTCCAGATTTTGTCTGAAACTCAAACAGCAATTATGTTTGTTTTTTCTTTCTTTTTGTTCTTTTTCAGATTTTTGTATCCTGCGCTGAAGCAGTCACACTTTAAAAACACAAAGTACTGTAGAGTGCTTACTCTCTCCATTAGAAGTGAGCGTGTCTCTTGCACTCAGGGGGGAAAGGGTCCATAGAAAGATAAGCAAGAGGATATTTCTGCCTCACTAGCTCCTGTGTGTGTCTGTGTGAGTGTATGCTATAAATACTCACAGTGTGTTACCCCTTCTTTCACTTGACCTGCTCATTCGTAAGCTTTTTAAAAATATATATTATTATTCAGAATAATTTCTTATTAATCGCTTTTGTAAATTACAATTTTGTTTTTCTCCTGGTGTGTTTATTTAGAAACTCTCTTTCCTGTTCAGGGTTATAGGGAGTGGGTGTATATCCCATCTGACACTGGGGGAGGGGCAGGGTATACCCTGTCTTTACGTCCTCACATGGCTAACATAGAGAGGATAATAACCATGGAGAGCCACACTCATACATACATCCAGTTTGAAATATTAACATCTGTTGTTAATGCCTTTGGAGTGGTTTAGGGAAGAGAAGCACCCACCTCTGCAGTTGATGCCTCAACAGTTGATAAGCAGCGATAAATGATCCTGTATGCCAGCGAGATCAACCACCTACTGAAGCCATTGACTCCATTATGAAATAAGAAATAAGACTAACAAGGCCTGAAATGTTTAATAGAAAATCCTTTATCAAGAGAGAAAGAGGACATGTTTCAGCTTTAGTTCTGGAGCAGCTGGTTTCCTCAGTTCGCAAAGTCGAAATAAGAGGTGATGCAACTGAGCTGTAAACATGCTCCCATTACTGCACTTTTAAAAACATGTTTCTGGCATCAGATTCCCACATACGGTTTATTTCTCCAGAGACATTGAAATTTCTTAGTTCTATCATTTGATATGTTGCCTCTGTACTACTGTCAATTAAATACTGAGTTTATTCATTCTGTTTTATTTATATTTGACAAGCCATCCCATTTTTTTAAATATAAGGTAGTAGCCTGTGGGTAATACAGTGAGTTAAATTCTACTCCTCTTTTCTAATAAATTACCTTTATTTTTAAGAATTTCAAAATCTTTTCTTCAGGTTTTGACCTTTACATAAACCTTAACACAGCTCCCGCTTTGAGATCATGTTATTCATCTTGTTTTTTCTTTCTTTCTTTCTCTTTTTTTTTCCTACTTACTCCCTTGGACACCACCATCCTCGTCTTCTCCTCCTCCTCACCGAGCCAGATTGAAAACCTACAGGAGCAGCTGCGGGACAAAGACAAGCAGCTTGGGAATCTTAAGGACAGGATCAAGTCTCTACAGACCGACTCCAGTAACACCGATACTGCCCTGGCCACCCTGGAGGAGGCGCTGTCAGAGAAGGTAAAGGAGCACAGGCGTTGCCTCAACCAGTTTGTTTTGTGGCTTACTATCATATCTCCCATGTGTCCTTTGGGTGGTGCTTGGGGAGTACTGTATGGGGTAGCAGGTCCTCTGCTGCAGGTTGTTTGGTCCCTGTAGTTAGGATGAGAGCTTTACTCACCTTACTGTCTGGAGGCCATGACAAACCAAGCCTGAATGTAATTACAGTTTTCTTTTTTTAAAAATTGTTTCGTTTAATCCTTTAAATTACAGCTTCCATTCATGCAGAATTATTTTTTTTACACGACATGGAAGAAAACCACATGATGCAAAGTTGATTTAAGACCAGTTACTGTACAATTACCAACTGGAAGATGTAACCTGTGGCTAAAAGACTGAAGCCTGAACGTTACATGTCCTCTAGAACTGCTTTATACTTTGTGTCCTTGCATAAATTAAACAGATATTATCTTATTTACACCAAAGACTTTCATTCTCCCGCCACATGATTTCTGCATCGCTAATGACAGAAATCCATTCTAAAGTTCGTGTCGATCAACATGTTGAATTTACCATCATTGTAGGAATTTCTGAGCTGCTTAAGCTTAAAATGGATCTACAGATGCGGGCATGAAAAAGTTCCTCCTTTTTCTGCCAGAAGTGGTGCAGTAATAGTGCACTATTACTGCACTATCACTGGTTGAACGATTTGTCCCACGAATACGTCATCACGCACCGTGTCCAAACTTGGCGTGTGGAAACATCCTTGTTCCGGACATTCATTTATGCTCTGAAATCGTTTCCCCCGGGCTCACAGGCTTTTCTCTGTGCGATTGAAATAGTAGACAAGTAGCTGGTAAGTGGCTGGCAGTCAGCAGAAAGGGGAACTTTTTCATGCCCACATCTTTAATATTCAGTCAACATGTTATCTGGGATCTGAACTGTAAAAATATTTCTAGCGACTCCACTCAGTATAAACTGTCTTCATTCACTTCAGTAGGACATTTCAAAAGTTGGATTTTTTTCTGTGCTTAGGGTTTATTGTCACAGTGTTTACTCATTTAAAAAACAAGCCCAAATGAGGTTTGAAAACGCGATGTGACTTCACAGCTGAGCGTAGCTGATACATGATACTTACAATAAATGACTGTCGCTCAAAACAGATGACAAGAATTACGGCTAAAGCAAGTGGATTTGTGAAACCATGCTGCAGGTGTGAAACCTGGATCAGGTGCGCTTTGGAAGAATAATCTTCAGCAAAGCAAGTTTTGGGAGAACTATCCCACAAAACTCCCTCATTGCATTTAAAAGAATGACAGACTCACGGCAACTGTGGATACTGCATTTCCTTGCAAGGAGTTCAAACACAGTTTACAACATGCACCATGCGCAGAATGAACCAACTCACAAATGTTTGCAGGACATTTATATATTGTTTATACTAAGCTCTGTGTTGACGTGCAGCCGTGTCTGCAGTGTAACTTTCCACTTCCTTCATGTTTACACACATCTCTTACATAGAAGAACAACTAGTACTCATAAAACAGACTTAGACAGCAATGTTAAGGGCATGAATATGTACAGAATCATAACATAATCATGACATTTTTCCAGTTTGCGCTCTGCAATCCTTTGAAATTTGCTAATTGCAACATTTTAAACTGCGATTTTGATTTTAAAAAAAAAACTATTAATTGTTCAGACTCCTTTTGGTTAGGTATTGGACTCTCCCACCTTTATCACATGAACGGTTTCTTTTTTTTTTTTCTTCTTCTTTATAAATCTGAATTAGGAGCTAATCCAGCCTCATTTAAACACATTATTTAATCCACAGCAAAAAGAAGCTTCTGCACTGCAAAGTACACTGGCCACTGCTTTAATATTCCCTGTGACTGAATGAAGAACTCAGCTGTTTTCAGCATTAAGTATTCATTTAGATGTGTTGTCTGCACAACTTGATGAAATGGACCCAAATCATTACATTAAGCAGTCATGATTAATGTAGTCTTGTGTGTGTTTGCTTGTGTGTTAGGAGAGGATAATAGAGCGTTTAAAGGACCAAAGGGAGAGGGAAGACAGAGAGCGTCTGGAAGAAGTGGATTTGTATAAAAAGGAGAACAAAGACCTGAAAGAGAAGGTCAACAGCCTGCAGATAGAACTGACAGAGAAAGAGGTCAGTAAGATTTTGACTCTGTAAGCTTTTATTTTTTATTTTTATTTTTTTTTTTTTTGTTATACTTGTATGATCCCCGAGGGGAAATTAGGGCTCTGCATTTCACCCATCTCTGTACTGAGAGTATCAGAGAGCAGTGGGCTGCTACTTAAAGCGCCCGGGGAGCAGTTGGTGGGGGGGTTAAGGACCTTGCTCAGGGGTCCACAGTGGTTCACCCAGGAGTCTTGTCGGGGAATTTGTTGTGTGTCCACATGACTGTTTATTGTACACATGCTGTACGTCTGTGTTTTTCTACTCAACTGCACCTTAACGCACCTCACCTCTTTATAACAGTTTCTGCAGAGTTGCTATTTGTCAGGGGTCGTTATATATTTACACACTAGCCTTTGGCACTGTGGCCCAGTTAAATCTGCTGACACTGAGCCAGGCAGTTGGATTTAAACATGTGCTAATCGTGTCCACTGGATTTCCACCTGCAGTCCAGTCTCATCGATCTCAAAGAACATGCATCATCCCTGGCATCCTCTGGTCTCAAGAAGGATTCAAAGCTCAAGTCTCTGGAGATTGCCATAGAACAGAAAAAAGAGGAGTGTAGTAAGTTGGAGACGCAGTTACAGAAGGTAAGTGTGTGCCTCTCACTGTAAGATCATTCATCAGCAACATTTTATGTGCTGCTTTGATTTTATCTTCATGACAAAAGTAACTACCAGTTTAAAACCAAGGCAGGTATAAAACATGTGTATGTGGTGCTTCATTTAGTGTCCACGACAAGCTTTTCCTGTTGTGGAAGAAGTAATAAACAGATTACAGGATTGTACAAATAACAATAAGCTGATAATAAGCAGTGCTTTCTTGCCCATTTAATTTCTGATGTTTGTCAGTATCCTGATGGATGAGGAAGCTCACTAACAGGTACAAATTAAATCACTGTACTCTTACTCAGATGGCTATGGTGTGAGTACCATGTGTACCTATTAGTGCTATAAAGTGACATTTCTTTATTACCAGTCACTAGAATTATTTAACTAGGCTATGTATTTTTTTCAGAAATTGATGTGAGATTAACTCAATGCTTAAAGTTTAAGCTGAATCTTAAAAAGTGACTTGAAACATGTATATCAGCTGTAAAGTTTGCACGACAGATGAGGTTGCCACAGTGAGGTTAAGTGCATCAGTGTGTGATTCAGACCTAAACATTGTCTTAAAATGTCATAATTTAGGGAATACATAAAGGGATACATGAGGTTTTCCAACAGTAAACACTGCAAAGCTTTGCTGCACACGCTGCTGTAACATTTGTGTTTGCTGTATAAAAATGTGGATGAGTTAAAAACATTGGTTTTCTGTAAAAATCCTACACTCATTTTGTGTTGGAGTCTATGAAGCAGTTTTATCTCATGGACATGTTTAGTAACAAAAAGGGTAATTTTGTTGGCTTGCAGCAGTTGTTCTTAGTTTGGTGCACAAACTTTGATGTTAGGTACCACCTCAAAAGATATTAGACTTTCCAAGCACCACCTTTATGTTTTCACTTTTACCTTCTTTATTAACTTATTGGCCCAAAAAAATTCTAGAAAACATCAAATCCAAATTGGAAAAATGTACTATTTGCTACAATAAAACCCACAAAAACTGTGTGTTTGCATTTATTAAAATGTCAATAAAACAAAAGCTGAGTATATCCTAAGAAAAAAACACCTGCCGATCCCAGTTTTATGCTCATATAAATAAAGTTTTGTTTTATCAAATTCAAACTATCATATCTCGGGTTTTCCTTTGTCTATCAAGATCAGTCTAATCTAGGAGAGAGTTTCAGATCTGAGCTTTCAAGTAAAGCTGACAGCAGAGCTCCAGGTGACCTATTTTAACCTAACTATGATTTATTGCGGCGCCTTGAAAATGACCTATGATCCGACCATGCAATCACAGACAACTGAAGAAAAATGTCTCCTCCCTCTCACACATGAACAAGTGAGAACATTAAGTATGCGGTCTTATTCATTTGAAAAATGCCTGTTTGCTTAGAAATCATGTTAAAGTCAACCAGCAAGTTAATAAGTGGAGAAACTGTTGCCAGTGATCCTGATGAGAAGAATGACCGAGCTTTCTCAGTTGCTGCCCCCACTGTCTGAACTCACTCCTTAAAATCATCCGTTATTGCTCTGACCTGACATTGTTCCAAAAAAGAAAAAGAAAAGGGAAAAAAAAAAAACATCCTTTTAGAATTTTTTTTCATGATCTTTGTGATTTTTCCTTTTTTTCTGTTTTCTTTATTTATTTTTTTAGATTTTGAGTATCTGAACTAGCTTTAATTGTGTTTTTTTAAGTGTATTGCACATTGTATTCTTGTTTTCCTGTTGTGAAACATCTTTGTGTGTCTTAATCATACGGTTATTATCTGATCATGTGACACTTTCATAGCACAGTAACAAAATAAAGTAGGTCACCTGGAGCGCTGCTGTCAGATTCGCTGGAAAGAGCAGGTCTGAAACTATTTGGCAAAAATGTTTTGGGTTGTGTTTTTTTGGTAGTCAGTACTGGTTACAATGTCTGTTAAGATACAAATGCCTCTTTGGCTGAACTCTAGAGACTGTTCTGACTGAGGATGATAGTGATGTCCTTATTCATGTGTCTTAAACTGAAGATAAGAAATCCCTAAGAGAGAGAGAGAGGGAGGGAGAGAGAGAGAGAGAAAAAACCTTTATATCCTTTTATTCTTACAGTAAAAATGTTCAGTGTTATCTCTGCAGATGTTACTGTTGTTCAGTCATGGCGTGGTATATTCATGGAGGATGGCTCTGAATGATCAAAATTATTTACCAGGACAAACTGTTTCTCATGCAGTATGTCTGTGGAAACCTGTACTGAAAGTATCACAGAAATTTGTCTGAACAAGGAAGATGAACAGGCTTTATAGAAAGCACACTTCATTGTGATGCAGTCACGCTCTCTCCTGTAACATACTGCTGCAAAGAGCAGCCTATGAAAGTACCCATCCCACCTTTCAGCTTAATAATCCACAGACTTTTCCTGTGTGTGTTCCTCTGTAGCTGTCCGTGTTGTGCTACTGTTAACCTTTAACAACACGTGCTGTATTGAAACTGTCTTGTTCGTCAAACATGTATTGTAACATGTCTGATCCTGCTGTTATTTCCTCTGGCTCAAGCTAAGCCCTAACATTTACTCTTCCTGGACTCCCACCTGTCCCTTGTTCCTTCTTCAACCCACTCCATTTGCAATGTAGCAAGCTGAGCAGCTTTTCAGTCACATGAACAATCCTGTAAGTCCCTCTCTTGAGCTCTGTGAGGCACATATTGAAAGCATGAGGACACTGAAAACTTCTATGAAATATGCTAGATGGTGATCATGGCAAATCCTAGCAAAGACTGCTTTTTCCCACCTACATGCATGTTGCCCATTGCACTGTACTGGTATAATGAGCTTTACACTGTGCTGAGAGTCCTGTGCAACGTAATCTTTCTGTAACTGTCTGTGTGTGTGACATGTGTTGACACTGGTGCAAAAAAAATGTAGTGTTGAGATTTTTGTCAATTGGAATTTGAATTGTGGCACTAAAAGGAGTATTATTATTTTAACTCCCTGTGCTGATAGATTTTATTGCATTATAGGGAGTGAACCCTAATGTTTGATGCACAAAATGATAATAAAAAACTAGTTTTTATGTAAATATTTCAGTCAATAGCACCATCAATAAGGCTACCTAAATGACTACTACATCCATTTGAAAGAACTTCAAAATAACTTAGGAAAGATGTATAATATACTGTATTTTTATACCTAATTAGTTTTCACTTGTTATATACAGTATCTGTCAGGTTTTGTTGAGATTAAAAAGTATATATATTCTTTTTTTATTACGTATTTTCCAGATTATAAGCCACATCAGTCAAAAAATGTGTCATAAAGAGGTTAAAGAAAAAGAAAAAGAAAGAAAGAACATATATTAGTGACACTGGAGTATAAGTTGCATTTATTTAGAAATTCATTTTAGAAAATCTAAGACGAAGAACAAAGATTTAATCTGAAAAAGGAGTTATTCACCTACACAATAGCACACAGAACAATGGGCTGAATATGTGTCTGGTATGTTAAGGTAACATACCATGGAGGCTAAATGGGCTAAATTGGCATAACAAGCTAGCAAGCTCAACAAGCAAGTTGCCAGTAAGCAAGTTCACCAAGTTACTGATCTCAATCCTAGAGCCCCTCTGATGACATCAGCAGCAACAAAAAAAAAAAAATTGTGTTTAAGAATTTAAGCAATGTATAAAATAAACTGAATGAAAGATTTTTCTTTCAGGCCTATATGTGACTAATAAAACTTTCCTGACCACTCTGATTTCGAAAGTTAATATCGATATTGTGCAATAATCATAAACTTAATTAGAAAGGATAAGCCTGGTTTTTGAGGATTTGTTCCAGTGCACAGAAAGTGTAACAAGATGTCCAAAAATGAACTCCCCTTGCTGAGAAAATGCAATTTTTGAATCTTTGCTCTTGTAGCATACTTCAGTCGTCACAAGCCTAGAGCGCCCTCTTATGGCGTTTTATGGTAATGTTTACTCCTTGGTTCATATGTTCAGACAATATGAATTAAAGGTTGAATATGGAATCCGGACAGAACAGTGACGTCACATGTGTCTAGGTTGTAGTTCCAACGGCAGAAAAACAACTCCAGCTGCTGGGATGCCAGGCTCGCTGCCAATAAGCAAGTGACCAACAGCCTGCAACATGTCCAACAAGTAACGCAGAGGAGTTTATAACTGACTGCTAACGTTAGCCACACTAGCAAACAAGTCAGCTTACTGATCCAGGAGGAAAGCCGCCATCTCCGTGTTTTAATGCCGTGGAAAACATTTATGTGGGTCCATCTAGTGTAGTCTTTACCTAAATTTACTCTTCTCAGGTCACTCCTATTTTGAGATGGATAACAATATCTCTGGGGCTCTAAAACAGCTGCCGGACTTGCTGACTCCACTGTTTCCCCCTGTACAGTACCAGCCTAACTGTGCCCAACATACTGTTGCCACACAGAGATTGTAATTGGCAACCCACAATGGCGGCATGTATTGGCTTGTAGATATAAAAATATAGCTGTTGCCAAACCCGTTAAAATTTATTTTAAATTTATTTTCAGGCTAAATATAGTTTTTTAAGGAAATGTTGTACTTTCATTCTGCAACCCTCCGAAAAACTTGTGGAGGTATTTTTTTTTTCAAATATAGCTTTTAATAAAAATGTTCCACATTCAACCTGTAACATTAAAAAATATGCTAAATTGTGTAATTTTAATATAAGTCACACCTGATTAATAAGTCATAGGAGCAGCCAAACTATGAAAAAAAATGCAACTTATAATCAGGAAAATACAGTATTATTTCACTGAGCTTAATTAAATCTGAAATAAAGTGTTTCAGATTATTCCATTAATAGTGACAGTAAAGTAAAGCAAAGTCACAGAATTTGAAAAAAAGAAAGAAAATAGTGTTGAGCTAATGTAACGGCAAAGAATTATAGTAAAACAAGGAAAATTAAAGTAATATTATGAACATGATTAAGTTATCCACCAATGAAAATGATTGCAGCACTCCCACCTCTGACACAGTGCTCATGTTCAGCATCACACTGGCTTTAAGGAGCTCGGTTTTTAATCTAATAGTTTTAACAAACTTATGCACTGATCAGTTGGTCTGACCTGATGTACATTCATAATCAAATCATTGCGTATTTTGCTGTTGCAAGATTTTTGTACATGCATAAAATATGAAGCTTAAACTGGGCTTACTGGGTTACTGTTGTGTCTCTTTCTGCCTACTTCTGATGGATAAATGCAAAGACTGTCCGGCTTTGTTGGGTTTGCATGATTTGGTGGACCTTGTTGCATGTTGTCAGTGTGGCCACGCTTCTCGTTTGTCTCAATGTGGTGTGGTTAGCTGAGGTGTCAGCTGTGGTTGGAGTATCTGTATTACTTTGCAACACACACGACCAGTCAAACGTTTGGACGCACTTTTCCATTAAATCTAATGTTTAAGCATGTCCAAACTTTTGATTGGTATGGTATGTGGTTTTGTTTTATCTCAAGGTTGTAATGTACCACTATTGTTTACTTATGGAGAGTTACAAACTGTTTCAGTGATAATTAGTTATGTCCATAAGGACCAGAAATGAAGCTCTGATTTTGTTAGCTAGTGATAGATTTTAACCTGAATCCGCCACATTCTTGTTTCTACTTTTGTCTTCTTTTTTTGTTCTGTAGAAGCACAAGAAACTCAGAAACACACATGCACAGTCCTGCATTCTGCAGACTGACCAAGTGTGTGAATCGACTGAGTCTCAGAGGGCTGTTTAAATGGAGCTAAATAATAGCTCTGTTAAAGCTAATGAGCCCGTACCAGTAATGATGCCCTGGTCCACTACAGTCACTCCACTTTGCTCATTCAAGAAGACAGAGAGAGAAAAGGAAGTAGCAAATAAAAAACTCTGATGTACTGCAATCTACTGGGATGTATCACTTTCATGGGCAGTAACACATTCAGAGCTGCACTGCATGGCTTTGTTGTCACTCTAATGTTAACTGGGTGTGTCATCGGATGTGCACATGTTTGTCTGTCCTTGGCATGTGAATGCAGAAAGCTCATGAGGTGGACCATCAGTCGGGCCCCAGAGGAAACCCAGAGTATGTGGACCGAGTGAAACTGTTGGAAAAAGAGGTGAGCTACTACAAAGATGAAACAGGCAAGGCTCAGGCGGAGGTGGAGAGACTCCTGGACATCCTGCGGGAGGTGGAAACTGAGAAGAATGACAAGGACAAGAAGATTGCGGAGTTGGAAAGGTAAATAGTTCTGACTATTTAGAGAAACCTTTTTTTTCTCATTTTTAGATCTAATGTGCTGTGTGCAGAATATGTTGTTTTATACATTTTAGAATTTTGATTTACTGATCTCTGTCATTTCCGTGAGCACCACACATAGAACACTTTTTTTTCTGACAAGAGGCTATTTGTAATTTGAGGGAACCAATCCTCGTTACTCTAAGCAGTACAGTTTTCCACTGTTTTCATTCATTGGCTCAGAGAAGTTTATTCTCATTGCTGCTTTGGTAAACCTCATTTTGTCCTTCGTTTTCAATGAAAACTCCATGTGTTTATGTTCACAACATCCAGCCTTAACTGTAAAACCACCTGCCGGACTACATGTCTTTTTAATCCAATGGACTTTGGGATTTGCTTTTTGTGGATCAGGCTTGACTAAATTGGGATATTATGGGCAATATGAAGGCAAGATTTAGGGCCTCTGAGTTGTTTTTTTGTTTGGCTTAAACAGTTTTTTGCTGTTTAGGTGATGTATTGGTGTCCCATTTTTATGGGAGTTGTACCTGGTCCATCCCGGGTTTTAAGTAAGTGGAACCTGTCAAATCCACATAAATGCCAGAGCAAAGGTTTCCCAGAGAGCAATGCACTGTGACAGCATAGTCAGTGTTATGCTGGGATCTCTGATGAATGGAGGTTGATGTAACAACATGCGAGTCCAAGACAAATTTCCCCTTGGGGAACAATAAAGTGTACTGTATTGTATCTTGACTCAGATGTTCATATCTACAGTAAATGGATAGCAGATGGAACTTGAGGAAGGCGTTCTTGTGAACTTGAGTTTTTCTGCCATATCAAAGCCCGAGGTGCCCCTCAGTCACCCATTTAAGGAGACAGTGTCTGTTTGTGGACCACATGATGTTTCAGTCTTGGATTTGTGTGGTAGGTGGTCCAAAGTCTGTGTCCTGGAACCAGTTTTCACTTTGGTTTGGCTGATGGAGGAGATTGTCTGTGGACAGGATTCCCTCTGACATCAGTGACAGTCATCCTCCCCTGCTACTTACAATACTAGCATGAAAGCTAGGTGACCAGTTTAATTCCCCTCCGAGTTACTGTAGCAATACGGGCCACTTTTTTGACTGCCTAATTTTCTAGCAGCATGTGATTAATAAAGTGTTCTTGTCCCTTTTTTTGCCATCTTTACCCACTTCTTTCCATCCTGTTTCCTTTTCTCTTTCCTGTCTCCTTCTTTACGCTCTGCCATTGATCAATTTTGACCTTGGTCAACTTCCTCCTCCACCTTCCTCAAACCTGATTCTGATTTTTCAATCTCTCCTCATTTCTTTCGCAACTTTTTCTCTGGTGTGCCCCACCCCCTCCCAAAACCAGCCCCCCTCCCACTGCCCCACGCCCCACCCCTCGTCCCGGTGGCAGAGCTCCCCCTGACCCGCTCCCTTCTGTGTCCGCTGCCCCCCAGCAGATAGGGGGCATGGTGTGGGATTTCCTGGGAAAGTGAGTGCTCTGCCCTGGCACTTCAGCTCTGCTGCGTGGTTAAAGCCTCCAACTGCGACTGCTGCAACTGCATCTGGTTTATCCTGTGTGCCTGCTTCTGCCTGCCGTCTGACGAATTCACAGATCTTTGTATCAGAGTGACAAACTCTGTTTATATTCATTTAGCCTTTCGTGTACATGATGCAAAGATCCCTGGATTCATTTTAGCCCTCAATTCTTCAGCATATGATTGTTTCTGCATCTGCTCTGTGAATGCCTTTTTAGCTTGTGTATGTGTGTTACAAGCATGTGTGTGTTTAGTATTTTTGCAATTTAACATTAACAACCATCTAACTATGAACAGATGACAGATAAAGGAAATTAAATTTTTGTTTTATGATAAATTCAATCACATCTTAGTAAATTAAAGCATCACATAAGAGTGTAACTGTACAGATCTGAGTACATTTTCATCTTTTGACTCAATATGAAGTGTAAAACTTTATGCTACAGTAAAGGTTTACACTTCAGATTAGAAGCACAACACACCAGCTTATACTATTGAAATATATGCCCAGGCAGGCATATATTCTGTGGTGTTTCTTTGATTCTTCAAACTCTTGCATTCCTGTTGCTGCCTGATGCTCTGATGATGCATGGTAAATTCAAATCCAGTCACACCAAGGTCTTTTCAAGAACCCTTGCACTTTTATATCTACTGGAAATGATAAATAAAATTTATGCTAGAACATATTTTCTACAATACCAAATAAGAAAAAGTTGGGGTGATAAGAAAACTTTAAATAAAGAATAAAAAAACAAAAAGAAAGAGTTTTATATTTAACTTTTTGGGGGTTATTTTGCAGGTGATACAAAACCAAGACATTTTAGATTTTGTTCTGCTAGTTGCATTTTTACATTCAGGTCTGCAAACATTAAAAAAAAAACAACCCAAAAAGAGAAACATAATGTTCTTATTACTTCTCTTAGCTCTTCAGACATGATGGCATATCATTGGATGAAGCCAGTTAAGTGTAAATTTGTCCCATTCATCCAATCGCATCTTAAAGTGTGCAGCAAAAGGGGGTCACGTTTTCGTTCACTACTGAGGACAGCTCAGGACTTCAGGCTCTTTTACGTCAGCCATCCCTTTGTAATTTGTTTCATATTGTCATGTATGTCCCTGGAAGCAAAGCTGTTTTGGAGGCAGTTTATTTTGATGTAAAATCGCAATGAACTCTTCTCCATTAATGCTGTTGTTGCACAAGTTTAAATGAGCGTTTCAGTCCCAGACTGCCGCAGTCTGGTTTTTGGATTTGTTGCTGATAACATTTAAGATGGTCCTCTCGGCCTTTGTTCAGGAGCACACAGCATTCAACACATGCTTCCACTGTGTGATGGTTTAGCCCAGCTGCCTCCGGGGTCAGAGAGGTTGTTGCCAGACCTGAAAAAGGTTACATAAAGCTTTGTTTTTGCACAGAAAGGTTTTTATATGACATTTGTCATTTTAACTCTGTAATGTACTTCACAATGGTTTTCCACAGTAATGTTTTGCTCATGTGATCATATCTGTTATTGATGACAGTCCTGGATGCAGTGCCCACCCATTTGCTAGACTGAAGTCGATAGATGGGGCACTTAACCTTGTCCCTTGTTTTTTACAGTATCTACTGAATTTCTTAAAGATTACTTGACTTCTTCATGGAAATGGTGCTTAGTGGAGGGAGACATACATAAATCCTCATCAATCTTCCTTTGAAGAAGATTTTTTTAAAGCAATTAAATGTTTTTCTACGCATTTGTTGACTAATTTGAGATCCTCTGCTCATTTTTGCCCCTTAAATAGTCAACTTTCTATATATTGATAAAATCATTACCAACTTGTGAACCTGCCTTTCGGATTCTCCAAACTAAACTCACTTTAAAATGTGTTGCAGGTCTGAAATGCAAAAATGGCCATACTGTATATTGGTAAATATAATAAAGCTGACAGGATAAAACATGAAATCTCATTTCTAACAGATAAAATGAAAAGTAAACCAGTAAAAGATTCACTGGGTTTAAACCAGCATTTCCCATATGTTTGCGACTTTTTCTGGTTTGGGATTGTGCTAGCATTTTTATATAAAACTTGGTGTGAGTGCTTCACCTGATCTTGCTTCGTTGAGATTACCTCAGTGTGTCCTCACATAGTATCTCTCTCTCACACACACACACACACACGCTTACATTTTCATGTGTTTTTGTGATGATGGCTGTTTGTCGTAGCTTACTGTAGGAAGTGTCTGTCCTTAGAGCTGAGGCTTCCTCCTGCCATGGGCACACTTCCCTTTTCTCATTCTAGTCACCCATCTGCCAGCATCACCCCACGTCTCTAACTCTCTGCCACCCTCTCACCTGACTATTAATCTTTTTTGTCATCCCATTAACATCACCTGACAGCTCCTCTCTTCTCAAGTTGCCCCCCAGTGTCCACCTCCCTGCTCCCAACCTGCCCCACCTGTCCTGCCTAGCTTGCTCTATCAGATCCAGTAATGATCAGCCTAGCCTGCATGAATAGAGCTGCTGTGCTCCAGGTCCACACGCGCTCAGTATGAGGTGCTGTAGGAGGTAGGGTCTGGACTGAACCCTCATTCCTGAAGTGTATCAGTTCAGTTGGGTCTCCTCTGTCTGAATAACCCTGCATTCATAACTGATCCACTTTCTAAATGTCCCCCACTTGATCAAATCAACGTCGCCCCTCCCTCCCTTTGCTCTCAGCACTTAAACCTGCCCTTCTCCTGTCTTCTTTTGCCCGGCTAATTTTGCCTGTCTGACTGCATGCCTGCCATCCCGGGCTTGGCAGCAGATGCACACGGTTCCATGTTCTTCAGAGAAGGTGCATCCTGCATTACCTGTGTCAGCCTGCAGAGCAGCGACTGTCACAGATGCATCTGTTATCTTTTTTGTTGTTTGAAGATTGGAGTAAAGCGTCTCCTCTTGGTTCACAGTTTGATTTTTTTCTCTTTTTTTTCCTTTGTGGTTGTTTCTTTACGTTCTGGTTCTAATGTCTCTTTTTTAAATTTTTCTTTTGTGTGCTTTTCTCCTGCCTCCAATTTTTCTTCATGTGTCCTATCATCCTCTTGTCTTCTACCTTTTCCTCTCCCCATCTGCAGTTTAGCTCCCAGGTAAGAAATATCCCTGCTCCCGTCTCAACCCCATCTCTATGTCCAACCTAACTCAGGTGCTAATCAGTGACATGAAGGTATCAATTCATGTGATAACTCATGCTGTACTATGACTGCTACTACTCTCTGAATGCACTTTATATGTTTCTCCATTTCACCCATTCTTCTTGTTTGTGTCATCATTTTGTTGCCTTATGGGTACATAATGTACCATCATCACATGTCTCCTTCTTTGTTTTAACAAGAGAATGTGGTATTTTCTTTAATTGTGACATGGAAATGCTCTTAAATCTGTGTACTATTACAGACAAGGAGGTAAAGATCAGACTAAAAAAGGTGCAAACATAAAATTGGGACCACAAGGGGACAAGAAGGGCTTAGGACAAGACCCTCGTAAGGACGGCTCTTTAGACAGTGGTCACCACTTGAAGGTGAGGATTTGCTCTTGAGAAATATGCAGCAGTGATGATATACGGTTTAGACGTGCTGCTACAATGATGTGTTTGCTGTATGTTTTCATGTAATGCTCTTCTGTCAGCTGGAGGAGCTAATGAACACTCTGGAACGGACGAGGCAGGAGCTGGATGCCACCAAGCAGCGTCTCTCCTCCACACAGCAGTCTTTACAAGAGAGGGACTCCCACCTCACTAACATGAGACAAGAGCGCAGGAAACAACTGGAGGAGATCCTTGAAATGAAGTTAGTACTCACCTCGTACTATCCTCCAAAATAACATCCTGGATTCATTTGAAGAGAAAGATTAGGATGCTATCAAAAATCCACTTGGTTTGAGTTTGTGATGAAGTTGCTAAGCAACCAGGCAACCAAACAAAGACACTGTATCCTGTCAGAAAACAGTGCATATAAACATGATTTTTAGTTTAAAACCTTCAAATGAATTACATAAACTTGATTTCTCCTGTTTTCTTTATGCTAAATCTACTGCTGACTATTTTATACTCAGATCTCTTTGAGTCTTATTTTATGCTATAACAAGGATACAACTTGGCAACAGCAAGCTGGCATACACACTTGCCTGGTTTTAAGACTGTTAAAGTGGTCGGTCTGGGTTGTTGCTTCTTTTATACATTAGGGCGTCAGCACAGTACTGCAGATAAAGCATGGACTATAGATGGGGCATCTTAGGCTCTTCAGGAGAAACACAATATGCTTGGTGAGGAGTGATTAACATGGTTTGGCATGACTGTGTCATTTTTAAAAAATCTATTTGACAGCAAGAAAAAGGAGCAAACATGAAACGCCTACTATGCATTTTTTAAAAAGCGAATCTCTTTGAGTAGACATTTTTTTTATACATGGACAGTATTTGACATTGATGCTGCAATACTGAAATAAAGCTTTTAGTTTATAAAAAGTCTGCTGTTGTTTTCTCAATAGATTTTGCTGTGATGTTTTCTCTCTAGACAACAAGCTCTACTGGCAGCCATCAGTGAGAAAGATGCAAATATTGCCCTGCTAGAACTGTCTGCGTCCAATAAGAAGAAGACCCAAGAGGAGGTGATGGGCTTGAAGAGGGAACGGGACAAACTGATGCACCAGCTTAAACAACATGTTAGTATTGCCGCAGATTTTCACTGTACTGTTGCTAGTTACCGAGCACTTTAAGGGAAAATGAATGATATAGCTGTGCGGTTGTTGCGCAGAATTGCATTGTGTGGTGTCTGAGGTTTTTTTTCCTCCTCTTGCTGTGAAGGAATGGTGTGATTTTTATGCATGTTATCATATACTAACCAGTTTCCACTTCTTGCTATGCAGACACAAAGCAGAATGAAGCTGATAGCTGACAACTACGAGGACGAGCAGTATCATCCTCACGCTCCTCATCACCAGCCTCAACCTCCACATGCTCAGCCTCAGCCTCAGCCCCAGTCCCAGTACCCCCACCCTCCCCATGCTCAACAGTCCCCATATCCACACTCACAACACCCACAGCATATGCAGCATCCACAAGCCCTGCCTCAGCACCCACATCCCCAGCAGCCACAACCCCAGTACCCTCACCCTGCTCCCCCTCAGCACCCTCAACACCCTCAACAGCTCTCCCAGCACCAACAACATCCACGACCTCCACAGCCTCAGCACCCTCACCAACAGCACCCCCAGCATCCAGCCCAACATCCACATGGACATGCCCCGCCACAGCACCCTCACCCTCACCCTCAGCACTCACATGGCCCTCCACAACAAGGACCACACCCCCAGCATCCACATCCTCAGCACCCTCAGCATCCTCAGCACCTTCAGCACCCTCAGCATCCTCAGCACCCTCAGCATCCTCAGCATCCACACCACGCCCAGCATCCACGACATCCATCACCCCATCATCGAGGAGGGCCAGCCCGAGGACCCCCGCTTGCTGGTCATCGTCCCTCCCCAGACCAGGTTAGATGATGTATTAATAGTTTTGTAAAAAGTTCTGAGTCAAAAACACAAATTGTCTCAAAGGTTTAACTGTTTAACCTTTGATGTAATTGGCTAAAAGCAAATTATTTTTTCTATTGACTTTTTAAAACTCCAAACAAACAGTCATTTTTCTGTTTATTCTAAATATGGTTTTAAAATGTTCAATTAACATATTACACATGACGTGTTATATGCTGTATATTTTTTGTAACAATGCTTCTTGGCAGAAAATCTTATACTGCTGGAAAGTCTGTTTATTTTCTTTTAAATGGTGAGACATTTATAAAGAAATTGCATTTTTGGGCAAAGAAGATTTGGCAGGTTTTCCACAGGTTCTATTTAAAAGGGAAATAAACAGACTTTCTAACTGTATAAGATTTATTGTCCAAAAGAATTGTTACAACAATGAAATAACCCACCACAGACAAATATCCTTATTGTTTGGCTAAGTTTATACATAGTTGTGCTTAAAAGTTTTCATACCCTCCCTTTAAAGAAAAGGCTAAAGTCACCATTTTACGTCAAATAAGAAGAGACTAAAAAGAGTAATAATATGTAAAAATTTACTAAATTATAACTTAGTAGAATATAATATTGATTTTGAATTTTTGTTTAAAAAATAATTAAAATAAACAAATAAAACTGCCCCAGACAAGTTAGAGCACCTTGCTCATGAACAGTGGACCAAAATACCTGTCAACGGGTGCAGAGGTCTGATTGGACGTTACAGAAACCACCTGATTGCAGTGATTGCCTCAAAGTGTTGCTCAACAAAATTTAAGCTCAGGAGCCCCATCAGACTTGTATACCTGTTTTATTTTTTGTTTGTCTGTTTTTAATATTATCAGTGTCATGATATTCATAACATTTTTACTATCACTTTTGTCAATTTCAACTTTTTACACTGGCAGATGTTTTTTTTTTTCTGTCTTTAATGGGAGGGGATGTAAACTTTCAAGCACAACTGTATAGTAGTTCAAAACAGCTCCACTCAGAAGCTGCAATAACTTGTTTCTCACACTTCAGTATTATTAGTATAATTAATTTGTGTATTATAATGTAATTGTCAGTCACCAACTCAGTTGTTCTTGAACATTTTTGCAAACACTACTGATGATGGATTCCTATATTTAAATGATTTTTTTTAAATTATAGTTTCAACTTAACGGTTTGTTTTTACTTTCACCGGCTGCCTTTGATTTACTTGGATGTGAATGCCGGCACTTCACTTCTGATGTCATAGCAATGCCTCTTGAACAATGACTCCAGTTTCTGTTTACTTTTTCTTCTTCATGCATGACATGGTGCCAAACAGGATGACGAGGAGGGCATTTGGGCGTAATCTTAGCTGTGACAACCAAAGCTCTAATGTTGTTTTGAGGGGTAAGATATAATTCATTCTTTTCAGCTTTATAATTCTTGATATTTCTGTCTGCCTGCGATGTACATGGGACAAACGGAAATTCCTCGTGTGTTTTTTTACTTCTTACATTCAGATGATTCAGTCACTACTGGAGGAACAAGGCCATGCCATGAGGTTGAAACACCACCCAACTAAACATTTATTACCTTGAGTCAGTCAGCACTTCAGAGCAGTGGGACCTTGTTTTGTTTGTTTTTTTTTTCTTTGTTTTTGTTCTCTCTCGGGAAGAAGAAGAGGTAGATATGAGTGCAGATTCTGCATGGAGAATGGCAGCTGAGCAGGTAATTAAAACAACATATTCATGTACACAACTGCAAAAATGCATTTACTGTGAAACACACAAGGGCTTTTTTTTTTTCTTTTTGTAGTTTCATTTTCAAGCTGCATCTTACTGTCCCTGTCTTCATGCTCTTCTTCAGGTGATGTGGGACCTCTATTTTGTGTGAACAAGAAGAGACGTTTTGCACTTCCTTCAGAAAGCATCCTCGACACGATGCTGATGGAGGGACAGGCGTCCTGCATGACAAATTGTTGCTTTGACAGACGTGCGATCGACATGGCAGCCCTGCATCAGAGGTCTCACCAAAGTCACCTCGCTTGTCTGTCTCCTGCCGAAGGAGACCTCTTCATCGTCCCAGCAGAGATCCTGTTACTTGTCTGCCAGCCCGGTGTTGTTCTCATCACCCTTTACTTTAAGAAAAAAAGAAGATATAGCAGATTTCTTGCTAATTTTTCACCTGCCTGACTCACTTCTCTGGCTCCCAGTGGCTCCTCTGCCTGACTCCAACGGTTCCTCAATCTTTACTGCTCTCTTTTTCCAACTGGTGACATCTGACCTCTCTACCTGGCCATCCTGATCCCTCATTGTGCAGAGTCTCTTCTTTTGTTTACATCACCTGATTGCATTGATGAACAGTGCTATCTTTTGTGGCATATAGTCACAGCTTCATTTCAACTTTACACACACCCCACTATCATTTCTAATATTTTTTTGCAATGATGTGTTCCTTTACCAACATGCTCCATACACGTTAGATTTGTGTGATTTTTAGGCATTTTGTTCCCATTCCACGTTGGCACAAAGAAGCACTTTGGGGCTGACTGACAGAGCGCCTTAAGCCTTGACTGCAGCGTCTCCTTTGCTGCATGAGCACGGCCCTCTAGTCTTGGAGCTAGTTTTGATCTCATCTATGTGTTTTTTTTTTTTTTTTTTTTTTCCATATTACCTCATTTAAATCAGAAGCAGTCAAAAAAATCAATCTATGCAGATGTCGACATAGAAGGAAAAATTTTTATTTTCCATCAGTATTTAAAGAAAATTTAATTACTAAACATCCAATCAGAACAGCCAGGAGAGCGGACAGAAAACATTCGTTCAAATTATTTTGAGTTTCTGAGACTATGCACCTATGCACCTCCTCTGTGTTGCAGGATTTTTTACTAATGGTGCTTTTGCTGGTGCTCAAACTAAATGGTGTCAGGAGACCTAATGAGAGCATCTTTTATTGCTTTTACAGTTGAGGGACTTGATCCCACAATGGGCTTCATAAAAAAAAAAAAAAACTGTAAAAGACTGCTTTGTACATACAATTTGACAATAGGGGCTTTGTGAGCAGTGGTCACATTACTATAAGAATCATTCTAGACTGTGAAGTGGAGGGAATGTCTAGTAGATGTTTCCCCTGCAGGTTTAATTGTACCCCCGACGGCTCCCGTCTCTGACCGACAGTATCCTCCTTCTCCCTTGTACTCTTCCAGCAGTAGTCTATGTGACCTCCCCACACATAGTGACTTGTTTTCTCCTTCTCAACAAGGTGGCCTGTGCCTCGTAAAATCTGTACACATATGATAGATATGCATATATTATACATATAGAGAGAAATCTATAGAGTGTGTCTATATGTGGTCAGAAAATCGTTTCAAACTGACAAGAAGTTTTTTGTTTATTTTTTTTCCTTTTATGGTTATTTTTCTAACTGGCTGGAGATCAGAGATGTCTTATTTAGAGTGTTGAGTGATTTGTACATTGTGAGAAAACCCCTCAGCAGCAAATTAACATTCCCTGTCTGAAAATACAGGACAGCCCAGAACAAAAACAGAAGAGCTTTAGAGCGGCAGTTTGTGGAAAATATAGATGTTTATCCAAATCAATCTAGAAGTCTAGAAAAGACATTACATTCCTTTCTTGATGTGAAACTCAGTTGAAGACCACCTGGCCTGTGGTGATGACTTTAAATGGAGAAAAAAACTTTTTCATTTGAACAAAGGTTTTCTTTTGCTAATTTTGTAGCTCACACAGGTAGCAGTGGGATTATGACTGCCGCACTCAGCAGTCAGAGGCTTGCACTTGTGAATGAGGACTATCACAATATCCTCCGAGAAGAGGTTTCGGTGACTCTGTCTGGATGCATTTCTTTTGCGTGTTTTTGATCGTTGTCGTCATGTAAACGGAAATGGTGATGTATGTGACCGTGGCTGCTGATTACGTAGAAAAACCAACACGTTGTTACAGTATTGTGGAAAAAAAAATAAAGTAGACTGTTACTAATTCCCAATTCCCCTCCCCCCACCTCCCCTCATAGTGCCTGTGTGTCAAAAATGTTGGTTGTTGTATATAAACGTCTTTCCATCTACGTCATCTTCCACAACCCGAGCTGGTCCATACATCATCTTCCACATGTCTGCTTCCCACATCACAGCTTCTGTCTCTGACCAAGAATCTACAGGTTGTGTGAGACTGCTGTTTGTGTTTACAAATGTTGCGATAAAGGTCCTGAGATGGATTTTTTTTTTCTTTAAAAAGGAGAAGACAATGCAAACAGACAGAGGAGCGAAAATCCTCTCATTTCACCATCAGGGGGGTGGACTACAAATCCTCCATTTTCAGGTCCTTATCTACTGAATACTTGAAGTAGGGAGTTTTCCTACCATGATATAGCTTATATGATTTGCATGGTAGACAAAATGGAACATTTTAATTGTGCCCATGCATGCTGGTTTTTACATTACGTGCCAACTGATGGTGATGATGTACGGAAAAAAATGTCCTGTTCTCTATGCAGAGTGATTTTCTCTACTGTTGTGTCAAAAAAACAGAAAAGAATAATCAATAAATAAAGGATAAAAAGTTAAGGAGACAGGCGTAGAGGCAGGGGCTGGTTTCCTGGGTTAAGAGCAAAGCAAGGCAAGGCTTTTAATCTGTGCCTAGAAGCAGCAGTGTAGAAAAAGCCTGTAGACTCACCAGTTCTTTTTAAAGGCCTTCAGAAGTATGTGAAGCTTACCATACATCGTCTTTTTATTGCTGTGAACAGGTTGATTTCTTTTGTTTGTTTGTCGCTGAAATCTTTGGATTAAATCAATCACTGTGACCAATGCCAGAAATATTTTTGTTTGATAGAGCAAATATTGGTTTTTACTTTTTTATTATTATTATTTTTATTTCAAGCTTTATTCTTTTCTATTGTTTTCGCTTATTAAATATGCCAGTTTGAGACTGTACTGTTTGTATAAGTAAATGTTTTGAGCTGTACAGTAAAGACTTAGGAATAAATTCAATGTGTGTCCAGCATGCTGAATGATCATTTGTGCGAACGTGAGCTAATCTCCCATGAAGCGTCATTCCTCATGCATTACCTGCATCTGCATCGTGCATTGTGACGGTGTGATGTTGTGTTTGAGAGTGATGTGTGTCTCACTTACTGTGTCCCCTTAGTAGACAGCCTGTGCAGTTTTGTGAGAGTGCAGCATGTTTTTGGGGGTTGCTGGTGTAAATGTATTCAGAAAAGAGAGTTTTATGCGTGTGTATGTGTATGTGTGTGCATAACTGCAACTTCTTGTATGATGAGGGTGTATGCGTGTGTATGTGTTGATCATGTGAAAGAGAAAAAATCTATTTAAAAGAACTTTATCAGAGAGAGTTGCTACAGAAAGAGTACATTTTGAATGACGCATGGATACTATGTAATGTTCAGTTATTTTTTTTTAACTATAGGAGGCTGTCCTCAGTGCCCTGGTTTGCTATTGTATGTGATGTATCAGAATAATATTATTGAGTGTTGGCCAGCTTGTTTATATCCATCAAATAAAGGTGACTTTCTTTCTGTCTTTGTGGCTTTCTTCTCTAATTTAAGATCTGTTTAACTTTTACAACTTTCTAATCAAATAAGTACAATCTTAAAGCTGCCCTGCTGACGAAGGCTAATTCAGCATCCGTCTTGTATTCAGTCTGTTCTCTGATCTCTCTTCAGCCTCTTGTCTTATCTCGTGCTCTGTCACAGCCAAGGCGCAGTTCAAAACAGCCAGTGTGTTGATATCCAGTGCTGTAAAGCAAAATGCAGCTGCTACCTGAAGCCCTGGGCTGGAAATAAAAGCTTTAAAGTGTGGTTCCTCAGCCTTGGTGTGCTGCTGGGTGTTGATGCCTCTAGATGTCACTGTGTCAGAGGGATGTTTTTAATGTCAGAAAGTTGTGCAGTGCTATTTAAACACCCGCAACCTTTTGCATTGGATTTTGTTTGTTCATGCTTTGTTATGAAATCAGTTCATGTCAGCCTCTGTACGTGACAAATGTGCAGCGTCAGCTCTGAGGGCTATGCATTGTTGGGGTCTTTAGAAAGACTGTGTGTTGAAAACATAAACATCCATGAAGCCTGAGAGTGATGCAGATGAATGCTATCATGAAGGTATTAAAGCACTGAGTTTTTGGTCTAACATGACTCATCACACTGTTATGCCACATAACAGTGTCCCAAGTCTGTGAATTTTTAATTATATAATGCATTATCTACATATCTAGACACAAAACTTCATAACTTTGTTGTTTGGGGTTTTTTAGTCATAGGACAAATTTTTGTTTCAAGAGTGCAACTTGTGATGAGCGGTCGTTTTATGGGTCAAGAAATGCCAACAAAGAGGCCTGCATAATTGTGACCAGAGTTTTCAGTATCACTCCAAGAAACTATGAACTAATGTGCTCCTATTATCTTTTGCTGACTCTCCTGTGTCTGGCATCAAAATGGTGTTACATTCTTTCTCGCATTACACAAGACTTTGGGCATGTGTGTTGTTACTTTCCCACAAACAAGCAGATTGCAAATGTCTTCCTCCCTAAGAAGCAGCTTCCTCTGAGCTTTAACAATTCCATTTAAAACCATTTCTTCCAGCCATTGACTTAAGATTGATTATCAGACTCATCTACTTTGTCTAAACTCAATTAAAGGTGCGATGTGTAAGAATTTTACTTTTAAAAAGTTGTCAGTGCTTAGCAGTTAGACCTGCCCATTCCATCCATTTCTACCTACAAGCTGGCTGGGGCACTGCTGGGCCACTTATTGTCATTCAGTATCTCATCTTTTGAAACTGTTGGCAAACACATGATCATTGTGCTTCCCTTCAAAATTTCTCAGTTAATAAACTTGGTCAAGAAATCCATCATGAAATGCAACCAGTTCTGTCTATGGTGAAGGTTTATATATATTTAATATGCAAGGCTGGGAAAATGAAAGTCAAGAGCAAGACAGCAGCAGCTCAGGAGGCAGACTGGCTGATGTCAAGGTATCTTTGGGCGTAATACTGAAGCCAAAGTCACCATTAAACCTCTCCTTACTTGTAAGTCACTTAGGATAAATGCGTCAGCCAAATGAATGTCGTGGGGACTTTAGTAACATCATAAATATCTTGGCTCATACCTGCCAGAATCCACATTACCAAACTCTCAGCAAATGGCAAACAGGTAGAAAAAAAAAACATCCATTTAATCTCAGGGCATACGGTATGTACTGTAAGTGCTGCAGGGTTGAAAGCTAAGATTTTTTAAAAGGGCAATTTAATTAAAATATGTCATTGTTCTTTGCAGCCCTACATTGGAATAAGAAGGTACAGCCAAAGGATGAAAGGATGGATGTAATTGTTGCAGACAAAGCAATAAACCAACTGTACAAACATACAAAGTAAAGGAAGCCTTTACTTAAAGTACTGACATCCATTGCTAAGGAAACACAAAGAGACATCCAAGCCACAGTTACAACAGATGATGGAGCACTTCAGGTGATTGTCTCATACACACTTTTGTGAAATACACTACCAGTCAAAAGTATGGAAACATTTTCTTATTGGATTTAGTTGGAAAGTGTGTCCAAACATTTGCCGGTACTATATATGATACATGTTGATATACTGCTTGAATAAAATGTCACTTCAGAATGTCAGTACATTTTCTCATCCTGTACTACAGATGGATCACTTATGTCATTTACAGTAATTCATCTTTAGTACTTATAGGCCTTGATTTACTAAGATCTCAAACAAAGGGCGCTAATTTGTCTGTGGCGCAAATGGATTGGGTGCGCTGTGTGTTTATCATTTGTGGATGATCTACTAAGATTAGTCATGCAATCGGTAACAGGCGCAAACAGCAGTATTTAAATGAGGATTTAGCATGTGCTATTGCTTTGCCAAGGAAAGTTCAGGAAAGCAAGAAAGTTGGAAACACAAGATGAAATTCGACCCGATGGAGATAGAGTATTAGTGGAAGAGACAAATAAGATATAGAATATAAAAGCGCAGGAGCTAATTTTTTTTTAAATGACATTGACAAAAAAAAAGGAAAATAAAAAGACATAATTAATAACAGCTTTAACTACCATTATGCTACAGTAGCTACAAATGTTCTGATCAATCCTCATTGCGCCCTGTTAGTAAATCAGCAGCAGCCGTTTTTTGTGTGCAATCAAATTTACACTCGTTTGAGCATGCAAACCTTTTGTATTATTACATATAGTAATAAATAGTGATGATAAATAGTGAGGCATGATTTGAAAAATTTCAGCCCTATACTGATAACCGGTAATCTTCTGCTTCTCATGGCTAATAATACTGAAGCTGAAGGTGACGTAACATCCCTGCCTTGTGCAAAATTGGAAAAATACTTCTACTGCATGGACGCAACCAAACAACGCCTGTTATTTATTGGTTAATTATATTGATAACTGTTTTATTTACAATTTGTTATTTCTGTATTTCCTCATATCAGGGAGCCTTTTAAGATCTGGCTAGGGATAACAGATAAAAAACTAACCCTTTGGATAGTTTTTCCTCTTCTATATGCTCTGCCCCTATCAAATCAACAATTTAAAAAAAAATTGGCCAATATCGGGTTAATATCAGATATTATATTGATATTCAGTTTTAAAGCCATGGCTGATATCGACATTGGGCCAATAGTTTCATGCATCAATTAAAAACTAATATTTATAAACCTGCCAGTCTTGTTTTATAACTTTTCACATGTAATAACTATATATACACCTAAAGGCAATTTCACACCAAGACTGATGCAAATAAACAGCATGAAATTGTGAATAATTCGGAAGAGAAATATGTTTTTGTCTATACACACATAGTCCAGCACGAAATTATGAGGATGCTAGAACAAACTCGCATTTATTGATCCAGGGCAACATGCAACATGCAGAGTGCAGCAACGGGGGGCTGCAAGGTAAATTTTAGTATGCTGTAAAACAGCTGATCTCACTGTGAAAATGCCAAGTTCAGATTTTTAATATAACACTGGTAATAACCTTGAATCCTTAAACCTAGAAAATATTGTAGGGAAACACTGCGCCTGCACTGGTGAGTCTTTTCCCACTTTTCAAACAAGAGTGCTGTGACACAAAGATGATAACATGTTTGGTCACGATGATAAAAAGTAGCAGTAACTTCTCCTGTTTTGTAACATTGCATTCTGTAGCTTGCAACCTGCTCTGGTGACTGTCAGTACGTCTTCTCTGATTGGTTGATTGTGTATCTGTCAGATGCAAATATTACGGAAATCAACCTCAACTTGAAAAAATAAAGGTTGCAAAATCTTTAAATGGAATTTTGTCACTGATCTGAACGTTCCCACTGAATTGACATCAATTTGATCAAAAATATTGCTGTGCAAATCTTTCACATGAAATACTCGGCATAGTTAAAGGCCTTTACTCTGCTTTCAAACACGCATCTGCTTTTTTGCACTCATCTTTTGTACTGAACTGAGAATCATTTTGATTTTGCTTCAAATTCAATCAAGTCATATCAAACCTAAAGATTAACAGCCCTACTCTGCACCCTCTAACTTAACTCAGAATATAATACTGTATACCACTAAAGAGTCCTTGCCAAGCGGTAGCACATATATTTGCTCTTCTGTTTTGGAACATGTGTTGTTTGTTATAACTGTTTAACGTTTTAACGGCCCTTTAGAAAGCTGTCTATCAAACGGTCCCCTCTATCAGAGAGCCAGTAACCCGCCATAGCTGCAGCTGCTCCCATGAATACAGATGTGTAAACCAAATCTCCCTTTGCTGCAAGTGTGCCCAGAGCACAAAGCACCACCCCAAAAAACATCTGCTGCAGCACTTCCACCTCATCATCCTGGATATCCTCAAACAGACCCTTCTCCTGG
This sequence comes from Atherinomorus stipes, assembly GCA_023101725.1. Taxonomy (NCBI): domain Eukaryota; kingdom Metazoa; phylum Chordata; class Actinopteri; order Atheriniformes; family Atherinidae; genus Atherinomorus; species Atherinomorus stipes. The sequence goes on along the minus strand of JALJCO010012193.1, from coordinate 353,098 downwards.
ACGCCTGCAAGGGTGGGGGAAGGGTGGGGGGGGGGGGGGGGGGAGAGAGGCAAGAAGTTTTCTATCTCTGAGTTGGTATGCGTGTTTGAGTTTTTAAGAAAAAATGCACTCACTGGGGATCTGCTTCCTCACACAAACACTGCCCTTGCGGTTGAAGCCTTTAGCACATTCACAACGGAACGAGCCCTCTGTGTTGATGCAGATCTCATCCAGGCCCCGGCAGGCCAGTACCCGGTCACTACATTCATCTACGTCTGAACAAATGAGAAGTACTGATGACTGATGTGTGCAATATCTACATAACACAAAATGCTTTCCTACTTGAAATTACCCAAACACTTGGATCCCGTCAGTCTGAACCCAGGAGCACATTTCCGGCAGCGAGCTGGTCCACCACCCATACACCCCACACAGGCCACATCACAACCTGAGAAAACAGAAACCACTTACGTTGTTTTATTTACAGACCACAGAGTGTTCTTAGATTGTTGCAAATATAACATATTTTTAAAACCACTGAAAAATGGGATGTGGTTGCTTCTCTAGGATCTGGTTGAACACCGGCTTTCATCTTACAAAGTGTGTTAAGGAAATATGGAGCCTTCAATGTGCAAAGAGTGAGGATGTATTTCAGTGATGAAGGCAGATTGTGTTCAGCATTTAAATACAATAATTCTGTATCTCCTCATTATAAACGGATTAATTCATATTTACTGTACATGGGGAACAATTTAATTAATGTCAAGTCAACTAATGTTGACCAATTCGATTTATCTTTCCTTTCTAAATAGAAATGTGCGGTGTCTATAGAATTAATAAAAAAAAAATGTGATGATCAGATGCTGGATTCTCAAGAAATCTCAACTCATCCTTTCTTCTATATTACACATTTCAATCACAAAGGCAATAGAATGAGCTTTAAAGAAAACACCATCCATTTATTTTATACCGTCTTTGTCAGTTTTCACTTCTTTTGGAATCCAGTCATTAGATTTGTTTGTCTGACATTCATTGGGCCAGAAATATCAATCACTCATTAGCTATTTTGCTATTAACATGAACTGTTTGGTTAATGTGAAGCTATATGTCAGCATCTGGAAAATTATGACTTTCTGACACAGGCTAAAGTATAAATATGATTTTATTTAGTTTCATTTTTATTTCTACACAATCACCAGAAAAGTGAATGCATACTCTTTTTTTAGTGGTGTTTTAGCATTAACTAAAATATGCCAGAACATAATAAAATGCTGTCTTCTATCTGTAGTATTTGGACTGATATTACAGTAATCTTTAAGCATAACAAATAACTAAAACAAAACTTTAATATAAATTAATCAGAGATAGGGGTTATCAATTCATGAGGGAACATGAAAGTCAGAGTTTTTGTGTGTCTGCATGGGGAGTAATGGATGACAAACACAAGCAATCTCCCAATATACAAATGTTTAAATCATAATCAGAAAATCATACAAAAATATGGTCTTTCATACAGTATGTTCTGTTGTTGTTATTATTATGTTATTATTGTTGGTGGGTAGTTGTAGTTCTGTAATGATAATGTTTGTTATTATTCTACAGAGATGAGTGGCTATTGCTATCATTATTACTATTATTAATAATCCTATTATTAGTGGTATTTATTACATGGTATTATTGATGGTATTATGTAGTAATAATCTTATATACAGTATTTTCTTGTTTTGTGAAGTAAAGGGGTGGGATTAAATAAGTGTTGTCTTCTTTCCACTCCTTTTAAACAAATACTTTTTTTCTTCTTATCTTTCTCTTTTTGTTTCTTGTTTGTTTTTAATTATTGTCTTATGTTAAAATAAACTTAAGAGAAAATAACATTCCTATGGGACTGACCTCGGCATTGAAAGGATCCCTCTGTATTAAAGCAGTAACTGTTTGGAAAACAGTTATCCAGTTCTGTGCCACACTCGTCAATGTCTAAAACAGATTTAAAAAGGAAATCTGTATTAACTATCACATGTTAATCACATATGAATACTTCTTGACTTTCTTTGAATGAAGTCCTATATACAGTACCTACACATGTTTTATTGTGGAGTGTCCAACCAGCCCTGCATTCTTCACACTGATCCTTTTCCAGCCCTGAACACTTGCTGCAGGAATCTGGACAGCTGTTCACATGAACAGTCAACAGACTCCACAACCACACGGCCTGCAGCAGGTTTCTGTGAAGCCTCTTCGCTCCCATCTAACCAGAAGAAAAGAATGGTCAATCTCCACAAAAAAATTACCGTACCAAATTTTTCTAATGCTCAGGGTCATAAAGGGCAGGAGGCCTATCAGACCTGAAAATATTTTACTTTTAACAGAAAAGAGAGCTATACCAGTCAGCCATGCCATTATGACCACCTGCCTGATATTTGATCATTCCTTATCAAGCTCCCAATCTGGAGTATCATCATTGCACATCATTTGGATCATGTGAGTCATAGAGTAGGGTCTTTATGGACGTATGCTTTGCAGTCCTATTAGATTACTGTCTGGGTAGTTTGGAGACATTATATATATACACACACACACACACACACACACACACACACACACACACACACAATTTATATATATATATATATATATATATATATATATATACAGTATATAATATGATATATATATATATATATATATATATATATATATATATATATATATATATATATATATCACAGTCATCCTCAATTATTCATACCCTCCAATTGAAGAAAAGGCTAAATTCACAATAGTAATTCAAATAACAGGAAACTTAAGAAACTAATAATAAATAAAAATTCATAAAAATATAATTTAGTTACATAAAATATTGCTTTTGAATTATGTGTAAAAAATAATTCTAAAAAAACAAACAAAACTGTCACGGACACATAACGCAGGGTTTCCCAACCCTGGTCCTCAGGGACCCCACCCCTGCTGGTTTTCCAGATATTCCTACTTCAACACACCTGACTCAGATGAAAGGCTCGTTAGCAGCTTGCAAAGAAGTTGATGAGCAGTTGAGTTGATCTGAATCAGGTGTGGTGGAGTTGGAAACCTGGAATACATGCAGGGCAGGGGTCCCTGAGGACCAGGAGTGGGAAACCCTGCATAAGAGCATCTTTCCCTTGAAAAGTGGATCAAAACATCTATCAACAGGTGTAGAAGTCTTTTTGAACATTACAGAAAACACCTGATTGCAGTGATTGCCTCAAAGTGTTGCTCAATTCAAATTTATTTATATAGCACATCAAAAACAACTTCTGTTGACCAAGGTGCCTAAAATTGCAACTGAATCAGTGACAAAAAAAGAAAAAAAAGTCATAAATACATAAAGTAATATCAAGAAGAGTAACAAGCCAAGATATACTCTTGGCTTAATAAACTTTAGCAATGAAGGCCGGGAAAAAGATATATTTTTACTCTGGACTTAAACTGTCAACATCAACTGTCTATGCGGGTATAATATTTGTCTGTAGGCTACAGTGTTTACAGTCCATGAAGAGGGTGTGATACTAATTCAACGATCAAATGAGAGCAAAGTTAAACAGCAAGAATGCTGAAGAAACCCTGAACATGTGGGTCGGCTCAAAGAAGGTTTTTCAGAAATAATATTGGCGGTTTTCTTTTAGAAATTATTTCTACATTATGACCTCTTCAGTTACTGTATAATTAGGCCTACTTAATTATCATAAAATTAAGGCCTGGTCTGAGCACTTTTTATTTTCATTTTTACCCGATTGTGTTAAAAGTTTCTCCAAACGAGGTTTGATATAATTTTGCACTGCATAAACCAGTTCCTGTATCACATGTGTGTTCAAGAATATATGTGTGTGTGTGTGTGTGTGTGTGTGTGTCTCTCTCTCTGTGTCTCTCTCTCATTCATGCGCGACACTGGAACGATCACAACATCGGTAAGTGTGAGTTAACTAAACTATACATGCACTTTAAGCACTCCTTACCTTCGTGTTGCTGTATTAACAGAATCGTCTTTGTCAAGTGTAAACGGGCTGAATCCAACCGGGACTGTGTTTTTTTTTTTTTTTTTTAACTCTAATAAAGCCTGTTGGGTTTGTTAACAACCGGTAACTAAACATTCCGAGCGGGCGGAGACTGTGTGAACCGGTGTGAACCTGTGAAGCGTCTAACACCGCCCCTCCAGAGTGTAGACAAACATAAGCGCTTCCGCTTGCTCTAAAAAAGATACTACGACACACAAGGCCGATCACAAGTTCCACATGCGCGTTTATTTATAGACTGGTGTGAAACCACATACAGCGGATAGATATACCAATATGTCTGTGAGGTTTAAAGTTTAACTTCATGGTATTACATAGCTTGTTTGTGCAACTGTGTGTGTGTGGTAGCATATATATATATATATATATATATGTGCATGTATGTATGTATGTATGTGTGTATGTACAGTCATCCTCAAAATTATTCATAACGTCCAATTCAAGAAAAGGCTAAATTCACAATAATAATTTGAATTACAAGAGAAACTTAAGAAACCAATAATAAATAAAAATTTAGAAAATTCTTCAGTGAAATAAATATTGTTTCTGAATTATGTTTGTAAATGAGAATTTAAAAAACAAACAAACAAACAAACAAATCTGTCCCAGACACATTAGAGCACCTTTCCCATGAACAGTGGACCAAAATACCTGTCATCAGGCGTAGAAGTCGTCTTGAACATCACAGAAAACACCTGATAGCAGTGATTGCCTCAATGTGTTGCTCAACAAAATTTTAGCCCCAATCATGCTTGTTTGCTTGTTTACTTGTTTTAATTTTGGTGTGTTTGCTTTTGATATTTCTTTAGAACCACAATTCAAAATCAATGTCATGATTTTCATAGAATTGTTATTTATTATTACTTTTGTCAATTTCAACTGATTTCACTGGCAACTGATTTTTTTTTCTTTCTTTAATTGGAGGGTACGAATAATTTTGACATCTGTATATATGTGTGTGTGTGTGTGTGTGTGCGTGTGTAACAAACTGATTCACGTGATCCTTTTAAAAACAGTTCCCCTAAGCCACAGACTCATGCAAATGATTAACTTACTCCTTAATATTGCATTTTTTCCCCCTTTTCTGCATCATTCACTTCAACCTCTCTCACAAATTTGCCAATTTAGTTCCCAACATGTTTAGTTCAGTCATTCATTTTCATGCCACTTGTCCATTTCAGGGTCGCGGGGGTGCTGAAAGCTATCCCAGCTATTATCAGGCGAGAGGCAGGGTACACCCTGGACAGGTCGCCAGTCTGTCAAAGGCCCAACCCAGAGAGAGAAACAACCACGCATTCTCACATTCACTCCTGGGGACATTTAGAGTGACCAATTAACCTAACGAGCATGTGTTTGGACAGTTGGAGGGAAGCTGGAGTTCCCAGAGAGAACCCACGCATACATGGGGAGAACATTCAAACTCCATACAGGAGGGCCACTGTTGGAACTGTTGGAACCCCTCCCCAGCCAGGACTCAAACTAGCAACCTTCTTAGTGTGAGGCTGCGGTGCAAGCCACTGTGCAGCCCTGTTTAGTATTGTATACAAAAGTACAGCTACATAAAAACTGCACAACCCAGCTGCCTCTGAAAATGATTATACCTAAGCAGAACGGGAGGGCATAACACCAATGCATTTTGATAAATAACCATTTTATGTATTTTTCCACTGTTAAGATGTTTTATGATATCTAGAGTCTTAATTCTTCAAAAAAGATTCTTTTCTTCATTCTTCATCACCTTTAACTCACATGAGCATGTCCTTTATGTCCAGACCACAAAACTGCTGACATTTACAGCCCATGATGGTGTTAAACTGTCTTTGCCCACGATCCACCTCAAGTGCCCCACCTCCATCCTGTCAATGTCTGTCGACCTGTTACCCTCTCTGTCTTTATGACAGTCAGCTCAGTTAGAAGCGACTGAGTCTGTGAGGGGAGATGGAAGAGAGGCAGCCCATCAAACAGAGGCGGTAGATTCCTGTGGTTGCCGTGACGCTGCTTTGTCTGAGAGTCAAACATGACCAGAGCAAAATGTTTGCCCAGCTGCTTGTGAGTTTCCATGAGGAACAAGGAGGCAGAAAAGAGGTCAGAGTAAGGAGACTTTAACAGCTGTGAGTCTTCTCCTTCTTTGTCTTTGTGCAGCTGGGTCCAGTTTGCTGTTCTATCCAAGGCTTTGGGGGTCAAAACAAGCAAAACGCGAACATCCGTATTGCTGAGCTTCATCAGCTTTGAGTGCAGCCATGGCAGAGGCCCCAGAGTGCATTGCTCCTTCCTGCACCACTGGTCCACAGTCACACTGAAGCCCTCGTTGTAGAGGAGGAACCCAAGGTTACACACTGACTGTGAAACACTATCATCCACATCTGGGGGGCTCAGCAGCACCACATGGCCTTTTCTGCCAACTTAAGAGGGAGAAAAAAAAGTCAGCAATGTCTTGTATTATGTATGATGTATTGTGGCATTGTGATTTCATGTTTTTGTTGTCTTTCTTATTTAAAAAAAAAAAAAAACTAACCCTTTACAAATCCCCCAAGGCGCCAGCTCCAAGCCCATTCTATAAAAGTCAGAAGGTTATAGGTTAATATACCTGATGGTGTATCAGGTTCAACAAAAGAGTAGATAAATATTTCATGCACAAACTACATGAGGCAAATAATAAACTATTTAGGAGATGTAGAGTTTGAGAATAATGAAAATAAGGCCTTTGTGGGATATACTTTAGTAAATTCCAACAACCAGATGTTGCTTTTCATTGTGAACTCTTTAGATTACACAACTCTATCATTGTCGTGCAATTTAAATTAAATAAAGACAAAAATGGAAAACTTACTCTTGACACAACCACGATGGAAATAAAACACAAGTGATGTCAAGCAAACTAGCAGCACTACAACAACAACCAGGAGACTCCAGCGCCATCTGCCAGCTGCAAGCAAACACAACACAAAACCGCCTTATGAAAAGTTGCACAGATGCTAAGCTGTTAGCTAAACAACCAGATGAGCTTCTGCAGTTACAAACATTGTCAGACTTACTGTCATCAGGACATATTGGACCAAACTCATGTTCCATTCCTGTTATTTTGACCTGCACAAATGAAAAGTTAATTGTTTTATTCATCTTCACTAACTATGAAAGTATGTGATATATGACAGAAGGACTTTTAGGAATACTTTACCATTATGCACTGTGAAAATTGTCCATCAATGTCTTGGAATTCACCCTTTTTCTCCTAAAGTAGGGACAGATGTACAGATTTAGTGTAGCCAGATAATACAAAAAAATAAAATATTTCAATTAGATTTTTTACACCTGGGATATATAATTGGAAGCTAAAACAAGAGGATATAAAAAGAAAATACCTAAAAGAAATAATAAATGATTGTGACAGTATGGACTGATGATTTCTTTTTGAATGAACATATGGGAAAATGAAAGGTTAATATTTTATTGTTGTGGGTTTAAAAGAAAAACAAACTGAAGTTTACTGAAATCAACTCAACTCAAACTTTATTTATAAAGTGCTTTTCCTGCCAAAGGCAACCCAAAGTATTTTACATGTCAACAAAAACAAATGCAACTGAAAATAAAAACAAGCCTTCACTCACCCAAGCACAACCCCACATAACTATAAAAATTAGCACCGAGTCATTTGCATAGTCTCCCAATATTTTGCGCATTCTGGCAGAAATGCCCAGATTGCATATTCATCTACAGCAGACACGCAAAATGGATAGTGGGGTTATTTTGCATGTTAACAAGCGCAAACCTCCTTTTGCCCTGCTTTGTAAATCAGCACCAGCGGATTATTGCGTGCGTAATTAAGATAGACTTCACCATGAGTTTTAGTTTTCACCTGGGGAACAATTAAAAGGCCGGTACCAGAGGACCTCAGGGTTCATACTTTAAAAGCAAGTCAGATAAATAAGAAGGCCCAAGACCATTAAGACATTTATAACCCACTAAAAGAATCCACTAAAATCAATCCTGAAAAGCGCTGGGAGCTAATGCAGTGATTTTAAAACTGGTCTAATGTGTTCCCGCCCTCTGGTCTTTGTCAGAACTCTTGCTGCTGAGTTCTGCAGTAACTGTAAGCTAGAAACAGACTTTTTTAGGAGGACCAGAGAGCAGGGCATTACAGTAATCTATTCTACTAGAAATAAAAGCATGCATCAGCACCTCCGTGCTGGCAAGAGAGAGAAATGGGCGGACTCTGGTGATGTTTTCAAGATGATAAAATCCTGTCTTTGTGACATTTCTGATATGTGGAATAAAATTCAGTTCAGAATCAAAAAGGACATCTAAGTTTCTCACACACTGAGAAGGATTAAAATTCTGTAATTTTGGTAAAATGATCTCTCTCTTGTCTTCAGGACCGATGATTAAAACTTCAGTCTTGTCCTTGTTGAGCTAAAAAGTTCTCTGCCATCCATGACTTTATATCTAAAATACAGTTTAAAAGGGTGTTAACTGGCTCCAGGTCATCAGGAGACATGGCGATGTAAAGTTTTGGGGTACAAAGCTCAGTATATTCACTGTTCTTACCCAGAATCCCTTGCTGTTTTGTCTCCATGTACCATGTGCAAGCTGTTGTCTGAGGTTAGATTTCCCCTTGCAGTTGGTTTTGTAGCAGAGCCAAACTTCACCCTCCAGCATGCAGGGGGCGGACACGTTCCATGACAGCATTGTGCTTTGGTCGTTCATTTTACTCAGACGCACATGAACTGACACGTTTTTCCACATGTTTTGTTGTAAGTCACGTGGAAAATCTGGAATATAAAAAAAAGTAGGTGTTGACATCCACAATATTGAAGGTAAACAATCAATCTGAACTTTACCCTGAAAGAAATTATCCAGACTGAAAGCAGAGGTATTGTACAGAGCCCCTTTGGCGATATGGAAATAGGGGAAAAAATTAACTTGAGGCCACGCAAAGGAACAATATAACTAATTTGTGGCCATGTGTTAATTATGCACGCATTTATGGACAATTATGATTTACAAACCAGGTACACCATTCAGCAGTGGCTCCACCATGATTTTATTCTCCCAAAGCTACAAATCCAACAAAAATACTATGAAAACTCTGGGGGGGGACAGATGATCGCCTGAAAAACCCCAACCATTGTATATACTGTACAGAGATGGGCCGCTGCAACATCCTTGCATTTGGTTTGATTTACAACAGTAAACCGAAATGTTGCAGATACCATGGAGGGCCCCAGCAGGATATGAGCCCCAGACTCCTTGGTAAGAGTCATGAATCCTAAGCATTCAGCCACAGGGATATCCCCATTGTCAAGTAGCCAGGGCGCATGATCAATTGAAAGCATATGGACAGGACCCTACACTGTCACATAAGACACTTAATTTGGGTGTTGAAGGCACACAGTTTGAAACACAATCTACACCGACATTGAACAAGTTGTTGACATATTTGTATAACATTTAACTGGATAACATGTTGTGGCGACACATTAGTAACACATTAACCATGAGTTCATTTTTTTCTACAGCTTTTACCAGAGGGGCTCTGTACTGTAGCATTGTAAACACTCTGACCTGCTTTGTTGAAGGGGCAGTATTGAAAGTGCCTGTGGTTTTGGTCATCTTTATTCCATGTCTGTTGTACATAAAAAAGGCAACTGCATTAATCACATCTGTCTGAATAAGAAAGTTAATCTGTCAGTCAGAAGTTATAAAAGAGCTGGTACCTGGAAACACATGCAGGGGGCCACAGAATACAGTGGGATGGTCATCAGGTTCCAACTCTGAGAAAAACATAGAAGGCATCATGGTTTTAATGAAGGTGGGGTACAATTGTTTACAGGTTTATTTTATGCATTGCATAGTTAACACAGAATTCTTAAACATGGTAGTATCTAATCCTCAAGCCATTTGGTCAGAAGTGGTTCAGATTTAATCTCAAAACATTTTTTTCAGTGTCCTAAATCAACATGAATACACTAGCTGAGATGGTCTGTTAACCTGAGCGCTGACCGCAGAGTGTGACTCACTGGACCGAAGCATGGCATGACAGTGTCTGATACTCAGCGTTTCAGGATTCAAGCCCTCAGTCATTTTGACAAACACTCAGAATTCCTTTTGAAAATTTAGATAAGTTCAATTTCAGTTGTTGAAGACACAAACTCAGATTTCAAAACTGACTTTCAGTTCATCATATAAATCTGATGGGGTTTGAGTCGGCTGAGTTCCAAGCAGCAGATCCAAAGATGTACAGTATGTGGAAATTAGTAAGCTACTGCGTGAGGTGCTGGTATGCAGATTACATCTTAGAAAATGTTTTAGATATTATGTACAGATAGAAGTAAAAGAGAAGCTTTGCACATCTATTTCTAGAAACATGTAAGTCCATGACAGCAGAGGGAACACACTGCATACTGATATTATTATCATCATCGTCTTCATTGTCATTGTAAATCTTATTAAAGATGCACATGGATCCATAGCAATAAGAAAAGGAAGAAAGGAAAAAATTAAAAAAATCAATGTCACAAATTTACAGAAGGGTTAAAACGGCAATAATTCCAGAATTGTGAATAAAAACCTAAATAAACTTAATGTAGGGTCAGTAAGAGATACCTAAACATATAACTAATTGCTTAGATTGTGCAATGTCGCATAGGTACACAACATCAACAAACATCTAGCTTGCACGGCTGCATCTCAACATCTTGAGCAGCGTCCTCATTCCATCATTGGATGCTACAGAGAGTTTCCGCATGCTTCCTTCTTTGTTGCTCCTCCACAAATGGACAGTGCACATCGAAGTGTAATAGGCTTTAAAAAGTCAGATCTTCACTGCAACAGCGCACATACCAAGTTTATGGTTCAGCATACGGACTTGTGCTTTCATAATGCAACATTAATCTATAAATGACATGTCATTATCATCAGACAGATCATCGCATATATAACTGAACATTTAACCACTTTGCAAACTTAAAGAACAGACACCACACAAAAGAGTCTTTCCTATTCTGGCAATCACAAATTACTTTTGTATGTGTTATTATAATCAATGTCAAACTCTATACCATATTGAGATCAGACCCTCCGTAGCTGTTGGAGACCAGCACTATATGGAAATCACCTGCATGTATCAAATGGTTTACTGTGATATCACCAACCATACGTCCTGTTACATGGTCATTCAGTAGGTTTAATAGGTCATCTATTGTATGTGGACTTTAAACAGAAGAGGAGACAAAATACTCCCCAGGGGAGTTACAGTTTTTCTCAGTTGCTGGCACTATTTTTTTTAAATGTCCCTTCAGTTTTTCACAACTGTAGACACTAATCCCATAACTCAAACTACTTTCCCAAAACCCCTGCTTCTTGCTGCAAAAGGACGTTATTGACTCAAAACAGCATCACCTGGCCTCAAAAAGCAACACTGTTGTCAAATCATGCCCCCAGCACAGCAAAATGTAGAATACTGCAGAGCAATCAGGAAACACTGGAAGGAAATAGGAGAATGGGTAGCCTAGTGGTAGCGTTGTGGGCTCTGGTGCGGAAGACCCGGGTTCGAGCCCCTGACGCGATCGCCTAGGTGTACCACTGTGCTCTTCAGTGTTCTCTACATGCTTAACCCCCCAACTGCTCCCTGGGCAGTTGGGGGGTCCAAGTAGCAGCCCACTGCTCTCTGATACTTACAGTACAGAGATGGGTACAGAGCCCTAATTTCCCCTTGGGGATCTCAATAGTATAACAAAAAAAAAAAGGAAAACATAGTTCTTAGAACATCATGCTGTCAAAATGTTTTTCTTACATCAGACCAAATGCATCATGTCACAACACAGAGAACTTATAACAAAGTAAAAGTAAAAATACTCCATTAAACATAATGAAAAAAGAAAAGTTTGACATGAACAAACAGTATCGTGTCTCCTGGCTGGGTCAGGCCACAGAGCCACATTCTCCCTGGTCAAACAAGAGGAACGACGATTGGTGAGCCCCCACCATAAAACCTGTTAAAACATCTATCTGTCTGTCTGTCTGTCTGTCTGTCTATCTATCTATCTATCTATCTATCTATCTATCTATCTATCTATCTATCTATCTATCTATCTATCTATCTATGTTTCCTAATTAAGATAGTTTTAAATTAATAGGGTGTGTTTGTCAGATGAGGATCTAGTAGTGAAATGTCACCATAAACATAAAAGAAAGCCATTTTGTTGTCTTACAGTTTTTTTTTTTTCGATTGCTAAAACACAAAAAGCAAAAATTAGGCACAATTTTCACAACCTTTGCTTCCGTCCCCAATCGCTTGACTCAATTTGTTACTACTTTAGATTTCCTTATCATATTAGAACTCTGACTTTCTTTCTTTACACTTTGATGTCAATTTCACATCACCCTGTTGTCATAACACAACACACAATTTTTCAGGTTTGCACACACTTCTCACATAAAATCTCAAAACATCAGTCCACAACACACAAGTATTCAATTCTCTACATTTTCGGGTCTGGCGAGCAATTTGCAACCAAGCACTGCAGCATAAAAGGAGGCTTGACCCACTGTTTTGTTTGATGAGCAATGGAGAAGGGAGTAAACGGTCACAGAAGGAGAGGGATAGGGAACTCTATCTCCATGATGCACAATCGTTGAATAGGGAATCAAAAGTAATGCACTGGCCTGCGCCCGTTATCAGCAACCCTTCAACCATATCAGCCACTACTACCTGTAGAAAAATGCCATAATCCATGATGCTTATGCTTGAATTGAGGGGGGGGGGGGGGGTTAAAAGTAAAAGGTTTTGTCTGAACATTTGAGTGACGTTTTGTTTGTCTATGAGAGAAGTGGGCAATGCCATTGATTCAGTGTGTTCCATTTCTATAATTGTATTTTCAGTTTTGCTCTTCAGTGCTCTCTACATGCTCGGTAGTGTTCAGCCAAAAGCAGAACGAGTTCCATTTTGTGAACACGTAAGAGCTTTGATGGCATAGAGTTGTTTTGCAAACGGATGCCAGGGTTTAGCAATTTGTGTGATGTTTGGAGTTTTGTGTGTGCCGTTTTGAAAAAAAAAAAATACAGTTTTGAAAAACGTGTTTTGGCAATTGGAAAAAAAAACTGTAACTGAAAATAAACTTATCTCAAATTTCTATCTCACCATAAACCACCCAATATTATCTAGACTGACAACTACATTAAAGTTCTCTCTACCTCCAACAACACTAACAGAAAATCTTTTACATCATCACATGATTAAATACTTTCACAACTGCTCTGTCATTTTTTTTTGTTCTTTTTTTTTCTTCTTATTTTTAAAGGAAAATGCAACTCCCCCCCCTGGGAGCCAAAGTCAATAAACATCCTTTACATGAACTGCTCACACCAACCTGACAGCTTCCATTCTTCTCATACTGGATACACAATGAGGGAAGAGTCTTATTCCTGTCCTTAAAATGCAGCTCCATCTCTCTGCTTGTTTGGTTTACGACAATGCTGACTGCAGGTGCTGTGAGGAAGATAAGTGGTGATGATATCTGTTCAGGTAAACATGGCACAGAGAAAACCAAGAATTGTGTGTTTGTACGTGTTGGGGGGGTACCTCGACACAGTGCATGGCCAAGCAGAGGCTTCCGGGAACACACTGAGGACAAACAGGAGTATATGTCAGAACATCACATGTTATAGAAGGAGCCACTGAGTTTCTCTCTATTATATACATGCTGTCCCTGTAATTTGTAATAAACTGAGGTTTATTTTTTCAATACACGCTTTTGATTAAACTTTACCGTCTTGTAAAGAAGGTGCAACAACTTCTTGGTTTAGGTTCATGTTTTTAGGGGTGTAAACATGCCTCCTACAGCTGTAAGGAAACCCTTCTGGGTGAGTGATCATTATGGACACCTGCAAAGATCACAATCACAGAGAGATTATAAAAAAGAGATGCCTGGAAATGAGGATTCATTTACTGGTAGCAAAGAGTACATAGAGATCTACAGTACCTTGGTATGGTTTTGGTGAGTAAGAGCAACATGGTTTACTGTAAACTCCACCCTCTTGCATGTGGGCAGGCTGACTGCTGCTTTGTAACACACTGTCACAGACTCTGTTGGAACAGAGAAAACACCATCAAAATCCATCAAAGAAAGTATGTCACTTAAGGGCATTTCGAGTAAAATAAAGCTATTTGCTACTCTTATTTTACTTGTAATCTCCAAGTAAAACACTGATTGGTAAAATGAAAATAAGCTGTAGACAGAATAAACAGCCAGTTTTGTGATTGTTTTTACAGATTAGTTTGGATTTTCTCTTTCATTCTTCCTGTGACGACTGCCAAGAAAATGCTCTTCAACGACTCACTGCCAGATCTTGGACTGCTGTCAAAACTGTTTCCACTTGTGAGAGGGCATTGTGTAACTTTGACACATGAGTAAGGACTAACAAGAGCTGTTATTATTTGCCTGCTGGCAAGTTGGCAATCAAGCCAGTGAAATAAAAGCTGATAAACAGATAACTGCTTTTTAAAATGTGCCTACCTTTTGCATTTCTCATCTCCTCGCTGTTATTCTCCTCATCAGCGCCAGACTGGCCTTCATCCTCCACTTCTTTATCAGGGGGTATGTAGAGCTCTATGTCTATCACTAGACATAATGTAGGGTTGCATTTTTTTCTGTCCTTACAGTTGAGCCTGAAATCTGCATTTATCTTCTTAACATCCACAGTGTCCTCTGCACTTGTAAGAGGAATAACATTTTGCACGGTGCATTCAAAAAGACCCTTAAAAGAAAAGAAAAAGCTGTTGCAAAGCCGTCGAACATTTAACTGAATGAAAAAGCACAGCAAATATTTACACTGTGACACCTCTGTGTGGTGTGAAGCTGGCAGATGGCCACTATACATCTCTTTGTGTGTTTTTAATTAAAATGTTTGAGAATAAAACACTTAATCAGTGACAAAGGAAATTAAGACAGAGCAGGCTTCACCTATACTAAAAGGAAATTAAAAATGTCATCAAGAGATAACAACAGTACTTGATGTACTACTCTACAAGGAATGTGACTTTGTGTTTATCAAGCAGTGAGCCATAATGTAGCTTACCTGTGAGCAATCCACTTTGGTGTTGTCATGTTGAGAAATCTCCAAACTCCAAGATGACAGACATAAAGTCAGCAAAACACAGCAGGTGGACCATCCAGGAATACTCATTCTGCCACAGTTCTAGAGCATTCTCCTGCACATATCTTTATCCAGGAACAACATGAAAACCTTGTCAAGCAGGTGCATCGTCTTCATCCTCCCCATCTCTTGGAAAAGAGATTAACTCGATGTTATCCTGGCAAGGGGGTGCGTACTGAGATAGCAACAAACTGTGAGAACACGGAGGAGGAGCCTTACTTGGGTTTCACCTTTGTTCATAACCTGTTAAAAAAAAAAGAGATGTAAATTACTTTTCTTTGTATTGAATAGAAAAACTGAACTAAAACTTAATTTGGCAAATTCGCAGATTCATTTAGTACAATATAATAGCTCCTTCTTAGAGGACATTTTGGCAAATTCAATTTGTCTTACTATAAGAGGAAAATGTTAAGGTAAATGCAGAAATTCTTTTAAGCCGTACAAGTAATGTCATAGTACAATTGTGTGAATTACTTACTGTGTTAAGAAATCCATGCTAGGAAAGCTATTCCAAGACTGTACATCCAAGTGTTGCTCAGTTCAGCACCCTGTCAAAGTAACGTTAGTACGGAAATTTAATCAAATCGTACATCACTGGACTGACTCAGAAGACGTCTCACCCATTTTCTTTCCAGTCTCTCCCTTTTTTTAAAAATTTTTCCCCCAATAAATCCGTGTCAGATTGAGAAATTGAGCCTCACATAGTCCTGAAACTTCCTGCTTTGACTGCTCATTACAGAGTAACCAACACCATAAGGTTGAAGTTCACAAGTCTATTAAGAAAAAAAAAAGGCTCCACCTTGATACCTACTTTCACGTTGAGGAATTTGAACTATTAGCTCTTAATAGCCAGCTCATGAGCAGCAGTGCGTGGTACGTTTCCTCCTCTTGCCGTTGCCAGTGCTGTTTTCTTGACAAACAAGTTCTCTGTCTCCACTTTCAAAACTTCACATACCTTTGACCCACACTGATAACACAATGTGTTGCATGAGGACTAAAGGGTGCACAAGACATACGCCTCACACACCTCAACTGGTTTGTTCACATGATGTTGAACCAGTTACAACATCAAGTCTGTCTCTTGGGAAATATGTGAGTCAAGCAGCTATTGTGTAGCCTGTAAATGAGAATTTGAGACTCTGTTACATCAGAAGAGGACAGCTTATGGGCTGAACACGTGAATTTGTCTGTGTGACAAGGGCATTGAGATTTGAAATTTTACAAGGATTTACACATACTGTAAACATTTACAGTAACAAACTGACGTCATTTCCAGTTCAAGATCTAAATTTGCTTCTGTTTAAACAACACATGAATGAACATGACACAAAGCATAACCTGCTGTTTAGGGTCCTAATTATTACAACACTTCCAAACACACACATATTTCTATCCACATTTTTCACTTTCATACCCTGCTCTGCAATCAAGTGATTAAAATGTGTTTTATATGCGCAGTTTCAACGTTTAAATTACGAGGACTGACACAGAATAATCCATCAAAACATTTAGGAATGACAAGCTCATTTAGCTTTTATTGACCTTTTCATTGTCATTAGGGTTTCAGAGAACAGTCCCACACATCTATGGACCTGACTTTGGAAAATAACTAAGGTTGTCAGTTATACTGCAGGGTTTGTGATATGTAAATAGATGTAACCATGGTATGCATGCTCAAGCAGTATAAACATGACAGTATGTAAATAATGAAGACATTTTCCACAGCTTTCACTTTTGGTTCACATCACGAATTAACAGATTGCAGAGGGTTAAGGGTTAAATTTTATCCACTCTATACAATTGGTGATGCTTCACAGAAATGAAAAATGAAGACATAAATCTGAATGTGTTTCTTGTAAAAATGTTTAGCAATCACTTGCTTTAGCATGAATTGCTTTTGTTAGAGTTTATTCTGAGTATAAGCATATAAATGACTGTAGCCTATTGTGGTTTCGATAAATCACCTAAAAGAGCACAGTTGGGTGCAACTGTAGACCGGACCTCATATTCAAAAGAGTTGGGATGTTTTTTAAAAATGCAGTCATTGGTTATTTAATTCAAAGCTTTATTTCACAAAAATGAGTTTGATTTGATGTCATGAACCTTCAAAGGTATAAAAAAAAAAATTGAAGGACAGAAATGTTCATGAAACCTACAACTAGCCCTATTCTGGGAGATCCTCCAATCATCATATGAAATGACCAAGGGTGCCAGGAATGGGTATAAAAAAAAAAAAGAAATATATACTGTATTAATCCCAATTAGTGTACCAATTAGGAAATTCATTCTCTGCATTTTATCTCCATCTCAGGTTTTACCTGAGAGCAGTGGGCTGCTATTTAAAGGTTTCCTCCTTTTTTTTCCCTTTTTTTCGTTTTTTTTTTTGTTTTGCCTAGGGAGCAGTTGGTGGGGGTTAAGGATCTTGCTCAAGGGTCCAGGGTGGTTCACCTGAGTGTTGTGTCGGGGACGAAAGGAGCAACCACTAATGGTTTGGTCTTTACAAGTGTGGATAGCTCATGGTGCATCGCTTTATGTAAACTTAGTCCGAGAGGCATCAACAGGTTTTAAAAAAGATCAAAGAAATCTACATAACAATTAAAGTTTGTCATCAGTTTTGTAACGCAAGTTTTAGACAGTTTAGGGGAAATTGCAACATCACAACCGGTCCCACACAACTGAGTTAGTTTGAAGTAAAATGCAGGATGCTATTGATTCGGACAATAAGTTTTAATCAAATCTGATTAAAGTAGAATAGTTAAATTATATATACTTACATTAAGTTGCTTTAACATAACTTAAAATAGCTTTTGTTTAATGAACCGGTATGGATTTTGGTGGTTTTACTGAAATGAATCTTGTTCTTTCCATTCGATTTCATTTCATTTGATCGGCAATATCACAATCTTTATTAGTTAAATTATTGAGATTTGGGGATACCGATAAAATCAGCTGTTCAGGTGAGTTCACTGGCAGAAATATTTGTAATTTGTTCCCCTGCACCACTGCTGCAATAGGACCTTAACCCTTCCATTCCAGCAGGTTCTTTGTGGTACAAAAGCCTTTTTACCTGAAGAAAACCTTAAGGTATCACATGTGGTCTACCCCACAAATTACTCCATAAACTTCAGCTGATCCAGAATTCTGCTGCCCGCATTATCACAAGAACCCCCTCCTCCCATCACATCACCCCTGTCCTAGCTCCACTGGCTCCCTATCAACTACAGATTTACATTCAAAATTCTTCTTTTTGCTTTTCAGGCCGTTCACAATCTCGCCCCTCCATATTTATCCACGCTTGTCCACACTGCTGTTCCCTCTCGTTCCCTCAGATCTTCTTCCTCTCTCCATCTCACCGCCTCCTCCCTTCAACTGGTTACCACGGGGGACCAGGGCTTTTCGCTGCTCTGCCCCCAAACTCTGGAACTCCCTCCCTCTAGATCTCCGTAATATCAATTATTTTGTTTTCTTTAAATCACATCTCAAAACCCACCTGTTCAAACTTGCCTACAAGCTCTGACATCATTTACTTCATCTGCTGAAACCGCTCTGGTTCTGCTCTCTTTTTAAATGTTTTTATTTGTTTTTTCTTTCTAATCCATGTATTTTGTATTGCATCTTGACTAATTGACTAAACGTCTCACCGGAGAGACTCAAAAAGCTCAATAAGAAAATTCCAAAGGAACTTTTAGTTATGGCAGATGACAAAAATCTTCTGTTGCTAATGCATTTAGACAGGGAAACATTTATCCCTGAAGTAGCCATCAAATTTACAGACATCCTTCTGCAACAAGTGGAAACATTCAAGGTGAAGAGCTTTTTTTCACAAATAAACCCTTTTAAAAGAAAAAAGAATGTGAATGACTGCCAGTCTGCTGGCACAGCCCTACCAATATATTAAATTTTAATATTTTTATTTTTTTTCTTTTTTATTTAAATAAACCTATATTCTTTTATTTTTATTTATTTACCTGTTAGATAAATACTTTTTATTTTTTTTTAATTTACTTACTACATTGAAAGTTTTTTATATTTTTTTTTTTTTATTTTTTATTTTTATAATTTACTTTTTTAATATTACATTCATATTTCATTTTCTATCATACATAGATTATATTTATTTATCCCTTTTTGATTGAAAGAAAACACCTGATTCTATTTTTTTTTGAAATTTTATTTTATTTTTTTTTAACATTAAATGGGGAATTGAAATATAATATGGTCATTTTTTGTATATTTTAAAATATATTTTTTAACACTTTACAATGTATATTATTATTATCTCTTTACTCATAACCAACCCTAATAGCTACTTTCTTCATACTTTATCTTCTTCTTTCTTCCTTTCTCCCTCTCTCCCCTCCCCCCTTCTCTCTTCTTTTCTCACCCTCTCCCTCTACTTATTTTCTTATCCCCAAATCCACACCTATAACCTTTTCCCAGATACATAATATATTTATATTTCTCCCCCCCCCTCCAGCTCCACCTGCACCCCCCCCCCCCCCCCCCTCCCCCCCCCCCCCCCCTTCCCCCCTCCCCCCTTCCTGACCGCAACGAAGCGACCTCACCCCCCACCCTCTTCTTTTCCCTTCCTGCCTTGCCTCACAGCTGCACCTTCTTTCACCATGACTCAAACGTATACTCACCTCTTCATACCCTTGTTTATGAACAAAATTACATTTCAATTATTAATTTTAAATTCCCTTTAATTATTCTTCACATTACTTAAACTATTGTTTACTTTCCTTATGATCCCCCCTAGGAACTTTTCTTTTGGGAGAGAATATATAAAAAAAATTTTTTTTTTATATAATTTATATTTTCTTTATATAAAAATAAATTAAATTTCTATTTCTAGTAAACTAACATTCTCCCTAATATTCTCTCTGTATTCTCTTCATTCTTATATTTTCTTTTTAAAAATAAAATTTAATTTTATTTTTTGTTCCCTTTCACTTTCTAATATTACATTATTTTCTCTTCTTTTTATTATATTTTTTTCTTTTTTTACTTTAATTTATTCCTTCCAACTACAAAAATTATTATTATTATTATACTCAAATTACACGAAACTTATTTAATAAATAAATATACTTTGTGGATTTTCTTTTTTTTTTTTTATGATTATTTTTAACATATTCTATAAAAATTCCTTTTTTTGTAAGGGAGAAGCAAACGTGTATAAAACATATGTGGGATTGGTTGATAAGCCATTATAAAAGCAGAGACCGGGACGCATCCCAGACGGCTGAATCACATTTATGAACGTATGTTGAACAAAGTCTGGGCTGAAATTAAGAAGTTCCAATTTGAAACCTCTCCACTGAAGCTTAACACCATTGCTAAGAACATTTTTTAGTGTTGCGCCAAAATGTGGGCTTCTCCATCTGTTTTACTGGTAATCCTCAATTACAGATGGAAAGACATTAAAAGTACTCTCATTTCATGTTTTAAACAAGTTGAGGGCCAAACTGTCTCGGTAAGGAGATAAAACTCATGCTACGGCAGATGACGTGGCTTAAACGAAGAGCCAAAGTTTCCTGACTTTATACAGCCTGCCACTAAACACGTGTCTTATATAGAAAGCATGGATCTGGCTCCACCACTTGACAGAGAAAGACTGAAACATGTGGACATCATTGTTACTGAGGTGTGCAAAAACCTAGCATATTGGTCAGGGAAAATCAGTTATGGTGGACTTACAACAAGATAAGCGAAGACATATGCAAAGTGCTTTGGGATGAGATCGAACCCAACAATATTAATTTCCAGTCAAAATAGTTAATTTGGATTGGTTACTTAGCTGCCAAACGGTTTTGCAAGTTTGTTGCAAAGAGAGAGTCGTATGTCTTTTCAGGTTCCGATCCGGTGTTAAATTGCAGACTAATAAACACAGTAAAAAACATAATTTTAGAAAAGACGCAGGCAGATAAAAAGCCTAATTTTTTTTTTTTATGTGCATATTACGTCTTTTAAAGCCATGCTCTGATCCCATCTTTTGGCGCACGCCTTTCCTTCTTAATCCTTTTTTTTTCTTATCATTGTTTTTATTCATTTTTCTCTTTTTAATCATGTTTTATGTGTTTATATGTTTTTAGCCACACGTCATGTCCGGTTGCTGCAAGTAAGCGCAGGTGAGCGGAGCTCCACAAACATTTTGAAAAATTTGATCTAATTTGGGGGAAAAGAATGTGAAACAAAACGGAAGAGTGAATTTAAAGGATATTAAGTGGCTGGATGAGGAGAGGGAGGAGAAACAAAACGAGAAAGAATCAGACTGATCTGCCCGGTTCACCAGAGGACACACCTGTGTCAGATCAGAACCCCGGATGAATAATGGCAACATTAGAAATCAGTTCACAGGAGGATCAGAGTGGAATGCTGACCTCCATACGAGCCATTATACGAGAAGTGATAACTGCTGCAATCAGTGCTCTCCAGCTGCAAATAACGTTGGTGAAAGCCGAAGTTAAAGAATGTGATGAGAGACTCATCCATGCAGAGGAGCACATTGCAGCGCTTGAGACTTCAATTAAGCTATTTGAAAAAAAGAGAGAGAGAAAAGCGTGAACAACGATTTCGGGTGTTGATTGGAAAAAGGCAATCCAGCTGAGTATATGGCGCAACTCTTTAAACCTTTTTCCAAGGGAAACTCCCGGAGGAGCCGGTGGTGGAAGTGGCCCACAGAATTGGTCAAGCCAACGCATCAGGAGACAGAGTGATGATGGTCAGATTGCAGAGACAGCTGACACGAGAAGGCATACTGAAATTGGCTAAGGAAGAAGGAGAAATCGTGTTCGATAACATGAGACTGAGGATTTTTCCAGACCTGACAGCAGTGGTGGCCAAGCAAAGAGCCCAGTTCAAGGAAAAAAGAAAGAAGCTACGCGAACATGAAATCAGAAAGAAATAGTATAATTCATCCAGCCACTCTCTGAAATCCAGATTTAAGATTACTCTGGTTTTGAGCTGCTTGTTTTGAAGAACCAAGGAAAATTGCAAAATGATGTAGGCCTAAGGGAAGAAGCGAATAGATAGTACAGCAATAGGCTGATAGAATGATAGTACAAGATTAAATGAAAAACCCACCACTAAAACAACATCCAACCCATCTTATTAAATAAAAAAAATAAATCCTAAATTTTATTTTTTTTCTTTTCTTTTTTATAACTTACTTAATTCATTCATCATAACTCTTCTCCCACATCTCTTCTCATATTTTTTTTTAAATTTTTTTCCCATCTCTTTTAAATATCCTTTCAAAAATAAACAACATACACTATTTCTTTTCTTTTCAATTAATTTTTTTTTTTTCCACCCACCTTTTTTTTTTATTAAAAGTATATTTACCACTTTACCAATACTAAATAACAATTACACCATAATAGAAAAATGGCTACAACAAAATAATGGGAACTTTTTCTGTGTTAATATCCTGGGTCGAGTACTACATTTGAGTATAAATAATAAAGATCAAAATGAAAACAGTTAATGAATATTGAGTAAATTATGATCAAAAACAAACAAAAAAACCCCCCAGAACTTTCAATGGGCACTTGCAAGGTCCAGAGGGCAAAGGGCAGGTGCTCTAGCACCACCTAGTGTCTACCTGTGCACGCCACTGTTACCAGTAATGATTAAAGGTTGAATTTGGAACATTTTTAGTGAAAGTTATGTTTAAAAAAAAAAACAACCTCCACAGGTCGTTTTTTTTGGGGGGGGGGGGGTACAGAATGAAAGTACAACATTTCCTAGAAAAAAAATATTTAGCCTAAAAATAATGATAAAATTAATTTTAACGGGTTCGATAATAACATTATATTTACGTTTATAAGCCAATACACACCGCCATCCGCCATTGTGGGTCGCCAAGTACTATATCTGTGTGGCAACAATATGTTGGGCACAGTTAGGCTGGTACAGGGGGAAACAGTGGAGACGGCGAGTGAAGCAGCTGCTTCAGAGCCCTGGAGATATTAGCTATCTGTTTCTGAGGAGGAGTGACCTGAGAAGAGCAAAACCTGGAGTAAATTTAGGTGAAGACTACACTAAATGGACCCACATAAACGTTTTCCACGGCATCAAAACATGGAAATAGCGACTTTCCTCCTGGATCAGTAAGCTAACTTGTTTGCAAACGTTAGCTGTCAGTTTTAAACTCCTCTGCGTTACTTGTTGGACATGCTGCAGACTGTAGGTCACTTGCGTATTGGCAGTGAACCTGGCACCCATACGACTGAAGATGTTTTTCTGCTGTTGCAACTACAACAAAGACACACGAGATGTTGCTGTTCTGTCCGTGTTCAATATTCAACCTTTAAGGTTATCAGTAATAAGGAACTGAATGATTGATTTTAATGAAAAAAGGTGTGATTTGAGCAAATGACATGTAGAAAAAGATGTCAAAAGAATTATTTTTAAGTGACTGTTGGTGGAAAAGGGAGGCATGTGGGTTAGGGCTGGGTGATATGGACCAAATATCATATCATGATATATCTTTTGGATCTGAAGAGCGAGGAGCTCCCAGGAACCGGTAAAAGGTGCGCAGAGGAAATATCCCAGTTGGACTTATAACACCAAATCTGATGCAACCACGACCAACCTCCAACTGGGAAATATTGTGCAGTGTCCCCCTGATCACTGGTCAAGACTTCTTGATGAGCGTGTCCAGCTTATTACAGCTTTGACTGCAATATTGTTGTCCAAACAAACAGCAGCATAAAAGAGAACAGCAGAACATGAGCATTTGATTGCACTCTTAAAGGACTTCAGTTTCCATAATCTTGGAGTTATGTATACAAGCATCAAGGAGCGCTCTTTTTCCAAGAGTTATACAGTTGTTTCAGGAGGAAAGCAAAACCTCATTGAGTGTGTGGTGTAAAGATTGCAGTGTATCTGTGTTTGACTGGCCTGCTTGCAGGTCATATCTTTCTCCCACTGAAAAGGAATGGGTCATCATGAAAAGGGAACTGACAATGAATCAGACAATGACAACCACAGACTATTAAGCAGCTAAAATCTTTAATCATTAATTATGGACAATTACAGTCATCAATTAACACATCAAGTAAACAAGCTTCTATCCAAACTTAACTCATTTATTTATCTATATATAAGTTGGCCAGTAAACACTGAAATTAATGTTTTTGAAATTGTTCAGAGGTGCAAACAAATAAGCACATCACTTTTCTGGAAACAAAACTAGCATGATAAACAGTAAATTAATGAAACCCCCAATTACTGTACACTCATTATTTTGTAAGGTCATGTTTTTTTTTTGTTTTTTTTTTTTAAGATTCTAGAAGTAAACGATCTACCTTTATTGAAATAAATGTGTCCCAAATGATTAAAAATGATTCCCTGTTAAAGTTTTGCAACGACAAAATCATCCAGAGGTTTCTGCAGGACGACGTCAGCTGAAATGAACCAGCAGCTGATTTGTGCAGAAGAGTTGGTACTGTGGTCAACAGCAGAGTCACTGCAAGAGAAAGAAAAAAGGATTTCAAATTTCTTGTTTTCTGAGCTCAGAAAATTAAAAATAAAGCTTAAAATACAAATTACAAAACATACCTAATGACAGGAATTTCTTGATCACTGATCCTCAGTTTTGACCCAGGAACCTCCTCATAGACTGCTGGCTTCAAAGCTGCACAGAGTCAAGCAATAACACACTGAAAACCTCCCTGTTCATTAGTACCATCACGGTTTATTTGCTTTTAAAAAAAACAGGTATTTTGTGATGGTACCAACAGCTGTTTAGAAAACTGTATGGTAATATTTATTCTAAATGCCATACAAATGAAGTTTTCATGTAATGAAGATGGAAAAATAAAACTTTTTTTTCACCCACCTAAAATTCCGTCAGCGTTGGTAAATGGCCTCTGTCTTAAAACTGGCCAAAGGAATTTACCATTCTTCCCATGAACTAAGATGACCATGCGCATGTCTTCAAATGCAATATCTATTTCTGTGTCCCGATTGATTACAGTCACACTAGAACGACACACATAAAATCACATTCAATTTCTTTGAAGGATTCATTAATAATCTGTAGTCTGCATCATCACAGATGGTTTTTACCAGTCTGTCCTCAGACTGAGGAGGTGCACAGCAGAGCAGTAGACAATGTATGATCATAACTCAGTGGACCACTTATAAACATGCCATTTGTCTCACGTTGCAAACTCAGCTGAGTAGAGATGATTTAAAATTAAACATATCTATATGATTTTAATCAGTAAAAAAAATAGCTGGGCCAGAAATTTCAGTATTACCTTGTAAAAAAAAAACATTTACAGTTATGTATAATTAAGACATATATAACAACAAAGTCAGCGTAATAAGTGATGAAAACTGTTTAAATCTTTATCAGCACAACATATGGTCACCAGTAACCACCAGTAGACAAGATAGTTTAAACCACAGGTGCCTGAGTCCAGTCCTCAAGAGCTACCATCCTGGAATTTTTAGAATATCCCCTCTCCAGCACACCTGAATCAAATGGCTAATTACCTCATGCACATCATTCAGCTCTACCAGAGGCCTGGTAACGAGCTATTCATTTGATTCAGGTGTGTTGGAAAGGGGATGTAGCTCTCGAGGACTGGACTTGGGAACCCCTGGTTTTAACAGTAGAACAACTTGGATAACAACAAAAAACAATAGCAAAAAATTACCCCCCAACTGTGACAGGATCTCCCGTAACTGTCTGTGCTGCAGCTTGTCCTTCTTGAACAGTAACTTCATTTGTGTCCACCTTGACAAGCAGGTCAGTTTTGACATGGATGACAATCTCTTTGAAGCCCCCATTTGTTGTTGAATCCAGCTTACCATTCACATACAACTCTATACAAGAGATCAAATGAAAGTCAACATCAGTCCAGATAAATATAGAAAACCTATTACAGCTGGAAAGTAAAAGACAAAATGATGAAAGTTTGGTGAAGGAGAACTTTCAATTTGAACTTATTATATAACTAAAATTGTGGTATTTCCTATTTCCTACAATGCTGTTTTTATTATAGTATAATAAGTCATTTATATTTATTAATGCTGTGGTTACTACTGCTTGGAAGAAGAAGTAGAATAAAGAGGGATTTGTGACAGAGCTATGTATGATTAGTGACTTGTTTTTTACTTTAAAATATCAACAAGTTTAAAACATTTTTTTTTAGCTTGTTACTGAGGTGTACTTATTTGAGCTAACTTCACATCAGTATTTTGTTAATTAACAAATTATCCTGTCACAATTTATCAAAACCATGCTTTCCTCCACCCCTCTAGTTTCCCCAAACACACAGCTGTCAGTTAATAAGACAAATGAAAGCACTTTGAGTCTTAGTTGAAACACTGAGGACACAGTGGCTGCAATGTAGATGAAACACAGAAAAGAGCAAGTGTAAAAACTAGATTCAGCTGCAAGTAAATGTACTTTGCAGCAGATTTTGGCCAGATTTAGTAGATTTGAGATCCTGTACATCTTGTATGTTTTACCTTTGTATAACAACGTAGTTTTACACTCTAGTAATGCTATTTGAAGGATGTAAATCCTTCTTTCACTACCAAATTCTTTCTGCACTCTCAAAGTATAAAGGGATATTTTTATTCAACCAATTTCATAGATTTGGTTTGTTATCTATGGAGATTTAGCAACATTGTGTTTACAGCAGAGAGATGGTCATCATCTTTGACGTGATCTATTACACCACTTCTACTGGCACCAAAACAGATTCTACAAACCTTTGCTGGGATGGTGAAGAAGTTTTAGGAGGATTTCTCCCTTAATGTCAAAGCAAAGTGGAGGAGACTGATTCTCTGTTTTCAGCAAAAATCTGTGAGAAACAGGAGCTATAGACAGAGACAAACACTGTTACACAGATGATAGAAACGGATCCTAACCTTTAACACCATTTTATAAACCTTTCTTCTAAAACCGATTACTTTTTTCTGCTTTGTGAATGTCTTGGTAATTGAGCAGTAGTGGGGAGGCTTTGGTCAGTTATGGATTACTTTTGGGGGCCTGAAAAAGCAAAAATTTAGATGGAAATTACCCCAAATAAAAAACTGAGATTCTATACTTTTAATCCTGGTTCACAGAAGTTTTCCCTATTGATGGACTAAGTAATGATTGTTCTGTTGCAGCGATTGTGTTTCTGTAATCAGCTAAAACAATGATAATCAAAACATGTTTGATACATCTGAGTGTAGTTATACATTGAGTAGACTGCAGTATGAAGTATGTACATTATTCTGAATTTACAATGAATATTTCTAAAGATGCAGGATTAGCTGATGAAAAAAATAAATTCTTGTTTTCAATGTTTAATTAATCACACACACAAAAGAGGAAAGTATGCAATAAATGTGATCTTTGCTATACTTTACCCGATGTTGCTCTCAAAAGGGTGTAATCCGAATCGTAATCAGCATAAGAATCAAGTAGTTCTGTTGGTAAAACAAAGAATCTCTCTGAAACAAAATCACATAAACAAACTCACAAAGCAACTTAGACACTTCTGACCCAACATTACTGTGAAGATCCTCAAAGATAAAGAGATTATATCTTCTGATCTGAAGGTTTGTGTTATTGTTGTGTTTGGTTTTGTCTTAGTCCCAGCTTGTTTCCTGTTTTATTTTATAGATTGCTTCCCCCCATGTCCTGTCTCTTTACTTACTGTTCTCTCCATACCTGTTTCACTCAGTACTCTGCACCACCTGTTTCTCATTTCAGTGTTAGTCCTACTTTTACATAATCCTTCTTTTTCTTTGTTTGCTGCCAGATTTTTTGTTGTTGTTGTAGTCGAGTGAGTAATCAAACGCAGATCGAGTTTTCAACACAGAGCTTATTGTCAGAGGACAGGTTGATAAAATAGATAAAAAGAAGTCTGCATAGTTAAATATTCAATAGATAGTGCTCACTGCTGGATACACACCCGTACTGAACGGTTCAATACAAATACATGTATTGTTGGACCCCTAGTACATACATGTATATACGGTATACGGTTGTGCTCAAATGTTTACATATCTTCTCATTAAAGAAGGAAAAGAAAATCAGCTGTTAGAGAAAGAAGTTGGAATTGAAAGTAACAATGAATGAAAATTTAATGAAAAACATGGCATTGATTTCTAATTGTGGTTTGACAGAAATATAAAAAACAATAAAAAAAAAATAAATAAATAAACAAGATGGGGTTTCTAAACTGATACTTTATTAAACAACACTTTGAGGCTGCAATCATGTTTTTTGTGACTTTCAATCAGACTTCTGCACCTGCTGCCAGGTGTTTTGTCACACGGATCATCAACAAAATGTTCTAATTTGTCTGGAACAGATCTGTTTGTTTGTTTTGAATCTTCATTCCAATCATAATTTAAAGAAATATTTTACATCAGCAAATTCTGATTTTGTAAATTGTTATTCATTTTTACTTTTTTTCAGTTTCTTGTTACTGTATTTGAGTGACTATTGTGAGTTTAGCCTTTTTTTTTAATGCTAGGTTATGAATAAGTTTGAGGACAACGAAATATATATATATATATATATATATATATATATATATATATATATATATATATATATACATATATACATATATACCTACAAATTTTTAATTATCTTTAAAGTAATGTCATGACTATCTTTACCAGAGTCTTGATGTGTGAGACCATGGAAACCAGGTAGACCGGGTGGACCAGGTGGACCAGGTGGACTGGCTTGAGCAGGAGAACCAGGAGGTGGAGGAATATTGGACAATTTTGCAAAGAAAAAAAACAAAACATAAAATGAGTTTCTCAGTTTTAAATTTACTTTATAACAAATCACTTTGTAACAGTCAGTGGATGATTTTTATAAAATCCATTCAAAGGTCTGTTTTCTTAATATAATTATACAGTTTTGTATGGACAATATATATATATATATATATATGTATGTATGTATGTATACTTACAAATTTTATGAATTAATTCACTGTTATTTAAAGGTATAGTGTCCCCCCCCCCCTCCGTAAAACACAAACGTTAGACTTGAGCAAGTGAAATCCGTCTCAAACCCTGCGTTTGGGCCGCTACTCCTGTGCCGTGGTGGCTTGAACACAACTCTCTCTCCCCCTGCCTGTAATTCGCTCTTTTGTATTGTTTTGGTCTGGTCGGGACGTTTCAGGGTGGAGATTTCTGTTTATATCGGCAGCCAATGACAAAGCTAAGAGCATGACGCTGTGTGGAAATAAGCTCATGATTGGAGCAGACGCCAGTCACTCGAACTCTTGAAGGAAAAAGAAGGAAAGAAAGAAAACACCATGTATGCATCGAAGAAAAGGTAAGAGCTTCAGATAATGCAGTTTGGAAAACCAGGGTTAATAATAGTGTGGCTTGTACCTGCTTCTGAGCTCTGAAGGAGAAGCTTGAAGTTGAATAGGCTAGCTAGAATGAGGCGGCCATTAGCCTGAGAGGGAGGAGCGCTAAGTTTGAATACTGTTGTTTGCAAACAGAAACGCTGGAGGGACTTCGGACTCTACCTTTAAACATGTCTTTATGTTTTTAAAGTTGCCTTAATTGAAAAAAGCAGGACTTGACTGTTTTTAATCAACCTTTTAATTTAAGCTCTTTTCCAAAAATTTAGATTTACATGAGGTAACTCTTAAACACATTATTTTATGTAAAAAATATGCATATGTGCTTAAGACTATATGTTTTATAAAGCAGCAGATAGAGCAAATGGCTACCTATAAATTAATAACTTACTTGTGCCTAATCTTTTTCTAGGTGCTAAAAAGAGAGGGGAAAATTAGTGCAGTGAGAATTGTATATTAAATGGATGTAAATCATTTGATCTCACTTTAATAAACTTAAAAAAAAAAAAAGAATCAATCAACAAGTTCACTTGTTGGTTAGTGGGTGTTAAGGCAGCTACTATTATTAATCAATATTAATGTCATCCACACTTCCAGGGAACCCATAGCTCTGCATTCACACACTGGAAATGTACCATCTTACAAGCACATTTCATTGTTCGTCTTACCTTTAATCATCATCCTTCCTGTTAAAAGAATAGAGAGGAAAAGATGTTTTGTCTCCTTGATTTTACATTTTACTTTTCTTTCTTTGTTCTGATTTTGTGTTGCTCACCTTGGACTCCAAAACTCCAACTATTCTACTGGTTATTTGGTATATTTGTGGGCTGCCTGTGCCCAACATAAAACACCATACTTACACATTTATTTTTAAAGTTTTACAGATACACACACCACACACACACAAATTCTTGTACATCGACTGTATCTTAGTGACGACATTCATTGACATAATGCATTCCCTAGCCCCTTACCCTAACCACCACAACTGATTGCCTAAACCTAACCCTTGCATTAACCCTAACCTAAACTTAATTCTAACCTAAACTCTAGAACTAAATCTTGTCC